>CM060966.1:102490696-103103196 GCA_030765045.1 Tenodera sinensis | reverse complement strand
ACTTAAGCGAGCAATAGACAGTAAAAATGCTGTGGTAACAAACGGTAGGTATATTATTAATTGTAACTGTAGTAATTTGTTCTACAGTAGAGCAATGGTGTTAAAGCTGTATGTCGTATGGTCACTTCTAGAACAATATGGGTATAAAACTGCTTATTCATATGTCATTTTACTGCCACACTAGGTATTTGTATAGTCAATTATGCTGGGCACCATTTTAGGTCTATGAGCATCCACTCCAGAATGTGTAGTGCTGTAGTGACACCGTGTTGGACGCCATCTTCGCGGAACAGCTTGCTTTATAGGCTTTGCATGTTGTCCTGGGATCACAGGAAAACCAGCACAACAAAATTGCGTAAGGACAAAACAGGCGTTATGTTCAGAAAACGCAAGTATAATATTGTGGTTGGGACATTGGCCAGCATTCCAATCACATGATAAATCAGCACAAGCTTTGGCGATAATTACATTGTGCAAGGCTTGTGCTTTTGCTGTTTAATTAGGCCACCCATTTAATTAGAAGAGGGCTTATTAGTCCCTGGTCGTGGTGGTAATGCCAATTAATTAGCACATGCGGACATTAAATCCATACGTGCTAGTATTATCATCAGCGGTAGCTTATAGGTTTCTGGCAAGTAGCCGACTGGGGAAGCATCGTGTTTGCGCATACCTTAAATAATGCTTTCTGTAATAATGCACCTCCAAAATTAAAGTACTAAGTGCACACGCCCGGTAGTAACAGCATCTTTACTCTTACATTATGAATGTACCTTTTGAATACAGCAAGAAATAAAAGAGCATCTGCAAGTACGATACGGGACATTCTTAATTTTTGTTTCGGTGCACAACAATGGACGGACGGGGGTCGGGCTGCTTCGCACCACACACTTCACCACTCCACTCACATGAGCGAATACGTAATTAACAACAATAGAAGCGGCTAAATAAAAGGGGTTTTCTCCAGTGCCTGTGAGAAAGATCTGGTAATTAAAGCCATTAAATTGCACATTGGGTTATATAAAAGCGATAATACAATAAGTACTTCAATTATGTGTGACAGATTGCATTATTCATACTATTCAGAAATTTATAGATAAACATTATTTTGCAACCTGTTATGTATGAACATAAAAACAAAACCTGTATAACATACCTCTCACGTAATGTTTTCATCATTTGTATAGAGAAATGTATTGAATCTAAATCTTACACAATTGTATGCATGAATTTATAATTATAGTCTTATATTTGAGATTTATTTCAATTACAAATTAATCCTAAGTTAGGTTCCCTATCCGCAATTACTGCACTGTGCTATGCATCTTGGAGCGGCTGTGCGTAACTCAGTCAGTGCCTGACCTTCCCCTAATGCTTTTGTGGGATCAGAAAGGTAATGAAATGCCTCGCCCTGATCGTATTACTCACTTGGAAAGTATTTATGTAAGATCAAAAGTTAAGGACAGTCTAAGTAAACCCTAACACCTTTATATTTAATGTTGCTCATATTTAATGAAGGACTGTTTAGTAAGCAAGAGTACATTCAAGATACATAAAAATATGGCATCCCCTTGACACATGTTTTTCTGATACATTTCACCAAAATGAAGAACTGGGGCGTCGCTTAGAATTGGGAAGGTTAAATAGTGGAGGTGTATCTGATTTTATATGACTGAGATGTACAGTTTAAGCTAACATTTTCGTAAATTCACTGTTATTTGAAGACTAAGCACGGTAACTGTATCTTAGATGGGTATATCGACTATAGATAATATCCAAAACCAGCTCCGGGGAATAAAAAACTAAAAACTAAGCTCCGGCACAACAGTCCATGAAGAGCCAAGCCTTACCGCCCAGCCGCTGAGTCCCCCACCTCGGCCCACTACAGGCGTCATTGGTGGGGTGCAGTACTGGAGGATGGTAGGGAATAACAAGGACAATTTCATAGAATATGGTTGGATTACACCGAAGGTGAAGAAAGGATTTAGTTAAGGCCTGACACTAAGACCTTCCTAAATTCCATTCATTCGGGACAGAAGTTTATCCACTATTTTCGTTTTAGGAAATTTTCCCTTTCAATTAGGGATTCCAGAGAGTTTGTAGACATGCGCATTTTAGGTAATGTGCCTTCCTTTTATTATTACGTAGTTTGCAAATGGGTTTTTCTTCATACATTTTACAATTCTGTGAAAATGTTCCCTTGAAGCTCAATGACTCACCAAGAGAGCAACTTCTAGTCTCGTTTGGGTCTGCTAAGCGTCAGATTTTCAGTGACCAACAATGAAAGATTATCCATTATATATTTACTGGATGAACATACTTGGCGTTCATTTCTCCAGTACTTTCTGCCAAAAATATTTTCTTCTTCCAAGAGCCTCGTCGGTAATATAGGTAAGTGGGCATGGTGGGTCGGAGGATAGAGTCACGAGGTCCAATCACGCTGCGCTCAAACAGCTCTACCCTATCCTCCGATCCACCATGTCCACTTACCCAAAACTACGCATTTACCGGGCAATCATCCTGCCATTGATCTTATACGGCTGCGAAGCCTGTGGATCAGCGGCACCCTCCACCATACGCAAACTGCAGACAGTGCAGAATAGGGCGTTAAGAACAATATGTGATACCATAAGAAGAGAATCTTTTATTTGTCGCACGTGGCTGTGCACGGTTGGCCAATGATTTCATAAACTTTAGGGTGATTTCCTTTATTCAGCCAAGTCTTTGCTACACGAAATTGTAGCCTAAGATGTAGGGTGCAAGACGTAAGACAAGACAGACGCACCTGCGAAATACAAGCGAGTATAATCACATAATGTGCCCCTTACTTCCGGCCACCCAGTGTTTTCCATTCATTTGTCTACCATATTTCATCCTTATAGGTAAAATTTCTTATATACAGATAGGAGTAGTAAATGGCTCAAAAATTATTGCCACTCTTCCAGATGGATAAAACCAGGAAAGTCAAATTGCAAAGTCCGCAGACGATACAATCAAGGAAGCATTATTTTCCTCAACAGGTTAAATCTTTAAGGAGCCTCTGAACCTGTACTTCTTCCACAAAGTAAGAACCTTGACAGCAAAGAGGGGAATGATTTCGGATGAACTGGTAATGATAATGATGATTTCGCGGTTGTTATTATCATGACCATTATGGAAATGAAGAAGCTCTCGAAATGCAAAATCTTGATGGTGATGGTTTTGTGCCCAGGTTTGCTGGGGAAGAAGCAAGGAGGAACTCGATGGCCGTGGAAGAGAAAAGAAGAAGGAAGGGATTTTACTTTGTTATTATTACGCTCATCCATATTCAACCGGCCTACAACTCGTTATTCAAAACTTTACGATCTCAGACTGCGTGTGGTGTTTCCTCTTACCATTTCCCTCCTTTTTCTATCGTTCTCTCTTCTCTTCGTTTCTTCTGTGTCTCATCTTTCTGCAGGTTTACCTTTCTCTTTCGAGCCCTTTTCGTCGTTACGGAAGAGTGTAGGAATTTCAAATTGCGTGTGCGTGTTCGGAAACGTGACGTGAAGTTTTACCTCTTCGCCCTAAGTTTCTAAATCTCGTCTCACTCTAGAGATGCTTCTTTCTTCCTTTTCCTCTTTCTACCCTAACGCACCAGCGGTAACCTTCCCCAAGATAGGCCTTAGTTTGTCATTAAAGTGCTTAATAACTGTAGTGTTAAATTGTCTACGTGTTTACAACTTTAATTAATGAGCAACATTAATCTTCCATCTCGAAGCAATAAAATGGCTGAAATGAATCTGAAAGTTTAAGAAAGATGATGTTTGTCACTGTAGCCTTTTAATTGTTGTAGGTATACACAACATGATAACGCAGGGGATCCATATAAAAGTGAACGATTTTGAAGACATAATTTTCTTCTAGAAAGTAACAAGAACCTGAAACTAAGTTTTATTATCTCAGTGGCTCTGGGAGAATCGTTATTGGTAATTTTTAAGTGTGCTACCCTTTAGCTGGGTGGACCATATTGGACGATAATGAAATATATGAAATGATGCTCAAATGAACCCGGGGCCCAGAGAGCTTAAAGTGGCCCTATATTGTATTCTCAGAATAAGGAGTACATATTTGTCTATGGCAGCAAAACTAGAGACTGAAAACTAATTACTAATGTACAATAATTGTTATAAGACAATGTTTGGTAGGGCTTTCCATATCAATACCAATATTGCCTGCCGCTTGGTGTGGGAGAAGCTTGCTTGCTTGACATTCAGGAAGTCGCAAGTTCATATCTTGGTTAGGGTGAGTTATCTGGATAATAGGCCCTAATGACCTAGTTGTCGACGGGCCCTTACACCCCATTGCTCACTTACTCTGGATAATACTTTTATTCTGGTGGTTTTTCTTATCTTGAGAAGACGAATGTCGGTATATGAGTTAGAAGACGTTAAACTTTATAGATATTGATTCTCCCAGAGGCTTTGAAAAAAAAAAAAAAAAAAAAAAAAACTCAATTATAAGAATTACCAAGTATTCAGTTTTATATGGATCGCTATTACAGACAGCCTAACGAAGACTTAAAAACGAAGTATTTAAATAATTTTATTCTTAGTCGCATTTACTAGGTAGTTATTATGACGATGAAACTATTTCACAAGAAGCTGTTGGTTGGTACCAAAATTATTGACCGGTAAGTTTTATAGCTTTATAAAGAAATGATTGGGGGAATACACAAGTAATTGCAATACATAATTCCTGTATGTTAAAATCAGTGCATAATGTAAGATTTTGTCAGAGGATGGGAGTCATTAGCGATGCAATTTAGGAACTCAGGTATAGGAAATTAGACCAGTACTGCTGTATGAGGACTTATCGAACTATAACTGATATTCTCGGCGGATGGCTGGCGTTGTAATTGCCTGACCGGTAGCTGCTTGGTGAACTCTGGTGTCAAGATGAAGAATCTCCAGCACACCTTAGGAACCCACACGATGGCTCGAGCTACTCGCCCGGATTCCAACACTCACTTCATCCCTGACATACAACAGCCTCTATAGTTGGCTCAGTGTGGAATCCCTTCCATAAATACTCTACCTCTATCTCTAAGTTGCAATGAGGTACTGAAATGACGTCACGGATCGCAAAGCACCTTACCAAATAGTAAATGAAGTGGGATGGAATTTTGAATCCCACCTATAACTTGTGTAATATGCACTATGTAAAAGGGCACAATCAACCTTTTGAAATCGTAGAGATATATGGTCCAAGTACATTAGAGAGCTTAAAGAAACCACAAGTTCGCCACTTTAGGCTCCAACTAACGTTATTATTTGCTGTTAGGCGCTAAATGAGTAAATCAGTCACTAACACATAATTGAAAGTCATTATAGTACGTGAAACAAGCAACTGAGTGTGAAGTAATGAGAGTCTCTGTCGATGATAGATTAAACTTTATCTAAACTTTATGTACAATATAATTATATAGGAAGTTAAAAGTACAATTAGTATAATCAAAACATCGTAGAAAAGATCTATGAGTTTAGGTATTCTTCAATACTGCAAAAAGCTTTGGTTATTAAATAATTTTTATCCTATTTTTTAAAGGTATTATAATCTTCATATGATTTTAGAGTTTCAGGCAAAGCATTATAGAACTTCGCTCCCATATAACTAGAGACCCTTCTGGGGAGATTTAGTAATTGATTATTCCTGGTATTATATGTGTGAACATCTTACATGTTTTTCATTGGGAATTTAAATTGAACTAAATATAAAATTGTTCTATAGATGAACAATCTTGGTAATGTAAGGATTTTCAGCAGAATAAAAGTGCTTTTACATGATTCGTTATACCTTAGACGACCTAAATACTTAATAGCTTTTTTTTTTTTTTTTTTTTTTTTTTTTGTAATTCAAATATTCTTTGAAAATTTTTGTTTAGATGTATTTCCCCATAGTTCAATTCCATATGACAAAAAGGAGTGGATAAGCCCAAAGTAAATAGTTTTAACAGTAGAAATAGGAATGGAGTTTCTTAGACATCTCAGGACATGGATTAACACTAGAAAAAAGATTGACTTGGAATGCACAAATCTCTCTAGTTTCAAAACTAAGGTTACAGACTTCGTCAACTCAAACATCTCATCAAAGGAAGTTCATCTCTACCACTTCATCTCAAAAGATTCATACACTTCAGTCTAATCAAAGTTATCGGGATGTATGGTTGCTCTATTGGGGCCTCAACTTCAAATTCACAACTCAAAAGAGTACAGACCTACCAAAATCGGGTTCTTCGCATAATAGCAGATGCATCTTGGTACATCTGCAATTCTCCGCTTCATAAAGAACTTCGCACTGCTACAGTTGAATCTATATTCCAAGCCTCCTATACTCTGCTGTTCATACCATTCAGCGATCACCAGAACTCATTACTGAACCAGATTCCGCAGAACGACCATCACGCAGACCGAAGTGAAAATGCCATACAGATCTCCGCTACAAAATATTGTAGTGTTATTACTTTGTTTACATATCAGTATTAACTCTCACTTTAGACTCTGAGGCAATTGTTTGTTTGCAACCACAACACAAGTGATGTAATACCCTGGATTGTTTTATATTTTAGTAGCAAAACTGTAAAGTACAAATACTGTATAATAAAGTTAACTAAATTGAAAAAATAAGCAATACCACTAATAGGCTCAGTATTTTCAATAATTTTCTAATGTGAACTAGTCTTGTTGCTTGAAACGTTTAACAAACAATATGAAAATAACTTATTAGCTTTGTAACATTATTTTATTGAGTTTATTGTATACCAATATCATAACTAGCATGATCTTTACGTTTTAAGAAAGCTTTCTTCCTTTTCTGTAGCTTACACATCGAAACACTTGCGAATCACCTGTGACAGTTTCAAAACTGTTGTAAATCATAAGCAGCAATCTCACAGATCAGCTATGACAATCTCTTTTGAGTATTAGTATACCGTTATTGGCTCAATTGACATAGACCGTGAATTGAATGAAGAAAATAATTGTCATAAACTGTTGCCTACGGTAGACGGCTTCAACAAAATTAGTTCCAACCTTCTGAAAGAATACATAATGTGACATACTAGACAATCACATGTTTAAGACACTTCTAAGGTCAGAAGAAAACCTAACAAGTGAATGCGCAATAGTCTCTTAAGCCCCCTTCCCCCAAACAAAAAAATCACACGTTGATTTCCTTTTACCTAATGTGATTTGTTTGCATAGGAAAATATGCCTCAGTCCCCTATAAAACTATTACTTTCTAATTTCTTTGGCCTTAACGTTCTTACATTTGTCTTCTCAGAATATCCCTCTCATGCATGATATCAGGGGAGTTCACATGCCCAGACGGTGTGTGCAGCACGAGTGTTGCTAACTGGCATTATGAAAACCAGGAAAGAAGCCATATTTCACAATTCTGTGCTCCATGTGTGCCCGACTTTCATACTCGCGGAGAAGCACATCTCGCAAGCAAAACCATTCACATTGAAGGAAGACAATCTGCTACGCTGTCTTATCAACGCAGTGCTTTATGTCGTCGAACAAATAGACTATTTCCACGACCACTCAGAATTAATAATATAGTATAGTAATAGTTATGTATACCGAGCATTAATGTCTGTAGCCCGCATTTGGGAGGTCGTGGTTTCGATTCCTTCTGTTAACCTTATTGATCTTGGGTTTTTCGGCGGGTCACTAAGGCGAATGTTGTGAAGGATATTTATCTTACATATTCCGTTTCACTTTCTTTCATTTCATTCTCTCTATACGATGATGCTTGCGCTCTAAAAATATGGTGCTCGGCTGAGGGGAGGCGCTGTGATCGGCCGGCCAACCTTCCAGGGGAACTGATTGATCAACCGGACTTGGCTATTGGTAGGCTCTCTGTGGCGACCTGGAACTCTGTCGGGCTGAAGAACTTGCCTGAACGTGTTTGGGACCCACCGTAGTTGTAGTTCCGCCTGTGATACGTTCTGGTCGCCTGTAGGATACTTTCATCTTATGCTTCCTGCTGGGACGCACAATAATTCATCAGCTGACGTCCCGGAATCCCTACCATGACCCACAGACAGAATGGTTATGTATGTTATGTATTTTGCAATTCCTAATTCTTTAGAATCTAAATTATTATATTTCATCAATTTCATTTAGTAACTGTTTATTTTCTTCTGAAAGCTGACAAACAGATGAAAATGTTTATGCCCAAAAAGATTTTCAAGGCGCCCTTGATGTAAACGGTCGCTAGAGTTCTCGGTAATCACGATTCTGGGAAAATGAAACCGAAAAGAATGTTATATAATAATAAAGAACAACATATAATTTTGAAGAACGTTAGGACGTTAAAGGACTGACGCTTGCTGATTTCTCGGAATCGGAAATACGCAATAGCTTCGCGTTTAGATCTTCACTGTATCGAAATTTGGCGTTGGTTAACCTATTTTTATGTTGGCTGAGTTGGACAGCAGGTTAACATTTTTGCTGCTAGGGGGCAGAAAAAGTAACTATCACAGTATGTACATAATTTATTGAAACTATTTCTCTGTCTCCCTATCATTTCCTTACAAAATTA
Organism: Tenodera sinensis; assembly: GCA_030765045.1. Taxonomy (NCBI): domain Eukaryota; kingdom Metazoa; phylum Arthropoda; class Insecta; order Mantodea; family Mantidae; genus Tenodera; species Tenodera sinensis. The sequence goes on along the minus strand of CM060966.1, from coordinate 103,094,634 downwards.
TGAATGTTACAGGATAATAATCCCAGTATCTTATTGGTACGTATTTATGTCCGTCAAGAAGGCTTTTTGAGATACTCGGCTGCAAACGAAATAGGCATGCACATACATACGCACGTGCACATGCACACGTTTCACCGCAACATGCCTAATGAGACGAGGGGACCATCCTGGTGCAGGGCTCCAGGTTAACCGCAAACAAACTAGTTCCGTCGCACCAGCAGATGGCTTACATGAATCTAGCAGTCTCTTCTCTGATTGGTTAATGGCTTGCACTTGCTCCTAACCCGAACATGTGCTGCCTGCTGATATCTTGTCATTCACGGTTTGTTAATGTCCGTGGTGCAGCAGTCAGTGATTCACGGCCATTGTAAATTCGCCAACCTGTGATGAAAACTTGAACTTCAGGAATGGACCTAAAATTACGTGTGTGTGTGTGTGTGTGTGTGAATAAATTCTCTGTAGAACATCAAAGATATGTGGACGAACCGAAATTAAAGCTAAAAATCTGCTGTGCTGCATCCACATGATTTTCTGAACACACAATCACATATTTTTATGTAACTTCTGTAAACTACTCTTATGAAAGTTTATTACTTTTTCTACTACACATAGTAGGTAGGGAAATATATTCGATCTAAAATTTCGATTTCGAGATTTCATCAAAAATATATGTTTTGAGGCCCCCTGAATCTGCAAAAGCAGTTTCCGAAAAAGGCCTGCGCGCGCGTGTGTGTCTGTCTGTAAACAGCTTAACTCCAAAACGAAAAGTCGGTTAAAAATCAAAGTTGGTATTTAAGTTTAATATATTTCAAAGAGGATTTTGAATAAAGTTCCTCTACCCTCTTTAAATAGAAAATCTTTCGAACATTTTGATTTTCTCAAAAATGACTAACGATTTTGATTAAAATGTCGTATGTTTAAGATATTTTTATGGCAAATTATATGTATATTTTGAATTTTCTGGTTATAGCCTACTTAATCCTATTTACTCTTGATGAGTTTTGCATAATTGGTAAACCGTAAGAGATATGCCAAATCTTACAAGATATACAAAAATATAGGTCTGGTTAATACACACAATTTATGTCCAAATGCATTTTTTGTGAAGTGAACTATTACGGAGATATTCCTTATTATTTGTGTGAGTTTTGCAATTCATTATTTTTACCTCTTGGCCGTGCAAAGAGAACGGAGTTTCAAAGCCTTGAGATAGCAACCAGCTTTAAAAGATTTGACTGTCGCTCTAATTCTACTGTATTCTCATATTCCCATTGCGTCTACAAGGAAATTTGCAATAAGATAATTTCTGCAAATGTTTATCTCGACTATCACGAAGAAGATAGAGGAATAAGGGTTTGTAAGAATAGTACAAGAGTAGAGAAAGTCATGTGAGTGCAACATCACCACATTTCGTGGCAGATACATGGTCGGGAGCGGAAATAAATCAATAGATATGCCGCGGTTGGAATTCCATATTCTTTTCAGATATCACAAGAGAAAACTAAATATGAAGTATCCAAACATTAAAAACAATAACGTATATCTCGGAAACTCTTGGTTCCACAAAAGGTTACTTAAAATAAATTGCATATTTTAAACAGATCTACATTTGTTGGTACTACGTTCGCTTTGTCTATCTCTTAAGATCACATTGTAGTTTCTGAGGTAAAAAATTGATTGTTTTGCCTTTCTCTACTGAAATCTCCATTCTTTTCCCGCATCCGATGGTGTATAATATATGGGTTGTTGCGATTTTCTTCTTTTCTTTTCTACGTGATTATCCACCCCTTATGTAGAACTTACATTCCCTGGGACTTAAAGCCAGTATCTAGGGTCAGACGCCTGTCGGGGAACACAGAAACCTATGGACCGGACAGAGTGAAGAGCTGGAAGTGGGTGGTCAGCCAAGCACCAGGTATGATAGTGAGGAAAAGGGTGCAGGCGAAATCGATGATTGGAAAGGTGATAATGGAGCCATTTGTGGAATGAGTGGCGGGGGAACCGGAGAACCCGGAGAAAACCCGCCTGACGCCGCTTCGTCCACCACCAGTACCACATGGGTTGAACCCCCCCCCCCCTTGGTGATAAGCGAACGGTGTAACTGCTCGGCCACGACGCCGCCCTGTTGTAATTTTATAGTTATTAAATTATATTTGAATAACATGCTTCGTCTGTCATGCCCTTTTGTGGTTTTTTAGTTTTTTGCATATTTCCTTACTTATAATTTCCTACATGTACCATTTTCTCTAAAACTAGTGCTCAAAAGCTGAAATTTTCTGTGCTGCTGATTCATTATATGAACTATAAAATTAGTGGAAAAGTTTTGCCATATTTTACCTACAATTTGGAAACTATAATGCTATGTATTGCAAAAATTAAATATATATAATCAGCAATTTTTACTACAAGATTGGAATTTTAAAAACTAATCCACTCATTATGTTAGAAATACTCTTTTCTGGGCTCACAATTATAAACTCAGAAGAAATAGTTCTTCAAATAAGTGAATTAAGTGAACATCTGCATACCAAAATTATTTTTTCTGTGTATTAATTTAATTTGCATCTGGCGCGGAGGACCCGGGTTCGATCCCCGGACCGGCATGGGATTTTTCCCCCGCTGCGAGGTCTGGTACGGGGTGCACTCAGCCTCATTAGGTCCCTGAGGGGTCAATTGAGGAGCTATCTTGATAGATAAGTCCCTGAAAGGTTAAGTAGTCGCCTTACGGTCTGGGGAGTCGGCGTGCTGACCCCCGCCAACCTCAACCTACACTCCTCCGTGGCCTTGGGTGGGGCTGGATGACGCAGCAGCCGGGCGATGAGGGTAACCTCTGAAAAGGGGGACGCCCTAGTGATTGATTATATATTAATTTACATGTGTGTCGCATGCCTTGCTTTCGACCTGAAAACTTGATTTTCATATTATTCAACCCCAAGTGCTGTATAATTTGTATTGCAAAGACTATGTTTATAGCTTTAATGTGATGTTCACATTAAAATACTGGCATATTTTTCAGATGCGGATTAGTGTTCAGAAGATATTAGTAGTAAATTTGCAATATCAATTTTATTTGGCATACAAATTATACGCAATAAATGGTATTTTATCCAGTTTAAACAAATAAAAGAATGCTCGTAACGGGTGGTTTGGACTGTGGTTATTTTTCTTGAAGCTCTTCGGAGCGATTATTTCGCGAGATTCGGAACTTAAAAGTTTGGTATTCATCCGTGTTTTCATTTTTGAGTTATAGTGTTCCATGAAAAACAGACACACAGACGGAGACAGACACACACACAACTTTTGCTATTTTTTAAGAATTCAGCAGCGGAAAACGTATATTCTCGTTAAAATCCCGGTATGGAACTATTGGATTTAATGCAATACCAACTCTACGCACTCGTACTTGACAGGAAAGGTAAAATAAAATACATGCTTAGAACTGTAGAAAGGAATTATGGTTTCACCAGTTAGACACCCCTTTTCTCGATTCAGTGCTTCAAGATAACACATCTTTGAAGCATAAAAATGTTTAGTTTTTTATATATTTGTTGCAAATGGTAGGATTTTACCGCTGATATTTGCTTAAACATGATATAAATATACATTACAGGCTGAAGGCTTTAAGACATGTTTTAACAGCGCTTACAAATTGGAATAAAAATGTTATACTATGTTATTATATCGCTGTTAGTTTTGGAGTTAATTATCTTTCCTAAAACGAAGTAGCAATCGAGTAATATCAATTGCCTGTTTGAAAATTCAGAATATCTACATGATGCAAGAATACGATAGAATACGTGACCAACAGTATTGCCAAGAGTGTTTTCAAGTTATGAGCACTCCAAAATTGCCCTACCTTTTACCATTTATTTCAAAGGAAACTAAACGGGAACCTCTCATAGAGAATTTATTGGTCATCTGAAAGAGTGGATAGATCAATGTTCGTCTATTGTTCTGCAGTTTTGCAAAGAATACATTAATGGTTAAATTGTTATGTATGAGTTTATAATCAAAGAGTATCCCTCCCTCTTCTTTTTGCAGGATTATCGTTTGAAGTAGGTACAAAAGCTCTTTTAAAAATGTCTCTACCACCCTCACTGTGAGCATTGAGATGTGATTGGTTCTAACGGGATGTAGAAAATAGCACTTTAAGAGTAACATTAATAAAGGTCATCATAATCTGCTCATCACACTTCTGCAGTACTGGAGGCTGGGATATGGTCCCGGCCAGTTATGGGGTCTTTGCAACAAGGGCCACTACTTCTAAATCAAGTAACTCCTCAACTGGCTCCTCAGGGACCTAACAAGTCTGAGTGCACCCCGGAACAAATCTTCCAGCCAGAGAAAATCACCATGTCTTTACCGGGAATCGAACCCAGGTCATTCGCTTGATAAGCAGCTGAGGTGTAAATAAGGTTACACACATACCTTCCTAAAACCTGTTCCTTTTTTGTGCTCCATTTATGTGCCGCCGTTAACCCCTATAGTACATATATCAGCGGCTTTTTCTGTGGAACAATTGCTCATCGGCAATGATGTTCTCTCGTTTATTATTGTGTAACTTTGGGTTTGTTTACGATGTGTTTCCTTGACAAACATTAAATTCACACACGCATTTACACTATCACTATACTTCCACACCCTAGGGAGGTTGAGCAATTATCCTGGCTAAAGAAAAGTTCCAATCCTCCAGCCAAGAATCGAACCTGGGACCTCTGGATTTGACAGCTAGCAAGCTAACCGCCAGACCAGATAGGTAGTCATTTGTTACCCATAAACTTACCCCACTGACAATTATTCTTCCGCACTGCGTTTCCTTCCCCTTTCCCTTGATTGGTTAATGTACGCTTTCAAATGTTGTAAACCAAGCCGTGTGCAATGCAAACACAGAAAATAAAGCGATATAATTACTCTATCATGATAACTGCACGTCCTTTAGTCATCCTGAGAGACAGCTTTAAAAAGCATCCCTCCATCTATTTGTTAAGAATTTGCACATACTCCAGATGTACTAACACCGTTTCGCAATATTACATTTAACTTATATGGTTATTTTAATGTTAGTAAGATAATTATCTCTGAATGTATTAAGACACATCATGCCGAATGAGGATTATTTTGCATCGCAGAACGATCTATTCTACAACATCAACCAATAAGAGATGGTTAGTTACGTAACAGTTAAGCGATATGGGACAAAGTTTTACGGAATAGACCTTAGTCAGTGTACCATTATTTATTATATTATGCTAAATGAAATCTCAGTCCTCTGTAATTATACATACATATTCATTAGTTTTTATATTCCTCCTTATTTGTAAATTAATTTACTTGAAGACGAAGAAAATGTTGGCTTTTATGTTCACTATAATATAGAAATATTTATACTACCGCTTATTTTAATATAAAATATATTCTTTGTAGTTGTTAACATTTAAAGTTTCGAAAAATAGTAAATGTTAAGCATTTAACTTTTAACTCGGTATAATGAAATCTATTATATTATTTTATTTTTCTATAATAACCAGTAGCCCAAGTAAACTTCAAATGAGCATAGAGTCTAAACTATGGCTGGCACAAATTTAATGGCGGATGACAGGAGGAGCTTGTCAACACAAAATCCAACATGAGGTTTGCCACGCCTTGTGGTGTTGTATAGTTAAACACGCTATGAAATCATGCTGCAAAGCCGGTTACAAAAATGTTATTTACGCCCGCAAAGTTTATTTGCATAACAGGAAAGAGCATAGTAGTTGTCAGCTATCAGCCACCATTAAATGTTGTGTCCGCCATAGATTTATTGGTACGTTTTAAATTATAAACATACGTATTCTATTCCCTTAATTGGGAATTAACAAGTGAGCAGGGCACTAATCGTATGTTGCAAAATTAATTGATTTAGAGAAACTGATACACTAATAGAGCCAAGATGAGTATGATGGGTGTTGCACAGGCGGAGGACAGCGACCACCCAAACGCCACCTAGTGCTGAGAACAGCAGTTACCATGCGCAATTAGGGTATTATTTAGATGAATTTGGTAAATTTTTAATTTGTAGTTACTTTTGTAATTTGAATTAAAGATTTTGTTTTATTGATTAAATAAATTCTGGGTATTTTTTATTTAAAATAATATTTGCAATGTAATTTATTTAATATTAAATTATATATTTATTTGATTTATTTTAGGAAATTGATTGATTTTGGCATATTAATTGGAAGCTTTGTTGGTTGTTTTGGTTTGATGAATTAGGAATAAGTTTACTAAACTAATTAATATTAGTAAATGAAATTATTTATGTAATAAATTATGAAACGTGGAAGAATTTAATTACATAATTTTGGAATTTTAACTTGAGTTTTCTTTATTTTGGATGTTGAATTATGAATATTTTATTAAATTAATATTTTTATATATGTATATATTAATTTAGCTATTAGTATTGTGATTGTTTTACGTATTAGAGGAAAGTTTGTGTAGATATTAGATGTGATAAATTATAATTTTGAGCATGGCTAATTTGTGTATGTTGCATAAAACTTTCTTTTAATTTTGTTGTGTATTATATTTTTGTTTTGTGGTATTCAGTTTTTATAGCTTGTAGAATTTGTTGTTGTAAATATTTTTGAAAGTTAAACTATAGGGATCTGGAATGTAAGCCCTAGTTTAAGTAATTAAATGCCAGGGTTTATAACTGCAGGTTTTTATTTACTTACAGTTACCATGCGCAAGCATCCGCGCCATCTGTACGGCACCGCTAACATCACTCGCCTGGAAGGCACACGTAAAAGATGATAAGGAAATGGAATGAAGGGAAATTATAAAAAAAAACATGTTATGATATTATACCCCAATTATATTATATGTCAGAGTGCGCGGGTACGGGAATCGAATCCGCGACCTCCCGAATGCGGACCACAGACGTCACCTGAACCAATCTGCTCGGTTTGTTTAAATCGTACATTTATCTTAAATGAGATGCCGAAAGCCAGATAGTTTTTTACAAATAAAATTGCGATAAATTTGAAAACTTTTAAATAAACCCAGTTTAATATAGCATACTGAAGCATAAACGGTAAGTTACGTAACCTGACACTTGGGAGGGTAGCATCTTAGCCACTATTCTGTTTAAAATGCACCCTTTTTCTTGGAGGTCCTTAGGGTTTTTAACGGGTGTGGTTTGAACTTGGGATCAATAGTCTCTTAACCTGTTTTAAATTTCCATGCGATTTTACACGCCTGCCAAGGGGATTACTGTTTTCTTTCCTGCTAGTTTAATTTGACGTCCCTTCTCCAAGACCTGGCTCGTAATTGCGAAAGGATTGCCACCCTAAGGAAGGAAAATAAATTATTTCCGTTTCTTTTAATCGAAAGAGACAAAGAAAACTTAATAGCGAATCAGAATTATTCTTGACAACCGGTGCAAACCTTTCACATTCGGCTTCAACTAATACAGCAGCTTCTAACTTTTATTATTACTTTTTCAATTAAAATATATAAATTAACCTTCTAGTATATAGCGTATCTTTTACCAAACTTTTACAGGCACTAAAGGAAATATTTTACAAAAAACCGGTACTTCCAAAGCAGTTTTTAAGCAGTGATTGTTCGAAAGTTTTGAAGTTGTTATTAAAAAGAAAGACACCTTCATCCAGAGCAAAAGATAATTTATTGCTGGGAACAAGACACGTGCAGAAATATCATTATTGATGTCTGTTGATGCAAGACTCAGCGAGAATTAGTCGCATAAGAAAATTGAAAGTTCACCTTAGTGCGGCTACTTTATAAAGATCTGAAATTCAAGCAATGCAATTACGTAACTTTTCCTCACCATCGAGTGTCTTAAATAAACATTTTCTGCATGTTTAGTCATATATGGTTCATAAATCTAAAGTTTACCTGGTATATTGTATGTTACTACTCGCAAAGCCTTGGGTATACTGCAACATATAGTGATGGCTGCCGCACATCAAAGTAGGCTCGAAGTCAGCTGCATACCTCTCCCCACCAGTTCCAGACAGTTCGAGAAGCTTCGAATGTTAGGCTTATTAGGAGAAGCTCTGCGAACGGTGATTTCCAGAAAAATCGCTGTCTGACTCTCGGCTTTATAAGGTATGCACAAAATTCCTCGTTTCGGCCTTGCAGAAATGCAGTGGTACGTAGACAGCTGTCTCTTATGGCTGCATGATTGGGAAATAAAAATTAACCCAAACAAATACCAGCTTATCCATTTTTCAAAGCTGCATCACTTTTTGGCAATGGACCTAACGGTCGGTGGTCAAATATTGCACTACTATCAACATATCAAATACCTAGGCGTCACTATTAGGTGGGCATAGACGATTTTGGCGTCCAGACATGACTGATTTTTCGTACATTTCTCGAAGAAATGGGATAGAAGTTATTCTTGGTTTCTTCAATCTTGTTTAAAAGTGAAAGAATATTTGGAGCAAATGGAATAAGGAATTCTGACAACCAATATTTATGGGTTAATTGAAATGCTCATATTAGAATACAAGCCAGACACCAGTATCAGTTTGGGATTAATCTGTGGGTTGAATGTCTGGTAGGTACTTTAAGATCTCTCAGCAGCTCTTACAGGCACTACCTACAGGGACTTTCATGAGAACAATCTTGCAGACTGGGTACAGGATGTTCGATTCCCTGTAAATAATATGCTATGGATTATGCATCATAGGGCTCCAGCACATATCATCACTTTTTATGCAATGCCGTACTTATGGACAGTTAGGAGAGAAGCAGTTCTCCGTACCTATTTATCTGTGGAGCCAGCCAAAGATCTTTATGCAACAGGCAATCCTAACACAGAGATTCTTTATCAATGTCACACGGTAGCTTGCGAAACCATTCCACACCTGTCGGTAATTTTTGATAAGGGTACGACGAGCGTATGAGTGTGTAAAACAAACTTAGGAAATATTGCGCATTTGTAATGAATGACTTTCTGAGATGAAGTTCAACTCATTAATGAACTAAACAAGAAAAACAAAAACAACGAGGGAACAAATGTTTATGTAACATTCTATAAAGCACTTTGCAAATTAATGGTATATTTAGTTTAGTATGTTCACATAAATTTAATAAATCAGTAAATGAATGAATAAAATATTTATATAATTAAAATAAACATTGGTTAAAAGGATGAACAACAAAAAGATAATAGTGTCAAGCTTGAGCAAATATTCTAATGGAATAAACCAGAAAATTCAAGATTTCTTTACGATTAGGAGGCATCTGTTTTCATTTGAAGTTAGTCCACTATTCAGTGAAACTAAGTCATGGATTTTTGGTTGCTAACACTGAGTTTTCAGGATTTGTGTAAGCGCTTTCCAATGTGTGTCTTTACGCTGAAAGAGTAAGAAAGCAAACGTCTTAAAAGCTAGAAAAGACACATTATCAAAGGGAAAAATAATGAAATCCTATAGCTATACATAAAATGGTTAATCTTTGAACTTGCTTTTCCTAATACTCGAACTCAATTTTCAGAACTCAGTCTTGTTTGACAGCAACAGTTGGTATTGATTAACATGTAAATATATTGTCCCATAATGATAATTGCAGAAATTTTAGTAATCCAATTTATAAACAATTCGTATGTCACATGCCTAACACATTATGATATACCGAGAAAATCTCTTGAGTTATACAGATTGAATAAGAAGCGAATAAGAGTTGTCTCGACTGTTCTTCAGAATGAATTCTGCGCTATAATTTAATAATCAAATTTGAAGTAGGAAGGGTGATAAGCTCGACTATCGATTTGATCGCAACACAACTCTTCACTTCTTATGCGGCAGAACTCATCCATATTCAGAGACAGGCCAGATTTCAAGATATGTTAAAGCTCCCCTACTTTCATTTAGCTGTCTGTCATTCCTGGCACGAAGGGCAGAAGAGAAATTTGGAAAACTTTTCTTTCTTAGGTTTTATTACTGCAGCGCACCCGTCTTGTTAATACTCACTGGAAACAGTTTTACTTCCTCTACTACTTATCTATATTAAGTAGAGGAAGAATTTCACCCAAATATTTGATACTGATATTTTACTGGAAACAGGTTTAGAGATCACCTGAATCTCTTAACAAAGGAATTTTAGAAATAAATCCGTGTGTCTGTGAACAGTACAAAGCAAACACCCTTGAAGGACGCAACAGGAAGGTTTTCAACAAAATCTCTACACTTTGCATAGAAAAAACGTTCACTAATTTTGATTGTCTCAAAAATGGCTCTAAGGATTTTGAAAATACGCACTACCATATGTTGACGATGGTCGTCTCCTTAGCGCGGTGATAGCGCTACTGCTTTCCAGGCGGGTTCGATTCCCCGTACCGGTGGAGATTTTCCTCCGCTGGGAGACCTGACCAGGGGTGCACTCAGCCTTACTAGGTCTCTGAGGGGGCTATTGAGGAGCTGCTTGATTCACTTATTATTAATAAAAATATTAATGCGATTAGTGCGCTTGATCAATCTTTCTGTCACAAATTGGTTTTCAAAAACAGCAACTGTCGACCGCATTCACATATTTTGTGCTCCGTTTTTCTGGGAATGCAAGTGCAACGATCTAGGCTGAAACACACCAGTCTTTAGTATTTAAGATGAAGCTGTTAAGGGATCGCCGTCGGTATAAGTAAAGTAAAGCGTAGCATGAAACAGATACGGCGAGTAAATAGCTTGGAGAACATCTCTGCCGTATCTATGGAGCACACTGTGTTACTCCAACCACTCGAGTTGATACATGACTTGCCATAACAAATAGCCCAGCTGCAGTTTAGAGGCTTTCTTAATCTGCCAACGACCACATACAAGTTTGGAGCAGGAAACGTCGCCCACGGCGTCTACGGGAGTCCTTTCCCCACCCCATGGTATGTGCGACTGTAATGAAAACGTCAGGTTGCTAGACAAAAGACAAACAAACGCGTATCCATATGTCGACTATTTGTCTGTTGCAAAAGGGAGGTAAAAGAGGAAAGAGACCGGCAAATTACGGACGAAGCCAATTGCTTACTCGTACATCCCTCAAAGCTGAACTGAAATTCCACTGCGCTTTAAATGAGAAAGGAAGGAAGAATGAAAAATTAGTGAGGGACGCGACACCGGACCCGAAAACGGAAACAAAGCGCACTGAGCTGGCTCGTCGCAAAAACAATCTCCACATAGCTAGGAATATGTTGCGGAATTTTATTTCACGGGTACGTTGCCGCCGGCGTGACGAGATGGATGTTGACAAAAGAGAAAAGAATCGATAAACTGCATATGATGGTCATTCAGTTCATCCATGACTGTCCGCTGCAGAGATCTGCCTGTTTTTGCAAAGCAGCTGGTAAAGGCTGTTATTGGATCGTTGCGAGAACAAAATTTTTGCAGAAAAAGTTGCGTTTTTGTTTAGATCTCCGACTTCGTTTTTCTTTTTGCTAACGTAAAAGGGATTAAATTTCTGGCTTTTAATAATCGCAAATAGTGTGTGTGACTGTGTGTGAGTGTGTGTGTGTGTGTGTGTGTGTGTGTGTGTGTGTGTGTGTGTGTGTGTGTGTGTGTATGTGTGTGTGTTTATGTGTGTGCGGCAGCTTTATCAGAAAAACAGAACCTTTGTTCACAGTCGACTAAAAACTGTTTAGATTGGTGAATCGTAACTACATTTGCTATTCACATCATTTCACATGTCTTCGTGCAGAGATTTTTTTTAAATTCCCCTTTCTTGATCCAATAAACGCTACATTTAAACTTACTCGTTTAACAGAAAAACTGGAAGGTTCTTGACTATTAGATATGTTTTGTTCTTCCGGGCTTGTAGGCCGTGGTCTAGAAGGCATTGTAGATACCAACGTTTCGCCAAGTACTGCGCTTGGCATCATCAGGGTAACACGATCCGCTGTCTGCACTAGTCAGAGTTAGAATGTGGAAGCAGAGGGAGAGAGAGATGTGGAAGCAAAGAACCGTTAATGACAGTTTTTGAGAAAATCAAAATTTTGGAGAACTTTTCCACATAAGTTGTTGTTTGGAATGGGAGGATTATCTTGAAAATATTCCTGCGCATCCTTGAAATACGCTGAAGTTAAGCAAAGGTTTACATTTAACCAATTTTTTGTTTTTGAGTTATGCACTTCACAGACAGACAAACAAAACCACACACAGTTCTTTTCCTAAAAATGCCCCTTATTTTGATTCAGAGTCTCAAAACCTGAAGAGGTCACTGGATATAAACAAGTGCGTATCAAAAATAACGACCACTTGTGATATGCTAAGGAAGAAGAGGAATGAATAGTGTTTTTCATTTATGTTTCAAAAAGCCAGCGAAATACGCCTCTTACGAGAGTACAATTCCCTTTCTCAAGATGAGCGTGTTCGAGCGTGTCGAGCCTTGTATTAAGAAATTCTGGATCACATTTTGATGGAAATGAATGAAAGATTTCGTGATTGTGAAAAAAATCGATTTGTTTGCCTGGCCGATGCTACAAAATTTGAAGAATACCACGCATGTTTTGAAAACTTGCAAAATTTCTTTGGGCCTGAATTCCTCAAGACACAACGTTTAAGAAATGAACTTTATATTGTGTATGCCGATGAGAAGTACAGAAATATTCCCACTGGAAGGATCTTAAAAATGCTTAATATGGATAAGGACATCTTTACGGATACTTATAAACTCTTCTCCCTTATTCTGTAAAACTCTTCTGCCACAGCATCCGTATAACGAAGCTTTTCTTGTCTAAAGCGTACAAAAACATACCTGAGGAATGCAATGTCAGAAGAGAGACTTTCTTCTTTAGCGAATATTTCGATTCAGAAAGAACTTCTAGTGCAACTAATAAAAACACAGCCATTCTAGGAAGACATCACCGACAAGTTTGCAGCGTTAGAGGACTGAAGGATTGATCTGGAATTCAAGAGATAGGTCAGTACAATTATTAAAATAATTTTATAAATATAAGTATACTTTTATTTCCCCTTAACTCTTCACCTAATTTCCCAACCACGAGCCGCCATTGTCGTAATGATTTTGTCCATTGATAAGAACTTTCGTTCTTAGCAATTATGGACGTAAGGATTTAAGTATTACGTAGCACAACATAGAGAATAAAGAAATTCTATTTTATAAGAAAACGGGACAAACAGGCGTCCCGACAAAATCTATCGCGAACCAGGACCGCAGGTTGACAAATGGTACTGTCCCGTTCAAAGTGGGACTCTGATGACTTTCAAAAACTTCTTTGGCATTCAGCAATTGCTTCTCGATCTCTCTGCAGCTGTTTATTTTAGCCTGACATTCCTTTAAGTATGTGTCATTTGTATAAATGTTGGTGAAGTTTCTCGCCAAACGGTTGGGAATTCTGGGTGTTGTTTTTACTTTTAGTGTTACATGTGAATGGGCTGGCGAAATAGTTGAGCATTCTCTCTCTACCGACCGTGAAAGGACGGGTGGCGTTTAATGTATCTTAATAACGGGCAGGAGCAAGGGATATGTCCCATGTTACGACTGACACTGGCCAGGAGAAGAGATTGGACGCTTTGTATTTTGGTTGGAATGCTCCCCAAATGCGTCACAAAATTTCATTAGTTGCACACGGAACAGGGCGGCGCATGACAGTTGTTTGAGGACCACGTTCTTTCCCCAAAGATGTTGCCTTTGTGCGAAGTGTACAAGAAAATGAAACAGTTTGGACATGCAGTGTTCTATGTGATGAAACCATGTTTGTGAAATGTCTTTTGCAAAATTCATAAGCTTATTGCCTAATTAGACCGCACAAGCGATTTTACTAGTGCAATTTAAAAATTATCTTGTGACTGTCTAGTTTTCAGTGTCACCTCACTAAGTTTTCAGTATCACTTCACTTTCTTTGTGATCCAATGGCGTATTGAAATACGTATCACATATCTTCTGCACTCATACGCTTCACACGCTGGGGAATCGAACAAATAACGTCTCTAATATCTCGCAGATGTAGCACTCACGATGCAACTCATGTCACAACCTCACTCGAGAACGCACTTTATGTCACACCAGAACAGTCTAATGAAATGTCCGACTGTTTAAACGGCATGTTATTTCATGGTCCTCACGGCCCGGCTGGATTTACCTTTAAGCTCCAAGATACGGCCTACTAAACGCAAGGTATTTGATTTGCATAATGGGTTACAGTCGCTTACATATAGACCTGCATGATTACATTGAAATGAACGGTACGTTAGGGAAATTCAACCTATGAAATGTAGTCTATGTCAATCTCTTGTATTGGCAAGTCTGTGTATTAAGAGTAACAAAATGTCCGAATGTTTAAATGCATGTTATTTCACCTGGTGTCTGAGTAAAAAACCAAAGTTGGTATTTAAGCTTATCTTTCAAGGATACGACACGAAGATTTTGAAGAAAATTCCTCCACCCTAAACTATGTTTTAGATGGACAGTTTTTCGAAAATTTTGATTTTCTCAAAACTGGCTTGAACGATTTTGATTAAAATGTCATATGTTTAAGATATTTTTATAACAAATAAAACATATTTTGAATTTTCTGGCTATAGCCCATGTAGTCTTGTTTAACCTTAATGACTTTTGCATAACTGGTAAATCTAAGAAGCAGACCAAATCTTACTATACAAAAAATTAGATCTCTTTAAAATACATCAGTAATGTCCAAATGGATTTTTTGTGGAGTGATTTATTTCGGAGATATTCCTTGTTATTTGTGTTTTGCAATATTTGTATATTTTATCATATGGAAGGTCGCTATCCACAGTTTTGTCTCTTAGCCACGCAAAGAGAACGGAATTTTAAAGCTTTAACTTATTTGACTATCGCTCAAAGTCAACTGTATTCGCATATTCCTCCTGCACCTACATGAACATTAGCAATTAGGTAATTTCTGCAAATGTTTATCTCGATTAACATGAAGAAGATAGAGAAATAAGAGTTTGTAAGGATAGTACAAGAGTAGAGAAAATCATATAAAACGTAAAGGTAAAGGTTACAGACACAGAGGAAACACCTCGCTCATTTCGCAGATCTACCACCTCCCAGAAGGCAGAGATGAAATAAGGGAATCGAAGGTGTTACACAGAGTCGCAGTTACAGGCCACAGAGACGTACGGAAGTCCCTAACAAGTGCTGAGATCGCTTCATCCCGGCGCCAGGGCCCGCCAAGCAGCCATCACAACGCGGGTCCGGTGTCGCGCTGAGCGTCCCCCCCCCCCTGACGGATGACAAGGTCGACTAAACGCCACCTAGCGCCGAGAACAGCAGTTACCATAAGCAATCTGTCGCGCCATCTGTCTGGCACAGCCAACACTACATGCCTGATAGTAAAGCTGAGAAATGTTAAGGAAATGGAATGAAAGGAGATGATGGAAAGAAAACCGTGGTATGAAATAATGCACCCCAGCCTAAATGACATGGGTAAACCACGAAAAAACCCAAGTCGAGTGCGCGGCCAGGGGGATCGAATCCAAAACCTCCCGAATGCGGGCCAGAGACGTTACCGCCTGAGCCATCCTGCTCGGTGAAAGTCATGTGAGTGCAACACATGAGATTTCTTTTTGTAGAGTATAGCAGAAATGTGTGTCAAGCGTTTTTTGACACCCCTATAGAAAGAAAATACGGGGTAATATTCGACCAAAAAGCACTACATGGCTGAAATCGTATTTGCATAGGAAATCCGCAACACAACGACCGTGTGTATTCTTATCATTCCTTTTATGCAGCGAGCACTTTAGTGGAAGCATATAACTTCAACTCTGCAGTTGAGGAACAGAGGTGCTCTGAAATATGCAATAGACTCTGCTTTTCTGCTGCCTAGTATTTGTAATCTTTCCTTCTGCTTTGGTTTGTGTAAACTGCTGTAAGGATAGAGGCAACAAAAGCTTTAAAATAAACGAGAACAAAGGAGTGTATATAAATAACTAAAAACTTTTCCTATTATTTAGTTTTATTTTCTGCAGAGTTCACATAAAAACTAATAAATATAAGCACTTGGATTTCAGTAGTGCTGGCATTGTTTCTATTGAAAATAACAATAAGGCCGTCGTTGCGACCACCAGCAGGGCATTGCCGGAAATTATTGAAATTTATGTGTACGCGGGCACCACACAACTTGTTTATAATGCCAGCAAATTCCAACGGACATCTAGACAATTTCTTTTGTTTTTCCTATTCTTCTTATACAAAGTTTACGCATGACTGCCCATCCTGAAGCAGCAACTGAATGTGATCTTGTGAACTTCATAGCCATGTTTCTCCCAGTGTGGCCACCATAGTCTTTTGTTTTGATGTTTTGTTATTGCAGTTGTACTGCATCAGAGCCTTGGTGTTTTCATACAGCTTCATTTCACATGTCGGAATCTATATTTTATGTTAATGATATGGTTATTGTTCCTCCGCTTTCCATTTAAAATTTGTTAAGACCAAGCATTTATATAACATCGTGCGTATTGTTGTCGGTATCTCTAGCACTCCCCACATGGTCTATGACCTTCAGGGATAACGTCATTCCATCGTACGCGATACCTGGACAACTTTTGAGATGCAGATATTGTCTATCCTAGAATTAGTGACATTACACCTGTGTATCGATAGCAGCAGTAAGTCAAGCGGCTAACGGTGAATCCGGCACGCGTCTGTTTACTTCTGTTGTGTAGGGCTGTCCGTTCTTTGGCGGGGTAATTTGTTTTTGAGTAAAAGGTACAGAGTTTTACTAGCTTTGTCAAATTAGTAGTTACATAGTGATGCAAGTAAAGGAACGCAAAAATTCAGGATTGGCTTGAAATAAAATATAGCTGATAAGTGCAAATCAAATTCACTGATGGGCGGGGGAGGGGGGAGGCTGGCGCAACAGTTAAAAATATGGAAAAATGTCATGTTATATTTTGGCATCTAATCCGCGTATGGCTTAGTTATTTACTTTTCCGTAATAAATGACAAAACGGCGAAACGGCTCTTTATTGACAATAATGTATTGTACATATTTGTTGCACTCATCATGTAGGGTTCCTGGTTAACATATGGCGGAAACAGTACTTTCCATCCGGTATAATTCTGAAAACTAAAGACAAGGAAATCCTCGGAATTTTAGCATGGTATATGGCAACAGTATTAGCGTTTCAGGTAAGCAGCTTTAGGATTTAGTAATATTGTGTAGCAACATTGGTAACCATATAAGCGGAGCTATGTTGATAAAGGCTGTGTAGTTTTAAAACTCGCGTCCTTTCCTTCGTGTTTTTTGTCTTAGAAAAGGGACTACTGTGGTCAGTCATCACTTATTGGCGCTTAAAGACCGCACTCAAGTTATGTGGATTTAGTGGTAACTTCAGCTTAACTTTTCAAAGCGAAAAGTCTAGATAGCTACGTCAAAAGTTAGTTGATATAATTCGATAGTTATCATTTCGAGCGATAAAGTTTAGACACAATTTAATTCCTGAATCTCAGCAGTCGGCAGCACACTTCAAATAGATCATCACTGAATCAGCTGGTAGCAGAAACACTAGAGACCGAAATTGGAGACGTGTCAAAAGGTGACGCACAGAAAGCGGCATCAATGTATAGAACACCGTATGTCCTCGTTTGTACACTTGGAAGATATTTTAAACCAGGTGAAACAAAACACATACTACTGCCACAGAAACTACTTTGTTTTTCTCTCATATTTGCCTCCACGTTCAGCAGCGCATACCGATAAGAAGTGCCTGGAGCGAAACTGTAAAACAACATTTTTCCCAGGCAGAGTCAAGATTGCGTAGATGTAAGTGGGAGAGCAAAAGTCTTGATAAAAGTGACATTTGTATGGCAGCATAACGACTCTGGGTTTAGAGCATATCTCCTCCACGGTGGCAGCATGCAGGTAATGTGACGTGGCAGGAGATGTGACACTCCAGGGGAACATCTTTTAGCCACCGTTATATCGTCACGCCTCCTTGCTTTCCACATTCACACAACACAAGGCTGTAGCGTAGCAAAAATAAATCTCAGGCACCTCTTGCTTGTACCTTCGTATTTCATTTTTCAAAACATTTTCTAATGTGGCAAACCGGAGGCACTTGCCTTTATTTTGATTTAATTTCAGATATGGCTAGAACACCAACATTTTGGCGACAGTAGATGCAATGAACTGCTCAAGAACTTAAAGATGCGTTCAAGATAGGATAGATATAAGCAATAGCGAACCCTCGCTTCTTATTACTTTCTCTACCCGTACACAGTAGGTGGCTAATTTATTGTACTCAATCCCCCCACCAAATCGATACCGATATTTCACTGGAAGTACACATTTTGAGGTTTTCTGAATCTAAAACCAACCATTTAAAAAAAAGGCGTGCGCGTGTCCACGTACGCAGTATGTCTGCGATTTGAAATTAGAGAACTCGGTCAAATTGCAAATTTGTTATTTCAGTTCTCCAGTTCCCAAGCATGCGATGCTGCTTCTTATCTATTATAGGTAAGAGACGGAAAGTAAAAAAAGCATTATTACAGATGCGTGTGTCTGCCTGTAAAACAATAAAAAAATCGGATGTGTTACACTCACATGACTTTCTCTGTTCTTTTACTGTTCTTACAATCTCTTATTCCTCTGTCCTCTTCGTCTTAGTTGAGTTAAACTTTGCAGAAATTACCTTATTGCTTACTTCCTTTGTTTATTTCCTTGTAGGAGCAACGGGAATATGGGAATACAGTAGGCTTTGAGCGAAAGTCAAATCTCTTAAAACGTTTAAATTCCGTTCTCCTTGCACGGTTAACATATAGAAATAAATTAATAATGATGTTCCAATTGACAGAAGTATTATTCTCCAAAATAACGAATATCTCCGAAATGTTTCACTCTACAAAAAATTTATTTAGGCATAAATTGTGTGTTTTAGTAAGATCTACATTTTTTAATAACAAGATTTGCTCTATCTCTCACGGTTTACCAGTTATACAAAAGTCATCCAGAGTAAATAGAACTTCATGGGATATAGCTAGAAAGTTCAAGATATACATTTCATTTGTCATAAAAATATCTCAAACATTTGGCATTTTAATCAAAATCGTTAGAGCCATTTCCAAGAAAATCAAAGTGTTTCATGTGCGACTTTTCGTTTTTGAGTTATGCTGTCCAGAGACTGACAGACATACAGACAGACACACACACATACAGACAGACAGACAGACAGACAGACAGACAGACAGACAGACACACAGACAGACACACACACACACACACACACACACACACACACACACCACGGACACGGGCCTCAAAACATATATTTCCGGTGAAATCTCGACATCGAATTTTTGGGTGGAATACAATACTTCCGCTATTTTACCATACGTAGTATAGAAAGTAAAAATTTAGAACGGAGGTGGACTGTTGGCCTTCAAGGGCTCATACCAATCTATACCATTCTGCTTCGTCACAGGTCCACTACTATAACTCGGCTCTGTGACGAGCAGATGGCAGTGTGTGAAGTTTAAGTTGAAACATCGAAAGTAGAAAGAGATAGCCTATATTCCACAGAGCAGTTTGTAATTCTTAACTGCCTAATCTCATATTCTTTGCTATTGAAACTATTTAAAGATTGCAAAGGTATTTTTACCAATACCCGCTTGCATCAATACGAAAACCTTCCAAGCAAGAACTGCTAAACATATCAGGATATTGTCCACATTTCTGTAGAAACTCTTCCATATTTCAAAAGTATAACTGATTTTGACAGACTAGGCAGTGAAGGGTGACTGTGACAGTGTTTCTGAGCACTATAGCCGTCATTAGCGAACCCGCCTCTACTAGAGCTGTCAGAAAGCAGCCCAAGGTCATGTTTCAACTTAAACCTCACACACTATAGTGTGCCATTCAGGCTATCTGTAGTCTACAGTATTTAAGGTCTCATCAGGATCCTCTAGATAACGGATCTGACACTGGCATCCAGGTTGTACAAAAATGGCGCTGGTAGTTGGTGGTGATTTCTGAGCGTTTCCACACGCTAACCGTATTGTTTTCTATGCCTTTGAGTTGTTGTTTGCTATAATAATTCCTATGTAAGTTTGTCTTCATATTAGCGAAGCGAGTGTTTAAAAACGTTTATTTGGGCAGTATAGGGAACGGGAATAAATCCAATAACGTATTGACGGTGCCATGTGCTTTCCACGTGTTTATGTTTACTGTATTCCATCTAAGACTATGACTATATTAAACTATAGTGTGGTTAATTTATCTGTTTGTAAGTGAAATTTGTGTCACGATTACAGTGGTGAGAGGTTGTTGAAGAGAAATTGTTCCAGTAGTATATGTTATTGTTGCCATACTACCTAACCCCAAACATCACAATTCTCCGTAACTATTGCGTTCCCGGATGCAAATACAACTACAATAAAGATGGACCATTAGTTCCGATATTCATTTTTCCAAAAGATGAAGAGCTTAGAGAAAAATGGATAAGATGCGTACACCGTGAACAGTTTACGCCTTCAAAGGAGTCAGCTGTATGCATAAAACATTTTGCTGCCGAGTTTATTATAAGAGAGGATTCATTTTGAACTGCACTCTGTGGACTTTGAGCAAATCTGTCAATGTGGATTACCTCTACAAAAACTTGTAAAGAAGTGCTGCAAAGTGCTAAGCAATATATTTTTGAATAATTATTGTAAACTTAAAAACGAGAAACTTTCAGTTAAAACAAAAGCTAAATTGCAACGTAAAGCTTGTAAATTCAGTACTTAATTACTATAAATTGTAGAGTTATGTGTGTTAGTTGCCGGTGTATATATTTTGTATATATAGCATTGCTGTATGTAAAACTGTAGACTAGCAACGTTGTTTTACAATGCTGATTTAAGGATACATATTTCATTTACAGTGTTGTTTTAGTTTTAACATTTCAGCTGCTTTTGTGGATTCTCCCTGTAAAATGAAGTGTCATGAAATGAGTAATATGTTGTTGCAAACTGTGTAATCAAAAGTTATCAGTAAAAGCAAAAGCAAAATTCCACCCTTGTGTATGTATATAACATTATGTACATGGTACAGTGTGAGAAACACTGTAAAAAATTATTAATAATTCTGAGTCAACTCAATGTCAACAGTTCTGTTTTATTTAAATGACATGCTGCTTCCGGTTTTGTCCATCTTCTTTGTAATTTGAGTGTGTCATGCAGTTCCATAATGGCATGTAAAACTGTAGATTGCATGAATATTATATAAGGTTATATATTTCCTGGCCCACGGGTTATCGTTTAATACTAAATGTCATCCTCTTTTGTTTACTTGAGTTTATGTTTAAGACAGCGTTTTTGTGTTTAACACAGCCCATATTCACAAAATAGGCGTGTTAATACACCACATTTTTATTTTACTGCGTTGAAATCTTAGTCTGTAGACGAGTTGTTTATATTGAAGATGTTCTCGGGCTTCGAGCTAGGTGTAATGATGAAGAGCCATCAACGTTTGGGAGAGTACCTCTCTCCCATCATCAGGATGATGAATGACTAGCAAAAGTGAAAGGACCAGTATAAAGGACCAGTATATAAGGACCAGTTGTATTATAATTTATAGTATTCCCTATATACTAGTCCTTTCACTCTTGCTATTCATTCATCATCCTGATGCGGCGCCGCATGTGGTATTCGTGGTGGACGAAGCGGCGTCAGGGCGGGTTTTCTCCGGGTGCTCCGGCTTCCCCCGCCATCTCATTCCACCGGTGCTCCATCTTCATTCCATGTATCATCAGTGTCACCGCCTGCGGTGCCGTAGTAGTAAAAGCGGGCGTTAAACACAACAACAACAACAACAATCATCCTGATGATGGGAGAGATGTACAATCCCGAAACGTCGATGGCTCTTCATCACTATACCTGGCTCGAAGCCCGAGAACTCTTGAACATGTTCGTCGCCAGGAAAGCTTCAAATCATATTTTGAGTTGTTTATAAGTAGTTCCCACCATCTTGAATGCTTGTGTCAGGTCCGGTATCTAGAGGGGCCTGGTCTCATCCGTATACCATACCACCTGCACAGATGGAGTAGCGCAGGCCAACCGTACCTCGACATCTGTGACGGCAGATGGCATTAAAGTGCCAACCAGTCTATCTGCTTACATTTTCGTAGGTAGATGGCACAGCGTTCACTATTACCATCTATTTTTCATTTATGCTATTGTTTTATATTTAAGGTGGAACTTTAGGCTATGGTATTAAATATCCAATCCATATTTACCTTGGCGACCGAGAGAAACCGCTAAAAACCCAGGTAGATTGGTCGGCCACGGGAATCGAACGCACGATCTCCAGTGGAGTCATCTCGCTCGATTTCACCTATCTGCGAAGAAGGATTGAATGGGTAAACTCCATCTCCTACCTGGGAGTGAAGCTCGATAAGGGCCTTACTTTTCGGGAACACATCAACGACTTGTCGGCGCGGGCCGGTGGGGCAACTGCCTCACTGTACCCCATGCTGCGGTCGGGGATGCCAGTTCCCCTAAAGCTACGTCTTTTTCGGGCACTCATAATCCCACTCCTCCCATACGCCTGCGAAATCTGGGGCATGGCCGCAGATTCCCATCTCCTGCGTCTGCAGCGTATACAGAATAGAGGACTTCGGATAATCTATTCTGTATGCCGCGGATTCCCTTCGAGACTACTGCACGAAGCCTCGTCTCTTCCGTATGTGGAGGACGAAATTAGGCGCCGGGCAACCAAATTTTACGACCAAATTCATCATAGGAGCGCCCTGATTAGGTCTCTTGGGGACTACAACCCCACTGAACGCACGCGTGTGGGACACCGGGTTCCCCGCATGGCTTGCGGGCATCCCCGGTAACGAAGGAGACATCCCTTCAACAGCGAAAGCTGAATACATCACAGTCCTCCAAGATAAGCTTGGATTCTAAATTCAAAATTAAATGAACCTCCATATTTGGACCTTTACACCAGCAGTGTCCAACGGAAGTTGCACACTGATTAAGCAGCCGCTGAGGAGCAAAAACTTGCTGCCTCCTTATAACCTACTACCTCAAACTTCACCCGCCACCCTGCAAAATCCTACATCCCGTCATAAAGTGGTTAAGCCCTAAAAGGGCAGGTACACGTATGACACACCTCGGGCTGATCTCAGCCTGCCAGATAGCGTCGTCGTCGTCGGCTTTATAATCATCATTCGCTCAGCGGCTTGCGTCGAGTACAGTTCGTCTTCCATGCTACTGGAGCTAGGAGTGCTTGATCTTCTCGCCAGGGGGCAGCAGTAGGAGAACGACTGCAGCGACGTGGTGGAGCAAAGAAGAAATTCATAGCCAGGCCCAGGACCTCCTAAATACCGGACCTGACACTGTAATTCAAGATGGCGGCCAAAGTGGTGGGAACTACTTGTAAACAACTCGTCTACAGGCTACGATTTCAACGCAGTAAAATAAAAATGTGGTGTAATAACACGCCTATTTTGTGAATATGGGCTGTGTTAAACACAAAAACACTGTCTTAAACATAAACTCAAGTAAACAAAAAAGAATGACATTTAATATTAAACGATAAACCATGGGCAATGAAATATATAACCTCAAATATCATTCATGCAATCTACAGGTTTACATGCCATTATGTAACTGCATTACACACTCAAATTACAAAGAAGATAGACAAAACTGCAAGCAGCATGTTACTTAAATAAAACAGAAGTGTTGACAGTGAGTTGACTCAGAATTATTAATCATTGTTTACACTGTTTTTCACATTTGTACAATGTGCAGAATGTTATATACCTACACAAAACATACTATACTGGATGGCTGATATACAAATGCTGCCATTTAGAATGACCTAAAGCTACCTACTGAATTCAAAACCTTTAGGGTGAAATTTTGCTTTCACTATTACTGAGAACTTGATTACTCAGTTTGCAACAACATATTACTCAGCACTTCAGGACACTTTATTTTACAGGGGGAATCCACAAAAGCAGATGAAATATTAAAAATAATAACCGTAAAACAGCACTGTAAATGAAATACATGAAATACGTAATCTTAAATCAGTATTGTAAAGCAACATTGTGTTAGCTTAGGTTAGGTTAGTTTTGCATATGAGTGGGGTGACAGGGTCCTGTGTTATCGAAATATTTACAATTTGGGTAGTGTTTATGCAATCATTTCAACGTAAATGCATTAATCAATCATTGTAGCATATATTACACTCGTTTATGCACATTTATTAGCTAAATATCCGCCGCATAAGCGAAATAAAACCACTTCATCGACCGTACGAAATTTTCTCATAAATAAAACACGAAGCTTGAGCGCACAATAAAACTTACAAGATCGTAATCAGCAATAAAAACTGCATCCATTGCACTATGTTTCATTCGTTTTCTCGAGCGGACGATTTTGTAAATATTTACCAAACTTTGCTATAGTCTACAGTTTTACATGCAGCAACATAACACATTTCTTCTAAACTACAGCTACACATTTAAATTACAAAGACAAAAGATAATGTACAAATATGAGCAGCATACTACTTACATGAAACAAACTGTTGGTGTTGCAGATGCCACTAATTGAATTCACTCGAAATTATTGTCTTTCACTATTCACACTATTCACCATGTTATATACACACCGGCAACTAATACACATAACGCTGCAATTTATTGTAATTAAATACTGAATTTAGAAGCTTTATGTTGTAATTTACCTTTCGTTTTAACTGAAAGTTTCTGATTTTTAATTTGCATCCGGGAATGCAACAGTTACGGTGCATTGTCGTGTTTGAGGTTAGGTTGTAGTATGGCAACATTAATATACACTACTGGAACAGTTTTTCTTCAACAACCTCTCACCACTGTAATCGTGACACAAATTGTACTTGCAAACAGATAAATTAACCACACTATACGGCTAATGTAGCCATAGTCCTAGATGGAACACAATAAACATGAACACGTGGATAGCACACGGCACAGTCAAAACGTTATTACATTTATTCCTGTTCCTATACTGCCCAAATAAAACTTTTGAAACACTCGCTTTGCTGATATGAAGACAAACTTACATAGGAATTATTATAAGAAACAATAACTCGAAGACATAGAAAATAATACGAAAAACAGCGTGTGGAAACACCTCAGAAATAAATCCCACCAGCCGACGCCATTTTTGTACAACTTAGATGGCAGTGTCAGGTCCGGTAATCTAGAAGGTCCTGCCAGGCCACAGTACAAGTTCCGCGGTCACGCTGCAAGAAGTTTGAAAAGCAAACTGCAGCGTGTCGCATCAATCCACAACAGCGCTTCTTCTACATTGATCCTGCACTCGGAGGGGTGCGCGCATTAATAAGAGTGAGGTAACTATTCCCGACAGACAAACTGACTGACGGACCACGAGACAACGGGCTTGCAAGGCCGCAGCCAAAGGTAAAGGACCTCTGGTCCAATACCTCAAGCCGTAATGGCTTGCATAGGCGCCTCCTCCTCTAAGGAGGGGGTCGGGTCCGCTACAAGCAGCCGGAGGGTAACCGTACGGACTGACTTTAATACCAGACCAAGACCACTCGACCTAGACGGGCAAAAACCTGGGATTAGCTCTCAACCATCCCCACCTGCCCACCTGCGTGCCCATTCGCACCGCGTTCCTACCGACGCACCAAACCCTACAGCTATCCCTGTCCCACTGAAACGCCTCATTCAAGCGAAAAACGCTGTTAGAAGGCTGTGGCAGAGATTCCGTTATCCTAGGATAGGAGTAATACACCAGAAGTTCAAATCCCTGGTGAGACGACTCCTAAGAAAACACAGGCAAGCAGCTTGGGAAAACACGTTGCGTTATGTAAACCTCCAGAAGAGGAAACCATGGCGCATCGTTCGAGGCTTGAGGAAAGACAAGACTGTACACCAGCACCCTGTGCATAGCCCTCGCGGAAGACTTGTCTTTGAACCGAGGGAAAAAGCAGAGGCGCTAGCAGACTATCTGGAAACTCAGTTCCAGCCTAGAGTCGACCCTCAGAACGACGATCATACTGACCTCGTGGAACAAGCAGTAGAAGACTTCTTAGAAGTCGGACCTGCGGGCCACGAGGATTTCCACATCCCGATATTTACCCCTCGCGAGGTAACTAACACCATCAAAAACCTAAAACCTAGAAAAGCCCCTGGGCAGGACCGTGTAACAGCGGAAATGCTCCAGCACCTTCCCTTTAGAGCCGTGATACACTTGACTCGGATCTACAACGCGTGTCTAAGCATGCGCCATTTTCCGGAAGTCTGGAAGAGGGGGCGTGTGGTATGCGAGTTGAAGCCGGGCAAGAATCCGATCTTTCCTTCTAGCTACCGTTCCACCAGTCTCCTACCAGTTATCTCGAAAGTATTCCGGAAACTGTTCCTGACCCGCCTTAGACTTCTTTTAGAGGAAAAAGGCCTCCTACCGGAACATCAGTTTGGTTTTCGTTCTGACCATTCCACAACCGAGCAACTACTGCGAGTAGCCGAAAAGGCTTCCGTGGCTTACCAGGATAGGGCCAAAACGGTGGCAGTGTTGCTTAACGTGGAAAAGGCGTTCTCTACCACCTGGCACGAAGGGCTTATCTACAAGCTCATACAGCACGAAATCCCCCCTCCATACATTTACTTGGTGGCTAGTTTCCTATAGGAACGTAGCTTCCGAGTGAAAGTGGAGGGTTCATTTTCCAGAGAAAGGCCCATTGGCGCAGAAGATCCCGAGGGCAGTGTACTGTCACCGGCACTCTTTAATGCTTACATGGCCGATCTCCCCACGCACCCCAACACTCACATCTGTCAGTATGCGGACGATCTTATTATCTTCGCGACTAACAAGAACCCGCGCTACAGCTACCGTCAAGTACAAGCCCACCTCTGTGCTATCAGTAGATGGTGCGAGAACTGGCGCATGTCTATTAACCCGGAGAAAAGCTCTGCGATTCTCCTGGCCAACACGCTGGCAAACCAGCTCACGCAGGACCTCGTGCTTCGGCGCCGTCGGATCCCTTGGGTCACTACGGTGAAGTATCTCGGGGTCACGTTGGACCGGCGGTCAAAGTATAGGCATCACGTCAGGGGCAAAGTAATACTAGGTTACGCAGCCCTCCAGCAGTTGTTTCCCATCCTCAGCTCCAAAACCATGCCCATTCGCCTGAAGCTCCAGCTGTATCGTGCGATTATCCCGCCTCTGATCCTGTACGGATGCGAGATCTGAGGAGTGGTGGCAAAGTCCACCTTCATCAGACTCCAGACGTTGCAGAATCGGGCATTAAGGATGATCTATGATACTGGTTGAAGATTTCCTGCCCATATCTTTCACGATCATTCCGGCATCCCGTACATTGTCGACGTGATTAAAACCCGCGCTCGAACAATGTACAATAAATTCCAGAACCACCCTAATCCACTGGTGAACACTCTGGGACAATATGACCAGAGACAGCCGCGCCGACTACCATCTAAAAAATTGCCGAAGGACATCTTAAGTCCAACGGTCTAATTTTAGAAGATGGGAAAGGCGAAAATTACAATCTGTACTTGAAACAGAGTAAAATGCCTAATTCAGATCACCTCTCAGTGAGTGACTGACGGCCAGAACCCTGGTGGGGATTAGCACGTCACCTGATTGAATAAACAGCCAATCAGCAGCCGGGCACTACCCGCTCACGGACCAATCCCTACCAACCATCCATCTCGCCCCTATAAATACCCCTGATCCCACAAACATCCCAGAAGTATCAAATCCCTGTAGACCAAACTACCATACTATCGCGCAGGATAAGCCGTATAAAGGCTAGGTACTGCGGTAAAGACACTCGGGTGGGGAATAGCTTCCCCGCTCGACTCGAACTGTCTCTGGTGCCTCTGGACGTTGAAAGGTTACACGGAGGTGCAGGTTAAACAACTAAAACCACGAGGGCGGCTCCTACCAAATTTTCTGGTAAGTTTAGCACGCACAGGAAACAACCCAGAATTCTTTAAGGAGCGGGTTATCTGTAACATGTGGTCACAGACATGTGGAGACCCTCAAAACACACAACATAACACAGTGTTTTAATTGCCAAAAACTGGGGCACACATACAAATTTTGTAATTTAACCTCCCGGTGCGTACTTTGCAGTGGCTTCCATCGCCTGGCTGACTGCCCGATAAAGGCTAAGGATGACACAGTACCCCTTTGAATTAATTGCGGGGAGGCTCATCCTGCGAGCTATAGGGGGTGAGAAACGTTTGTGCAACTGGCTGCAGTTGCCAGGACAACCCAGAGTGCTCTACCAGGGCAAAGCCCATTACAAATCTTGCCCTGATGAAAACAGGATGTCATTTGCTGGGGCAGCCCTAGGGGAAAGTGCACCTCAGCCGCCACCTATTGATCCCCCTACACAATCTCTTTACACCGAGGAGTCCTCATCTGACCTGAGAGATCTTTCCGAAGTATTCTCTCTATTAAAATCCTTTAACTTCCCAGCACTTCTGCCCAAAATTAAACCTTTCTAACAAAATTCAGGAACTGTACGAGCACTTGGGAAAAACTTGAGGCCATTATATGTTTCATCACCACCATCCTGGAGTAAATGGCCACTCCAAGGGGAAGCACATCTTTAACGGGGGCTCTCCTGTGGAATGCTGACGGCGTCTTCAGGAAGCAATACGATTTGCAGAACTACCTGAGGCGTAACAAAATTGAAGTCACATTTGGTTGCGAAATAACATTATAACCGGAGTTTACTTTTAAACTCAAAGGATACAGCATTTTTAGGCCTGACAAACTTGGCCGACAGGGGGGAGACACAGCCATCCTATTAAAAAAACACAGTTGCTTATGCTTCTGTCTCGCTTCGTACACTAGAACCACTGGAGTGCACGGCAATAAAAGCACAGATAAACAACAAAATGGTGATATTGGTAGCGCTTTGCCGGCCTCCTAATTCCCCCTTTTTTAAAGAGACCTCAAAAAAATCCTCGATTTAGGGGAGTATATTATCATTGCAGGAGATTTCAACGCCCGAAACCCTTGGTGGCAGTCAGGCCGGGAAAACGCGGCCGGAAATCTTCTAGCAGAATTTATTTTAGAACATGACAAAGTGGAGGCACACACCCCCCTTGTCCCCACCTTTACGCACCGCTCAGATGATTTTGATCCTGAGGTTTTGGACTATGTATTTATAAAAATGCGACGATTTCACGAAACTTTAATGTGTATCAGAGCTTGGACTCCGACCATCTACCAGTGCATTTCGAGATCTGCGGTACCATCACTGCACAGGCGCCCAAGGTACTCCATCGGGCGGAAACAGACTGGCAGAAATACAAGATAGAAATGTACAAGATGGCGCAACCCAGGCTATCATACTCCAGTGAGGTGGAAATAGTTGCTGCCGTTGAACATTTTACCACCTCGCTGCACACGGCCAAGCGAAGCGCTACCACGTAAACCAGAAGTCCACCCAGCTTCTGCATGTACCCCGAGGTGTAGGTCCTTATTGCCAGACGAAGATGGCTAATGAGGCTCTGGAGGCAAAATCGCCAGCCTGAATACCAAATTCTAGCACAATGTCTACGCAACATCATTCGGCGTCAAATTAAAATAAACAAGATTGAACAGCGGGAAAATAAAATGCTGAGTACCACCATTCGCACAACTCCTTGTGGAAATTATTAAAGGCATTTAAGACCTCCAGGAGCGTTAACACTGGCACTAAGGCGCTCCACACTCAACTCGGCCTACACTTCTCCTCAGCCGAGGTGCTTGCTGATTGTCTCACGGAGAGGTTCTCTGACAATCCCACCACCAACCCTGTTCAAGAAGATATTAAACACTGGGTACAAGCCTGGGTGGCGCAGAAGAACGAGCAACCACTGGCACTGATTACACCTCATTAAGTGTTCAAACATATTAAGAAAATTACCAAATGGTAAAGCCGCAGGCCCGGACAGGATAACTAATGAGGAGCTCAAAGACATCCCGAGGAAAGCCCTGGTGCAGTTAACAAAAGTTTTTAATGCTTGCCTTAATTGCAACTACTTCCCCCGCACTTGGAAACAAGCCAAGGTTATAATGCTACCAAAACCAAAGAAGAGCATCAGGCACCCTCAAAATTACCGCCCCATTAGTCTCTTGTCCAACATTGGAAAACTATTCGAAAGACATACTTTTTCGGTTGAAAAAGCAAATTTCGGAAATGGAGGACCTATCCAACGTACAACTT
The DNA here is from genome assembly GCA_030765045.1 of Tenodera sinensis. NCBI lineage: Eukaryota > Metazoa > Arthropoda > Insecta > Mantodea > Mantidae > Tenodera > Tenodera sinensis. The sequence goes on along the minus strand of CM060966.1, from coordinate 103,064,465 downwards.
GGACTTAGAAAAAGGTCGTTCTACTGAACTACAGCTACTAAGGCTTGTTGATGACGTCACTGAACAGTTTAACAATGGGGTTTCCACATTGGCACTATTTTTAGACGTAGAAGCTGCATTTGATCGGTGTTGGCATGATGACCTGATTTACAAATTACACCAAAATTTTCCCGGCCTTCAAAATTATTTATTTTAATCTATAGTTTTTTATAAAACAGGCACTTATACGTTCAAGTGGGTCGTTCCTCCTCCCATGAGCGAATATTGCAAGCTGTCGTACCACAAGGTGCAGTCATGTCCCCGTTTTTGTATACTCTCTTTACAAATGACTTTCCCGTGGACGGCAGATGCAAAGTTTCTATGTACGCTGACGACAGTGCAATTTACAACCACCATAGAAACCATCATTTTGGCCTCCTCGAGATGCAGCGGTATACTGACCGCTTCCTTTCATGGCTGCATGACTGGAAAATAGAAACTAATGCAAATAAATGCCAGCTCATCTATTTTACAAAAAGCTGCAATTTCGGACAATGGACCTCACGGTCGGCGGTCAAAGATTGCACTGTCGCCAGCAAGTAAAATACTTGGGAGGCACCTTAGACCAACGACTCTCTTGGAACTCCCACCTAACAAATGCTGCCAACAAAGGGCGCCAACGTTTAAAGATGTGCACCCCCGTCTTGAGTAGCAAGGAATTGCGGACCGGCTCCAAAAGTTTACTATACAGATCCTTAATACTGTCCACCCTACTTTACGCGTGTGTGGCCTGGGCAAGTGCATCAAAAACATCCTCAACAAGTTACAAATTGTCCAAAATTTATCCCTTAGAAAAATATTACGTTGCCCCATACTTACACGCAACCAAACCATTCATCAGAACCTTAACATACCCTACATAGCAGATGCAGTACACAATGCAGCCACAAGATCGTGGGCGCGCATCAGAGAACTTGACAACCAGCTCATAACTAACATCGGTAGCGGTGAGCCAAAACACCGAAAGCACAGACGTATAAAAATACTCTAGACACCTCGCCCGCTCGCAAAACTGTGCGCCTACAACATAGGTCCACGGCCACGTATTGCTATAGCAGGGGGCCACCAAAAGGAAAATGCCTTCCACATAGGGGTCGCCGCCACTAACAGTCCCCACCACAGAACATGCTGCCCACTCAGCCAAATAATGGGATATATGTATATATATTGAAAATATGTAAATAGTGTGTATGAGTGTAGTGTGCGTGTGGGTGTGTGCGTGAATGAGAGTGAATGAATGAGTGTAAATATGTAAATATTGTATATATGTATAAAGAACAAAACAAGTGGAACATAACATAAAACAATTACAATGCCAAACTGTTCTCGAGAACCCACAGCGAGCTCCCGTATGGGTTTGGGCAAACCCAGAAAGACTATAAATATTAAAAGCCCGAAAAATGTATGTATATGTATATATACATACATGTAAATTGTTACCCCTGCAAGCCGGGTCCACTGTACCGGCATCAGGAAAAAAATAGTAGCAAATAAATAACCTAACCTAACCCGGAAGACGACTACTATTATTTTCGATAGATTGGATTCCATTATATTGGATCCAATATCGTCAGCCCCCTCTATGCCCTCTTTAACTACAACGAAATGTCCAATGAAACTATTTCTGCAAAATATTATCTCAATTAATATCCAGGTGTGTTGCACTCACATGGCATTCTCTATTCTACAAACTCTTATTTCTCGATCTTCATGTTGGTCCAGATAAACATTTATAGAATTCATCTTATTGTTAATTTTCTTGTAGGTGTAAAGGAAATATCCATATACAGTAGGCTTTGAGCGATATACAAATGTTTTAAAGCTAGTCGTTATGTGATGGCTTTAAAATGACATTCTCTTTGCATGGCTAAGAGATAAAGAAGTGAATAACAACTTCCCATTCGAGAAAAGTGTAAATACTGGAAAATTCAGACAAGTAACAAGGAATACCTCCGAAATGGTTCACTTCAAAAAGAAATGCACCAGAGGTAAATTGTGTGTTTCAACCAGATCTACATTTCTGGTGCAGTAAGATTTTGTCTATCTCTTACGTTCACCAATACTACAAAAGTATTGGTAAACAGGACTATATAGGCTATATAGGACTATATAGGCTATAGCAAGAAAAATTAAAATATTTGTTTCATTTGCCATAAAAATATCTTAAACATATGGCATTTTAATCAAAATAGAGCTATTTTTGAAAAAATCAAATTTTCGAAAAATTTTCCACATAAAGGATAGTTTAGAGTAGAGGAATTTCTTCAAAATATTTCTGTCGCATCCATAAAAGATATTAAACTTAAATACCAACTTTGGTTTTTAACCAACTTTTAGTTTTTGAATTATGCTGTTTAGACACATACAAGGCCTTTTTAAATGCTTTTTTGGTTTCATGGTGCTTCAAAACATATATTTCTGGTGAAATCTTAACAACATTTTTGGATCGAATACAATACCTACTTCCCCTACTTGTACGTAGTAGAGAAAGTAATCAAATAAAAAATAAAAACAAAACAAAGCAAACAAGCGTAGATATGCATACAATTTATTTTAAACATCTTTTGTTGTGGTATAAATGATTTCCAAGATACTCATTATTCGTTTGAACATTTCAGTATATTGTCATTTTTTAAAGTACACCCAGCTTCCTTTTGGGTTATCATAGAAAGAAAACAAGTATATAATTCAAGGCCAACGTAAAGTTTTGACAATGGTGTCACCTCCTCCATTCCCCTTTTATCTGCAATGCAATGAGTAATGAAACTGTTTTAGCAAACGATTCTCTATATTAAGTTGAATTAGATTAAAAAAAGCTTTTGCAAGATTAAACCGAAATTATAATGTAAATATAAGTAATTAATAATAGAAAGAATTAAAAGGAGATTGTAATCAATAGTTAAGGGGAGAACATTGTTAATAAAGCTGAATATATTAAATTCTGAAGAATGGAAGCCTAGGCAGATTAGATGAGTGATAAGATTACAATAAAATTACTTTGCGAGCAAAGCCTGGAGAGTTCAGCGGGTTGATTCATATCTTGTCATGACGTGCTCAAAAGTTGATCAATGAAAATCGCTTCCTTCGCGTCACCCACGCGATCACGTGCAAGGCAACTCACATTCGTCTGGGATCGCGCAGCCAGTACACATGAAATTTAGTGTTATCTCCTGTACGTAAGCTGGCGCGTATATATCATTCGGCGGTCGCTAAAGGGTGACAAAGTTCAAGTATTGTAGCATTGCAGTTGAAATTATAAAGTTATATTATATTTAGATATCGTCGACAGTTCTCTGCAAATCTGAAAATTTGCATATGAAGTCAAATGTTTGTTAATTCTTCGTTTGGTTCCATTCCTGGCACCACTCACGCATACCTTGCTGATTAGGACCTCTTGTTAGAGCTAGTTAGATACTGGAACACCAAACACGGATAGGAGTTATCCTGGCGACAAGATCTTCTAGATCTTAAAGGTGATGTCTTTGACCTGCAGCGGAAGAGGATTGTGCGACAAAGAATTGTCTCTAGACACTATGCAAAAAGAAACGAAAGTGTTATGTGACTTTAACACACTAGAATACATTTTTTTTTTGTACTTTATATTCTGGGTGGTATTGGTTAGCTCCTTAGTGTGCACAAACATACATGTGTGAAGCGTGACTCAACATTTCAATTCCCCCACAATATGGAATACTGAAGATCTAAGCAAAGTAACCATAGGATCCCTTTCATTTAGATTTTGATTTATCACGAGTTTCTCTGTTAGTACTGCTTTGGATACATTACATGCATATCGAGAGTTTGGCAAATGTAAGTTTTAATACCTTCCCCTTCTTTACCTGATTACCCTCCCCTCCTGTAGGATTTACACCCTCTAGGACTTACAAGCCTGTGCCTAGGGTCACGGGGAGCAGAGGAACCTATGGACCGGATAAAGTGAAGACCTGGAAGGGATGCTCAGCTCAACACCAGGTATGACAGTGAGAAAGAGGATGATATGAAATGCAGGTGAAATCGATGAATGGAAAGGTGAGCAATTGGTGGAATGAGTGGCGAGGGAAACCGGAGAATCCGGAGAAAATCCGCACTTACTTCGTCCACCACGAATACCACATGCGGGTTCCGGAGACCGAACCCAGGCTGCCTAATTGGTAGGCGAACGCTAACCGCTCGGCCACGACGCTGACTAAATTTTGATACCAAGAAAATAAAAATAAAAAGTAAATTTCGAGTTTGTAAATAGCATAAAGGAAACAAATACACTAGTGTACTTAGTATAGAATTTAGTGCAGAGATTTCACTAGAAATATTTTGGTGTCTTTTGAACCCCACCCCGTAAAAAAGCAACAAATAATGGGGAAAAAGAACTTTTAGAAAAAATAATTTGCACGCACGTGTCTCTATTAAGGAGATCATTAAAAATATGTTGAATGAATATTAAAGTTAATATTTTGAATAATATCTTATAATAACCACAACGTGAAGGAAAACTTCTTAGGTTTCAATATATGTGTGTGGAACAGTTCGACGAATCTGAAAGATTAAGAGGTATAAATTAAATTCTTTAAGACAATTGTAATGCCTACTTTCAAATATCGAGTGGAGTGGAGTGTTAAATTTAAGGGCCCGTCGACAACAATGTCATTTGGGCCCTAAAATATCGAAGGGAGCCTTTGGTGAGCAAATCAGGTAACAAAGACAAAATAGAAATTATCAGAAATCAGGAGCCTCAGATCATCTTGAAAGATAAAAACATAATCATGTAACAAAACAACAACTCAACAGCGTTGAATTATAAACTTTGCTAACACAATGTAAATTGGAGAACTAGCGTTGCTATTACGTCAGTGCTCGTTGCTTTCTGATTTAAAGCCTGTGGCCTTAATTTCCTATATTACAATATGTTTCTAAGACGATTATTGGAAAAAAAATTTCAGTGTTGTTCGTTAACACTTTACTACCACTCTTATTGACCATTACCTACGTATTTATAAACTATAGTTCCACTGCCTTGAAGGGAACTGTAATACTCTTGTTGACTCTATGTAGCTGCACTTTTATTTCAACATACGAGTATTTCATTATTTGGACCATGTTCCTGAAAACTTCCGCTGGCTTTAATGTTGACACAGGAAGAACTTTTTTACGGTTTTCTGTTCAGACCATAAAACTTCATTACTCTTTCAGGGGGACCTTTGGTCTTTTCTCTTCCTTTCCCCAAAGGGTGTTAGGGAAGCATTTTTATTCGAATGTAGAAAACGCTAGATACATATTGAAAAAAGGGAAACGTTATTTTCACCGTTTCGTACTTTCAGGAAAGGATCTTAGAAGACTTATTGGAGTTCCAGTGCTTTATTGAATCTATAAAAGCTAATTTGCTTTTTAATATACCGTACTCTGTTAGTTGTAAGCTTTTCAGAACATTTCCATGCAGATAAGTACCCCATACTTTGCCACATTAATCAATATTTTCGGCATTATCAGATCCATGAGGATCTAGTTATAATTTCCAGAATGCCAGAAGTATCTGTAAAGCCAACATATAAATAAGTCTGCTTCCGGTGCGGTTGTCTGCTACGAACGTGAGATTGAGAATTGAAATTGTGCAGCAATGTAAGTACACATGTCACATTATCGCCTTCTTAAGCCAATCGACTTATTTAGACTTATTAAATCCAAAGGGACTTGTGGAACTAATTTTTCTGCTCTAGTAACTGCAAAGCCGGACGAATGACGTATGGCAGGCATACAATTTAATGGCTGCTGATAGCTGACCATTTCAACATCAGATTATGGTTTTTCATGTTGCACAAATGCATTTTGTGGATGCGAGATATTTATATAATCGGTTCTACAGTATGACAAAGTGGCGACCTTGGGAGTCGAGCACTGCTATCACTTCTTATCTTGTTTATTAGAAGAGCGAAATATCAGTAACTTGGAGTATAGTCAGTGATAAAACACAAATAAATGATCTCTCGTGCCTGCCGATAAATGAGACGTTGCTGCCTGGAGATATGATTGCATCTGAACAGAGTGTACGCACACCGTCTAGCCATGTTTATGCGATAACCTCTGACATCGCTTCAGCTAGAGCTGACATCGCTTCAAAAATTAGCTCTAAACAGTGACGTCATGACACTCTTTGAAATGAACACGGGGTACTTTATGCTCATCTACGTTTAAGGGCCAGTTAAGTGCTCCTTCTCTTTCTTGTTTAAACTCTTTTTGGTGCTCCAGATAAAAAAAAAATCTTAACTGATTTATGTAAGTACTTGAATTAAATTAATTTTCTGGGTCATAAGCATTTATCTAAAGGGAGATAAAGTTGCCCTGAAAATAAATGCGAGCGCTTAATTCGTAGAGAGGAGCGTGTAGAGGTAAAAGGAGCATCTTAATGGAAGTTTGCCAGGGCGGCGTGTACTTCTGAGCCACAACTACACAGCAATTAGTGCAGACTGAGTTATAGTTTGCTTCCCTGTTACATACTGCGGCCGTGCCTACACGGTAATTCAGCCATTGAAGTGAATCTCCTTGCTTTGCACTGTCATCTTCTCCAGGCAAAATTGCGGTTTGTGGCTAGAGACTGAGCAAATTCTGAATGGTCTGCTTGGCGTTAGCAGCGCTTCCATTCTCAATTTGCCCCGGGCAGAACGTAAACCATTTGGGCACATACATACAGCCCGGAAAGTTGTTTGTGCGACTTGGGGTTAGCCCCCAAACAGTAATGAATACCGAGAAACTCAAGGATGTCCATCTGTGAAATTTCTAAAATCCACAATTATTTCAGGCGATTCCTTTCAAATTTTAATATAGAGATCAGAGTTCAAGGTATAAAGTATTTATCAAATTTCAATCATATCACTTTCTCTACCGAGCGAGATGATTCCGCGGTAAGGCATGAGGTTTGCATTTGGGAGGTCGTGGGTTCGAATACCGCGGCTGACCTTCCTAACCCATGGGTTTTTAGGGGTTTTTCCCGGGTCACCAGGCGAATGCTGGTAATTTTTCGTCCCTCTTTTTCCTTTCACCTTCATTTCAATCTGGTTTGTAGTGTCGGCGATGAGTGAGTTTGGCGTCGCTGCGTGAGGAACTTTCTGAACTGTAACTGCTGTTCTCGGTGGATTGGTGGCACTGTAGTCGCCTGACCGGTGGCTGCTTGACAAACCCTGGTATCGAGACGAAGAATTCCCAGGACACGCTGGCTTGCGTTACTTGCCCGGATTCCAACACTCCCATAAAGCGCTCTCAATTCATTCCTTCCTTCGGGAGTCTGATATCATAGCCTCAAACTTGGCTTAATGTAAAATTCAGTAAACACTCTACCCCTAAACTTCTTCTCTACCACGTTCATAGTAAATAGAAAGGTACTGCATTGCAATATTACACTGGGAATACGCCTATTGAGGGCTCCTGAATTAAAAAATTAATAAACCGTTACGTGTATGTGCCTGGAATAACATAACTTCAAAACGAGCAGTCGGTTAAATACCAAACTTGGTTCAAACGCAGCGTTTTCAAAGGGTACAACACGCAACTTTTCAGGAAAATCCCCCACTTTAGTTTTCTTGGAAAACTGTTAGGGAAATATTGATTTTCTCAAAATGAATCTAATTAAAAAACGATACGTTCCTAAGATCACAGCCACCTTTATAGTTCCACCAAAATTAGAGGAAGTGCGTGTGAATCTCCATCTGGAATAGCTAATGGGCCTATGGAGGAACCAACGGCATTGATTAAAATAGCACGGTTAACATATTTTCATGACAAACAATATGTGCGTCTTGAAATTTCTGGGTATAGCCTCTTCACTCTGGATGGCTTTTGTACAATCAGCAAACTGTAAGAGATAGAAGAAATCTCTACTGCAGAAAAATGTTGATCTCATTAAAGCACATAATGTTAAACACATGTTTTGTGAAGTTAACCATTTTCGAGATACTCCTTGTTATAGGTTCGACTTTTTCAATATTTATACGCTTCTCATATGGGGAAGTCGTTATTGGTTTATTCGTTTTTTTCTTCCCCTCTTCATGCAAAGATAATGCTAATGATAAATGTCACTTAAGTCTTCTGTATTACCCTGTTCTCATTGTACCTACAAGGAAATGTGTAACAAAAATGAAAAATAAAAATGTATTTTATCTCGATTAACAGTGGAATACGCAATTTTAGCAATAGTTTATTGAAGAATGGAAGACATGTGAATTACACACATCAGATTTTTAAAATATTAGTTCTATATGTTTAAAAAGACACCCAAATTTTTTAGAGCAAATTATGTTTTATAGTTACACTGTTTAATTGTAAATTATTACACTATAGAAGTACATTTTTAGTTATCATACTACTTTCGCAGAAAATAAATGTTTAATATGAAATTTAAATATTTTGCTTAAAATTTTACGGAGTATTATTGTTTAATGACATCACAACTGAGCACGTTAACAAATCTTATCAATTTTTATCCTATTATTTACAAAGAGAAAGACACAACTTCAGTGATGTATACTAAATGTTCATCTTGTGGGGTAGGGAACTTTATATAAATGCTGGCGCTTAAATAATACGGTTCATTAACTTTATACTGTTTAAAAGGCACTTAATACATAAATACAAGTTTTCCATTGTATTTTTCTGCTAATGTGCAGATAATTTAGTATTGAAAGATTCCCGAGGCCTCTATTTAACATCGGTTCTCTTTAGCGTGGAGAAAGTTAAAGGGTTTTTATTAAAGGTTAGGCCTACAGGCAGGCATTTAAATCGCTATGAGAAAAATTATATAAGCTACTGTGACAAAATGACACAGTTACTTTCTCTGTAACTTTATTTTACTTCTAATTGAACCACAAAAACATAGTTCTCGTTAACACAGTCAACAACTCGTGATCTTGCAACTCACTGTTTCTCTATTCTATAGTAATCTTGACGTACTTCACTGTCTTTGTCTCACAAACTGCTTCACCTTTTTTCATCTTCTCACAGCAAACTGCCAATAGAAAATTCGCCATAGTCTGGAAAAGCTTTGTTCTGCAGTTCCATTGTTGTCGGCCTCATATTTACAAGCCGCCATTGTTGTGAGGTAGCTCGACTTTTTGAAGCGCAGTTGCCCGGCATCGCGTTGTATAGAATCAAAATAGAGACGGTCTATTGTTTAATTGTTCTAAAATCTATATTTATGAATATGGCAGTTTTTGGCCTATTTTCACAGATCTTAAGAGGACCAGAAAGCTATATATTACCAATGTTAAAATTTAATCGTAATGTTCCATTTTCTTATCACACTCGTATGTTGGTGACAACTTATTGAAATTTTAATCTCTTAATAAACTTTCAAAGAAAAATGAACGAATGTGTCTTTTAATTGAACTGGATTGGACTGAGTTTATTGTATGGACCTTATTCTTGCTCTGTCAATCACGTATCATATCTTGTAAAACAAATAGTTTCATTTACTTTGATTTGAAAGAACTTATATGTATGATCATTATACATTTTAAAAATCTGATGTGTTGTATCTACATGACTTTCTCTATTCTTTTACTAACTATTCTTAGAAATCCTTATTCCCTTATATTCTTCATGTTAGTCGAGATAAACATCTGCAGAAATTATCTCATTGCTGATTTTGTTGTAGGTACAAGGGAAATATGGGAGCAAGTAGGCTTTGAACGATAGTAAAATCTTTTAAAGCTTTGAAATTCCGATCTCTTTGCACGGCCAAGAGATAAAAATCTGAATAACGACCTTAAATTTGAGAAAAGTTTAAGTATTGTAAAACTCGCAAATAATAAGGAATATCACCGAAATGGTTCACTCCACAAAACAAAACAAAAAAGACATGTGTTTGGACATAACTTGTGTGTTACAACGAGATCTAGATTTTCTTTGCATAGTAAGATTTGGTCCATTTGTTACGGTTCAGCAGTTATGCAAAGTCATCAAGAGTAAACAGAACTACATGGGCTATAGGTAGACATAAGATCCAAAATATGCCTTTTATTTTGCCATCGAAATATCTTAAACATATGACATTTTAATCAAAATCGTTAGCGCCACTTTTGAGAAAATTAAAATTTTCGAAAATTTTCCACCTAAATGGAATCAAAATCTTCGTGTTGCATCCTTAAAATATATTAAACTTGAATACTAACTTTGGTATTAACCGACTATTCGTTTTTGAGTTATGCTGTTCACGGACAGACACACAGATTTCTTTTTAAAAATACCTTTATTTTTGGTTTCAGGGGGTCTCAAAACATATTTCTCCACATCAAATTTTGAGTCGAATGTAATACTTCCCCTACTTATTATACGGAGTAGAGAAAGCAAAAATTTATTTCAATATATTGTGACATGGCTTCTCCATGTCATTAAGACTCTTTGATTTTCAAGGAGGTTGCCATAGAGACAGTTTGAGTTGTTGAAGATGAAGAGACAGAAACTAGTATGGTGTTAGAGTTTGGAAAGATTAAGAGACAGAAACGAGTAGTATGGCTGTACTTGAAGCTTGAGAAAATAAAAAGATTTGCTAAATTTGTTACATTTGGTGTCAGGAAGTGGGATATTCGGAAACCAGGATGATGGCAATGATGAAAGAATTATTTGCCAAAATGGAAACGAGAAACGACAACCTCGCTGCCGAGCTGAAAGAGATGAAGACGGAGCTATCGGCGAAAATTGACGGGCAACTGGCTGGCGTGACGGAAGGCGTGGAAGGACTCGGCGAAAAGGTGGAAGACCTCTGCCAGCACGTGGACGTCGTGGAGGACGACGGGGAACGTCTTGGCGCCCTGGTAGTAAGAGTTGACGAGAGCGTCAAAGTACTGGATGCCAGGGGCAGACGGAATAGCGCGGAGCCGGGGAGGGAGCACCTAGTGGCCGAGGCGACAGTTGCGCCCGTTTCGGACGATCAGCAGGGAAGCGCACAAGCAAACGAGCAACACGCGAGAACCGACTTGGCGTGTGACATGGGGGGACCGTCGGGGCCATCCAATCACCTGACGCATAGTGCCGTGAACGGAAGAATGGTGGACATCGTCGTGGACGGCAGGATACAGGAGAGGCCGTGCCGAGCACGAGTGAACACGAGTGCAGCGGTGGACGCGACTCGCGCGGATGTGGTGGGGTTTGTTGCCGGACCCATCGGAAGCAAGGTGGCTGCGAAGGTGCGCCAGAGAGGTCGGCGGACATGGTACCCAGTGAGCCGTTTCAAAGTGCGCAGGATGGCCCGTCAACACACCAGGAAGAAGGGCAACTGGACGAGGGACCGTCAAGACCGGCGGTACTGTTGCAGAATTTCGAAGCAGGATGGCATACATCGTCCTACCTGGACCAAGGGACACTATCCAACAGCGATACCTAGGATCGTGCCCCCTGGAGAGCGAGGTCCTACTGGCCCTCAAGGTTTACAAGGATTCCCTGGCCCTCAGGGTCTGGTAGGCTTGGCTGGAATGAAGGGTGAACGTGGATTCCCAGGAATGAAAGGTGAACAGGGCAATCCAGGACCTCCAGGACAAGCTGGTGCACCAGGACCTGAAGGACCTAAGGGTGACTCAGGCTCTCGAGGACAACATGGAGCTCCAGGACAACCTGGTCCACAGGGCCCTCCAGGAGACAGAGGACTTCCAGGATTACCCGGCCCAACAGGACCTGCTGGCCTCAGAGGTCAGAGAGGTGCACAAGGTGAGACAGGTCCACCAGGGAAGCCAGGCAGTGAAGGACCTCCAGGACCACAATGTATTGCAGGACCTCTAGGACCACCGGGACCAATTGGAGAACAGGGACCAGAGGGAGCACCAGGTAAAGCAGGAACACCTGGTATTGCAGGAAGACCGGGAGATAAGGGACCTGTAGGACCTTCAGGACCTCCGGGAACTCCAGGGGCACCAGGTCTTCCAGGGCCACCTGGTCCAAATGGACCTCCAGGACCAGCAGGAGAACGGGGTCTTCGAGGAGAAACTGGACCACAGGGTGTAGAAGGGCCACAGGGAGCTAGAGGAAAGCCAGGACCTCCAGGGCCAGAGGGAGGTAAGGGTGATAGAGGAGAAGAAGGTCCAAAGGGTGCAAAAGGACACCGTGGTCTCATTGGTCTGCAAGGGTTACCTGGACCTCAGGGACCTCCAGGAGACAAAGACATGACTGGACCTCCAGGATTGTCGGGAAAAGATGGTGAACCTGGAACTAAAGGTATGCCTGGAAGAGATGGAAACCCAGGACCTCAAGGTATACCAGGACCACCAGGCCCTCGTGGACCACCAGGAGAAGAGGTTCGATGGGTTAATCCACCGGGGCGCAAGGGAGATGCCGCAGTGATAGTGCTGGTCGGGACGACCAGCTCTGAGGAGGGAGCAGTGTGACATGGCTTCTCCATGTCATTAAGACTCTTTGATTTTCAAGGAGGTTGCCATAGAGACAGTTTGAGTTGTTGAAGATGAAGAGACAGAAACTAGTATGGTGTTAGAGTTTGGAAAGATTAAGAGACAGAAACGAGTAGTATGGCTGTACTTGAAGCTTGAGAAAATAAAAAGATTTGCTAAATTTGTTACAATATGAATACTGTATAAATATTTCTCCTGTTCCTTTTCCCTGGACGGATCAAGAAGTTTCGCCATAAGAATCGACTCCAAGAAGAGCTCCGTGAGACTAAGAGGCTGAAAATGCCTGTTTTACACTGAATCATGAGTATCAAATAATCTATAGGCAACCGTCAGGATAAAAAGCAACATTGAACAAGGTCGGGTCCCTATGTCCACTCGGTCTGCTTTGAGACGCCCTGTATGAAGCGTACAACGAATGGGGACAACCCCTAATCTAAGTGGTATCTATTACAGCTACCACCCCTGCCCCCCCAAGATGAGGGACGAAGTGAAGGGACCACAGGAGGTTACAGCCTGTGGGCAGACAGGCCACAAAGACGCGCTGGAGTCTCTAGTAGTTCTGGCTTGTAGATCCGTCCCACCGGTGGAGCTGCCCGAATGTGATGAACCACCTGCTCAACCAAGCAGCCCTCTAGTGTCCACAAACATCCGTGCCATCTGTCCTCTCTGGGCATACGACATGAAACCTAGAACACCTCTAAAATGAGGAAACAAAATGAAAGAAAAATAAAATCGTAGTAAGTGGAAAATCACAACATTCGCCTACCAATCAGGGCAAACTATGTAAAATCTAAGGTCAGAATGGGAATTCAATGGGAATCGAATCCGGGCTCTCCCAAATGCGAGCCTCACACGTTACCACGGAACCATCTCGTTGGATAGGCGCCTAGTCAGTTCCCTATCTTGTCTTGTCCGTCATGGAGGGGATTCGGGCACGTCAACCGATTGCTTATTGCTTATTGCGACCCCGAGAGGAAGAACGATATGAGGTGACCAGTGCATCGCAGGTGGAACTACTACAGTGGGTTCCTAACAGGTGCAGGCACTTCAACCCGACGGACTTCCAGATCACCACAGAGAGCGGGCCACCAGGCAAGTCCGGCTGATCAATCAGTCCCCCTGGTGGACAGTTAGCCAACCACAGCGCCTCCCCTCTGCTGAACACCGTATTTCCAGAGTTCTACCGCAGCGCACCCTACCGGCGACTCCGCTGACTCTTACAACCTGGAAAGACCGGATAGAGAGAATGAAATGGATGGAATGAAAAGGATGAAATGAAAGGCAGTGATTCGGGGGATATGAGATAAATATCTTTTCCAGCATTTGCCTGAATCCCGAGAATATCCTCCGATAAAACCCAAGGTCAGGAAAGTTGACGTTACCGCTTGAGCCATCCCGCTCGGTCAGTTCCCTGTCACAATAGCTTCTGCATTTTCTGATAACTACATATCCAATATTCTTTCCTATGCACTTGCTCCAGTGTGAAACATTTTACCAATAAAACTGTTTCTCACAACGCCGGCATCTATAACGCTAAGAGATAAATTGTACACAAGCAACACAAGTAAAGTGATTAAACTAGCAACTCTCATTCAAAGTTTAGCGAACCATAGTAACAGAGTCTGTGTAGACATTTCGGACTTGCTGTTTGGTTAAGTTGGACATAGCCAGAGCTTCAGTTAGAAACGGGGATATTATGGGTCTGCTTGGCATCAGATGGTTATGTAAATAAGTTACCGTGCAAGTTGGGATGTTCTACCTAGAGCTAATGCTTTACTACTTCCAAGCCCAAATAAGGGAATTAATTACTCTCTGTAGAGGGACAGAGTGCTACAATGTCTTTAAACTGACCAGTGCATCCTTTGTCAATAAGTTAACTTAGTAAGGCGTGGGTAAAGCGGAGCATCTTCTAAACTTTGCGAGGTAATATAATGGTAACACAGTTACGCAGCTGACGCTATTGTAATTATTACAGAATACAAGCTGTTTCCTGCACAATAAGCAAACTCAAGAGAACAATAACCAGGAGAAATGCAGCATAAAAGCTTAATATTTTGTTTGAATAATTTAAGCAAAGAAAGCAAAGAAAATATTTTCTTTTGCAAAATATACGCGTTCTCTGTTCTTTCCACATGTGTCTATCTCGGTGTTGTTCGGAATTACTTGAAGTAACTGTCAGGTCCATATAAACTATACCCTTATTTTGTCGTGAATCTAAAATAATTGTCTCCGTGTGCTAAGTGAGCGGGTAGAAATACTGTGACCCTTGGGTTTTGGTTCTTTCGCGGGTTTTCCCGAGTCACCAGGGAAATGCTGGGAAGGATAATTACATCTTCTGAACTTCTTCTTCCTCTAGTTCATTTCACCTTCATTTCAATCGGGCTTTCGGGGTCGGAAGTGTTGGCGATGGTAAAGTTTGGCGTTGGTGTGTGGTTGCTTTGCGAACTAGAACTGCTGCTCTCGGTGGATGGGTGGCGTTATAGTCGTCTGACCTGTGGCATCTTGGTGAACTCTGGTGTCGAGATGAATCTTCAGCATACGTTAAGGACCCTCCCGCTACTCGCCCACATTCCAAAACGCCCTGGGTCTGCCTTACAATGACCTCAACAGTTAGCTCAGTGTGGCACACTAAATACTCTACAACTACCTCTACCCTCATTACAGCAATTATTAGAACAACTGTTACTGAAATATTAGGATGCAGTGACATGTATTTAAGGTGCAGAAAACTGAATATTTCTGTCTTAGAACTGTAACAACATTTTAGCAAACCCCAGAGTTTAAAATTAAGTAAATGCTGTTCTAGAATACAAGGGGAATCAAGAGCTATTCTCCAAGAGGAAAAAGGTAATGATAATGTTTATTTATGTATAATGATTGTGCAATCTCCATAATATGCCACTAACATCAGTGCACATTAGATATTCTATTTCATTTAGTTCCACAATCACTGATTTACTACATATTGTGATAATGCACATAAATAGCCAAATAAAGTGAAGAGAGTTGCAAGATATTTTTGTAGGCCTTTATTGGATGAAACGGCAAAAATGGACTCTGAACGAAAAATAATTTCAATGAGATATAATATTTGAACTTGGAGAACCCTGTTGTGCCAAACTATTTTAACTTATTAGTTTTGCCGCGGTCAGGACTCAAACCACAGATTTCGACTCTGCGTGCCGATGCTCTTACTGTTTGAACAGGGTGAAAACAGGTTTGTGTGAGTCTGATTCAAATCATGTTCTTAAATCTTCAAGACATATCAGAAGTTAAGAGATTTTGAAAGAGATGGGAAACTTTAAGACGTTGGGAAGGAAAGTGAGAAAAAAAGCAGTAATATGTTCTGTAAAATAATGACAGTTCCCATGTTATAATAATTATTAGGAGTTAAAGTTAAGCTAGTTTGTATAAGTTTATAGGGCGATTAAAATTTAAATAATAAATTATACAAAAATTAACGGTAAAAGGATACTCGAAGAAACAGTTTTATTTGAATAATAAATTAGTGAGTAGAACAGGAAATCGAAAAATAGATACAGGTGAAATGAGACCTCTAAGAGGAATTGCCGGGGATATTCTACGTGATCATGTTCCGAATGAGAAACCATTTCAATATAGTTATGAGTGTGCAGGAGCATAAAACATACTCTTACATCACAAGGCAATAGGGTGGCAAAATGTTGCACCATTACTTCCGAGACAGAACTAACTTTTAGCTCATGTTTAAGTATTAGTAGTAGTGATAGCAGTGGTGGTGATGGTGTTGGTGGTGATGGTGTTGGTGGTGTGATGGTAATGGTAATGATAATGGTGGTAGTGATAGTAGCAGTAGTGGTAACGGTAGTTGTGATAGTGGTAGTAGTGGTAATGGTGGTAGTGCTAGTAATAGTGGTGGCAGTGGTAGTGGTGGTAGTGGGGTGGTGGTACTTGTGGTAGTGCTAGTAATAGTAGTGTAGTGGTGGCAGTGGTAGTGGTGGTGGTGATAATGATGGTAGTGGTAGTAGTGGTTGTGCTTATGATAGTGGTGGTAGTAGTGGTTGTGCTAGTGATAGTGGTGGTAGTAGTGGTTGTGCTAGTGATAGTGGTGGTAATGGTCCTGAAGGTAGCAGTTGTGTGGTTTTAGTGGTGGTTGTGCTAGTGGTAGTGAGGTAGCGGTGCTGGTAGTGGTAGTGGTGGTGATAGTGATGGTGGTGGTGATGGTAATGGTTGTGCTAGTGGTAATGGGGTGAAGGTAGTGACGGTAGCGATGGTGATGTGGTGGTGGTAGTGGTGGTTGTGCTAGTAGTAATGGTGGTAGTAATGCCGGTTAGGGTGGTGTGATAGTAGATTGGAAGTAGCAGTAGAAGTAAAAAAGAAGCTTTGATGCCCATAACTGTGTCTTGACATGATGACTCCATTGTTAAGAGAATCGGAACCGGAGCCGAAGATGCGTGATGCAACTCCCGGTCATGGTACCGAATTTGTAAGATCTGATCTGACTTTCTACTTAATGCCTACACATGGCTGGTACTAAAGGAAAACGTTAAAACTGTTGCAGTTTGCTACAGGAACTGTAAACTTTCTGGCCAGACAACTGTGCACGAGAAGAAGAGGGAGGTATGCAGAGCAGAAAGAATCCAGTGAAAAAGAAAATGATTCGAAGTACTCAAGACTTCTGATGATGAATTCAACGATGCAAAGCGGTTGTTTTGTGGCAGCAAATTTGAATGGCGAAGAGCAGGGCCAGCGCTGTGACTGTTACTGTTGGTGTCAGGATTCTGTGCCGTTATTCAGATAATATTTGTCTGCCCACAGTGAGTAGCAATGAACTATATTTATTTTAAATTTTAATAAGTTTTAAAAAAATAATCTTTCAAATTAAAATTTATCAGGAAGTGTCTGAACTAATACTTGTAAATGAAATATTTGTGACTGTAGATTTTTAACTCTTTATTTGGCTAAAATAAACCTCATAGATTAGTGTATAAACTTAGGCTTTCACAGCCGGTGTCCTGACTATTAGGTCAGAGTTCGAACTCTGACCAGTGCAGACAGCGGATCGTGTTACCCTGATGATGCCAAGCGCAGTACTTGGCGAAACGTTGGTATCTATATAGCGTTTCACTCTTAGAAGACAGTATGGAGTTAAATGGGACATCTCTGTCTCTATCTAGCGCATACAAGTTGCCATTAGCCGCGTCCTTTTCTACCCTCGCTCTGTTGCCACATTCCTAATAGCATGGTATAAATATTCATTTGTTATAAATTTCAGGTTTGAACACATTATCCTATGCAGAATTTTTTTCTCTATCAGGTTATATCCTTTTCAGAGTCATTATGCATTTCTATAGGTCCAAATTTCTTTAGAAAACGTTTTTTTCAATAGAAGTCCGATATTTGCTGTTTCTACACTCATCACGCACTAACTAACAAACTAACTGCTAGAATGCATCTATATTTTTTTCTTAGGTAGAGTAAACTATAGTGCTACTACCTGCCTACTTTGAATTCTCTATGTTTACCCAGTTAAGTGTTATAATTTTTTAAATTAAATGTTTTCGGAAAATTTTATATATGTGCACTGCAAAAGTTACGCAGTGTGAAACTTTTTTGTTATTGAGTTTACATCAGGGAACCAGCGAGAACAAATGTTGAGGAAGGTTGGAGAAAGTTTTTAAAATAAACCAAAAGGCAGTAACCTCTTTCTTTTATCCAATAAGGCAAACAAAAGGTATTCATCTATTCAGCGTCAGGCCTGACACAGAAGATAGTATAAGGAGCAGCACTAACATTAGTTCGAAAGAAGCCGTGTGTGTAACTGTGAGCTGTTATTGCGTTATTTGTTTAATATTTTTGTAAATATTTTAGTTATGGAGGGGGAAGCTAGGAAGAGACGATATATTGGTAAATTAAGAAGTAAGGAACGCCAAATAATTATGAATGTCTTAGATTATTTTTGAAGCAAAATGCTTGGCAGTAAAGGCAGTAAAAGAAACAGCTAAGGCTATCGGGTGTTCAGAAGCAGTAAGTAGTGTGTATGATTAAAAAGGAACTAATGGAAGGACCTCTAAGAACGCCATCGAAAAAGAAAGCAAAAGGGGCGGGACTACACAAAACGCTAGGTTAACGCAATATGATTGAATAGTGCAAGGTGGAGTGCGGCGAATTGTTCATTCTTTACAGTTTGCAAATATTCCACCCATGCTGAATATAATTTTGTCACAGTTCAACAGTGATGAGACCCTACCAAATTTCTCAAGGGCCACTCTGATTTGGGGTTCGAATATGAAAGAAAGGGTAACAAGTGCATATTAATAGAAAGAGACGATATCGATATCATCAGATGGCGACATAAATATCTAAAAGACGTAAAAGGTTTAGGGACCAGGGGAATTCAATTGTTTATACAGACGAGTCATTTGTAAATTTAGGTCATACAGTAACAAAGGCGTGGAGGAATACCAAAGTTAAAAGTGCCCGTCTCGTCAAGCAGCAATTGAAGGACTAAGTACAGGACTCAGGCCACCTCGAGTCGCTCGCGGAGAAAGATTCGCAACTAGTACATGTTGCAACACTGCGCTCCATTTAACGTGTACTGTCTTTTAAGGGTGAGACGCGCTTTAATACAATTCCTTCTAGACCACGGCCTACAAGCCCGAAAGAACTAAACATATCTAATACCCATAGATTAGATTAGATAAGATAAGCGTATTCTCAAGTAGCCATGGAGGCCCGCGAACACTGAACATGTCAAGGAAAACTACAAACATGTAAATAGAGATGTATATTATAGCATAAAAACACATATGGGCAGAAAAAACAAAATAGGGATAATTGAGAAACACAGTAACATCTTCCCTGTAATTATAAGAGTAATAATGTATATTTACAAATACAAACTCGGCTTTTACTAGGCTTTTCCTGCCACGTCCTATTTAGTTGTATAACTATACTGCTCGCAAAAGTTAAAGGCATGTGAACGCTGGCCAATGCTCAAGCAGAGCGCTGTTGCCAAGCGTAGTGCGTGTACCGCCAGAGGTTCTGTATAAGAGCGCGTGATATGCGTGTACCACATTCGGCAGCGCTGGTAGGAGGGGCGAGCTTAGGATTCGCTGGAATCTGCAATACGGCCCGCCTCCATATGCCTTTAACTTTTGGGAAGATTATAGCAATGAATGGCATATTTTGTCAGTTGTTCAATACATATACATTTAAGTAGGTTTCGAGCAGACATCAAATGTAACTAATTAACAACGATCTGTTACTAAAGAAGTTAGAGACTACTTACAAAGCATTAATAGGATACTTTGTCATTCAGATAATCTTGTACAGAACAAAACTATTTTGAGCATAGGTACTCTTTAGCAACACTTTTAAAAGTATTGGAGTTGTCAATTTTTTCCTTAATATTATTAGGAAGAGCATTAAATATTTTTATGTTTCATAATATACACCATAGAGGAAGCAATAAAGTTTAGCACTGGAATGAAGGACGTTGCTCTTTTGTCTAGTGTTTATCTCATAAATTTAATTGTTTCTTATAAATGTGGGTCGATTGCATAGAAAGAATTTTAGGATGAAGAATATATACATGCAGAGTAAGGTTAATATCTTTAGTCTTCTACTTTGCATGAACGTCTGGTATTGGGTTGTAAATAACTCTCGCTGTGATATTTGTATTAATTTCATAGTGGAACATTATAGAGTTGAAGGAAGAACGACTTATAAAATGACAAGAAGGAGGTGGAGTAAAAACAGAGGAAGCGCTGATGAAGCTATGGATACGGAGGACGAGGAAAGCGCTAAATGTAACCATGTCGCTTTACTTGTGTCCACAGAATTTAGACTCGACGTTTGTACTTGGTGAATAAAGATGTAAACTTGGAAACAAGTATGTTAGCCGGCGGGCATTTGTAGTCGTGTTACGACGCTCTGAAGCTGGACTAACATTGCATCACAAAATTCGTTAGCGACTCTATTGACCAAAGCGACCTCATTCAGTCTTTACTTCGTACAAAATTCCAGCTGGGGAACGTCAGAGTCGCTTGCTTGCATGTTTTTGTTAGTAAATAGCTTCTGCTCAGCAAACTTGAATGTAATATTCTCTCGTTGCGGCTCCCCATTAACTACTCTAGTTCTAGTAAACCACAATTGATTGTGTTTGCATGTTCTGTCTACATGGAAACGATTCTCCGGAAATGGACTTTGTATATCTAGAAGTTGTATACTCAAACACTGTAGCACAAACACACGATAATTTTGGAGGGGTCTTAAAGAGAGAAGCAGGATGGCTTACGTTAATTGGGTCGGTTGTTGTTTAAAGAACAAGTTACAGAACCTGTTTCGAGATAACAGGAAACGCTAGTTGACCCATACTAACGATTGTAATTTATATCGTCTTGTTAGTTCAAAGATAGCATCTTCATAAACGACTTAATTGTCTTTCACATTATTAACGACCATTTTAATTCTTCCATATGAAACTTTAGGTATTTTATTTGTCGGATTCAACAGTTACGTGACATAAGCCAACTCCATTATTTGTGCAGATACTCCCTCCCCCAGGAAAAGGAAGAAGAAGATATAGAGCAAAATAGTTGGAAATACATTGTTTGAAATCCTGAGCTGTGAAATAATATCAATCATTTAGATTAATTACTGGGTAAGTTTAGTGACAAAACAGAATCACTGTCATGACAAACTGAAATAAACAAAGACAACAAAGACAACTGACAAAGAGTAGCGAACCTCACGGAGTTCAAAACTGAAACAGATTAATGACTTGAACTGCCAGGTTCTGCAGCTGCACCGCTTGGATACTGCTTGAGGAATTGTTCGAATTGATTTTCCATCCCGTTTATGGCACATCCGCATACAGTTCACCTCATTCTTGTGCACACTACGTAATGTCATAAGTGTCCTGTGTCGCGCGACTTTTGAATCATTCTGTATTAGCTCACTAAATCTTCTCATGTTTCCCTGTAGTGTTGAAGGAGTCAGTACACACAACCCGAGGTCTGCATCCGGTGGACTGGGCAATAGCACGGCTCAGGTTGCTGAGTATCTTGATTTGGCCTCGCGTTTGGCAGGTCGTGGGCTACATACCTCGGCCGACCTTCCTGACCAATGGATATTATCGGGGATTCTCCTGGCCACTAGAGGAATACTGAGAAGCTTAAATACATCCCCCGAATCCTGGCTCTGCATTTAATTCCACTTCTTTTACGTCCCCCCTCATTGTGCTTGGCTGTTTCAGGGTTGTAAGTGTCAGCGGGATTCTTGGCATTACATGGCAGGGAGACAGGATGCTCTCTGTAAACCTTCGTTCCCTGGATCAAGAGCGGTCTTCGAGTCCCGGCACCCCAGTAGGATGTGTAATTCTGCAAGGGAGGGGAGCGGGTTGCACGAGTTGCCACGGGAAGTCTATATTTGAAAACCTGCCTCTGCTGTGGTGTCTCATAGTTCCAGCCACCCTCTAGCTCCTCTCACCTCACTCCTCTGTTTCGCGGGAGGGGCCCCATCAGGAGCATATGTGACAAAAGACTTTCAATCCATCGAGAGACTAAGACTGACCCCGAATCTTAATACAGTGTGTTTGTACTAATTGGACCATTCCTGCGTCTACTCTACATGCGACTTAAATCATCAGAGGTAACAGCTCATAAACACTTGTTCATGAAGTAAATACTCCAGGTCTGGTATTTCGTACTTTCAGTTTTATCCAAGCCCATTTGTGCTTTGCTTCACCATTTCATTGTCTGACCACTTGATATGAAAGCTAACTCAGAAAAAATAAAGTAAATTGTAATATAAGGCAAAAGTTTCATTCTTAGAAATATCATTAAAGAAAATGTGCCTTAAAATGCAATGTACTTTTCAAATTTATATAACTTACATTCTTCTATTATTACTATTATTAGGATTATTATTGTTATTATAATTATCATAATTGTGACAGAATGACAATTTGACGAATTCCACTTCTGACACCAGTGTGATAAAAATCCAGTCCAGTTACTTTTTCTTACTTTATTTTTTTCTAATTGAGTTCACAACACAGTTCTCTTTTACTGACGTAAATACAGCCCAAAGTCTTCCGTGATATTACAACTCACAACTGTTTTCTTTTCGTAAGCTTCACTCACTCCTTTCTATCTATTCACTTTTTCTGTCTCTCAAGCAGCTAACTTTGACGATACAATCACTCAACACTCATTAACTGCTCCGCTAACTTCCTTCCAATGTGACCGTACTCACACTGACACACGCACACACACTAAAAACTGACTCCCTTCAGTAACTCATTGCTCTGCTCGTTGCCTCACCTTCTTTATAGTGAGGATAACATAAAAACTTGTCAAACTGGAGTTGAACGCATCAGACATTTTTATCTTCCAATCTAGTAAACATTGGCATTTCGATAAGTGAGCTAAGAAATGTATGTCATAAATATTTCAAACTGATAAGTGTCGGCTCGCCAAATGAAACCCATTTTATTCCAAAACTAACCATTCGTTAGCCGCTATATCAGCAGAGTTAGGTCGAGATATACAAGGTATATTGCCTACATCAGGGTGTTCAACAATGTGGAGCAATAAGAGGATTGCTATAACACATGGTGTGATGTTATTCACATATAGCACTTTCCTGCAGTTTTCTTTTACGCTAATAGTAATCCTTTTATTATTTATTTGTTATAAAAACAAGAATGATTAATAGGTTCTGGTTTCAAGGAAATTTAGAAATCTGCCAATTTTAGTTACAACTTAGTTAATATCCATTTTTCCTGATCGATAAATATTAAGCACTACACGAAAATACAGCATACAACAATTTTAGATCTTGTTAAAACAAACTGTTTATTTCAAACAACTTTTTTGTAGCATCAGCCATTTCCACGTTATACCCACGTTATTAATGGTTCGAATAAAAATGTTCAATGTTCTGTAATTCTTTTAAAGTCTTTCCGATATTCAATTTTGTTCTCGCGTTTGTATAAACTTTAAGGCAGCATAGGTACAGTTCAGTTCTTAAGCATCTATCACGATTTCGTTTGTATTCTAACAAAATGTGTAATATACTTATTTCTATAAAACTTTATGTAAGTGAAAATGAAGCAGATCAAAAATAGACTAAGAGTAATTTGCATAAATATTAATAAACGATAAAGGGTAGAAAAAGTCATATGAATGCAACACACCAGATTTTAATACAATTTAAGGTCCTTTAACAGGGTAGGTCATAACAGACGATGAGTTAAATAGGTGAAATGATGCTCAAATGAGCCCAGGTTCTATAAAGTTTAGAGGTATCCGACATTTATCGGTAAAATCCCATAAAAGACACAGTAACTCACCGTAACGGGGGTTGGGACTCATGTGGTCTTGAATGTGAGATATACTGTCCCCAATCCACTATAACATAAATCTTCCTTCATCCATAAGAGTGTGGCATCGCATTACGCCCGAAACTAAGTTCACTTCTTGCAGAACGTAATATTAAGTCCCGTTATTTCAAGATCATATACTTTACAAACAAATTAATATTCAATATAGTGACCTACATGTTACAGGTTATATTTTATAGGTATGTTGCAATATTGCTGGCATACTTTCTCAAGTCCTTGAAGCAATTTTGTGCAAAATACGGATTATTTCTTGTTAAATATCTCAATTTTCTCTTGGCATTTCTAACTCGAACAAGGACGAAGAATGTGCGATATCTGCGACAGACATAAAGGAACGTTTGAAGTTACACCTTAAACCTTACAAGACATGAAATTCAGTTTCTCACAGGACATGAACCTTTAAACACCTACTTTAATAATATAGGAGGTCGAGAAACCGACAAGTGTGATTTGTGCAATGTGCCGAACACACCAGAGCATGGACTCTTTGAATGTGATAAAAATCATACTCTTTTGGAGGAAGGAAGTCAATATTTACCTGGAAAAGGATCTGGAACATCACAAGATCAGATAAGGATTTCCCAATATTGCAAGAAATGACGAACAAGTTGTCTACAAAAGCAATGGAGGTGTACATGAGAAATGGATATAGCAGAAGATGAAAGAGTTTCACTTGTAGAAACATTAAGGCAGTCTACAAGAACTCAGATGAACACTAGATATGTACCATGGAGTTAATTCTGGATTTTAACTGGAAGACTGAAGGCGGCCAGTAGAAGGAAAGAAGAGCATAAATAGACAAGATAAATGTCATTTTCTTTTCTTTGTTAGGTTTGTTAGAGTTATCTGATCTGGAAATGTGGACTACATGTGTATGTAAATTGATAATAAATTTAACAAAAATAGAATCGCTGGATACTATGTCCTGGTGTAGATTCTAGATGGCAGGACGATAGATATTAACTGCTAAGTAAAATAGTGGTATAAACACATGCTACGGAGGAGAACAAATAATTGTAATAAATATTTTTCGCATGTTAAAATCAATGCACAATGTAGAAAGCAGAAGCTGAAATTTGTCAAAAGGGTAAGTCGTTAGTAAGTTCCGTGTTAAGAAAAAGTAACCAGTATAAGTCAGTGCAGCTAAAGCAAGTACGGTTTCAGTGAACTTAGCAAGTTTAAGGTTCAGCAGTAATAAGGTGGTTAGAATTTGTATATATTTAGGAGTCAACATTGATGCGGGAGGAAAATGGGAGAAACAGAAGTAGTTGGCTTTGGCAAACGGGAAAGGGATATTGGCAGCAGTTATAGGGTGTGAATATAGAATGCCAGATATAAATGTCGACTGGATAGAAAAAATATGGTAGTGGAAGCAAAAATGCTATATGGAATCGAAATATGGGGACTAGACTGTGGTTAGGAAGTTGTAAATATAATGCACAATAAGTAAGTAGGTAGGTAAGTAAGTAAATAAATAAATGAAATTAATTAATAAAATATACGATACCATGATAGCTCAGAACAACGCCACAGAAAGCTGGAGATCTGTGCTTCAAATCCCGGTTATGGCATTTACGTTAATATATGCAAAAAATTTGATGTTAATTGCTATGGACTCTAATTGATTGTGACACTAAAAATGATATTAATTTCCTAGTTAGCATTCCAACGAGTGCTCAGCACTTCCTCAACACTCTAAGTACCCACATTATATTCTGTTAAGGTAAGCAGTAGGGAAACAAGAAAGCAAATGTATTGTATTATGTTGTTTTCATCATTGCAAGAAAACAAAAAGTAGTACATACTTTGCAATGTATTAAAAACACAATGCTCAACTCTTAACTTTTATAGTGGAAACTGCCTTGTAACATTATCTCCTGTTTTACGAAAGTAAACATTAATGTTTGGCACACTTCTCTTAACATCGAAACTTTGATAGTTATTAGGCTTTTAAACCCTTTCTCTTCAGCAAACCCTGCTTTCTGAAATGGCCTTACTCAACCAATCTAATGAATAATTTAAACAAGGCTATAGCTGTGCTGAATTACTGCGACGTCTCTTGAAAAGCACTTACAAAATATACGCTTCTTAATTTTATGTGCTGTATAATCCGGAAACTTCGGATTATGTCCTAATACATTGTGATGTTCAGAAGCCACTCTGGCAAAGTGATTCCCTAATAAAGTATCGTATTTCTCCTAATCCATTTATTTCAAAAAGAAGAAAACTTGGCAATTCCCCGTTGGAGGGGCAAAGAAATTGTGGCCTTGTTCTGCGGCGAAAGAAAAAATGTGGATTAAAATTATAGTGAAACATTAAAGTTGGGCGAATGGCCAAATGTACGGTTCTTGAGTTGAATTAGAGCTCAAGAAGCAAACGTTTATAACGCGCTGCAGCAGACACAGTAATTACACAGCAAGGATTTTGATACTTTAATGTGAAGGCAAAATATAAACAATCACACAGCTACGTTCAAGACCACCTCTGTGACGTGGTAGTAGTGTGTCTGCCTCACAATCAAGTAGTCCCGAGTTCGAATCTCGGTTAGATGAGTTATCCGGATAAGGATTTTTCTGAGGTTTTCCCTTATCCTGAGAAGACGAATGTCGGGAAACTTTAAGCTCGGTGAACCTTGAGCTCATTTGGTCATAATTTCACAATTTCATTCACTCATCATCCGATATGACATTACGTTGGAAGACATGAATATTCTTCTTCATTCGATTACCCTCCCCTTATATAGGACTTACAGCCCCTAGGACTTACAAGTTAGTGCCTAGGGTCAGATGCCTGTCGGGGACGAACTTATGGACCAGACAGAGTGAAGACCTGGAAGCGAGTGGCCAGCCCAGCATCAGGTGTGAGAGTGAGGCAGATGACGATATGAAATGTAGGCGAAATGGATTATTGGAAAGGTGATGTTGAATCAGTTGGTGGAATAAGTGGCTGGGGAAACCGGAGAACCCGAACAAAACCGCCCAGACGCCATTTTGTTCACCATGAATACCACATGCGTGTTCCTGGGATCGAACCCGGGCCACCTTGGTAATAAGGGAATAAATAAAATGGACAAAATAAATAAAAAGTCTGGTGTGTTGCATTCACATGTATTTCTCTACTCTTGAACTAACCGTTCGTACAAACTCTTATTCTATCTTCTTCGTGTTAGTTGAGATAAACATTTGCAGAAAGTATCTTATTGCTCATTTCCTTGTAGGTGAAACAGGAATATGGGAATACAGTAGTCTTTGAGCGATAGTGAAATCTTTTAAAGCTTTCAAACTCCGTTCTCTTTGCATGGTTAAAACATAAAAATGAATAGCGATGTTCCATTTGACAGAAGTATAAGTTTCCCAGAACTTACACAAATAACAAGGAATAGCTCCGAAATTGTTCACTCCACAAAAAATTTGTTTTGACATAAATTGTGCGCTTTAAGAAGATCTATATTTTTTGTACAGTAAGATGTGGTCTTTCTCTAACGGTTTACCAGTTATGCGAAACTCATCCAGAGTAAATAGGACTTAAAGGGCTATAACCTGAAAATTCAAGATATACATTTCATTTGTCATAAAAATATCTGAAACATATGCCATTTTAATCAAAATCGTTAGAGCCATTTTCAAGAAAATCAAAATTGTTGGAAACATTTTTCCGTGTAAAGGGTAGTTTAGGATGAAGCAATTTTGTTCAGACTCTTCATGTCGCATCCTTGAAAGACATTAAACTTAAACACCAAATTTGGTTTTTAACCGACGTTTCGTTTTTGAGTTATGCTGTCCACAGACTGACAGACACACAGATGTACTGACACAAGACAGACAAATATACACGCGGACCTTTTTTCTAAAAATCTGATGTGTTGCACTCACATGACTTTCTCTACTCTTGTACTAACCATTCTAACAAACTCTTATTCCTATATCTCCATGTTAGTTAAGATAAACATTCGTACAAATTATCTTATTGCTTATGTCCTTGTAGGTGCAAGGGGAGTATTAGAATACAGAAGGCTTTGTGCGACAGTCAAATCTTTTTGACCTTTGAGATTCCGTTCTCTTTGCATGATTAACATATAAAAAAAAGACCAACGTTGTTGCATTTCGCTGAAGTTCTAAGTTTTCCGAAACTCACACACATAACGAGGAATATCTCCGAAATGGTTCACCCTACAAGAAAATTTATTGAGACATAAATTGTGTATTTTACCAAGATCTACATTTTTTATATAGTATAATTTGGTCTATCTCTAACGGTTTACCAGTTATGCAAAAGTCGTCAAAAGTAAATACGACTACAGGGGCTATAGCCAGAAAATTCAAGACATGCATTTCATTTCTCATCAATATATCTCAAACATATGGCATTTTAATCAAAATCGTTAGAGCCATTTTCAAGAAAATCAAAATTTTAGAAAAATCTTCCATGTAAAGGGTAGTGGAGGGTGGGGCTATTTTCTTCAAAATCTTCGTGTCGCATCCTTGAAAGACATTAAACTTAAATACCAAGTTTGGCCTTTAACCAACTTTTCGTTTTTGAGTTATGCTGTCCACAGACTGACAGACACACAGACACAGACACAAAGACACACACACGGACCTTTTTCTAAAAATGCTTTTTTTTTTGGATTCAGGGGGCCTCAAAAGATATATTTCTGGTGAAATCTCGACATCGAATTTTTGGGTGGAATACAATATTTCCTCTACTGTACGTAGTACAGAAAGTAAAAATAAAAATATTAAAAAAAAAATAAAAATAAATAAAAGAAAAGCTACATTTGAAAACTGCACCACCTCCCCCCCCCTATATATAGGGGGGAAAGGTGGTGCAGTTTTCAAATGTAGCTTTTCTTTTATTTCTTTTTATTTTTTTAAATATTTTTATGGTGGTTGCCAATGTACATACATGCATCTACGTGCTGAAGAGTAATGCATTTAAATACATGAATAATTTAAGCTTACAAAGCCTACTCTTTAGAGTGATAATTTACTAACATGATTTTAAGAATTTCAACATTGAACATTAAGCACACAATTCCAAGGGGCAGGAAATAAATATTATATATTTCGCTATGCTTGTTATCTTAAACTAATTTATCATTCGGTTAAAGTAGCAAATTATGCAAAATCTTCCGATTCTTCATTTAATCCTAACAAACATCTATCGGAGTCTTTCTTTACGCCCCCCCTCTCTCTATTGACATGTAAGATGTGCTACAGTCTGAAAATAACTAACACAAGTATTTAAGATGGGTACACGAATTTAAAAACTGAAACAATCTCTCAAAGAGAATCTCATATAGGAATTACTTATTTTATACAGAAATGATATAGGTAGCTAAATAAATGCAATAAACAATTTCCATATGTTAAAATTAACGTACAAAGAAGCATAGACTGTAATTTTATCAGAGGATAAGGAGTCATTAGCCAGGCATTTTAAGTGATTAGGAAAAGCAATTAGTAATAAATTAGAGTAGCTAAGGCAGCGAGGCAAAATCAGTCAACAAGAAATCCAGTAGCTAAAATTCCATCACCAGAAACTCAGTAGCTTCAGTAATTCACAAGTTGTCTGCAAAAGGCACACGTAGGAAAATACTACAATTTAGCAAGTGACGGAATAGTTACCGATTATTGGCAATCTGTAACGCCTAAAGGCCACGCTTAGGTTATACATACGTACTCAGCTGTTGTTGAAAGAGCATTCACCAGCTAATGACAGCTTACGCTTCTTATCATTATTATGGGAATAGTTGTTTTATATCACAAAAGTAATGACTCGTAGTTCAAACGGAAGCAGATATATTTTATTATTTATAGTTTCCAGTGGTAATAACCAAGACGGAGATATTGGAGATGGTGACGAAAGGTTACACATAGGAATACAATTTCACACCTTAATCATAATTAAGAATGGAAGGTATTTAATCTTCAAAAACATCTTACTCGCAAAAAGTTAAATAAAAGTAAGCATAAAACTTCGAACAGATCATGCTGAAAAATATACTTACAATAAGACGATCCTTCATTCCATACACTCCAGCAAGTATAGCCACGTGGACCGGCAACTTGAGCCTGCATCCCCTATTCCAGAGTAGCCAGAATCTCCGTCTCGTTCGGCGACAGCAGTGCTGGAATAGCGCCTTTTCATACATTAGGAGTAAGAGGCTCTAGTCCTTCTTTCCGGAAGTTAAGCAACAATGTTATTCAAGTTCAAGATTTATTAAAAAAAAAAAAGAAAGAAACATTACTTCACACCTACGCTTAAACAAAGGCTTAAACTCCTAGGATGCCATAAAGAACAAAGAAATATACAAAATAAATAAATAAAAACTTGGGGAAGGTACTATGCAAACGCAATGTTACAGAATTACAAATACTACAGGAAGAAAAGCGAGTAGAGAAAGCTAAATTTCGAGGTGATCGGTCAAGGGGTTTCGGAGATTAGCCGTTACATGCATGTACGAGTATACACATCCATTTAGATAGATGAAAGACAGACAGACAGATAGACAGACGGTCAGACAGATAGATAGATCTGGCCACGTCATCGCAGCCATGTTTGAAGAAGTTCTGATAGGGCCGTGGGACGTCATCTCCACTATATAAGGAGGCGAGGAAGCAGCCCCACCTCACCCCAGTCTTCCTTCACCACCTATCCTTGTGGTGAGGTTTTGTGACACTCCTGAGCCCAGTCTCAGCACGCCAAAGGACGAAAGTCCTGTAGTCCAAAGGGACTACACTTAGGCTACCTGAGTGCACAAAACCGCGCTTTTAAGCAGCCACTCCCCAAAAACCAACAACTTTCCCAGGGCAAAGATGGTGAAATGCCAATCTGCGCCCAAACCACCCAAACCCCCAGATCCCAAACCAAACCGCCCCCACGTCCAGACAGAGACACCAAAGTCTCCACTTTTACCTACGCCACCCGCACAAAGATCTCCGCTACTTCCTACGCCTCATTTCACTACACAACCTCATGCACTATATCAGAGAACCACACCTTCACCCACACATACTCAACAGACACACTTACCTAGACCATCCACAAGCAAAACTCACACACAACAGACACACACACAAACTTCCTCCACAAGTCAATCACCAACACAACAGAAACCACAACAACAGAGAAGAACCAGAACACACTCCATGAGCTCCAGCTGCAGCTCAACATCATCCTACGACACCAGCTTCGAATCCACAACACGGCTAGCCCCAAGAATAGGAGCCCTAGCCAACACAAACACAAACACACAGCACTACACACCTACCACTTTCATACCCCCTACACCACACGGCTACTTCACACTATATATAGTAAATTGCAGCCCCGAAAAACAAAACACCTGGCTCATAAGAAGCCTCATGACAAAAACACAACTCGATACAAATACACTCTACCGAGCACAAAGGATCCCCAAAAACACTTTTGCCCTGACCTTCAAGAATCAGCAACAGGCTGTAATTTTCTCACAGACAATCCCCATCACAAACTTCGGGACAT
The DNA here is from genome assembly GCA_030765045.1 of Tenodera sinensis. Classification (NCBI taxonomy): domain Eukaryota; kingdom Metazoa; phylum Arthropoda; class Insecta; order Mantodea; family Mantidae; genus Tenodera; species Tenodera sinensis. The sequence continues at coordinate 103,033,151 of CM060966.1, read as the reverse complement.
ACGCACACTACTCAAACACTCTCCCACAAAATACACAAAACACAGAAACACCACAGAGACCCAGACAAACACTAACGGCAGTCCTTAAAGGAATTCCATACGACATCACTGACGACGACATCCTCCACAGTATTAGAGAGACTTACCCCGAAATAACAAGAGTGTCCCGAATCATCTGCAGAAACAGACAGACACCGCTCGTGAGGATCTTCTCCAAATGTGTCATTACCATCAATTCAATCCTCAAGGAAGGAGCGATAATAGAACGACAGATCTTCCGAGCAGAACCATCACGACATATTGAAAGACATATCCCTTGCAGAAACTGCCACCAATACGGACACCAAGACGACCGCTGCACTGAGCAAGCAATTTGCTTCCATTGCGGCAATAACACAGACACAAGACGTTGCACACACCCCATCAGACACACCACCCCCTTCTGTGCCACATGCAGAAACTCCGGGCACTACACCGGACAAGTGAGATGTCCGATGTACCCCAGAGAACCCCCAACACTCCCAGAACAAACTGCAAAAACACACATTTTCCCACACAACATACCCTCCCCCCCAAAACCACAACACATAACACAATGGCCAGAAATCAAATACCCACAAATTCCAAACACAAAAAAAGACATGACAACAAAGGAAACAGTAGGAACATTTAAACACGTAATCACACAATCCGAACAGCAGATTAAATCACTCCAACAACAGATCACACACATACAAGAAAACATCACAACATATGTACGTGAAATTGCAAACAACACAATCACACAAATCCTTAGTACACTTATCCCCCCCATATACGACATCACACCACCAGCACACAGAGCCAGATTCTTACACAACATCACACAAACAGCACACAAAACAATGAAAATGGCAGTTAACACAGCCAGAGTAGGTAACCAACTCGCCATTTTCATACACGAAAACACAAGATAAACACACACAATGGAAACCCACATTCTTACATATAAATTACAATGGCAATCACTACAGCACAAACAGACACACATTTCAATTTAAAATTACTACATATAAACATAAATGGTATTAGAAATAAGCGGCAACAATTACATCTCATGACTCAACATAAAATCGACATAGCAACAATCAACGAAACGAAACTTAACGGAAATGCAAACGTTAACTTCCAACCGCTACACACTTTTCGAAACGACCAATCACAGAGCATCAGTGGCGGGGTCATGATTTTGGTGAAGCCTGAGCTAAATCCCATCCTCATGGCCACGCCACTGGTTTTCAAAGACCTACAGCTCCTATTGGTCCAAATCAAAATTCAAAGAAAGAAAATCGTAATAGCCACATTATACGTCCCTCCCAAAGACCCTTTCCCTTCCACACTATTACGATACTTAAACGACAATTTCCCCGACCTAATACTAGCAGGAGACCTAAACGCCAACAGTGTACATTTACTCGACGAAACCACGAACGCACATGGACGCGAATTGACCAAAGTACTTCGACAAACAGACTTAAGACTTGTAATGACACCAGGACCGACGAGAATAGGGACAGGAAACCAACAACCGACTTCACCAGACAAAATATTAACTTCCAAACGGACTTTTACACAAGTCGAAGACATTATAACAGACGCACCTCCAGATACAGATCACATTCCACTCATACTAACACTTAGAACACATCCATGGTACACACAAGCAAACAGGACAATTATCATAAATGACTATAAAAACGCGGACTGGAACATTTATAAACAAACAGCAGAACAACTCACACAGAACACAACACTCACACCACCTACAACATGGCAAGACATTGATATGTATGCCACAACACTCACAGACATAATTACACAAGCACGAAAAGCTTCAGTACCAGAAAAAACAATTAACATAAACCCTTACAGCAGACCACTACCACAACACATTATAGAAATCATAAAAAACAAAAGGAAAGCACACAGACAGTACATAAAAACACACTCTCCAGAAGACAAACGCATACTAAACAAACTACAACAAGACGTAAAAGATGCCATATCAAATTTCAACATAGACAAATGGAATACTTTACTCGATAAAATGACAGACACACATCACAGAGATCCAGCCAATTTCTGGAGATTAGTAAAAAGTACAAGACAAAAAACATATCCACAATACCCAATTAAACAAAATGGACAGACTATACACGACATCACACAAAAACTAGAAGTTTTCAGACAACACTACACAAATGTTTTCCAAACCCCAGACGACCCAAAATTTAATAATACACATTTTGAAACAGTAAATACACACATACAACACAACCAACACCTTTACACACCACAAATGGACATAACAGAACTAGACGAAAATGATGACACTGACAGACCAATAACAGTACAAGACATCAAAACCATTATACATAAAACAAAAAACACAGCACCAGGACCAGACAACATTACGTACGAAATGATAAAACAACTACCCGACAACACAATGGAACTACTCGCCAAAACATACAGTCACATGTACAGACATGGTTACCACCCACGACAATGGAAGTGCGCACACATACTACTCTTCGAAAAACCAGGAAAAGACAAAACGGACCATAGAAACTACAGACCGATATCCCTTATTTCCACCCTCTCCAAGGCTTTCGAAAGGATTGTAGCGTACAGACTGACAAATATAACCACACAAAAAAAACTCATACCATCGACACAAGCTGGCTATAGAAGCGACATTACTATACAGGACCAACTTGTACGTGTACTCTCTAACTTACAAGACTCATATAATAGAGGATTTGTCACAGTAGCGACATTCCTCGACGTACAATCCGCTTTTGATAAATGTTGGACAAACGGACTACTCTACAAACTTACGGACTTCAAAATTCCACCACGGATTGTACGTTGGATAGCCAGCTTCCTAACAGACAGGACAGGACAAATACGTATCAGTCAACAACTATCTAATACCATACACCTAAATGCAGGAACACCACAAGGGAGTGCTATCTCAGGCCTCCTGTACATACTATACACTGCCGACACACCACAACTGATACACAAAAACATACATCTAGCCCAATATGCAGACGATACTGCATATTGGAGCACACACGCCACACTTCTAGGAGCCAGAGGCAAACTAGAAAAACAATTAAACACGTTTTTACAATGGACACAAAAATGGAGAATAACCATAAACATACAAAAAACACAAGCCATTGTAATTAGAAAGATACGTAAACACACATACAAAACAGCCACACTCACTTTCAACAAACAAAAAATCCCATGTAAAGATACAGTCAAATACTTAGGAGTACACATCAACAATAAACTAAGGATAAAATCACACTATACACAACTACTCAAAAAAGCACGTCCCATACACTCAACACTAAACTATCTGGCCAGACTCAACAAAAGAGGACTCACACCACAAATTTCACACAAACTCTACATCACACTAGTCAGACCACAACTTACATATGCAGCCGTAGCCACAATGCCCCTCATCACCACAACTATGATGAACAAAATAAAAGCATTTGAAAGAAGATGCCTACGGACTGCACACAAACTACTACCATCATTCAAATCTAACATTATATATCAATATACAAATACACAACCCATAGACTCACACATAGCACAACAATTCATAAAATACATACATAACGCATACACAAGAAGCTACAGAAGAACACTTATAAACACAGCACAAAAGATGAAGACCATTCAAGAAACATCAACAGACAAAAACCCTCCCCTCATTACACTAATACAAGTTTACGACAAGTACCAAGAACAAGAAGAACAGAAACTACGAGACCATCTACAACACTTTCAAAACATTTAGACACAAAACAAAAAACACACACAAAAACCCCAAAACATTCAAAAACACACCACACATATAAAAACTAACATTGAGCCTTGCAGCAACACAAAATAAAAAACAAAAACCAACAGAAAAACTTAAGGTCTTTTTGGGCAGAATCACATAATGGAGCCATGGATGTGAAACCTGACACAGATACACATAATACACAAATTACAACACACTACACTACACAATGTCAACAAAAACACAATAAACATTAATATGCACCAACGCCGAGGGAACTCCCAATCCGTATCAAAAACAAATACCACACTGGGCTGAAGAGGGATTTCCCTAAACAGCCCGGGCATGTTGTAAACATGCCCAAATAAACATTTTTGCTTTGCTTTGCTTTGTTGCAGAGAGGAGTTAGAGTTACAGACATGAGTCGGTCAGTGTGTCAGTGAGTGCGAGACAGCTGTGTGTGTTGGGGGGGGGGGGGTTAAGTCGCGTCGAAGTGAAGGAGATTTAACGAGCGTCGAGTGATCGTATCGTCAGAGTGTATGAGAGAAAGTGAATAAAGGCAGTGAAGAAAGGTAGTGAAAGGACTGAGCCAAGGTTACAATAAAAAACTGTTGTAACCTCAGAAGATTTTTTTTTTTTTTTTTTTTTGCAAAAGTTAAGAAGAAAAATAAGGTGATAGAAAATTAACTCGACTGGATTTTGTCATTTTGTTACACCACTTTAATCCCGTTTTGTCGAAGTAAGGTTAATCACTACTTATATTTTTGCCCCTCTAAGGTTCGTGTGGCAATACCTAATAGGAAGCGAAAATGAAAAAGTTAAGTGACTCACATTTCAGAAAATAGTTTTATAGAAACCCGCAGTTGAAATACCTAAATGTTAAAAGCTATAGCACATGGTTTTTAGGATTGTAAAGAAGAGTAGCTTTCTATTCTATGCTGATAGAAAAGCTATAGTCCAAATTGAATGACGCTAAATATTAAATGGGTGGTATTCATTTTATTTAATTATTTGAGAGTACATTTTTAATTTTGTTTTGACGTTATGGCATTTTTACGATATATTAAACTCAATGTTATTTAAAATCGGCTATTATAATTGGAAATTAATGTAAACACAGTGCGTCGTATTTGGAAATATTTAAATGTAACGCAATGCTAATTTCTGCTTTAATGGATCTGCCGCTCGTATTCATGAAACCAAATGATTATAACAGAGCGAGAAGGAAAAATAGAAAAGAGATCGCTAAAATGAATACGTTTGGAAACCTTTTATGGTAGAGTCGAGTTTCAGTTTCACTTCATTAGAGCTCTAACATTGTTTTCTGTTAATTTCTCTACATCAACTCCATTTACAACACGTTGGTAGTAGAACAATGCCTGCAGTGCTCTTTGAAACAGCCTTTTCTGACCTTAAACCGGAGTGCTTTTGTGTTATTCGATAAGCTTATAACATTATTTCATTACTTCTGTTTCTCTAAATTCAAAACATTGTAAGGTAGTACCACGGGAATGTGTGCGGCTTGGGTTTGGGAGGTTCCGAATTCGACTCCCAGTAACCACCTGACGTGGTTTTTCGGGTCAATAAGTCAATGACTGGAATGGTTTCTCTTATACCGCGATTTTCATATACTTCATTTCTACACTCAGAATTTCCCTCGTTATCTGTTTCAGGGTTATAGGATCAGGGGACGGTGTTCAGCGTATTGTGGTTGGGCAGTTGAGGTGCGCTTTGCAGAGATTTCTTCCTGACGTCGGGAGGACTTAGGTCCCGCCTCCGGGTACTTTTGATTGGTCATCCTTTGGGGAACCTGCGGAGGTTAGGGGCTTGTAGGTGAACTTGGGTGGCGTTAGACGATTTCGACCTGGAAACTTTAGGAATCCTTGCTTGCACACGTCTGGTAGCCCTTGGGTCTCTCCTCTCATTCCTCTGTCAGACGTCACGTAGAAGCATGAAGGATCGAACGGTCTACTTGTGGTGCTCTGTGGGACATTCGCCTGTACCGTGATCGCCACCTTTACCCCTAGTTATCTCAAAAAGTCTTGCACAGCCATGGAGAAAATCACTCATTAGGAGAGCAGAATATTTTTAAGTCCCATGTCATGGTGCAGCGTGGTTTACAAGTTCGATATTTCCAACAAATCAAAACATCCCTGGATACCCAAGAGTTACGATTGTTTAGCAAAGCATTTCCATAGGATTTGTATATATTCTGCACCACTTTGCCCTTATGTGATCTTCAAGGGGAAATGGATCAAGATCATCTCCAATACTGTCTAGCTATCACCAATGTGGCATCCTTGAGTGAAAAATACCGGAGAGCAAGATGAGTAATGGTTGCATTACCAGATCCAGTATTAGCCAACAACATATTTCCAACATGCAGTTTGTATACATTCTCACAAATACAAATGCAAGGACAACCAAGTTGTATCTATTGAATGGTTTCTTAGGTTGCGAATGGGCGAAGATTGATTGCCCAGTGTTGATTGGATAAAACTCAGCACAGTTGTTCGTGGTTCAGCAAATTGATGTACCTTACCTTATCTCAAATCCACGAACCCAAGACTGAAACCTGCAAGTTCGTTTGCTACAGAGTACTTTTATCCTGGATGCTATATTAGCCTATTTTTAGAAAGCGTTGTAAATGTGGATTCATTTAAAGGAATAAATAGCGATTTTCGGAAAGCAAATGTTTAAAACAAACTAATTAAATTCCATGTTACCCAAGGGGATGGTTCAGGTGATGACATTTGTGGCCAGCATTCGGTAGTTCCCGGATTCAAATACCATGGGTCAACCAATCTGATTTTCTTTTTCGTACTTTCCCTCAGTCGCTAACGCAAATAACGGATTTGATATTTAATATCACGATCCAAAGTTCCACATCAAGCCTAAAATAATAGTAAAAATGAAAAATAGATGGTAATAGTGAATGCTGTGCCATCTATGCAGCGATAATTAAAGCAGACAGGCTGGATGGCACCCTAATTCACGTGTTCGTCACGGAGGCGGAAGTACAGTTGCCCTGCACTGATTCCACTGTGGATTCGTTATGAAGGAAGATGGTGTGGTACAGAGATGATACCTTGAAGGCTGTCTACCATATACCAATCTACGAGGTATCCGTCGCGACATGAATACACAGTTAAAGTGACAAAATAAATAGAGAAAAAGAAATCCCATGACAGTAAACTGACAGATCAGAGCTAACCAGTTCATAAAAGAAATGCCAATTATAGCAGTAATCATGAGGCTCTTTGTATACATTGGTACTCCTTTAATTTCCAGTCCTGTATCCCAAATAAGCTATAGGAAAGACACAAAAGCCTTAGGCAATGCAGGGACCAAAGGACCAGAGGAATGTGAAATGAATAAAAAGTTGTTACATTTAAAATCATACTATATAAACTATATATTCGAATATTAATGCCTGAGCTGTCTTGAAATCCTATAAATTTTATCCATATAGGTATTTACACAAAGAAGAACAATAAAATATGAATAAACTTAATTTGATAGTACCGCTTAAGTTGGCATTACAGAATGCAATGCTTCTTAAGTAGCGTAGAGAACAAACGTATTCGTGAGAGAGAGAGGGAGAGAGGGAGAGAGAGAGAGAGAGAGAGAGAGAGAGAGAGAGAGAGAGAGAGGAGATATGCTTTCTCCAAAACTGTGCACAAAAAAGTACTAGCTTCTTATGGTATTCTTTGCTGAAGAAGTAATTCAACAAAATCGAACCTGAAATTCTATACCGGTATCAACATATGACAGAGGATAGACATAAGAGTTTAAAATGTTTGCTAAGATTCATTCACATAGCTTTCTCTACACAGTCTTTTCAAAAATATTCTTACAAAATATTCTTCTTCAATCTACTTCATATTATTAGAGATAAATGTTTGAAGATACAAAGAAGCAATGGCCAGATATTTGATATGTCTCTCTTTTCCTATGACCACAGAAATAATAGACTACTTAGAACTTCATAAAAGTGTGACGTATTTGAAAATTTAAAACGAAATGTGAGTTGTTTGCAGTCTTGGAGGAGCTTTTAGTGAGTGAATCATCGAAGCTTTTTGTGTGAACAATCGAGCAATTTTAGCGTTTTGTGTCCAGGTTACGATAAAACAAAACAGCTGTGAGGTGCAAGGTCACGACGAATTATAGATCTTATTATCGATAAAACAGAACTGTTTTTGTGCTTCAGTTTTAGATGAGACACAAAACAGTAACTGGGCTTTTCATTTGTTACTGGAGTCAGAAATGGGATTTGTCAGGTAGTAAATTTTGTCACAGTATTGTAATGCTTTTTGTATAACCTTGTACCTACAACGCAATGTGTACTGAAGCTATTTCTGCAAAGAAGTATTTCGACTAGCATGAAGTAGATACAGAAGTAAGCTTTCGTAAGGATAGTTGTTAACTCGTAGAAAAAGTTGTGTTAATGTAACATCAGGTTTTTATTGAATATTTACTTAATTGCTATACCTGATATTCATTTCTAAAAAGCAACTCGTATAAAGATTGGCATGGTGAATGTCTTGTATTTACACAACAGATTACCGAAACCACAATTTACTACTGCAAGCTCTAACTCCATCTCCTTGCAATCCCCGACACTTCGCCAACACCCTTCAGCTCTCTCCCATTCGCACGTACGAGCACCTTGTTTCCTCAAGCGTGAAATGGTGCACTAATTAAGCAATTTCCCTTTAATGAACGAATAATGAGGTACTAATTTAGTCATCTCTAGTGGATAATTAAAGTGCTGGCTTGATCACAGTAACACTGCAATGCCATTCATTATGATTTTAAAGCCGTTACGTGTTATGGTTTTACAACCTTTGATTGTGAGGGAATAAAAAAAGGATTATTTTTCCGAAGAGCTTCAGTTTGCATAGAAAACAAAGAAAAATAGAGCAACGGGTAAGCACCTACCATTGACACAGGAATGCATGCAGCGGCACTTGGCTTTTGTTTTAATTTCAATTTAATTTTAATTTGAATCAAAGCTTTGGCATAGTTGCTTAGCTTTCTACGTAGAAGTTTATTGCTGCAGCGCTCTATACCTCTAGTTTAAGATGTGATGCAATGACAAGCACCTTATTCAAAGTTTGAATAGGAATATATATTGAGAGACCTGTTGCGGGATACATTCAGCCTAATTAGGTCCCTGAGAGGCCAATTGAGGTACTACTGAATTGAGAAGTAGCGACCCTGGTCGCAAAGATCTCATGGGACTGGGAAAGACTGATGTGCTGATCACGTCCCACCCTGCGGTATTGCACCCCACGGACGTGGCCTATGGTGGGGGGACATAGCGGCCCGCGGTTGGCCTTGGCCCGGAAAGTGCTGTTGCACCACAGGGTTAGTTTGTATACTGTAACTCGAACAGTCTTCGGAAATGCCATTTTATATTTCCAAGCTCATCGTAAAATACTAATAATGCTGAATTTTAAGTTATACTGTCCAACCTCGATATATCGAATCTCTGTTATTCAAATTTTCAATAACTCATGGTCATTTTACTACCCAAATTGACTTCCTAGATTTTCTTGGACTTTTGTCTTTAGGTTGAATAACATGAACTTTTTGGTATTTCGAAGGTTAAATTATATCCCTGGCACTTAAACTTGTTCTTTACTCATATATAGAATATTTATGCATTTTTTTTTTCATTGTAATATGCATTTGCCTCATTCGAAGGTTCTAATTAGATGTTTTCCCCAGTTGAGTTCACAGCAGGCAGCACCGTGGCTGAGCGGTTAGAGCGTTCGCCTACCACCTAGGTGGCCCGGGTCCCTGGGTCCCTGGTTCGATCCCATCGATCGCATGTGGTATTGGTGGTGGACGAAGCGGCGTCAGGGCAGGTTTCCTCCGGGTTCCGGGAGGCAAGACCATTCCTGTGTCAGCTGATATTGTTCGAGAGGAAGCTGAAACATTCGTGAAAAACCTAGGATAAAGTGTGTTCAAACAAGTTCCAGGTTGTTGGAGAAGTTTAAAATTCGTATTGAAATTGTTCATAAGCGCTATTTTGAGAACGTGCTGTTGTTTTTGAAATTGCTGGCGAGGAGTACCAACAACTGTTCTCCTTGCTCTATTAAGGCAGGCTCACACTTGGACGCGCAGAAGCGAAACGCGGCGCGCCGAAAAATATCTTTTCCATGTTAATAAATGGAACGGCTCTCACCTAAGCGCGGCGCGACGCGTAGAATTTCAGCTTTCCACTGGCTTTCGCTCGCAGAGAATACTTTTTCTTCTTCCGCGGGTGTGATTTCACAATCGGTATCAATCGTGTCTCTGTCGGGAGTCTTCGTGCTAATCAAGGTCATCTCTAATGCTGTGTGGCTGTGACATTTGTATTCAGTAGCAGTAAATCAGTAATTGCGCTTGATATATCTGCAGCAATAGATGAGGAAAACTTATCACTTTGGTTCAACAACAGATATACCTTTTTGTTCGATAAATGCCACAAATTATACAGTAATAATGCCTGGGATAAGCTTGGGAACAAATGCCTGCGGAAATTGGAAATATTCCAAGAAAGTTAATATAAACGCTATAATTTAAGGAAGAGCTGCATGGAATTACTACATATTTGATGTTATATTGCACATTCTTATTAAATAGTAATACAAGAAAAACTATAATCATACCAGAAGAAGCTTCGTAAGGGCTTGTGGAGTGTCTTGGTCATACACTCACACGTGTGAAAATTATTATACTCAAATTCATTTCTTATGGTAAAATGGATGTGAGATCTGAACTTGAAAATAGTTTACAACTCTCTAAGGTAAAATAAAACACTTTCTGTGAGTATGCATCCACTGTTGCTCACTGTAAATATTTATTTCCCTCCATTAACAACTCCGAGCGGTAGTTTTTGTTACGGATAGCTTTTCCTAGGCTCAAAGCCTATAAAAAATGGATTCCCACGATGAACAAATATTATATTTAATTTAATTTCCATATATGGTGTGGTTTGGATTATTAACAGATAATACTGAGTTGATGCATGACTGACAATGGTCATCAAAAGTATACTTTATGAGCCTGTTTTACAGGGAGGGGAAATTAGTGTCTATATTTCCTGATGCCTAGGACTACAAGTCAAAATTTGACAGTCTGTAGCGTTACTTTATTTTTTAATATAGACAACAACCTCTGATTCGTCGAAAATGCTGTAAGCTTTTTATTGTAGTAACCACCAATGTTTAAAACATAATCCTCGATCAATATGTAATATTACATAAATAAAACCTTACTTTGAGTCTAATAATTTTTACACCTCTGTAATTCTAAATCACTTTATAATGAATGAACAAAACGTTTAAAAAGTATCTAAGTATGTTTATTTAATTGGGCATCCAGTTAAAAATAAGAATAGCTAATGTATCTACTATGGTTTAAAATAGCGTTATTGTTTCAAATCATCATAATATATTAAATGTCAAATAAGCATAATAATAATAATAATAATAATAATAATAATAATAATAATAATAATAATAATAATAATAATAATAATAATAATAATAATAATAATAATAATAATAATAATAATAATAATAATAATAATAATAATAATAATAATAATAATAATTAGTGGGGTGGTACAAAATATCTTGTGAGGGGAAACAATAGTTAACCTTTCTAACAATACGAGTGATACACGCATACTTGAATTTGGAAAATGGCCATGTAAAATAGTAGTTTAACGTGAAATGTATTGTATTGTAATGCAGTAAGATGAAATATCTGCTGAAACTTCGTTACGCTCATTCTAAAGTACACTTTCAATTTTTTTTTATTTTGTTGTTTCAACGACGCTGTCAATTGCCGGGATCACATCAGCGTCACCGGTGTGCTGGAATTTGGTCCCGCAGGAGTTCTTTTACATGCCAGTAAATCTACTGACATGGAGCTGTCGTTTTTAAGCAGGATTTGAACCCGCGACCTTGGGATCAGTACACTTTGAACTTATCTTCACGCAACAGACAATCCAACAGTGTAAAACATGCTTTATATTCCTGGATAAGTTTATATCATGCACCAAGGATCTTCTGTTTTACCTAAGCTCCTCTTTTTCTGCTTCTTCACAAATTAGGGCTAGTACAGCCAAGTGATCCATTGTGCTGACTGACAATGATTGGCCTTGGCACATCAGCTCTCCGGCGCGTCTTGCTTCCGATAGGTGTGAGCGAGCTGGTTCTGTTCGGCGCGCCGAGCTTCGCTTCTGCGCGTCCAAGTGTGAGCCTGCCTTAGAAGCAGGAGCCAGCCATCATCATTGTGGATGAAACCGTACTTTTCTTTAAAGACTATCAGATAAACCGTGGCCTTCAAAGGCGATAAGTCTGGGGGCGGGAAAAGGACCAAAGAAATAATTACGATAGCTAATGGTATCACCGCACATGAAAGGAAGAGAACAACTCAAGTTGTGAAATATTGCTGAATCTTCTACACCATGTTGTTTTTCAGGTGTGAAATCTTTGTCTGTTTTGCACATAACCAACAAAGGGTTTTGGATGACAAGTTCCGCGTTTGAACCTTGGATGGATGGTCATCACGAACACTAAAATGAGTAAACCTGAAATTGATACTAATCTCCTGGATGCTTCCACGTTCTAAAAATGTCTTGGAAAATGTGAAGCCTGCAACAATTGCAAATTGCTTTAAGAAAGCTGGTTTCACTACTAGTGAGCGATTAGATGGAGAAGTTGAAGTTTCTCCAGCTACCAGTTCTCTAAGGGTGAAGTATCTTCCAGGAGCATTTCGAGTACCAGGAAACAGACTTCGAGGCATATACAAGGGGTGTTCAAATGGAGAGGTACGAAACAGCCTATCAATCAAACTGGTTGAAATTTGAATATGCCACTTGCGATAACGTAGTGACGCGAATATAGTGCCTGATTGTGCGCATGCGCGAACGCACGCACATGACTCAGGGAGAAGCCGTCATTTGTGTGTTCGTCCAATTGACTCATCAGAGCGTATTATGGCGTTCACATTGCAAAATTCGCCGACTGAGGAGCAGCGAGGTGTTATCAGGTTTCTGACTGCAGGAGTTAAACCAGCCGATATTCATGGGGGTGGATTCTGCTCCACGATAACACCTGTCCAGAGTCTCACAAGGTACACTGGCCAAGTTCCAGTGGGAGTAGCTAAAGCAACCTCCCTTCAGCCCGGGCATGCCGCCTTGTGACTTCCATCTGTCTGGTCCGGTATGAAACACATCTCAATAGAAAGCGCCTTAACTCGGACGACGGTATGGTGGACTGGTTCTTCTCACAGTTACAGGAATTCTGGGAACAGGGACTCCTCCGGCTCGTGAAACAATGTATCCCAATGTATCAATGGCCCCTGGTGATTGCTTTTGAATAGACTTCGACTATTAGTCACTTCGTACCTTTTCATTTGAACACCCCGGGTGTAAAAGTAGATTCTCACGCCATTTTTGCACGACACACTTCAGATGCAGAAATTATTAATGCACTAACTTATCATGAAGATTCTGATGCTGGAGAAGACGTTGAACAAGGACACGAAGATGTGACAAATGTGCAGCCGACATGACATCCAGCATCAGGAATTAATATTAGGCGAAGACATCACATAAAATAATTATAATCAAGCCACAAAAGAATTAATTATTACTTCATTTTAGGTGACCACAGCCGTAGCGCAGAGGTGCTGTCTCTGGCACCGAGGACCCGATTCGATCCCCAGTACCGGCGAGGGGATTTTTCCCCCGCTGAGAGGCTTGGCGCGGGTGGTTAGGTTCCGGAAGAGCCGATTGAGGAGCTACTTGATAAAGAAGTAGCAAAGATCGCAGAAACGGCCGGCAGGTTTAGGGGCATAAAAAAAAATAGCTTTATTGAGCGTTATCTGCTTTTCTGAAAGCCAAATGGGTGATTGACTGGACACTTTTTGTCTATTACAAAATCGATAGTTTTTCAGAACTCAAGGCAGATCTAGGAAAAAAATCATTGGGTTATTATTGCAGAAGGAAAGGGCAAGGAGCGTACAAAAAAAACAAAAAAAAAAAAAAAAAAAAAAAAACAAAAAAAAAATTAAGTCTCGATAGATTCAGCCATGTTGTGTATTTGATCAAGCTGGGTCCAAAACTAAATCTTATTTATATAGGTAATTCTGGCCATAGATAGTATATTTCTTTTTTCGATAATAGTATTTTTATGTACTTCCTATTCAAGCTATCATGGTGTAAATTTGAATTCCTTGCACTCAGTAGTGGTAACCCAATCTACTTGCGTTCTTTAGACATTTTACTTCACGTATTTACATGAACTATATTCAATCCTCTAATTGGTATATGTTTATTACTGGAGACATGAGATATAGTTATATTTAATGTCATCTAGGTCTATATTTCCTTTTAATTTTTAATACTTATTTATACTTTAATTGATGCAGCAAAGTATAAGCTACAAATTATATACCTCAACAATCTGACGTGTACAATCGATTGCAAATTACTTCCAGTATTAATGATGGCGACGTTGAAATTGGAATCATGTTCAAGAGTTGGAAGTAATTAATCTTGATTTCTCGTAATTACTATTAATGTTATTCACAACTGCTGAAAAAAGACTACACAATGCACATATTGAGATACGTTACACAAAAGTCTTTTGTTTATACATATTAAAGTTTACCCAGTTGAATGAAAGGGAAATAATGTGTTTAACTCCTTGTAGAAATTGTTTATATCTCTATTCCGCTTAATATTTTATACAACTATGCAATGTATTGGTCTGCTTACTATAGTTACTACATAACGACTTCTTATATTATATTACACAAACGTTTGGCACTTTGGTGGTCTATTCCTTCTTAGTGAGTGTTTTTACAAGATGCATTTTAAAAGTTGTTAACATTTGAGACACCAAACAATGCGGGCATTTCTGCCAGTTACAACTATACTAATTGAACCAAGGGAGCTTACCTTGTGCCTACATAGACTTTTCATAAAAGTAATCACATTATATATGAGTTAATTTCCAATATTTATAACGAAGCTATTCTAAAATGTAATGCTTTTGTGCAATGTCAACCTCAGAAATCACGTATTTTTAACTTAAAAATATATTAAAATGTATAGCTATAAAAATTTATCCTTGTCCTAGAGAGGGATAGGTAAACTGCATGTGGCAGTCGTTATGCGAATATATGACTTTAATGGCCATTAGTGCCAAATAAAACATACGAAAAAGCACCTTCAAGGATGCTATTGAATCTTACTGACAAAGGGAGTGTATTCTGGTCCCTCTTCTGGATAGGGGCTTACATTGATTGAAGATGAACTATTAGCTCTTCCCCTTGAGCCAGGTTTAAGTGCATTTTCTAGTTAAGTGACACAGTGTTGATGAATGCGTCTTTTGTAGTCCTCAGCAACTGTCTCTGGTAACTTACCAAGAAATTCATCTCCGGGAGATGTTACAAGGAATTTGTGTGGAGGATTACTGAGCCTTTCTCTTCTTCTTACAACTCCATCAATTTTCTCGATGATATTGCAAGTAAATAATCCCACCTGATATATGCAACACTTCTAATGGAGATAACGACTTTCGAGAATGGCAGACTTGTGTAATGCCATCATCTAATGAGGGTTGTAACCTTAGGGCACAAAAGATGTTGTTTTGCCCGCAAAGTGATAAAAGTTGTCAATCCCCTTTTAATCTCCTTGGATTATTTCGGGTTAAAAGTTTCCTACGTTGAAACAGAAGGGGGTATTCCTGTGGGTTATAATTTTGAATGACAAAGGCAATAGGAATTTAAATGGGCTGACTTAAACTTAAATTCAGGTAGCTGTGTAGTTACTATCTCCTTCGTACACTAGGTCACTAAGGAATGAAGATGATGTGAGATACATGTACATCATAATGATGATATTATAAGTTATAGGATATGTGACAAATTCGCTAATCCATCTTTATCATCTGCACCGGTACAGCCCAGTGATCATTCGCGGGTCTTTAGCTGAAGGTCCGTCTTCATTTTCCTTCTACTGGAATCCATGTAGTTTTAGGTAATGATACTGTAAATATACGCTTGTAAATTTAATAATGTATATATTTATCTTATATAGCTAACTGAGTCTTGTGGTGTATGTGGTAGCGTTTCTTTTGACCGTACGTAGCGAGGCAGTAAAGCTTCCAATGGTGACATCTACGTCTCCCTCGCTATAGTATGACAACTTAGGCTGCGCCATCTTAATCATTTCCTTGCTGAAAGTGTCCCAGTTCGTGTCAGCACGTTTAAGAGGGCACTGTCCTCTTTCGCCGCCGCAGTTGCTTATATAGGCTAGTGACATAGCATGAAATTTTTTGAAATTTACTTTTTCTCGGCTCTTCTCATAGCAAGCCGGTAGTCGAAAGCTTCCCGAACAGCTTGGAAACGCTTTGTTCTGCCGCGCTCACTGTCATCTTTGTTCTGACTGCTCCATTGCAGAGAACATATTTACAAGCAGTGGTGCGAGGAAGCTTGACCTTGAACGTCTTAGATTGCGGCTGTCAGCCGGGGTCACGATAGGTTGAGCACCAGTGGGCTAGTATATCTCTAGAATCGGTATCTATTTGGAAGGCCCGTTTTTTGTTTTCTGTGCACATAGATACTACGAAAAAGCAATTGAGCTTACTAGATTTATAAATCAAAGTTGGACTGAACAATGCTTCCGAAAGGTAGCTTCGAAATAAGCACATATGTTCTTCCTTCATTATGCAGTAATTGTTTTTTCCAGCAGTTACGAATCACATATTTTATTATGCCAGTCAGCAGCAATGAAACCGAAGTACGAGGTAATGAAATCGTCCGTAAACTCATAAAGAGCAGAATACATTCACTACCACTTTTAGATGCAGTGTGGTAAGTGGATTGAATATGGATTGAGTACTGGAGTGCAGATATAAAATAAAGCTTAAAAATAGAGTGGCAGAGCAATATACTCACTGGTACTTGAGAATGATGAGTTGTTGCCAATCGATTTGCTGCTATCAGCTGGCAGATGTAAAAGGCTTTTAAAATGATTGATCAGCTGAAGAACTTGCACTGCTATTTAATTTGAGCTTCCATATTCCATCAATATTCTATATTAAATATTGGTTGTTGCATGCGTGCATTGTCACTGCCTCTCCTTCAAACCCTTTATCCTCTCTTCCCCTATTGTGTATTAATAGGACTTAACTTTTCCGAGTAAGAGTGGCATCAATACCGTGCAGGGTGGCTCAGATGATAACGTCTGTGGCCCGTATTCGATAGGACCCAGGTTCAAATCCCTTGTGCTGACCAATCTGACTGAGTTTTTATTCGTAGTTCCCATCAGTTGCCAAGGTAAATACCGGATTGGATATTTAATATAATCACCTAAAGTTACAGCTTAAGTCTAAAACAATAGTGAAAATAAAAATAGATAATAATAGCGAGTGTTGTGCTATCTATCCACAGATAATGAGAATAGAACGCTGATGGCAGGACCTCCTAAATACCGGACCTGACACTGTGATTCAAGATGGCGGCCAATGTGGTGGGCACTACTTATAAACAACTCGTCTACAGGCTAGATTTCAACGCAGTAAAATAAAAATGTTGTGTAATAACACGCCTATTTTGTGAATATGGGCTGTGTTAAACACAAAAACACTGTCTTAAACATAACCTCAAGTAAACAAAAAAGAATGACATTTAATATTAAACGATAACCCATGGGCAATGAATATATAACTTTAAATATCATTCATACAATCTACAGGTCTACATGCTATTATGCATACTGCATTACACACTCAAATTACAAAGAAGATAGACAAAACTGCAAGCAGCATGTTATTTAAATAAAACAGAAGTGTTGACATTGAGTTGACTCAATTATTTATCATTGTTTACACTGTTTTTCACATTTGTACAATCTACATAATGTTATATACCTACACAAAACATACTATACTGGATGGCTGATATACAAATGCTGCCATTTATGATAATTAACTACCTACTAAATTCAAAAGCTTTAGGATGGAAATTTGCTTTTACTATTATTGAAAACTTTTGATTACTCAGTTTGCAACAACATATTACTCAGCACTTCATGACACTTTATTTTACAGGGGGAATCCACAAAAGCAGATGAAATAATAAAAATAATAACCGTAAAAACAGCACTGTAAATGAAATATATGAAATACGTAATCTTAAATCAGCATTGTAAAGCGACATTGTGTTAGGTTAGGTTAGGCTAGTGTATGTATATGAGTGGGGTGACAGGGTCCTGTGTTATCGAAATATTTACAATTTGGCCAGTGCTTATGCAATCATTTCAACGTAAATGCATTAATCAATCATTGTAGCATACATATATTACACTCGTTTATACACATTTATTAGCTAAATATCCGCCGCATAAGCGAAATAAAACCACTTCATCGCAAGTACGAAATTTTCTCATAAATAAAACACGAAGCTTGAGCGCACAATAAAACTTACAAGATCGTAATCAGCAATAAAAACTGCATCCATTGCACTATGTTTCATTCGTTTTCTCGAGCGGCCGATTTTGTAAACATTTACCCAACTTTGCTATAGTATACAGTTTTACATGCAGCAACATAACACCTTTCTTCTAAACTACAGCTACACATTTAAATTACAAAGACAAAAGATAATGTATAAATACAAGCAGCATACTACTTACATGAAACAAACTGTTGGTGTTGCAGATGCCACTAATTGAGTTCACTCGAAATTATTGTCTTTCACTATTCACCATGTTATATATACACCGGCAACTAACACACATAACGCTGCAATTTATAGTAATTAAATACTGAATTTAGAAGCTTTACTTTGTAATCTACCTTTTGTTTTAACTGAAAGTTTCTGATTTTTAATTTGCATCCGGGAATGCAACAGTTACGGGGCATTGTGATGTTTGAGGTTAGGTTGTAGTATGGCAACAATAACATACACTACTGGAACAGTTTTTCTTCAACAACATCTCACCACTGTAATCGTGACACAAATTGTATTTGCAAACATATAAATTAACCACACTATACGGCTAACGTAGCCATAGTCTTAGATGAAACACAATAAACATGAACACGTGGTTAAACACACGGCACAGTAAACACGTTATTAGATTTATTCCCGTTCCCTATACTGCCCAAATAAAACTTTTGAAACACTCGCTTCGCTAATATGAAGACAAACTTACATAGGAATTATTATAACAAACAATAACTCGAAGACATAGAAAATAATACGAAAAACAGCGTATGGAAACACCTCAGAAATCACTCCCACCAGCCGACGCCATTTTTGTACAACTGGGATGCCAGGGTCAGGTCTGTTAATCTAGAGGGTCCTGCTGATGGCGTTCTAATGTTATCTGCCATCACTAGGGCTAGGAAGTTGATGCATTTGCATGTTTTTTCATAGGGGTTAAAAATGTATGCTTTTACATTATGTGCACGAATTATGGAATTTTCAGTTACTTGGACATGATTTTATGGTGCATATAACTGCATATTTTCTTGATTTTGATAAATGCATATTATTTCAATATTATAGCCCCTATATTGCATATTTGAATGATTTTTATGGTTTTTTATTATTTTTTCCATCTGGATAATATTTTTCATATTGGTAGTATTGCACATGATGATGCAACTCAAGAAGATTTCAATATTATAACCCCTATATTGCATATTTTAATGATTTTATGGTTTTTTATTATTTTTTTCAATCTGGACAATATTTTTCATATTGCTAGTATTGCACATGATGATGCAATTCGTTAGGTGGCGAAAACTAATGCTGAGTCATGTTGTCATGCAGTGAATTCCCTGTTTCCATCCTTTCATTATATGTATGTGCGTAGAGAATAATCAGTGCGTTATCTGAGAGGTTTATATTAACAAAGATAAAGTGCAGGTCAACGTTTTGAGCAGCATGATTATAGCAACGCATGCCTGCCCATCTGTAGTTGTGTAGTGGTCTTCAAACGTAACAGTGTTGTGAACTGGTTCCCATCAAATTAAATTAGGCATATAAAATGTTAAAAAGCTCTTCAAATGCCGAAAATAAAACCAACTTCGAGTGCTACATTAATCAATTTACAGAAAGAGTTTTCGGGTGATTTAGTTTCTGCAGATAATAGGGTACTGTTTTGTTGAGCGTGTGAGAAAAATGTAGGGAGTGAGAAAAGATTTCAAATAGTTCAGCACATAAACACAGCAAAACATAAGGAGAATTTAATCAGAAAACTCGCAAACAAAGAACTTGTTCAAAAACAGTTAGTAGAGTGTTTAGGAAGTAGGGTTACTGAATTTTCCTATGACCTGTGCCAAGCATTTTTAGCTGCTGATATTCCCTTGTTCAAAATTAATAATCCGACATTTGAAAACTTTCTTGTCAAGTGCACTCGACAATATGTGCCTGGAGAAAGTACACTACCTAAGACTTATGTAGGACATTGGTACAATAGCGTCTTGTCAAATATAAAAAATAAATTAGTGGATCAGTTTGTGTGGTTGTCTGTTGATTCTGAGCGCCGTTCTATTGCTAATATAATTGTGGGTGCTTTAAATAATGAACAAAAGACTACACCTTATCTTCTTAATGTGTCTGTGAATTGTGGCAATGTAACTGTGAATCAGTTTGTGATAGACTCTTTGAAATTACTATGCCATGTGGAATCAAATATGACCGGTTACTTTTATTTGTTACTGATACAGGTCCTTATATGGTAAAATCAGGACAAACTCGGAAAGGTATTTTCCTAACTTATTTCATATAACTTGTTTGGAACACGCTCTTCATCGCACTTCTGAGACAATACGCGATTCTTTCCCATTGGTAGATAGATTTGTGTCCAGTACAAAGAGAATTTTTGTTAAATCTCGAGTTAAGTTGTTTAGATCAACAGAACCTAATATCCGACTTCCTCCTGCACCACTGTTAACTCGATGGTGAACATGGGTCGATGCAGTTTTATATTAGGCTGAACACATAGAAATAGTCGAAGAGGTTGTTAATTCATTGGACTCAAACGATGCTTCATCAATAGAAGCTGTGCAAAATATTCTGTCAGGCACTGGGTTAAAAGAGGATCTTAGTTTCATATCTGCCCATTTTTCTTACCAACAGCCATAACGGCATTGGAAGCTGTAGAATCTCCTTTGCATGAATCACTTACTGTCTTTGAAAAAACAATACGTGATCTAAGTTCAGTTCCTGGTAGCATAGGACAAAAAGTGAAAGAGAAAGTGAATTAAGTAATTTCAAAAAATTCTGGTTATGAACAGATGTGCGATATTCGAGAAATCCTCGAAAGAAAACCATCTGTCACACCAAGAGACTTGTCTCTCTCTGTGAAGCAGTTAACATCATTTAAATATGCCCCGATAACATCTTGTGACGTGGAGAGAAGTTTTTCACGTTACAAAAGTGTTTTGCGAGACAACAGACGATGTCTGACAGTTGAAAATTTGTGCAGTGTTGGTTATGAACTGCAGTTTAGCAGTTAACACTAACAGTAGGACTACTTCTGCTTCAACCTCTAAGGAATAAGTAACTTTACTTATTTATATTATACTAACTCGTCTTGTCTACTGCAAAGGGACATTGTTTTAATTAAATAGTGCACATTTCTTGGCATATTTTCAAGTTTTTAAGGGCATATTTGCATGCATATTTCAGTGTTTTTTAGGGCATGAACTTCCGAGCCCTAGCCATCACAAAGGCGGAGGTACGTTGCCCAGCACTGATCTCTGTGGACACGTGACGTGGTAAGATGGTATGATATAGGGATGAAACCTAGAAGGCTTAGACTGGGTGGCAACATAATGTCATCTGCCCTTCACGGGTAGAGGTACAGTTGCCCTGTACCGATCCCTCTAGGTGTCGAAGCAAGATGGTATGGGAGGAGGCCAGTAGGCTTAGGCTGGAAGGCACCTTCAGGCCATCTGCCCGTCACAGGCAGAGTTAGAGTTGCCAGCACTGATCCCTCTGTGTACAAGTGACGTAGCATGAAAACTGTAACTACTGAATTATTATATCTTCTAAAGTTTGACGCCGACACAGCGTACAACAAAGGACGGTCGGGGCTAAGCTACTTCACAGCTCATACCAGGGCGACGAGCAAACAAAGACGCTCATGATCAAGCTTCTCCACACCGCTAATGCCAGCAAACACGTGACTAACAACAATCAAATGGCAACACAAATGCTTTCTAGAGCATGTGAGAGGTATCCGGCAGACGACTTGTTGACGTTGGAGAAATGTCTGGCTACGCAATCCTCGCTATATAAGGAAGCTAGGAAACAGCAGAAGAAAGAGTTACACACAGTAGTCGACCAATATGTCAGTCAGTACGAGACCTCTCTCTCTCTCTCTCTCTCTCTCTGTGTGTGTGTGTGTGGTGAGACTTGTTAACGCCAGCAAAAGATAACTGCGGATTACTGCACACATTAAGAGGAAATAAAGTGATAGGAAAGTAATTGGACTGGACTTTTGTCAAATTGTCAAAATATACTCTTACTGATGAAGTAGAAATAGCTTCACGTAAAGCAATCGGAGGTGCAAGTTCTCAGGAATTGCTGAAATGCTTATAATAATACATTTGTGCCCATGTGGGCCTTGCAGAACAAGAAGTATAGTGTATATGAATTTACATTTCTACAGGATCAGTAAATAAAATTAATAATGTTCCACCAAATTGATCGGTGTTATTAATCCTCTGCTTGTGCGTAAACAGTCCTGTTAGATAAGTAAAAGATAAAATGTAAGAAGATATATAATTTACTCTAGTGCACAGCTTCCTTTCCTGTAATCATCGTTAGATTTCATATAGAATTTCATTTCAGGTAGAGTCCATATTTCTCCAATTCCACGCTATAAGAAAGTTCACAACGGCATTCATAATGACTTACAGCAAACCAACTTCATGGTATGTGAGGTCTTCCATGTACTGTTGAAAGGATTCATAAGCAAATCATGCAATAGCATTTACTAGCATATGTTATACAAAATTAAAAAAGAGGAGGCTTTAGAATGCTCTGTAGGATGTAATCTAAGCATTGCCACGAGGGTTTCACAATTATTCGGTTCAGAGGGAACGTTACATCAGTCAGGTGAATGAAGGACGTGCTATTGAGACAGTACTTCCCATTAGGAACTCAGTTTCGTGCTCAGAAATTCTCTGTGCTTATTACGTGTATCATGCTTCTCCGTTCTCTACAGTTTCAGAAGTATTTTTACTGTCGACCAGAGTAGCACGCAAGAGAGACCGGCACTGCTTTAGAAAAAGGATTAATGCCAATATTAGAAAGGAATAAAAATTTCCAGATCCAGAATTTTAGTTGGCACAGCAAAGTACTTTTCTTAATGAAGTGAAAAGTTGAACAGATAAGTTATAATAGGACCAATGTTAGCTTTCTCTGCTCACCTAAGCTAGAACGGACTGTAGGATCTGAAAATATGAAGGTTCCCCAGAAATTCCTCAAGAAAGCGCCTTAAGGAAAAAAAGTTCTGATATGTTGCACTCACATTACTTTCCTTTTGTACAAGCCATTTCCATTGTCTAAAGAACTATATAAGGGACCTGCTCGTGCCCGGAGCGAGAGTAGTGGTAGACGTGAAGGAGTAGTAGAAGTTGTTCCAGTCGTGCTTGTGGTGAAGTGTAGGAGTGAGGAAAAATGTATACGAAGCGTTCAGTAGACAGCGCCTGTGTATCGTGCAGAGTTGCAGTTCAGTGCGAGTGTAATCTGACATTTCTTTACTGTGATGCGATTTGACAGTTGTTCTGTGCTCTGAGTTTGTACAAAAGTGATCTAAGTGTAACTTTGGCAATACACTGACTAGAAGGCAATAAAGTGTGATCAGCAGTAACAGGTGTTTTTTAATTTGTTAGAATAATTAAAATATCTCTGACATTGAACATGAACTCTACGAACATACATATAGTATGCCGAAAGTACTAATGTATCATATACGTCACCGAAGAAGTTATCCTATTTCACCAGGAACCTTCCTATTAAGACATTCCCTGGACATGATCTCATGCCAAATATTGTTTTGGAGAAACAAAGAGATATCTGGTCTATTTAAGGAAAGCTTTACTTTTTTAAACTGGTTTCACAATGAATAATAGCTATTTATGATACAAGGGAGATTTTATTTTGTGAGTAGGTGTGATTCCGAAACGAGACCGCAGACCGAGTTGAGGAAACCTACGAGTAAAATAAAATCCTTTTAACCCATGCATCATACACTATTTTTAGATAGTCCTGAATATTTATAGATATATTATAGTTTATGTATAAATATATGGTATTGTTTTACTTTTCTCATGGTCACGATAGTCTTTGGGTTGCGATATTCATTTGCCTTGCGTAGCATCAGTGTTGGCAACATGACTTTTACTAAACCATAACATTTTACATAAGGGAGGCAGTGTAAATAATAAAACGACGAAAATAACGTAACAAAATTTAATTAATTAATATTACAATTGTTTCTAAACTTACTTATTCAAACCACCCGCCATTTTAAACAAGCATTGCGTAACTCAGATTCATGACCTACTGAAATGAGGCGAAGGTCATATTCCACAAGAAAACAAAGTTGGCATTATCGGCGTGTTAAAACCTTTTGAGCACTGAGCGAAAGAATTTTCTACTTTTAACACAGTCGTGAAGTTTTAAAAGGTCCTTTTCACTTTCAACTGTCTAAAAACATTTTTCCGACACCCAAATTCTCAAATTTAACAAATTTTATTTAACACATTTTTCCATTCCTGTCTGTTCATCCATACACCTTCTATTTCTCACTTCCTCTTGGCCTCGTTGTTTTCTTGGATCCCCGTAATAGTAGTCTTCCCTTCTTCCCTCTTCCCCGCGGTTCCCAATTCATGATTAGATTTGGAAGTCTTCCACCTTTCATTCTCCTAACATGTCCATGCCACTGAAGCTGTTTCTCGTTGATAAAATCTATAATTGAGTATTGGATCTGCATAATTTCTTTTATATGTGAATTTCTAATTTCTTTCCTGGATATTCTTGCAGAGCGTCTCCAGTGATCCATTTCCGCAGCAAGCAATTTTTTTCAGTTGTGAATTCAAAGCCTATACATCAGCCCCATGGGTCATAATACTCCTGATAATTGTATTACTTTTTTTTTGTTTCTTTGTAAATACATTTGTCTCCTAGTATTCCATTTAGTGGAGATATAGTATTCCTTCCTGCATTGATCCTAATCCTTATCTCTTCTTCTTATTTAAAGTGTCGTTAAGAATTGGCCAATTGGCCAGTGACACTTCTTCTACCACGCCTTTCTTGTTTCTTATTTCTTATTTTCATCCTTTCCTTCATTATGATCTGTTTCAGGGTTGAAGAACCAGACAGCTAAGCGACGGTGTTCCGTGTGTTTCGGCTGAGCGGTGGTGGGGTGCATCTTGTAAGGTTTCTTCCTGGCGTCGGTCGAACCGTTCATCTAGGTCCCGTTTCCTGGTGTTCCCGGGCAGGCTCCCATTTAGAGGAGCCCCGGAGGGTCAGAGGCTTGTAAGTGAGCTTGAGTGTCATCGGATGCATTCGCAAGATG
The DNA here is from genome assembly GCA_030765045.1 of Tenodera sinensis. Classification (NCBI taxonomy): domain Eukaryota; kingdom Metazoa; phylum Arthropoda; class Insecta; order Mantodea; family Mantidae; genus Tenodera; species Tenodera sinensis. The sequence goes on along the minus strand of CM060966.1, from coordinate 103,007,682 downwards.
GAGATCCGAAGCACTACTTTAGAATGAGAAGAAGATAATATAAGACAGCAAGAAGATATAAAATCAAGTAGAAACATTAATATTTTCAAATAGAAGTGTGAGTGGTAAGTCATATGGAACAAAGACTGCTCATGAAGGTTGGCAATATATTTCTGAGGCGAAAAGTGGAACAGTGTGTGCCAGTATTGTATACTGAAAGATCAATTGAAGCACCCGGAATAAGAATGCAATTTCTACACGTCTAGAATACACTTGTCGAAGTTCTGCATCTGCTGTGAGTGGAGGAGGATTGAAACTTAAGTATCTAGTCAGTGTCGCTGGACATGACCTCATGAACTAAAATTAGGCTCCGGAGGGAGTTTTAGACCCTTAAGATTTGTAAAATGTATCCAGGATGGTATGCATAACATCGAGCTCTGGTATTCACACGGCTGCCTGGAGTATACGCTGCCAAGCTAGTTAAAGCAGAGGAGGTTTGAGTGCATCTGAATTATGTATTTCACGGCACTCTCCTGCGCAGCAGTGGTGTGGTTACATTATGCAGATTATTGCCCTTACGGACTACAGCTAAACTAGAACATCTTCCTTAGAGAAATGACTTCCACCAACAGTCTACAAAACGTTTGATAGTAATCTTAGAGTTCCACAAGAACAATCCTGATTCCGGCAACGGACTGGAATGAATATAATTATTAGACGAAATACTATTTCTATAGTAGGTAGCATTTGCAGTCGGCAATGCAGTTAAAGCTTAAGAGTGAAAATGTGCATCAGAGAACGACGATAGATGAAATATTCTTATATTTTCCAAAGTTTGAAATAATATAAGCCAATTCCTTGGCAATGGTATAAAACAAACTACCAAGTAACATGTGATGAGGGGAGATTGAGGAAGGAGTAGCACTAAACATGTAGATTTTATGACCATTGTTACTGCATGTTACCTCTTGGTGCATCTTGAGTATGTTTCAACATTTTAAAATTGTTTTAGTCACCTCCTCGTAAGAGGAGAGGTTGTGGCCCCTTCAGCTGCTGTGGTAGGTTGCGCGCGGACCCCTAACACCCATGATAATTATAATTTTACTAGAAGTACGCCGGTTGAACATCTGAGCGACTCCCGTGAAGAAGTTGTTCAAATTGGGTTGGACTCGGTATGGCAGTGGTCCCGAAACCCAAGATAGTTTGGGTACGTCTAGGTGATGTCCAAGCGGAGCTGTAAGACGACTTATGTCCTCCGAAAAGTGGTACGGAAAGGTACTATTACTCGACCTAGCGTTCACAGAGTCTCTGCTCCGCATACATATTCGTCAAAGTGGCATGCGACGCTGATGTGATCCTGGCAATTGACAGCGTCGTTAAACAACAAAATAATTGTTTGTCAAAGTGGCACGCCTACTTGTGCAACCGGTAGAGAGAGCAATGAACTCTGAAACCAACTCAGATGGTGGATGAGGATGAATTAGAGGGAGGGCCCTTCAATCACTGGAGAACAACACGCACGTAGGCCACAGTAGGCCTTTTGTGCTTCTAACTTGAGGAATGGGAAATCCAAAGGACGACCAGAGCCGAGCGATGATGCGCGCTAGCAAGTCAGCGTTTCTAACGATTCCAACATAGCACCGATCTGGCGATCCTGCCTCAGCCATCTTCAAAATGTGGTTCACTCCTAGGATGGTGCCCCAAATATAAATATATGATTTTGTTTGTATAAACCACGGAATTTTTGGAGTCCTTAAACAGACAGACAGAGAGAGAGAGAGAGAGAGAGAGAGAGGGAGGGAGGGAGGGAGGGAGAAGGGGAGAGAGGGATTGAAAGAGGGAGATTCTGCACGCCATGAGAAGCATTTTCAATAAGGAAAATAGAAAAAGTTGTTCATTTAGAATACCTCAATACTTTCTTCTGAAAGTTGAATTCATTTCCTGTCTGCGCTGTTACTTTTCATAAAACTAAAGAACGTCTTCATTAAAAATGCAAAAGTATCTGCTTAAAGAGAAGTCAAAAGAAAATAAAAGAAAAGAAACGACGAAGTAATTAAAAATATAAAGGGATCTAAAATACCTGACAATTTCCATCAGTGTAATCAACTATGTCAAAAGATGCCAAAGTGCTTTAGGAACTACATATATAACATTTATTTTTAACAGGCCTTTAAAAGAGCAGCGAAAAAGCGGAAAAATCCAGATTGTATCAATATTTAATTAGCACCATCCAGGCACTGTATTTTCACCTATTTTGGACATACACAAGCGGATATGGACTTACAGATAAAAGTACATAATTTAGTTTTAGGACGATTATGAAGTCTAAAAGTAGAAAACAGTATTGGTATAAATAAGAATGCTGTTCTTAGCCACATAAAGTAATACTAATCTTTTACAACAAGATGTTTATTGCAGTCAAATTTTTGTTGTTAACATCTAAAGAATACTTTTGTATTAGTACTTCTCAATAAATTTAAGTGATGTTAGACTTTGAATCTCTTAATCGCTCAGCTACTGAAACGTCTTCTGTGTATATTTCACTACTATGCCGATTCCATTTTCCTTATAGTTTAACTCGTAGGTTGTTACTTATACAGTGATTGTCATATAATCATCCCCTTTAATAGAGTTAGAGTTCTTTTTCTTTGGAAGAGAAAGTGCCAACAAGATGCCGTTTTATGTTCTAAAGGACATTGATTTATGTTTAAAAATAATATTCGACAAATACGCCTCCATTTCCGTGATCAAACTCTGCCAGTCGCGAAAAGGTTTTTGTAGCATTTCACCTAGAATAGTAGAATATTTTCTTTCAGTTCTTCCGCAGAAGTTGAGACCCCATTAGCTGCTGTGACGCGATCGCTTCAGACCCCTATTGCCCGTAGAACTTCTGACGTTAGGTTGGACCAACGTACTTCCCAACGAGACATTTTTGTAAGGGAGTTGTTCGTATTGGATTGGACTCGGTGGGGCAGTGGTTTCCCAAACCCATGGGAGATTGGATAAGATTGCCGATTATCCCCAGGCGGACTTGTAAGACACCTTGATGTCCTCCCCGTCCAGTCTGAAGAATTTTTTGTTGTGTTTAACGCCCGCTTTTACTATTACGGCACCGCAGGCGGTGACACTAGTGATATATATTAAATGAAGATGGAGCACCGGTGGAATGAGATGGCGGGGGAGCCGGAGAACCTGAAGGAAACCCGCCCCAGCGCCGCTTCGTCCACCACGAATCCCTCATGCGGTTGCCTGGGAACGAAACTCAATCGGACCTCTTCGTCCTATCCAATACCCTGGAAGATTTCCATCAAAGTACGCGCTTACGCGCGTGCAATATGGTGGTCATGTGGTGGTGCATCATCCTGTTGGAAGTAAAATTCCTAATTTCTATAGAGTGTGCGAATGAATTGTCAAGATGTTAATAATAGGATCTAAAGTGATGAGTTTACTTCTTTACTTTCCTCTTGTCGATAGTTGTTCAAAGATTCTAAATCATGTCTTGGTATACTCGGATAGTTTCAATTTTTTGAAAGAAGTTCTCTTACGACAGATGGTCTTGACATATCTTCTATACCAACTGTTTTTATTTAATTGGTGGACAGTCTTAGATATTTCATTAGAATTTGACGCTTTAATTTTATTACCCTATACCGAAATTTGGACTTTGGGGTCCAACATAACATTCAGATTGGTGACTAAAAATCGTTATGCTCTTTGTGACTGTGTTTCAAGTTCTATTATGGGCTTAGTATTGTGAAAAAATGACAAAATTCAGTCCAATTACTTTTCTCACTTTACTTTTCTTCTAAATTTTTGCACGAAAACACAGTTCTCTTCTACTGACGTTAACATAGCCTACATTCTTTCATAACGTTACAATTCACAACTGTTTTCTTCGCGTAGCCTTGACTCAGTCCTTTCACTGTCTTTCTTCACTTTCTCTGTCTCTCATATTTTAACTCCTACGATGCAATCGCTTTGTCTTGCACTCACTGTCACACTGACCATTTCATGTCTGCAACTCTCTCCTCTGATGTTTCCTCACCTCCTTATTAGCGGGGATGACGTCACACGGACCTTTCGCGAACTTCTTTAAACAAGCCAGTTTCCGGATATTTCACGAATCATCTGGTGAAAGCCCCTTTTGGTTCCGCCGCTCTGATTGTTGTCACGTGTTTGCTCGCGTGAGTGGTGTGAGCAAGCTTAACCTTGAGCGCCTTTGATACGTATACAGAAAGTCGCGCGAGGCAGCCTGACCTTGAGTGCCTTTGTTTGCTCCCCGGCCTAGTATGTGGTGGGAAGTAGTTTAGCCCAACCGTCTTTTGTTGTGCGCCCGTTGTTACAAATTAAGAAACTTGGCACACGCTACACCAGCAGTAAGAAATCTCTTACTTGATTGGTAGAATTTTATGTATTAAATCACATATTAAACTTGATTGTATATTTTATACCTTGAAGCTTTATATTATTTCATTTATAGATGGAACTCTTCAGTATATTTGGTTGAACTGGGGCAACAGATTTTATTGCATCTCTCTACACAAGCACTGTATTCCTAGCTCCGGTTTATATTTGTAGACAGTGTGCCTCTCACTTTTCCTTATGCATCCTTTACTTGCAATAACTCCCTTCTACCTCATGTCATCCAAATTCATTCTTGTTTGTGCAAAACGTGCATCAAACGTCATAAGAATTCTAAAGTGCACACGCTTCGAGAAATTCATTAAACGGATATGTTGTGCATTCACAATGCTAGGGGTAAAAGGGTTAGGAATCCTTTTTTTTTCCCCTGCCAAACACGAGACTCGTTTTTTCGTAATAATTGGTCTATATTATATTATTTTCATTTTTCTTTCGGCAGAAACAAAGTACTGTGCAACAAAATATTTATTTGTGATCATTATGGGTGCTTAAAAATACCTATATCGTTCCTCAACATTCCAGTAAATGAATGCTAAATAGGAGGATGAAAGTGGCAATGATTCCTTTCTCTGAAATGTTTGTTTACTATAGTAAAACTTATAAAAGTGCTGTTATTCAAATTTCGCTATCAAGGCAATTAAGAAAGCATCTGACATTTAATACAATCTGGCTGGCTCAGCTGGTCAAACCTTGCCCAGACCGATGGTTTTTAAGTGTACTTCAAATCGAACAGCCCATGTTAGCAGGTTTAGTGGCATGTTAAAAAAACGCGGAACGAAATTCTGGCATACCAAAAGTACTGGTGTAATCCTGGCAATAAATGTGTCGTTTATAAACAAAATAATTTAATTTATCTGACATTTACTTCCATGATTCTCAAGTTGCATTTATTTAAAAATTGATGTTCACGAATGAAGCACATGAGTATCATATTCTCTCTAGCTTGACACCTAATTTAATACATATATAATAAGGGGTCTGTAAAATTGTATATTTGCGACAGGAATACAATCAAATTTTACTAGAGGAGTTATGAATTTTGTCTGAAACTATTTTGTGCTCAAATGGACAATTTATGGCACAATTTGTTTATTTTATTCATTTGTGCTACAACAGAGCAAAGCTCCAATTACAGTAGCTACATTTAATTTATTTACACAAGCTTGACTAAATGCAATACAAAAATATAAGAAGCAATACACAGAAACTAAACATAAACTATACATATATTAAGCTATTATTGAAGACAAGGCATTGCAAATTGTATACTGACCAAGCGAATAAGTGATACAACAGAGTGAACAACAATTAAACAAGTTTGAATACAATATAAAGAGAATACAATAAAGTATTAAGAAACTAGGACTAAAAATGAAACATATATTAAACTACTATATAAGACTAGAATTGGAAATGGTATACTGATTCTGCAGATAACAATAAGTGATACAACTGAAAATCACATGCAAATAATTCCCATATTTAATTGTTTTTTAAACTGCTTGTAAGGTAAGCTAAAATCCAGCTTTATTTTAGTTGAAAATTTATTGTATTTCGCACACAACCTAAGAACGGGAAACATTTTATTGGATGACGTTTTCGGAGTCCTAAATTGAAATAGCTGACGATTTCTAAAATTAGTAGTACTGACATTAAAGTATATTCTGTCAAGCAGTTCTTCGGTGGATACCAGGCCATTTATGAGTTTATAAAGAAATAATTGTTGAGCTATTACTCTGCGATCAGAGAGTGAGACTATGTTGAATTCGTTAAGCAGTTAACTATACGGCAAGTTCTGATTATAAATAAAAACACCATGAGTTTTGTAATATAAGTATCTGAGGAACTTTTTTTTGGATCTTCTCTATTTGATTGTTGTGACATTTATACGTTGGTGACCATACAATTGAGGCATATTCTAAATTACTACGAACAAGACTTTTGTATAGAATTAGCATAACTTGAGTGTCTTTTAAGTCCCTACAGGTCCTGAATACAAAACCAAGTTTCTTAAAGGAATCATAGGTTATATTTATAATGTGTTGATTAAAAGACAAATTCTGGGTCATGGTAACACCTAAATCCTTGACAGAATATACTCTTACAAGTGGACAACTATTTAAATAATATTTAGAATTTAAGTGTTGCTTGCTTCTGGTATATATCATAAAGGAGCATTTCTTAATATTGAAGTGAAGTTTGTTTTCCAAGCTCCATTTATAAATCATTACAATGACAGTAATGGGAGTACCAACCTAGAACTAGGATTCCTATGATTCAACTATTATTATAAAAATAATAATGCTAAAACTTCTCTCAATAAAATTTATGAAATTTATTCCACAAGAGAGATTATATTGCACAATTATCCATTTAAAACCAGTTAGCGCATAAAACAGATCATACAATAATGCATGTAATCGTATATGCTAAAATATCACTGCAACGATAATATCTCCGTTGGAAATAACCAGGGACAAAAACATAAGATAGAAAATGTGTTCAAAATAGGAAGTTCTATCACTGATTTAAATTAATGTAATGACTTTCCTTCCACCCTGTATTTAAAACATTATATTTAGTTGTAGTCTTATTGCCAGTCTGCAGAAATAAATGGTATAACCCGGTTCCAATTAGTCCAATATTAGTCATTTCCGTTCCAATATATCTACACTTTAGAGCTAAATACGCAAACATCATCTTTCTCATGACCTAAATACAAAACCGTGACATCTAATATTTGAAGAATGAAGAATGTAAACAAGTGCACCATTTAAAAAATACAATGACACCACGGATTTCAGGAACATGTGTATAAAACCAATGCAGGCCTTGATAAGCACTAGAACTAAAAATCTGATGTGTTGTACTCACATGACTCTCTCTACTCATGTACAAAGTCTTATTCCTCTATCTCAATTGTGTTAGTCGAGATAAACATGGGCAGAAATTATCTTATTGTTAATTTTCTTACACGTGTTAGTGAAATATGGGAGCAATAGTCTTTAAGCAATAGTAAAATCTTTTAAAGCTGGTCGCTATGTGATGGCTTTAAAATTTCGCTCTCTTTGCACGACCAAGAGATAAAAATGTGTATAACGACCTTCATATTGCAAAACTCGCACAAATAACAAGGTATATCTGATTCATGCAACAAAAAATGCATTTGGACATAATTGGTGCATTTGAACGAGATATATACCTACTTACTTTTTATGGTAAAATTTGGTCTATCTCTTACGGTTTACCAGCTATGCAGAAGCCATCAAGGGTAAATAACACTAAATGGCCTATAGTTAATAAATTCAAAATATACAATACATTTTCCATAGGTATATAAAGCATTTTAACAAAATTGCTAGAGCCACTTGAGAAAATAAAAATTTTGGAACAATATTCCACGTAAAGGATAGTTTAGGGTGGAGAAATTTTCTTGCAAATATTAGGAGCCGCAGCCTTGAAAGATATTAAACTTAAATACCAACTTTGGTTTCTAACCGACTTTTCGTTTTTCATTTATGCTGTTCACAGGCAGGTGCATACACACACACACACACACACACACACACACACACACACACACACACACACACACACACACACACACACACACACATACACACACACGCACACACACACACATACACACACATACAAGGGCCCTTTTTGGATACTTACTATACGTAATAAAGAAAAGAAAACATTTCCAAAACAGTTATGGGATTATCCCACAGGTAATGAGGATATTGTATGTCATGGCCTTATAGATTCTGCTATAGGATACTGACGCTTGCGCAGTTAACAAGGAGATTTTAGTTGAACCAATTAGCAAAAGTGGAACATTTAAGAATTACAAAATACTGCTGCACGACAGAAACGAGTAAAGAAATTATCATGGAATGAAGTGAGGAAAGTAAAACTGAATAATTAAGAAAATGACAGAGAATTGGGCTAATAGTTAAGGTTGCCTGGGCATAGAATCCGAAAATGATCTAGAACTAGAGAGAGAGAGAGAGGAAAAGAGAGAGTGGAGAGAGGGAAAGAAAGGGAGAGAGGAAGGGGATGGAGAGAGAGGGGGAGAGAGGGATAGATATTAAGAGGGAGTGAGAGAGGGGGAGGTATGGAGATAGGTAGAGATTGAGAGAGGAAGAGAGAGGGAGGGAAAGAAGTTGGGAAAAGATCGCATGACGAGGTCTAGACCCTAAGTGTTAAAGGACAAAGAACAAGAAAGATTGCTCAGGTGGACGGAATGGTAGTATTTCAGTGACCTCGTCTCTCCTGTATTTAATTATATCAGTGTTCCTTGTTACTAAAGTTTGTCTTGTTTAATTTTTCATTCCGTATTTCTGCACCTATTGTGATACTTGCGAAAAGTTTATAAGCACCATTGTGAAAAGTCACATTCTTTTTCATATTTACTTCTTTCTTTTTTGAGCAGTGGCGCAGTGCAGAGATTTTACTTCTTTAAAAAAAGTCACTGGTTGAGGATGTTCCTTTTGTTGGGACAAAACACTTCGACTGTGGAGATCTTGCTTTTTCTCTTTGAGAGTCTCTGAGAAAGTAGCAGAGATGACATTATGTTCCGTTTCGATGTGATATTTCGCTTCCATTCGTGGTTATTCTGGCAGGAGTTATGAGAGAAGATCTCTTATGTATAGCAGATAGCTACTCTTTGGTTATATGTATCTGCGAGTACAGCAACACCAAACGTTTCCGCAAAACATCATAAACAATTCTTTTCAGCTTTCAGTGATATTATGTCTCGAACAAAACTTCTTTCCTTTTGCTAGAACGGAACATTGCATAGGATGATCCGTATGCTATTTTCCCACTTTAATCACCCACGATTGAAGTTAATAATATACTTCACAAGTACAATTATTTTCAATTTAAACAGCTATAGGAAAATCATTAGGAGTTCAACCTAATTTCAAACACAATTTTATGGTACCCACCATACTATTGAGATGCATTTTCTGCACTTGATTTTTAAATATTTCGGTGGCACGAATTTCTACTTTTAGTGCTGGATATGGTTTAGGAATTTCTACGGAGAAAACCAAGATCATAGCGTATGCTTTTCTCAAATAAAAAGTCATTGTTTCCATATTTATGCCCTGGCCATGCAAAGACATTGTATTTCAAAATCATCACGTAGTGACCTACTCTTAAAAGATCTGGCTAACACTTAAACCTACTGTAGTTCCCTATTCCCATTGTACATACAAGGAAACATACAATAAAATCATTTCTATAAATTTATATCTAAATTAAAATGAAGCAGATGAAAGAATAAACGCTTGTAAGAATAGTTTGTACAAGAGTGACTAAAGAACTTACATTCCAAATTTTCCAATTTTTCGCTTTTGAGTTATGCTATTCATACATAGACAAACAACATGCATGCATACACACAGACACAGTGTTTTCTAAAAATACTTTCTTTAATTTCAGAGGGTTCCAAAACATGTATTTCGATGAAATCTCGATATCGAATTTTTGTATGGAATGAAATACTCCCGTGCTGGTTTACTCGCAAAACTTCATGTTAACTGGTTGCCTGTATTTCTCTCACGATATTGTCCTCCAATTCTTCTAATATGTGCGGATTTGATGCACAAACTTTATTCTTTAACGTTCCCCGTAAATAAAAATCGCATGGAGATAGATCAGGGAAATGAGATGTTTTCGGAGATAGGTATAGGGAACGTGTTCACATTGAAGGTCATCAAGTTCAACATCTGTTGTGATGCAGATAAGCTAATGTAAGTTAGTGCAGTAGTGACCCGTTACTTGCTGGTCCTTTAGGCGTAATTCTGGCGAAGAGCGCGCCGGCCCTCCCCCGGTACGGTCCACCGGTCTCACATTCCAACATCAAAATCAGCATCTTTAAGCGTAATATCGAATATGCTTATGAAGTTTATGATTGAAAGATAGCTTTGTCATCTTCTGTTTTCTTTCCATGGTGTGAGACTTGATTACGATTGTTTTTGCTTTGTTGTCATTACCCTTTTGCTGTCTTGCGAGTCAGGGTATTTCTTTGTGCATGGACCACGACGAAAAATCCAAATAATTTTGGTCGGATTAAAGATTTTAACAATTTTCTCCTGCATCAGTGAACCTCAGTGGAACCATCTCAGCCGGTTGGTGGCGGCTGCCTTAAGTTATTCATCCGGTGTGCTTTTAGAGTTAGAGTGGTGATAGTGTGTTATGTCACTAGTCATGACGATATTAATACCTCATTTAGGGATACGTTCATTCATGTTAGCTTCTGGTTTTACCACAGTCATTTTTGTTAATGGTTGTAGAACCAAATGATCAGTAGATAATGTACCGAACGCTCAAGGGATCGTTGGGTGGAGGTATACTGATCGCTGGAATAGCAGGCGTCTGGTGCGTGGAGGAAGAACTTTCCCGAGTCATTTATTTAATTGGACGGAACGCTTCTTGAATATGTCTGAGGAACCATTGAGCCAGAGCAACGGAAAACCGCCACACGCTTCTTGGAATTAATCTAATCATCGCAGTGCAGCAGTGTTTCAGACCTCAGCCACTTTTCGTCCGTCTCCTACCGCCATTAGAACCTAGAGTCGGGGAAGAAGGTGCCACCAATCTAACGAAAATAAGAGGGAGTCGTCCGCCTATTCATTCCGTAACCACATACCTACCTCTTTTCTCCGTTGTCCTCCCTTCGCGGTTTTAATGAATATTTAATGATATTCAAACAAAGCCTGCCTGTCAATTGACTTCCAACGCAAGCAATTACTTCTAATTGATTTAAGGATCTCGTGAGAGACAACCTAACTCAATGCTGATGGCAGTTTCATTTAATTAGACACCGTGTGATATTCCATGTTCTATTCACCAACAACTGCAAGAGTAAACTTTACCGGTACTGTGGTACAATAGAGGGTTGACGATTCTACACTCAGGTTAATAATATCCTTTTTCTGTGCATTCCACAGATTTACAGTCACTTCTCGAGGCACGATATTGCAATGAGAGATTTGCGTAGTGATAATAAATATTTGAGCTCAGTTCGAATTTCATATAAGCCTTCTCCATGAATACCTGATATAATTTAGTAATAAAGTGTAATTTATTGGCACCTTTCGCTATTTTGTTTCTTTTTATGGACAATCAAATTATATTTTCTAAAACTACTACATTTAACTTAACATTTTAATATAAAATTAAATAAAAATTAAAAATCCATACAAATAATAATTAAATTTTAACATCGTTAACATTTGTTAATCCCTACAAACAAACTCTAAATTCATAAAATCCTCCAGTGCTGCATCCGCCATTTATTGCACTCCATTGCTGAATTCAACTATCAGTTATTGAAGCTGTACACAAACGAATAAAATACTACTGGTCTTTTGTTACTTTTGGTTTAGTTATTCTCAAATACATACAGACCAAACAGATAGAGGCGTGGAGTGTGGTATGAAATATGTCTACAGCAAACATAAGCATCACTTCAGAAACCTGTCAATCTAAAGAAGAGGTCTACAGGGGTCAAAATGCTTGTCTAGCTCAGCGCACAGGCATTGTGTAACCTGCCGAGGTTTCCTTTACCGTTCATACAACAATTTTGTGAAATTTATCACAGCTACAACTTTGGTATCTTCTGACAATTACATTAACAGATGGCATAGAACAACTTCTTGTGGATTCAATAGTTTCTGTATTTTCAGTTCTCTGTAGCAAGATTCTCTAGCTTAATAAAACATTTTTTTTTCAATGCGGCTACACCAAAAACTCTTCTAGTATATTTCAAGCACTCTTGAGGTATGCTTTGAAGAAGAATTAACGAAAAGTGTTTCAATGAGAACTCTGACCAACCTGTCTTCTTCAAACGTGCACACCGCGAGACCTGTGTATGCATTGACCAAGCTGCTATTGCTGACTTACACATAACTGTAATAAAGTGTTTCATGTCATATTATGGCTGTTTGTCTCAAGTAATCCGTTTGTTTAATAAATCATTCATATTTATCACATTCTCATCCTAACTTTGACGACTGATATATCCTGTGCTAATAGTCCATAGCAGATTATCTTATCTGGTGTATGTATATTTTGTTGCTCTATTAAATGCGCTATGTGTGAATAAATTTACACAACAATATATCGTGATCTTCTCTTGTAAGATGTGGATGGAAAGAGGGAGGCGGAGTTTGCAGCTTATCAAGATAGACGTGCAATAATTGTGCTGTTCTGGGTAACTTAGCATCGCAAACCAAACAAATATGATGTGTTGCACTCACATGGCATTCTCTGTTCACTTTTGTACGACATATTCAAACAAACTTATTCTTTTATCTACTGTTATCTACTGTTAATGGAGAGAAAAGTTTATAGAAATGGGTTTGTTACATATTTTCTTGCAGGTACAATGGGAACTGGGGAATACAGTAGGCTCAAAAAATCTTTCAGAAAAGTGTTTCTTTAAAATTCAAACTAATAACAAGGCACATCTCTGATTCCTCCAATAACATATAAATTATGTGCTTTAACGAGACCTACATTTCTTATACAAGACGGTTTCGTCTATTTCTTAAGGCAGGTTTACAACCAACCGACAACGGTAACGATAATGATTCCGAAAATGGCAAGCAGCACTCAATATTTTGGTTCACAACAGTCCGAGAACGGCAATGATAAGGTATCAGAAAATAGATGGGATATTGCGCATTGGGAATTCATTTGTTTCTAACTACCAATTATATTTTTCTAGCTTGCGACTACACAGCTCTAGCGACCGTTTTATGACACGATCGGCTTAATTACAACGAAAAGCCTAACACGCACAATATGAATCTACCTTGCCGTGTCCGTAGCGGCAACCAATAATTTAAAAGTTGACCAAGTCTTCTTTGCCGTTACCGGGGCCCGGGGAAGCATACAAATATACTTGTAAACACTCCCATTTAAATACATGTATTTCAAGTTTATCGTTCTGCTTATAGCAGGTTGTGAACCTGCCTTTACGGTTTAAATTAATATTTATTTTCGCTTTGCATGGAAAATGATTTAGTCATTTCTTATTTTCTAAACAATGCCGATAATGATTTTGATTAAGATGCTATACGTTTTAGGTATTTACACGACAAGTGAAATGCATATGTTGAATTACAAATCTATTTTTTTCTCTCTATTTTCAAGCCGGTGCCCGACAATAATTTTGAGACTCAGCTCGAACCCGCCTGTGGGCCGCACCCAGCCACCAGGTTTTGGAAAAGGTTCATGTAGACCTCTAATGTAAAGGTAGACAAATCAGATAATGGCTATCTGTTGCAAGAATGAAGGCTGTTTCGTCAGAACGACAAAAGTCGGCTCATTTTCATCCTCCTTATAGGCGTGAGATTTTAAAATGGGATGCCATATGTACAAGTTAACTAGTGTGTCAACCGAGTGGAGGCGACGTGAGTGGTGGAAAATATGAGTTTCTCTTGCGTTATACAGCGGGTCTGTAGTTTGAGAGCCATAGCTGTACTGTGCGCGTCAGATGAAGCTGTCTATCATACCCTGCAACGCTGAGTAAATGTTGGAAGTTGTCAGTGGAATAATGGAGTGAGAGAGGGTGGGGGTGGCCCATTGTCTGGTGCTGGAAGTGAATCGAGTGACGGTGTTTGTAATGGGGGTGCAGCTGAGAGACGACGGGTTAGGGGTGAATAAAGCAGAATGGCTCTGGGCTTCTTTCCTACGAGTGCTTTTTCACTATCTCTCCTTCCCTCTTACTGCTCTACATATCTTCTGATGAAATTCTTGTCACACAACCACCATCTTCTACCTACGATGGAACGGATTTGTTGGAATACCGACGGATGTGGGGTTATTCTTGCGTATTAATTCACTTTGTAAAGTGCCGGTATTCGTTGCTTGTAGATGCGGGAAACGGTGACAAATCTAATTCATCTTGCCGGTCGTCCATTTACTTAAGTTAACTACCACATATTATTTTATAATTACATTACTTTAGACATTTGATTTTCTTAGACAGAAAATAATGTTAATAACATAACCTAGAGCAATTATAATTTGCAAAGCAAAGACTTACTCACGCCCTTCGAGAGCGGGAGTTTATATTATTTGAAAATGAGAGAGTAACAGTCAGATTAAACTTAGCTTTAAAAACTAGAACTGTAGCACAAGTGAAGCGTTTACATTCAGTAATTTTTGCTTTCTGTAAAGGCAAAATAGCAAATGGTCAAAATAATATTTGTCTTTTTTACTAATTTTTCCTCTAATTTAACATCTACTTTATCTTCGCAGACACAACACATATTTTCGATAATGGTACTGTATTTGCCATTTTTGGTTTGTACTCAGCATTAGCTCACAGAAAAAGATTTTAACTTGTACACTTGGGGTGGAGAGGTGAACCTTAAGCCATCTTTTAAAAGAAGACTTACCGTAAAAATTGGTAATACTGCTAAGAACTGCAGGTTCTGTGTGCTGAAACCATACGGTTTCTCTGTTTGCGAATATATGTAAGCATATTTTTTTCCATTTTACCTTGAGTAGCTTTTTCTATGAATGAGATTCTTTCAGAAGATGACCATATTCAATATTATGACTGTTTGATACAGGCGCTAATTTATCATATGCGATTTACTACCTGGCCATTCTTTTGCTTTTTTATCATTCATCAGTTAGTGTCGCCAAATGTATTCCAATAAATAGCTGAAAAACAATTTATTACACATTACAATCGATTAACAATCAAAACTTAAAATGGACGGCAATTCGAAACTACTTTTCTAGCATCAAATGATGAAATTGAAACAATTCAGAGTTATATAGCAAATAATACGAGAAAAAATATAACGAATGTCTGGAATCAATTCATGTAATGAACGGGGACACGAAATGTTGCAAACACAAATGAAGATATTGTTCCATTCTAAAATATCGGGCGATGAATATGAGAGGAAGTAATGGAAAAGAATAAAAGAGTACACCTTGAAAACAATGTGGAATGTAAGGCTGTGGAATGCACAGAATATCAGCGGAAATTCAAACTATTTTCCGATGTCGAATTTAACTGCTAGAGGCACTAGAAATGGAAAGAGAAAACAGCAGTAACAACAGCTTCTGAGGGAAGGATTATTGTGCTCTGAAAACACACGAGTATAATGCAATAATTAATACTACATGTGAAGAAATAAAAGAAGTAGCGCTCTATTTGAATCTGATACCGTGTTTTTTATAATTTTCTTTAAATAATGAATATATTTTCCGGAAGGAAGGCTATTTGTTAATGTTAAAAAATAATGTGAGATTTATTTGAGATTATCAAGTGGTTTTCTGCTAAAGAACAAGAGAAAATTGAAATACTTGAGATTCCTGGATTTCGTGTACCTCAGTTGGCAGCACTAAGTAAGCCAAACTGCAAGGATTTTAATGAATATATTTTAGGTTAGCTTTTATAGATTTAACATTTTCCGTTCAAATCTTTGCGAAATAGTATTTAAACTCATGTTTTATTCATGGCCTGATCCTTCCAGATAATTTCTCTTGCTCCGCAGGAGAGCTTATTGGTTAGGTCAGATGTCTTATATTACTTATAAAATAAACTTGTAAGTACTGTTGTGGAACTACTTCAGTGTCAATAGAGTGGTTTGTTTGGTTTTAAAAAATAATCTCTGACAAATGTTAATAAAAGCATAGTATAATTAATAAAATAAACATATCTTCCCTTATAAAAAAATGTAACCTGAACTTCTGTGACAGTGAATTGGCAAGAGCTATATTTCGTGTGAAAATTATTTTTGCTGTCACTTTCTGACATTCATGTATCGCATTTTAATAAGGTTTAATGAAATTTCATTTTTAACAAGTCAACATATGGAACTCATGATGTCAGGAAGGTCCTAAAGAAACGCCATTTAGGTAAATACTAATAATAGGTAAATAGAGCATGGAGTACTGATCGACCCAGCATTTAATTAATTTTGTGCTTCACTGCAAAATAGTGCTACATATTAAGAATTTTCTCACAATCGTCAATCTCTTTGTTATTAATACTATGACAAAATGAAAAATCCAATCCATTTACTTTTCTATCACTTTATTTTTCTTTTAAACTTTTGCACAAAAACACAAATCTTTACTATTGACGTTAATCCAGTCTACAGTTTTCGTGATATTACAATTCACAACTGTTTTTTTCCTCGTAGCCTTGACTAACTCTTTTGCAGTCTCGCTTCACGTTCTCTGTCTCTCAAACACTAACTCTGCCGATACAATCACTCAACACTCGTTAAACCTTCTTCAATTTGACGCGATGTATCCTTGACAGCTGTCTCGCACTCACAGACATATTGATCGACTCAAAAACTGCCTGCAAGCTTTTATACGGGCAATGACATAGCTAGATCTCTCTCGAACGTCTACAGACAAGCCGGCTGCCGGGCACTTCCCGAATGCCCTTAAAAACCTTTGTGTTGCCTCTTGATTGTTGTCACGGTTTGCTCGCGTGAGTGGTATGGGCAAGCTTGATCTTGAGCGTCTTTGTTATGCGCTACGCCTATGGGATGGGATACCACAGCCCACGACCGTCCTTTGTTGTGTTGCCACTGCCGTGGGCCGTAACTAAAATTGCAACCTTAATATACTCTGCACAATAGTTATTCTTCTGGCTCTGTAACTTCAATAAATAATAAACAAGTTTAGTATGGTAAATGAAATCAGTGAACACAGAAGACATTTATGTATATCTTGCATAAATTTGAGCTTTTTATCTTAAATAGTTTTGGAGATAATGGATCATAAATTTAGGAGATTTAACATTGACGGAAGAAGCAGTTCTAGAAAATTTAGGTTTCCGTCAGTGAACTTATTTCTTAAAATATGCCACTTTAAAATTTTGACATTTAAGCATTTAATCTTCAGAAAAAAGAACATTATGTGGTAAACTCCTTGTAGAAAGCATCTGAATTACATTTTCAGCTGGGATAAGTAGGGAAAGACCTATAATATAAATGCATACGTTGTTATGGAATATTTCTTATGTTATATGTGTGCATATTGATGCATGGTTTGCTAGTTCGCTGCAGTAAAGCTCCAAGAAAATTCTTCACTACCCCACACACAAAAGCAGCTTACGTCCTCAAGGGAAAGGAGCATACAAATTTCCATTTTATTGCCATCTTGTGAGGGAAGTTGTAAATCTTTAGAAGTGCGCCGACAACTGAAGCAAGCGCCTGGAAAAAAATGCCTTTAGCATCAGAACTGCAAAGAATATAAACGCATGTTGTGTGTTCCTTTAGCAACTAACCTGCAAACTGCCCTCGAATGGCCAAGGCCCCCTGACACATTTAACAAAAACGAATTGCATTGTAATTATATTATTATGGTATTAATAACCTCTACGCTGGTTCCTAGTAGAGGGAAAACAAGCGCTCCAAGTTAATAGATGATGTAGCTCTGATCACCATTTTTATTTTACCTACCGCGGTTACTGATGTGCATAAAAGGTAGTACACAGTGGAACGCACATTCTGGCAAATGTAGCCCCCACCCTCTGCCAGCATGACCTGCTCTGTTCCTCCAGCATAATTACTGGCCACTGGATTGACAGGGTACTTCTACTCCCCAAAATATGACCAAACTACCGAAGAGCAACATGAAACGTTACATTTTCTCACTAGTAATGCTTAGTTGAATTTGGGCGCAAAAATAAAATATAATGTAACACAACTATAGAAATAAACCCGAAAATATTTTTATCTTCGCATCTATGTCGCTGGTGAAAGCTCTCACAGTTATCGTTCAGTAGCGAAATCTCTCCCAGAGGCAATATCCGAACCGCCCCTTCATCTTACATAGATTATAACGTCATTCACTGATTTATTTTTGTATCCCTGGATTGTTTTTCAGGTCAGAAAAGTGATACTGGCTAGATGGAGTCCAATATTGGTTATCTGAAGGTACCAAACTTTACAAAGTTAAGAATATTATTTCGATCTATGGAAATCGGTCACTTTTAAGTACGAAGTGTACTTGAGTAAATATTGTATTCCGCCCAAAAATTGGACTTCAAAGGTTCACCAGAAATATATGTTTGGAGAAAGCCTAAGCTCCAAAAAGCACTTTTTAGAAAAAGGCCCATGTATAGCACGCGTGTCTGAGGGTGTGTGTCAAAGAAGAATATAACTCAAAAAGGGAACGCCGGTTAAATACAAAACGTGATCTTAATTTTAGGACCTTTCAAGGGTACAACATTAAGATTTTGAAAAAAAAAAATCTCTCTACTACTATTCTGCCTCCATTATTACTGTCCCCTTTTCCATTAAATTCAAGTTATTGCGTATTTTAATACCACAAGTTACGTTTATGTTTCCATTATTCAGTATTCGAAAGAAATGACTTTTCCATTTTTTGTATTGCAATCAGCTTCATTATATTTCCTGGAAGATTAAAGAATCAACATACTATTATCAGCATCAAAACCATCCAACGAGCTATAGCTCAGAGGAAGCAAAAGAAGAAAGAGACATCAACTTATTACGTTCTCCACTGGTATGTAGAGGAAGTATTGTATTCCAACCAAAAATTCGATGTCGAGATTTCTCCGGAAATATGTTTTGAGACCCCTGAATTTAAAAAAAAAATAAATAAATAAATAAAAAATTTAGAAAAAGGTCCGTGTATGTGTATCTGTCATTCTGTCTGTCAGTCTGTGTGTCTGTCTGTTAGTCTGTATGTCTGTCAGTCTGTGGACGGCATAACTCAAAAATGAAAAGTCGGTTAAAAGCCAAATTTGGTATTTAAGTTTAACGTCTTTCAAGGATGCGACACGAAGATTTTGAAGAAAATAGCTCCGCCCTAAACTACCCTTTGCATGGAAAATTTTTCGAAAATTTTGATTTTCTTGATAATGACTCTAATGATTTTGATCAAAAATGACGTATGTTTAAGATATTCCACTGACAAATGAAATGCATATTTTGAATTTTCTGGCTATAGCCTATGTGGTCCTGTTTACTCTGGGAGACTTTTGAATAACTCGTAAGCCGTAAGAGATAGACAAAATCTTACTACACAAAAATGTAGATCTTGCTAAAATACACAATTTATGTCCAAATAAGTTGTTTTGTAGAGCGAACCATTTCGGAGAAATTACTTGTTATTTGTGTCAATTTTGAAAACTTAAAACATCGTTGTTCATTTTTTTATATGTTAAGCGTGCAAAGAGAACGGGATCTCAAAGCTTTAAAAGATTTGACTATTGCTCAAAGCCTACTGTATTCTAATATTCTCATTGCACCTACAAGGAAATAAGCAATATGATAATTTCTGCAAATGTTTATCTCAACTAACACGAAAAAGATATAGAAATAAGAGTTTATAAGGATGGTTGGTACAAGAGTAGAGAAAGTCATGTGAGTGCAACACATCAGATTTTTTGAAACAGAATTGACCAATAGTAACCAACCGCAAATATACTTGGGTATAGACATGGCATGGACTCTGAACGAGCTTTCAAAAACAAACACATAGAACACTATATGCTCATTTAAGTGCAACTTTCATTTACTATGAATGTATGGTTTGGTATTTAACAAACCTTTCGTTCATAGTAAAGCTGCTCAGACACGTGGACACACACATAGGCATACGCACACAATCTTTTCACAATTCTACTTAGGGATGTGGGGATCTCTAAACGTGTATTTCCATTGAAATATCTACATATAATTCTTTAAGAATATCACACTTTCGATATTTGTTATAGGTAAGTAGAAAGGAAATAAATGCAATTAAACCCCTACTTGTTTGCGTTATAAACTTTCCTAACAATTTGCCTACTTTGAACGTTTTGGAGTAACATTTCTTGGTTAGAGGGGCTTAAATAAGTTAAAATAATTAATTCTGGCTTTAATGTACGATAATACAATAAGGTAGATTGTTGACTTGTAGTTACTGAAGGAGGGGTATCTCTGTCCCCAACGCACGGTATCCTGTTTACTTTAAATTAACGATGAATGAAGAGATATAAACGAGACATGAACCTCGTAGAAACTGGAGTGTTAGGAATAGCACTTCTCAAAAATGTATATTATAGTGTTTCTAATGGATGCAAGAACACTACTTAATTTACAACATTATTAGTTCAGCTTACATAGCTGAAAGTTCGAGAAGGCCGCATAACTGGCTGGGAGGCCTGGGGACGCTGACCATGTTCCATCCTTCAGTACTGCACTCCACCAATGACGCCTGTAGTGGGCAGAGGTGGAGGACGCAGCGGCTGGGCGGCAGGCCTTGGTCCTCCATAAGCTATTGCTCTGGGGTTCAGTGATCGTATGATCAGAGCTAGTGTTTGTGAAACAAAGAGAGAACTTGAAGACAGAAAATTGTGTGTTAAGGTTACGAGAATTGTAATATCATGGACTGTAGACTGTGTTAAAGTCAGTAAGAGAGAACTGTTTTGTGTATTTAGTTAGAAGGAAAAATAGTAAAAGGAAATGTTACTGACCTTTTCTCATTTTTTCACGGTATGTAGCAGCGAAAAATTGCACAGAAAGTTTGTTCTTGGATGTGGTGCGTGATAAATTCTGGATAATCTTTTCATCCATAATGATCTAGCACTTTACAGTGAGTTCGTAAACGGAAGAGTGTAGGTATTATCTAAATACCTAAAGCATTTATATTCTCCAGATGGATTGTTCAATATGTCTTTCTAAACTTTAAGCAGAGTCTTTGTATTTACATTTAATTAAACTATTTAATCTACTAGAAGTAAATACAGCATTTTGTGCTTTTGTTCACGCATGAGCGCTGGAAATTTTATTACGAGAGAAATTATTGACTTAAGAACGTTGCGAAGTTTTTCTGGACGATTTTAATGGGTTTGCAACTGAGATTCAGTGGGCGTGGAGTTGACAAGACCGTGATGATTAAATTTACTTTACCATTCAAGTAGATATTTCACTCTGGTACGTCTCTTCTGCTTCCTTTATTTTCTTTATCGCTCGTTCGTACTCAATCACACCCTAGGAATCTGTCTGTGAAGCGAATGAGAACAGGGGAGACAGAATACCCTCACTGTTCGAAAAATGGCACTACGTCATCAACACCTGCCGCAACATTTCCGAAGATGTGAAAATAAAATGGTAGTGCAAAACGGAAACGTTTGGAGCTCTGTTTGCCAAGTTCACCCCTCTCTTTTATTCTTTAGGACAAGTGTGCGTTATGTCTCGAGTGAAAGTGCACCTACCTTTTTAAAAGAAATAGAAAGTGAAACAATACCTCAATGGATATTTGGAGTACAAATTACAAAAGTAGAGGTTTAGTGACGAGAGGCTCAAGTTAGAACACGACGAAAGAGAGCGTTCTAAGAGCGGCGAGTTACTAATCCTAGTTTTGTAACGTGTTGTCTACAATATTTTATCTAGTGTCTTAGTATACGTCGTATGTTTAGTATATTTAAACAGGTGTGTTTATTGTGGAAACGATATGTTTAGAGAAAGAGTAATGTGGGCCTTGGGACAAAAAGGAAAAACCACGACACGTTAACAAAGGTTATATTCTGCAATTTTGGATGCTAGTTTTATATATCCATGTAAAGTAAAAATGAGTGAAGGTGATTTTTACGGTTCATCAGGAATAATTCTAAAAGCAATCGAAGATGCAAATACAGGGTTATTCAAAAAGAAAGAACAGATTTCAAACATTTATTTCTTCCAAACTACAAAAGATAGAAGCACGATTCCAACGTTCATGGACAGAGAAAGGTTTACAATTGAAATAGCGGGGATAGAAGTTCCAATCACGGCCACATTGGCTCAATTTCTCTTGTGATTTGATCATTGTTATGATAACGATAACAATGAATGGTGCTGCTGCCATTTTACTACAGACAAACAACAACAAACAACAATGTTTTAAAATACTCCGTGTGATTTTTATTTATGGGGTTATGTAAAAGACCGTGTTTATATCCCTCCTATGCCTGACACTCTTGAAGATCTATGACATCGAATTGTTGAATTGCATTGTGAATTTGACAACTGGAGATCAGCTGATTCGTGTGTGGCAAGAAATGAGCCACCGTTTGGACATTTGTCAAAACACGGTGCTCATATTGAATGCATAATATAAAATTATTGTAAACTTTTCCCTCTCCATGAGCGTTAGAATCATGTTTCTATCTTTTGTAGTTTGGAAGAAATAAATGTTTGAAATCTGTTCTTTCTTTTTAAATAGCCTGTATTAATATCCTTCCGGAAAAGTCAAGGAAAGTTTATTTACGTAGTTATTCGAAATTTTTGATCCAAAACTTAAGGTACAAAACTCAGTTATAGTCAAAGTTATGAAAAACAACACTTCAAATAATAAACGTGACAAATTGTAAAGGTTGTAGTATTACAGTAACTATGAATTAGGTTTTATTTTAATGCATATTATCAAGAAAAATAATATATAGATGATCATTTTTAAAGTATATGTAACATTTTGTTGAACCTGTATTTTATATTTTGATAGAATATTTTGTGTTTTGTTAGAATATTAAGTATAGCTTTTGCTGCCTAGTAACTACGAACTAAATCATCACTGATTATTATAGTGGTAGATAAAATTATTAAGGGATGTGGAATTCTAAATAATTCAACCACTAGAATCATTGAACACAAATTGGTTATAATTTGACCACGTACAAATGATCTTTACTGATATCTTTTGAAACTGGATTAATGAATGACAGGATAAATTAGAAAAGAAAACTATAAAACTCTTACGTTTGAGACCTAGAAACAGACATATTTGAAATTTTGACCTTTATTCAACAAAAGACAGCTCTTAGGGTGTGTAAACTCATTCT
The DNA here is from genome assembly GCA_030765045.1 of Tenodera sinensis. NCBI lineage: Eukaryota > Metazoa > Arthropoda > Insecta > Mantodea > Mantidae > Tenodera > Tenodera sinensis. The sequence goes on along the minus strand of CM060966.1, from coordinate 102,984,443 downwards.
TTAAAGCGGCCCATTAGGTTTAACTGAGTATAATATATATTTAGATATATAACGACATATAATTAATTATCTAACAAAAATTTGTTATTCTAATACTCCGCGACGCAACAGCCCTCTCCGAGCTAAGGCTTACCGCCCGGCCGCTAAGTCTCCCATGTCTGCTCACCAGTGTCATGGGTTAGGGCGTACTGGAGGGTGGGAAGAGGTCAGCGCCCCAATCCCTCCCGGCCGGTATATGCGTTCTTAACTACTAGGGTTCTTCTCCACTTCCACTTCTAGATGGGCATTATTGTCTATTAAACGACAAAAACATGAAACGAGTTCCTCAGACCTAAAAGAAACATTGCAGACATATACCAACCAGGTTTGCATTTATACTATGCAATAGGGTAGCAATGATGAATCCGTTGATACGAAAATTCATTTGACACCGGTGGTCGACGTGCACTCGTTTGCCTCCGGTGGTCTGACGCGTCTTGACCAACGGCTTCTTTTAAACTTACTTGGCGGTTGGTTCGAGGGAAGACAAGGTCTACAATTAGTGTGTGCTGCGTAAAAACTAGTTTCTGTGTTAACCAGCGGTCGGCATACTTCTATTGATGTCATTGAGTTATATAAGTATTAAAGGGTCTAAAATTATCAACTCCTGTGTCTTCTTCTTACAGCCCATGCATACCCTGAGAATAGAGCTCATTAGCTCTCCATTTTAGCAGCCGTGGTAAAGATGCGGAAAGAACTTCAATAGTCGACCAATGCAGGAAAGCAGAGCAGAGTTTTCAAGGAACGTGGAAGAAAATAGCAGCATCAAATAGGCGTCCAATAATACATCAAATTGGCGACACAACGAGGGACAATTCTGCATCACCGTTTTGCGCAACGTGTTATGCAATGCATGAATGATTATAAGTTCCAGAAAATAATTCCGGTACACACAAGTTTACATTGGTTGTGATGTGCTTATAAGAAAGCGACTTTAAAGGAAATTATGAAACTTCCATTGAAGATGACCCAACTTATGCAAACAGAACATCAGCAAACCACATGTCATTAAACTATCAAATGTTTTATGTGCGTGTGTGTGCGTGCCTGTGTGTGTTGAAATGTTTTATAACATATTAGTTTTTCAATGTCAGACATCTTTTGCTACTGCCTTTATTTGATACCACTATGTGTAAAACCATTGTTTTTTAAAATCTCCAAGATTTGAATATATTTAACTTTCGTTACATACTATGTTCAACCGTTTTTCTATTTTAAACTACTAGTTTAATACTACTGTAGTGTAATATTAATACTGGCTAATTCCTAAAATAGTTGTTAATATGTTATTTTCGATATTATGCGCTGAAAGACAATGCACTTATATGCATACGTCGTCATGCATTACTTAGATGTTAATACAATCTCAAATAAATAAAGGGAAACGATTTTGTGTTGTTACCTTTAAGCATACAATAATAAGCTATTTACCCTCTTAAAACAACCGCAGTTCTCAGAGAGGCAACCAGTTTATAGGTGCTGGGTTAGTTGGGAGAATAAATTGACTGATTAAGAATACCAACGAATGTATAAAATTTGTTATTAAGGCAATGTATCTGTAAGGTTCCAAAACTTTATAGCTAAAGAATATATGCACATGACAAATTTGTTTGAAACAGGTGCTAGCTTTGTATGCACACACATGTTGACTTTATATATTGCTATGTAAATCTATATAATGCAATTGGTGATAAAACTTCTTAGAAATATTTTTAAAAGTCAACAAGGAGACCCCACTCATTTATTGCCATAAATACACTTTAATCGAATGAGCTGCGCGATAACACGAAAGTAACTGCTACATTACATTTATACCTGTTTGAATGTCTGAGGAAGCAAACGACATCCAATTTTCATTAACGGTATTTTAGCATTTCTTAAACTAAAACATGTTACATTTATTATTTATAGTGATGTGAATTCAAATAGTAAGTTATACCAAAACATTACTGCATGCCTGGTATTTAGAGCACTCGACTCGTATCTATTACGTCACGGGGACGGGTAGATAGGAAGGGGAATAAAAATAACCGCCCTGTTGCCCCTCAATGATACTATTTGTTTAAGTTAAAGGTAGATTAGCCAAGTACAAGTTCTTCAAGTTATCGGATCAAGGTTCTTTTTCCCATTTTCGCTTGTTTTATTCTGCTCACTTAAAATGCTACATATGTAGAGTCCCAGCGCTCATGCAAACACAGAGTTTGATGTACTTCTAAAGTAATGTGTTAAACTCGTTAGGATATTCCCATGCCCTGATTATGTGTTGAAGCAATGCAGTAATTAATTATGATATTTGTATGAATTAGTTGTTGACTAAGTAGAGAAATGGGTACATAATCCTAACTGCTTTCAGCAGTTGGGATTACAAGAAGTGTGTCGCCGAAATTTATGACCGTATAATTTGTAGTCAGACGCATAATGTGATGCCGATGAGTTATTATCATCCCTGTCATATTATGCATAGCTAGAGAACATTAATATAATAGGCTAATGCATTGCTCTGTTAGATGTTCCTGCGTTTGAGTCTAGAAAACAGGATAAGTCAGGTGCAATTATAAATTTGTGTTGAAGGAGTTCAACATCTGGGTCATTATATAGTGAGCGGTATATTAAATAAAGTAAATAAATGACCTGTGCTGTATAACTTATGTTTTTAGTGAGACAAATTTTCACGATTTGACTGAGAGAATTCAGTTTTTAGTAGTGAATATTTGCTGGCGTTTGTCATCTTATGGCATACGAGCCAAAAAATAAATTTGGATAGTAAAATATATGATCCTGTGCTGAGTCGACTCCGGAGCATCCAGTTTTCGTACGGAAGTTTTAGTTTCTTGCCAGCATCTGTTGCATTTGGTATTGCCATCCTGAAGTAAAGTTAATCTTATAATTTCTGCCCTGTAAATCCTGAAGTATAGAGTATGGTTCTTCCTTAGTTGTATTATACAAAATTCTCTACTCTCCAAAGATTCTCTGTTTTATGTCCACAATGGGAAATAACTCTTCTATAAGGGTTAATGCCCGCTCCTGTAGCGTGCTGGCAACGTGTCGCTTAGGGTGAGTTATCCGGATAATATTTTTTCCGAGCTTTTCCCTTATCCTGAGAAGACAAAAGCCGGATAACTTAAAGCTCTATGGACCTAGAGTTCATTTGAGCATCATTTCAACTATTTCATTCATTCACCTTCCGATATGATACTACGTTGGAGGACGTTAATATTTAAAAATAAAAAAAATTAAAAAAAAGTGGGGGAGGGGGGGGGTAACACTGCTAATCTGGAATTAATCTCGACCTGACCGTATAGTGATTATAAGACAACTGTCTGCTTGTCAGACGAAGTTGCATGTACTTATAGGGACCAAAGAGATAGATCTATAGCCTACGTATCGATAAAAGGAAATAGGCAATGTGCATTACATTTTGGAGACATGTTCCCTAAGTTTGAAAATTACGAAAGCTGATTGCCTAATGGTTGCCTTTAACGTTTTTATTTGAGATTGAAGTATTGGAACAGAGAGGACTACCTTGCTACTGCGACCCGGTATGAATTCATTGTAGGCTACTACCTCCGGTAGGAGAGACGAGGTGAAGTGCTTTGAGAGTAACAATACATGAAATGCACCCTACTATCGTAAAATTTGTCCCTATCACAGTACGTGACCTTGTACAAGTAATAAAGACTGTGTTTAAGTGAAAACCGCAATAAATTTATTACGTTCTCTACTAATAAGCATTTTTAGAAAAAGATCCGTGTGTGTGTGTCTGTGTGTCTGTGGACGGCATAACTCAAAAACAAAAAGTCGGTTAAAAACCAAAGTTGGTATTTAAGTTTAATGTCTTTCAAGATTGCGACACAAAGATTTTAAAGAAAATAGCCCCATCCTAAACTACCCTTTACATGGAAACTTTTTCGAAAATTTTGATTTTGTTGAAAATGGCTCTAACAATTTTGATTAAAATGTCATATGTTTGAGATATTTTTATGACAAGTGAAATGTATATCTTGAATTTTCTGGCCATAGCCCCAGTAATCGTATTTACTCTGGATGACTTTTGCATAATTGGTAAACCCTTAGAGATAGATCAAATCATACTATACAAAAAATGTAGATCTTGCTAAAATACAAATTTTCTTGTAGGGTGAACCATTTCGGAGATATTCCTTGTATGTGAGTTTCGGAAAACTTAAAACTTTCGTGAAATGAAACATCGTTGTTCATTTGTTTTGCATGTTAAGTGTGCAAAGAGAACGGAATCAGAAAGATTTAAAAGATTTGACTATCGCTCAAAGCCTACTGTATTCTAATATTCCCGTTGCATCAACAAGAAAATAAGCAATAAAATAATTTGTACAAATGTTTATCTTAACACGAAGAAGATGTAGGAATAAGAGTTTGTAAGAATGGTTAGGACAAGAGTAGAGAAAGTCATGTGAGTGCAACACATCAGATTTTTTTGAGTCTTTTAGAAAATATATTGTAGTTTACTGTCTGCTAACTCTGTAACCATAACAGCATATTATGAAGAAGAAATGGACCAACAAAAGTCAATGAACACTATATTTCACAATAAACACAACTTATTTCTGTTATGACTGCTATAGATATGCGTGTGTTGTAAATGTGTCACATGAAATGGAGGTATGGAAATATACACATTTACTTTTAAGGCAAAACGTGTATATTATTCTTCAATTGAGGCTTTTCTCTGAGCGAACAATTTTACAACTAAGGTAAAGTAGTCATTAAGTTTACCAACTTCACTTTTTAAACGTTCTGAAGTGTGAACCTTGAGGTGGTGTTCAATTGTTGCATCGCAACCATATTGGTTTATTTTGACTTGGCGCTTCCTCTTTCGATCTTATTCTACCCCTTTACAACTTTGTCCTGCACACGGCTAGTGTGGAAGAACAACTAATTTCCATTGACTAACCTTATAGTTGGTTAAACTATGAAGCCCGAGACTTAAGTACTTACAAGTCGCCATTATGTTATGTTATCCCATATGAATTTCAGATATACTTGGGGTTGGCGGGAAAAATGCTAATGGTCTGAAGAATTTAATATCGTGTGGGCACATTGGCCATGGTAGCCCAGCGGTTATAGCACCCGGGTGGAGACTGGAAGATCTGTGGTTCAAATCCCAGCTATGGCATTGAATTATTCAGTCTCATTCTACCGCTTTCAACTAGTGAGCTTGTATAAAGAATTGAACTTCACATGTAGGGAAGTATATTCTGTAACCTCGAGGAAGAGTATCCGTAACGACTATAACGTGAAGCAATATGTAAGTTCTAACCTCCGCTAAGGAATATGCGTGTCAAACATGACAGAGCTAACATATATGCGCCAGAAATACTAAGGAAAATATGCGTGGAAGTAATGAGGATAGCATATTGTGACAAAATGCTTAAGTCCAGTTACTCATTCTGTTACTTTATTTTCGCCTCTAAAGCTGAAGCACAAAAACACAGTTCTGTTTTGTCGTTAGCACAGTCTACAGTTCTTCGTGACCTCAGAACTCACAGCCGTTCTGTGCGATTCTAACGTTGACACATACTTCACAGTCTTGTAGTTCCACGTTCTGTCTCACAAACTTCAACGATCACACTCACTAGAATTGGTTTGCACAAGGACTACTCGTATGTAAGGATTAAATGTCCAAAACTGTCTCTGTCGACATACACTTACACCTCTCTCAACACTGACTGCACGCACGCGCGCGCGCACACACACACACACACACACACACAAAGACACACGTACATACACTGCTAATAGCTGTCTCGTTCAACAATCACGACTCCATAAAAAAGCCTTGCTTCTTTCACCGCACTCGCTTATATAGACGAAAATAACGTAGCACGGATTTTTCTTGAAATTCAGTTTTTTCTGAACCTCTCACGCCACCAGGCGTCACAATACACGAGTATAAGAAGAATAGTAAAAATTTAGTAATTCCACAGTTATGGAATGAACATTATTTGCAAAAGAGTGTTATGTGTTGGGATTTATAGTATTCCGGTGCTCTAAAAATTCTCATACATTCTCGAAAATCAATTATATAATTATGTAATCATAAGTTTTAATAATAATTTATTTTCTCCTGGAGGCTTCCAGAAATTCAAACAACAATTTTCTTCTTTCCACTAGACATTTCCCTTGCAACATTCAAGGATATGAATCCATTAACTGATACATTTTCTCTTATGTGTTACCTTATGAAGCCACGCGGATTTCATATTCATTTTAAGAGCTCCCCCAAGCAAACTTGATAGAAAAGAAACAATGTAATGCTATAGCTTAGAAAGTGGCGACTTTCTGTACAAAAAAATAGAAGCTTAGCTTTGCTCGCCCTGACTCTCCCCCACAACCAGGGAAACGCAGCTGTATCCTCCCAGCAGTTCAATAAAGTAGCGACGTATCGAACAGCTTGCCGGAAATGACACGCCTTGCCTTTGCCGATCGAGCCGCGGGGGTTGTACAGTCGTGAAAGTAATAATGTTAGAATATTTAATCCACGTGGTTCCCCCAACACCCTTGTTTCAGCAAATGACTCAATATACCGTATGCAATATCGCAGATTGCTTACGTTTGCAACTGAAGAATCTCTGAATTTATGGTGCGCTAAGAACAGTTTAATACTTATAACATCCTCTCTGCACTACATTACTTACAGTAACTTAAACTCCAACGCTGAACTCATGGAATTCGGAAACATAAGCTAATCTCAGAGACAAAACTAAGACCGAGTCATTTCAATCTTAGGCTTTACTAGGCTTATATCGATGAGGTGATAGTGATTAAGAAGAACAAAAAGATGATGACTGAGGCAGAAATGTTCGTCCGATAGCAGACATCAAAATGCTATAAAACAACTGAACATAAGAAGGGCGAAATAAAACAAAGAGAAGGAATGTTAATAGTATAAAGGAGAATAAAGGCTATATAAAAATGTTATGTAAAGAAAGAGAAGATAAATAAAAGGTGATGGCGATGGCGATGGTGGCGCCACCGCTGCCACCACCGCCGCCACCACCGCCACCACCGCCGCCACCGCCACCACCGCCGCCACCGCCGCCGCCGCCGCCACCGCCACCGCCACCGCCACCGCCACCAATAATAATAATAATAATAATAATAATAATAATAATAATAATAATAATAATAATAATAATAATAATAATAATAATAATAATAATAATAATAATAATAATAATAATAATAATAATAATAATAATAATAATAATAATAATAATAATAATAATAATAATAATAATAATAATAATAGAGAACAAATATATATTGTCCCGCAGGCAAAGAAGAGCTACACAACTCTCAACGCCGTGTGACGGGAAGATCCAGAACTACAGGATAATTCCGGCATAATGGAAGCATTCATTAATTTTTGTCATTCTAAGGCTGTTGTGACCTTGTCAAGCAGTTCGTTAGTTTGAGATGAAATCTTGTTTGCTATTTCAGGCCAGTTTTGACCCAAGTCTGTCTGACTGAGTTCCTGCTATTCCTGTGCGGATCATAGGGCACCGCAGGCGTCAGGAACGGGGTCCAGTGGTGGAGAGTGGGACGTGGTCAGCGCTCTGATCCCTGCCGGCCAGCCGAATTTGTTGTGTAAACACGCGATAGGTCTTGGCTCTTGACGTTGCCATGTTTCGCGTAGAAATTAAACTTTGCATGACGCTTTAACATTGAATTACAGCATTACAGCGTTGTTCACACAATGTTTGCGCGACAGTGAAATAATAAACCATTTATATCCATTCGTCAAGAAGCTAGATGGCTCCAAATGTCTGACAAATTTTATTTTTTTTCGGCAACACGGTTCTTTATTGACAATAATTGCATTGGACATATTTGTTACACTCATGTAGAATCCCTGCTTAACGTCAGCCCAAGCAGAACCTTCCACCTGTATAGCCTTTTTTTCTTTGGCCACTTCATCTGGCTGACCAGCGTGCGTCTCAAAGCGTATAGTCGGGTCTAGTATTAACCCCTTCTTACTAGATGATCTGTAAGTCATCATATCAGTACGCCTACTGCTTCCACCTGTGGCCAAGCCAGGCACTTCCTCGAAAACCGGGTACCCATGGTCTCTCATTGAGTTTGCTATCAGATGTCGGATGGAGTGATGACGATGGTTTCGCAGAACTTCTCCGTGCGGGCAGGTACCCAGGACATGGTCTAGTGTTTCGTGCGCTTTGTGGCAACGTCGACAGAGGATGTCCTGGGATCTACCGTGCAGAGAAGGACTGCACAAACATTTGCGGTCAACTTAATAGCTTCTTTCCATTCTGTGCAGGATAATCCTTTGTGGTCTCTTATCCATCTGTTACCTGGTGCATACTCCTTGAAAAACTCCACACCCTTTCCTTTATGGGGATGCTTGATCCATGACTAAAACTCCTTTTCCCTAAGTATGGATCGAACCTTTGCTGTGTTTGGCAAGTTGGTACGCTGTGATATAATTTGATCATTCATTTGCACATCCAGATTCTGAAGACACTTATAACTTTCTTCTTCTAACTTCCTTGTAGCATTTCTGAAGCTATTGTTGGCTTGCGTGAACTTGTTACATATATGATGATATGCTGTAATTTTGCCAACCAAGATCTTTGTGTTTTCTTTCAGAGTAGGTCACATGACCAGGAAGTTGTAACACTTCCTTCCCTCCACAAGTATTGTGATAAATACAAATATCATTTGCGCCAACAAGTTCAGTAGGAAAGAGAACAGTAGTGGTCATATATCAGCCGCCATTAATGTTTTTGTCTGTCACAATATTACTTTTATCTTATATCGTAGACGTGCTATTATACTCAAAATATTTGAACTATTTTGAAGGAATAAAGCATAAAAATGATATTCTTAGGTAGGGGATAGTTTGGAATGGCTGGGTTTTTATGAATATCTCTGCCCGGTATCCTTAACTCCAAACTGCTACATCTATAATTGTAAAACACAAGGAACTCTCGAATCCTCAGGGCCCATATCAGTTATGAGATTGTTTTGATAGGAAAGAAAGCTATTGGGTGGAATGTAGATATAAAAGATTTACTGAGGACTTATTATTACTAATTTAAAATTATATCTAATGCTTCTGATCATTACATCTGATCATTGTACAAAAGTTATACAACAAAACAGTGAGGTACATAAGCACAGAATCTCAAAAAGCGCGAGCATAAAAGATCTACTCATTTACTATGAATATTTACCTATACAAGTGAAATTTTGCACATTAACATAAAATAGGCTGTTCTTCAAAACCGTGAACCCCCAAGAAGTTCAAATTTAACATAACATTTCTGCAGCGATAACTTATTGGGGATTCAGTTGCAATAAATTCAGCTGAATGACATAGTTATCTCATATATAAAAATAGTAAACAATAGGAGCAATTGAGATAAAATCTTATATTTAGATTGTTTAGTGTTATTATCCTCATATTCGGTCCTTTTAATTATCTAGAACGCTTTGGATACAAATCTCTGAAACATTCCAAATACGCTCTCGATGCTGCCCTGTCCTTAGATGGGCATATAGGGCATCCTTTCCTCTTTGATCCAGTAGTTTGGAGTATCTGTAATCTCTTTCCCACTCATTTTTCCACTTTCTAGTAGAGCAAATCCAAAATAATGAAAGTGATGTTTAGAAAAAGAATTCACCAAAGATACACCAGAGTCCTTGGGACCAGATCGCCTTTATAGAAGCAAAACCATCCTTGACACACCTGCAACAATGCTGTGAGCTGATAGTCAACAGAAAACTAGGAGAATACCAGAAGGGGCACATCAGTGCTCCCACACATATTGTGGCACTGATAAAAACAAATGTGTATCGGGTCCCTAGGACCCAGGTGTACCAATTACGGGTTAAATGTTGCCTCTTCATAGACACATAGAAAAACAGACTGACGCAGACGAATGCGAACGCAGACATTTTGCTGAAATTTATTGTTTGTCGGTTTAGAGAACCTTAGGAGGTAAATTTCCTTTGAAATGTCAATTTAGAATTCATTTATGGATTACAGTAATTCTTCTACTGCGGATAAGTGTAACAGAAAGTAAAAATCTCTTCAGAAGTTTCGCCCGAATCGATCCTCACCGCTTCGATTTGAAGTGTGTGCTGCTATAGCTACTATTTATTAAGCAGCGAAAAGCACTTTCTTCCCGAGAGCTGCAGAATAGTTTCAATTTCCGTTGCCCATATATAATGAATCCCATAAGGACGCCAAACACCTACGACTTATAAAAATTGCAAGTATTTATCAGCTGTGCAAACAGTCTTATACGCAACATAGTGCCCAAAACTTAGAGAAAGTGGGCGCCAGAGATTCTCTTTGACACTTACCAATATTTCATAAATTGTATGTATAAAATTAATATTCGTCCTTATTCTTTGAGAACTCGTATTGCGCCTGATCTCTCCGATATCTCCCCTTATCTCATACTTTCAGAAAAGCTCCACCGTTTTGACTACAGCGCAGTGTTATCGTGTAACTTTGAGGCAGGGTTTGGAAACTGGTGCTCACTGAGCGCAGACTGCTCACGACCTTGCACTGATGACTGTATCTTTAATTGGCAAACAAATGAAGGTCGCTCAAGGTATCCCTCGAATGGTCCAGGCCGGTTTTAAGTTGAGAAATGCTAAAGAATAACTGTTGAAATTTAACTTTGACTTTTCCACCGATTATTTATTGATTTCCCGTAAATGTTTTTAAATAACTCTTAGTGAGGGTAAGCGTTATATTCTCCAATGTCGGTCTGGCTGGCTCAGTTGGTTAGACTCTGGCCTGCTGATCCCAAGGTCACGGTTCAAATCCGGCCCAGATAGATGGTATTTAAGTGTGCTTAAAAACGACAGCTCCATGTCAGTAGATTTACTGATATGTAAAAGAACTTCTGCGGGACGAAATTCCGGCACACCGGCGAAGCTGATGTGATCCTAGCAATTGACTACAGTAAAGAGTATGTCGTTAGTGTGAAATTGCAAGCACCCGTCACGTATATAGCAAGTTACGTCTTCTATATAATCTTGAGCCAAATTGAAGGGTATCATGCGCGTATGGATAACTTGCTATAGTTCCTTAAGTGGTAAGAATATCGCCACGGAGAGCCGAAGATTAGTGTTCGAGTACAGCCGAATCACTGCATTTTCAAGTCTAATCCAAGGTTCATCTGAGTGCCTAAAAACGACTAGTGTCTTCTTCCTTGCGTATGGGACAATATCCTGTTTATTTCTCTTTTTATTCCTCGGATGAATTATAAGTGTTGTCAGTCTATCTCTTAGCGGGTTTTCCTCTTCCCCTTTTCCTTTGACTAGTGTCAAAGAAGAATAACAGTAAAGTAATACTACCCAATGCTTCTTCTAAGATGTATGTCACTTTCCACTAAATGGCACGTTCAAGTCTGTGCACATGATTTTTATAGGATAATAGGAAAATAGGACAATTTAGTAAAAAGCATATTCTCATTGTGACCTTAAATTATAGTAAACGTCTTTGATCTCTTAGAAGAGGTGTTGAGTATTGAAATATCGAAAATTGCATCATGAACAACAACTTTAAAACTCACAATACACCAGTTACATTTTCCAACAATACCCCTGTACACACATAACTCAAGGTAGGGAATTAAATCAGGCCTTTCCAAATGAGGTGCTGCCGGCGCCCCCGCCGGCACCGGTAGTAGCAGCGGTGCTGAGCTGGGCACCGGGGAGTTGGAGGAAGGTCAAGTGGCAAAGGCAGCATCAAGAAGATATTGTGTTAGTGGTAGTCAAAGTACCTGCGGTGAGGTAAATGTTGCGGTGATGGTTAAATGAAACAGGTGAAATCAGCATGCAGCTTACATAGACAACTATTATCAATTTGATCAATTTTGTGAACATACAAACACAACATTTATTCTCTGCATATATTTTGGTTACTATTGTGCACATTTACCATTCAGGTCGATTAATGACATAATTTTGCTGCAACTAATTTATGAATATTCGGTACAACAGATTTCGCATTGGGAATTGGTAGTACCGCCTCTAAGGCAGCAGAGACATCCTGCTGTTACTTTTACTCAAATTCATAATTGCAAACATCTGCTTGGATTTTAAGGCAAGTGCATCAATTTTGGGAAATTTCTGTTGATTAACAGGAACTTTGTGAGAACTAAATCACCGCTGTAGTGGTAGTGCTTGTCTTTTAGGATTGCTCTTTTTGTAAATTTAATGGTGCTTTTTGCGTTTAGGAGCCTTATCGTTAATTTCAAATTAAGTATTGTACTTTTCCTTCAGTATTGGCAACAAGATATAAATCTTCACATGAAGCATTAAACGACATTTTGTAACGAAGCAGAAACTATAATAACTGCTCCGGTATCTACTATATTATAAAATTTAACACCATATCTGCGTTGAGAAGAGAGAGTGAGAGACGCACACAATATGCTACTCTGTTTGTAGTACACATGCAGTCGCAGTGGCTGTTATGTGGGGAATGCACCGGGGCAGCTGAGTGCCACATTGACTGCTCTCAGTGCTGAGTGCTCGAGTTGGAAAGGCCTGGGTTAAATCAATGCATTTCAATCTACATATTTTTAGGACTTAACGATTGGTCACTTTAAACATTCAATGAAATTTATTTTATTTTTAAAAGAAATGAATGAGTGATGAGTTAAATTAATATTGCAAGTTTCTAATTATAGACGAAGAATTTGAATGACATGATCAAAGTAGCCGCAAACAACTAACAATTAGAAATTGTACCATTATTACACTCCCTACTGACTTTCGAGCATTCCAAATTAAAATGCAGTTTATACAGCTGTAAACGAGATCATCTTTCCAACTTCTTAGTCTTCCGTGCTCATGGGATGGGAAGTTACACACTGGTGTACATAATTGACTGCAAATGACGACTTGTAGTTATATTCTGAAAACTCTGTGAAAGGTGTGATTTATTATCGTCGCCGTATGTATAATGCTCCACGTAAATGGTCTGTGACCTTCGGGGCTAACTCGTTCCAAAAAGCGATGACCGACGGTGGGGTGATGATGACGATGGCGGAGGAATGGAGGACCTTCAGCTACGTTCGGCCTTAGGGATGCGTCAAATGAGCAACTCAGAGGCCAAGGCTTAGATAGGGCCGACTTAAAGTCACCACCTCAGAGCTGGGAGTCAAACCATGGACCCTCAGCATGAGAGCTAAAAAAACCACTGAACTACCCGAGTGACTTATCTGGTAATGGTAATAGTAAGATTAATAATAATAATAATAATAATAATAATAATAATAATAATAATAATAATAATAATAATAATAATAATAATAATAATAATAATAATAATAATAATAATAATAATAATAATAATAATAATAATAATAATAATAATAATAATAATAATAATAATAATAATAATAATAATAATAATATTGGCTATACAGTATTTAAATAATTATACAGGCACTAAGAAAAGTATTTATTTTGCTCTTGTTTTGTTCTTATAGCGTAACTTCACTGTAGACCAAAGAAAAGTGGTTCCATGAGTTGCAGTCCCTCTTGTTCTTTCTCAGGAAGGATCCAATTGCATATTTATAGTAGGTTTTCATACGTTTATAGAATTTAAATACTGTGCCCAATCAAGAAAGCGCTTAGATTCCGCTGAAAATAATTTCTATATAAGCTTTTATAGAAGGATTTACTATTGCTCTAATTAACTAAGAGATTTGGTGCTTTTTTAATTTGGTTACGATGAATATATCAGTTAGCCGAGGTTTGGAGGGTCACAATCTTTTCTAATGTTCTAGCCTTGTGGCAGATTTGAGCTTTTAAGAAATGTAATTTGCTGGAAAATGTTTGTAAAAGTGAACAATCAGTCTCAGGCAGTCAGCAAGCATTTCTGTTCAGGCTTATGTAGTCTAAACCCTCTGTCACTAATCGTTTGGAACAATGTGAGTGAAACCAGGAACCAGCTTTTGTCTCTTCAATTCATTCTTTTTCAGGTTAGTCCATTTCTTTTCATGTGGTTCTGAACCGGAACAATGAATGAAAGAGGATTACGGCGTTTGCCTCACACAACTCTTGACTACGGTTTTGGCATTAAGTTAATCTGCGCTTTAGTATTGCGCTCCAATGTACCTCAGGGGCATTTAGATGTTCCATGTGGCGACTACAATACTAATACTTCACCTCATCCTGGCAGATTCCGAAATGCTTACATGCATCTCATGGGATTAGTGCCACTTTCTGGAGCTAGGACCACGAATAGCATTCGCGATTAGTGAGAATAACACACGGCATTCCTTTTGTTTATAGTCAATGTTCTTAAATCCGATAAGTTAAAGCCATGATCACTCGTTGGTGCTGTTCTTGCATAGGATTCAGTTCAGAGTCATGATCCGAAAACTAGCTAAAACCAGAAGCTTATAGTGTGCCCATTTCTTCACTGCCTTAATGCTGCCCTGTAGAATATACCCTAGTTATTCCTTAGATTTCTGCTGTATGTGCCACTTCTCTAACCTAGGTTGTCATCGAATAAATCTTTTGGTTTTGGCCTCAGATATATTGTCCATCCAACTGCATTTAGTCACCCTCACTTATTTCTTCCGACCAATATCATTCATATAACTTCAGCGGTTTTTTCATCACCGTACCATTCTGACAATGTCAGTCGTCTGCTCTAGTTCAATCACATCTCTTTGTTCTTTACTCTGTTCTGTACTCTTTTCAACTCATATTGCAATTATTTTTTGTGGAATAGCCCTTTTATAATTAAACATGTAGGATGTAATGTAAGAATGTCTTATATACTCATATTATTCTTTCTATTCCCTTTCTTATTGCTTTGCTCCAATAGTAGCATGCGTAAACGGGCAAACATTGCAAATTCAACTTCATGCACCGCAGAAAATGTCATTATTTTCTATTCAGTTGTGAACTACAACTAAAACGATTCCAGTGTTGGGTGCTAGTCTTACATACGTAATCTTAATCAGTGACATTCAGTTTCTGCGTTTGCCGTAGCGGAACTGGTTAGGACGCAACATAAGACTGGTAACATAATTATTTATATAACCTGTACGAAATATAAAACTATGCAAACTAATGAAATCTATTTCTGACAAAGCTCCTCCGTTAGGTATGTTTATTCCACATAGCGTTGTAACTTCTACCACCGTTTTTGAATGCTGCTATACGATCGCAATTTTAAAACTGAGTGCTTTCTAGGATATTAGTTGCAATTGGTGAAAATAAAGCACTGAACACCCCTACCGCAATACTCAATCATTCCTCCCGAAATTAATATTTCCCCTTAAAAGGCATCTCTATAAATTTTATAGACTATTTCTATCTTCAGATATTTACTTCGGTCATGCGTTGTTGATGTTCACATTAGTTTACATTGCAAATATGCAAGCATTAAATATATTTTCGTGTCAAAGGTTTCAGGCGGAATAAACGAAAATAATTATTATGTAATTATAATGTAGTATGTATAATTATAATGTAGTAGTACAACACAAAGGCCATGCAATGTGGGAATAAGACGTAAAGTAAGGAAAGGAAACGAATTTAATGTATTACATATCATAGGAAAGGGTTTAATAGTGTAAAATACGGTTTTAATAGCCATAAAGCTGCATTGTTACAATATCTCGATGCCAGTAAATTTGTAATTAATGATATATTAAACAGAACACAATGCAGTTGTAGATTACTTCAAGGGAAGCAACCGTTAGCACCTAGCAGCGTTGCCATGTTGTTTATTTCCAAGTACTATACAATGTTGACGTGTCCCCATTAACTCAATTTATAGCATTGTGCCTCTATGGTGAGCCTCCATTCGGCATTTCAAATAAAAATCTGTAGAGAATTAAACCTGTTTGTTAATTTTGCATTTCGGAAAATAAACATGCGAAAGGAGAGTATCGAACCTCCGGCAGCTAGCACTTCTGAATTTCACGGATAACAACGCAACACTGTGTTGTATTTCTCATTTCGACATTCGCCCTCTATTCAACCTTCATTGTGACTAACTTGGCAGCTAATTTTACTCCGAGTCGAAAGTTCGTAGCCCGTCTAGAAATTGTTTAAAATTTTTGATTTTTTGTAAATATTCGTTTCAATTTATTTAAAGGAACAAAAAGGAGAATATTTATAATAAACGTGAGAATCCCAGTGTTCTGCGTGGAGTATTAGGTTCTGTAATTGTTTTAATTAACGACAAAAATAAAACGAAAGGTAGCCGCAAAATTTGATGGTGACTGATGGCCGTCTATTAATATTCTTTTTCCTTGTGTGTAAATAAATTATGTCGGTGCAGATGATATTTCGATCATTGGCTTTACAGCGCGTTTTCAAAGGGTGTTTAGCTATACAGCATAACAAGACATGGCAAGCCTGTTATTGAATTCAATATCCAGCCACCTGCCATCAACTTCTACGACACCAATTACGCGTTACCCTTGATAGAAGTATCATTATTTTAAAATAATGTCCAAAAAATTCATGCTTTATATGACGAAAGATTGAATACTACTACATGACAATTTACAGGAAGCAGTGATGTTCTAAACTTAAGATGTTATATAATCTGATAGGTATTACTGTTCAATGATATTAACTTATAGTGAAATCATCCACTTGCGTAACATTAGATGTCTGCTTTCTAAACTGGAGCATAAAACTGAATTTTGTTTGTAAGAAACTCACATCTTTATCTTCCTTTCGGGGTTTCAATCATGTCTCAATTTGTTTATTTAATGAAGCATTTATGAGACATTCATATTAAGAGATGACCTGTAACTTGATATAACTAATCATCAAAACAGAAAATGATTAGTATTATTATATCCAATGGGAGAGTTAAGGCAAACAATTAAGGAGTATATATTAGTTTCGAACGTGGGTTTTATAAATGGGAGTGATTAATCATTATCATTACTCCAATGAAATAATATACATCATGTTTGTAGCTATTGACATTTAGGCTGGCCTTAACTTAAAGTCTCTTAAACTTAACTTAAAGTGTGAAAAATAGCAGAGCATCTCTGTTAAGACAACCTTTTCTAAATTAATGAAATTTAATGATAATAATCCTTCAGAGCGTGATGATTGTCAAAACCTTAATTGAAGATGTGTAACAATTAAACATTTTGTGTGTGTAACTGAAATCAAAGCAATTATTGCTGCTCCTTGTTTGCAAGACGTTAATAAAGCAAAATTTGGTGCAGTGATGACCGCTTTGTTTGCAGAGAATGCAAAAATAAATCAGACACTTGCATAAAAAGCACTTTAAGTGCTAGAAATATTAAATAAAATAATTGTCTGTCATTAATAAAAATAAACTTAACGAACAAACTCCACACCGAACACTGCGATACTCGTGCTTGTTATAGAAATAGTCTCTATGTCTTCCTCTAAATAATTGTAAACGAATATCTAGAACAAGAAATAAACTTTTTAAACCATTTCTAAAGGTATCACGAACTTTCAGCCTTGCAGTAAAATAAGCTGCCAAGTTAGTGACATTAGTGCCTAAGTGAGGAATAGCCGAGAGCGTTAATTCTGATACAATCCATTCAAGAACGCCTAAGAAAGGTTTGTGCAGGTGTCATTGAAGTTGGGTATTTACTTTTGTAGAAGATAGTACCTACAAGCGAAAGGAAGGAGCCCCACAGTCGGGCTGAGTACTACTAGTAGGCCACTATGACTCTTTTTGCTTCTATTATGGTCTCTGGAAGAGAGAGATGAGGGAAGAGACCCCAAAGGGCGACCAGGTCCGTTGACGGTGGGCCCAAGCATAAATGGGGTCGCTGACGTTTCCACTTCATAGGCCTCCGATGTCGTTTCAGCTTTTCGACACTCCCCTAGGTTTGGTTCCACTCGAAAGGATCTAGACGGTGCAGACCCTGAACGACGACAGAGATGAAACCTTTATAATGTGCACATCCACCGCACAGCCGCAACTCGCGGAACATCGTCCTCTGACCTTAAAATCCTTGATCAGGTGACAATGAAGGAAGGGACCCCGGGAAACATGAAAAACCCAACAGGGATAGAATCTGAGATCTCCAGAAAGGGAGTCGCAGACGATACTGCGGCGCCAAGTGGCTGACTCCATCCAACGTTTCCACCCAGTTATTCCAAAATGATCAGGTAGGCCTACTAGGAAGAATTATGGTGGTAACTTCGGCGTGTCGGGACAACTAGGGCAAAATGACAAGAGAAACTAAAATGAATAGGTATTGAATTTCAATATATGGAATGTACAGATTTCTGAAACAGGGTAAAAAATAAATGCCTCATGACTTCGGAAGATTTGTACTCGCAAAATAAATATTGATAAGCGATTCAATGTTTTATTGGTTTTACATTCTGTATTACATCTAGTAAGTAGGGGAAGTGTTGCATTCGACCCAAAGTGTGATGTCAGATTTCAGCGAGGCTCCTCGAATAAAAAGAAAAAGAAGAAGAAGAAAAAAAAGAAGCATTTTTAGAAAAAAGTCATGTGTGTATGTGTGTGTCTGTGTCTGTGTGTGTTTCATGTCTTTGAACAGCATACCTCAAAAACGTTAAGTCGGTTAAAAACCAAAAGTTGCTATTTAAGTTTCATATCTTTTAAGGATGCAACTCGTAGAAGAGAATTAATCCATCCTAAACTACGCTTTACATTGAACATTTTCCGGAAAATTTGATTTTCTCAAAATTGGCTCTAACCATTTTGATTAAAATGTAGCTACTGCACTCCACTCATGAGGCCTGTAGTGGCCAGAGCTGGGGGACGCAGCGGCCGAGCGGCAAGCCCTGGGCTGTGGCGCTGTGGGTAAATTTGCGTAACTATTGAATTGCAATAATAACTTTCCCAATAATAGCTATTAGTTAAACGACGTACCACAATCCATCTACAAAGTTTCCCTTGTTTTGAGCGTTTCTTCTATTGTTTCAACGTCTCAGTAAACCTGAAGCAATAACGATATCTCTAACATGTTTATGTGGCATTCACTTCAGATTCTTCAACTTGTATAGGGAAGCCTTTTTAAGAAACATTTGTAAGAAATAACTAATAACCCCTGACATCTGGAAATGATGTGGCTAGATTACTCCCGTTTCTATCACTCATCTCTATCACCGAAGGACCAGAACCCTCATCTGGAGGTGGGAACATCCCCGCCTGTCTTCACCGCACTGCGATCGAATCAACGCATCCCCCCAGCCCTTGGTAGACCACCTTCGATTTCGACTTGCCGTTTGTGACTCCTTTGCCTGTTTCTCGGACGTCACCTTGACGGAGTCTCACGCAAAATGCAGACTCGACGCTATAGGTACCTCACCACTATCTATCCCGCAAACGGTTTACAGGCGTTCCAATAAGGATGCCAATTTCACAGGTTTTGAGGTGACCCGAGAAAGATGACATTTCTGGAAAAATATGCAATGTATATGGTACCTAACTTTATCAGTCTGCAGAAAACGATTAGCATATCAATTAGTGTCCATCTATACTGCTCAGTTGGTTAGGTACTGGTCTATTGATCTTAAGGTAGCGGATTCATACCCGACCCAGGCCGATGGTTTTTAAATGCTGAAGAACGACAGCCCTATATGGGTAGATTTTCTGACATATAAAAGAACTTTTACGGTACGAAGTTCCGGCACACCGGGGGCGCTGATATGATTCTGGGTTCAGCACTGAAGCCAGGCTTATTCTACCTATCCCCCAAGGGGGCATACCCGGGAGGAAGGATGAGGTACAAGGAGACACTGGACGGTCAGGTCCAGACTAACACCACAGACATTGACAGAGGACCCTAAGGTTTCCCAAGTTTAACGACACCTCGAAGTATTTAGGTCCTCCGGTGATCCCGTGATACTAGTCACAATACTTAGCAGTTTCCATTTTTAAGTTCCGGTACCACCTAATAATTTATAATTATTAATAATTTCCAAGTATAAAATGTATTCTTCCTTATAATATTAACGATCATCACGTACATATAAGCTGTGTGGTACCTAAGAGATTGTTTGCAAATTATGCACTTTAGCAGAAATTATCGTAGGAGTTAAATACCGCATGTAATGTAAACAGCGGTTTGGAAGAGGAAGCACGGGAGACAGAAAGCAATGATTTCGGGAACTGCAAGACGTGAGTGAAAGATTTGAAACCTATGTACTATTCCATAACTGTGCAAACAGAGCGTTGCGAATTTGTGTCACAAATGGAGAATCATGTGCTTTTTAGAAATAACTCCACCTACCTATGTTTTCCAAATCACTCTTTTGCTACGAGAGAATTCTATTTCACGTTTTTGTACTGTTTACCACTTAATGGAATTCTGTGCTGATGCAAATCTCTGTTCTAAAATAAAGTATTCTTGTAACGTCTGTTAAACTTATAAGAGGCTAGATAGGCATAAGCTATGAAGTTTGCTAGAGCTACTGACATTCCTTCACGGTAACAAGTTGACATACACAATTTTTGAATTGCCGACGTATTTTCTTCCGCCTTTTAGGTTGACTGCTCTGAGGGAGGTGGTATCACTGCTCAAGGGCGGAAAATTATAAAAAGCCTTGCGGATAGGCAAGCGGGAGCGTATGCTGCTTGGTTCTCGTTTCGAAGCAATTAAAACGCAGAGGCCAGCAACTTTTATCATCTTTTTTCGTGTAGAGGTTTAGGATTAAAAATGTGAAAGACTGTAGCATACATTACTTTATAGACATGGTGTAGCAGGCGTCTGCGGTTATAAGAATGCGGCTTACTGCAGCAATTCAACTGCTTTAGCGAAAGCCTGTCTCTATCTGAAGATTCCTAGTGGTGGTTTGCAAACACAAAATTGGAAGTTGTAGGGTGCTCAAGGAAATGTTACGACCTCTAGCGGGAAGGAGTGGTTCATCCGCGGAATAGGAAGCGTGGGAGAGATGATAAAGTGCCGTCGCCCTCGTCTTCTAGAACAAGATTACCCCTCGCTGATTGAAACACGCCCCTTCTGCCTGCCTGCCTGCAGTACAAGTTTAAGACGTTTCTAATTTTCAAGCTATTTCCGCGATTTGAAATGGAGAAGACAGAGATATTTGCACGAACACCATTAAGAAGGCGCTTATTAAACTAAAAAGCTACATAGGGGTCTTAAATTAACATTATATACCTTCAGTCAGTTCTTTTACGCCGAGAGTGAGTTGCATCTTAGCTGAAATATGGTCAAACTTAGCCTTTGTATACTAAACAAAATCTGATGTGTTACACTCATATGACTTTGTCCACTCTTGTACCAAATATTCTTACATACACTTATTCCTTTATCATCGTCACATTAGTCGAGATAAACATTTGCAGAAATTATCTCAATTGCTTAGTTTCTTGTAGGTGCAAGGGGAATATGAGGTCGCCGTGTCTTTTAAAGCTGGTTGCTGTAGGAAGGCTTTGAAATTCCGTTCTCTTAGCACGGACAAGGGATAAAAAAGTGAATAACGACCTTCCATGTGAGAAAAAGTATAAAACATTGCAAAACTCACACAAATAACAAGGAATATCTACGAAATGTGTCACTCTAAAAAAGCATTTGCACATAAATTGTGTTTTAACAAGTTCTACATTTTTGTATAGTAAGACTGGTCAATATCTTACGGTTTACCAGCTATGCAAAAGTCATCAAGAGTAAAAGGACTGTATAGGCTGTAGTAAAAAAATCCAAAATATGCATTTCATTTGTCATAAAACTACTTTAAACATATGGCATTATAATCAAAATCCTTTTAGCCATTTTTGATCAAATCAAAATTTTAGGAAACATTTCCCATGTAAAGGGTAGTTTAGGTTGGAGGAACTTTCTTCAAAATCTTCTTGTCGCGTTCTTGAAATATATTAAACTAAATACCAACTTTGGTTTGTAACCGTTTTTCATTTTTGAATTATGCTGTTCTCAGACAGACACACAAATACACACACAGACACACACACACACGGACCTTTTTCTAAAACTGCTTTCCTGAATTCAGTGGGCCTCCGGTGAAATCTCGACAACGAATTTTTGGGTCGAATACAATGCTTTCCCTATTTGCCATTCATAATAGAGAAACTAAAAGTACTCGAAATCGTAGCTTCTATTGGATACTAAGAGCTCTCGGAGCCCTTTGTAGTGCTTTAGTACGAGTCATAGCTGTACCAAAGAGAACACGGCTTAATTAACTGTCTATATTTACTTCCAATGCTTTTCACTCGATTTTGTTTGTCTACTTTTTGAAAATCTTACTTCATATCCTTTATTCTGAACAAAAAGGTGGTCTGAAATAAAATGTACCTTTTGTGCAGATTCTTCGTCTATCAATTAGTTTTCCAAAACATATTTCACAAACTTTCTTCACAATGAAGACGACTTCAAGGGCTATTCCCTGAAAATTCAAGATGTTTTATTTTTCATGTCAACAACACAAAATCAATGACAGTGTAAGGATCTTGTGCAAAAAATACGTACGACCTTGTAGATTTCCAAGCATTATTATATAAACTAGAAACACAGAAGACCAAGAAGAGGACACACACAGAGAGAGAGAGAGAGAGAGAGAGAGAGAGAGACAGAGAGAGACAGAGAGAGATAGAGAGAGAGAGCAGTTTCATTAGCCTCGTAATATTTCGTAATAAAGAAAGTATAGATTTTTAATATGGTACTGTTATAAAAATGCTTACAGGAGTATCCAAACATGTTCCATGTAAGAAAGGAGAATTTTCTTGAACATATTTGTATCATGTGGAAGGTATTGCCTTAAATACCAAGTTTGGTACACATCCCGCATTTCCTCTTTCAGCTAAGCTGCTCAGTCACACACACGCAGAAATAAACACAAACAGAGGTCTTATTACTTTCTCTACCACGTATAGTAAGCAGAGGAAGTATTGTATTCTACCCAAAAAATTGATATCGAATTTTCACCAGAAATAGTTGGGAAGCCCCCTGAATACAAAAATAAAAAGAACATTTTTTGAAAAAGATTCGCGCGCGCGCGCGTGTGTATCTATGTGTGTGTGCCTGTCAGCCTGTGGACAGCATAACTCAAAATCGAAATCAGTTGAAAACCAAAGTTGGTATTTAAGTTTAATATGCTTGACGATGCGACACGAAGACTTTGAGGAACATTCCCTCACCCTAAACTACTCTTTACTTGGAACTTTTTTCGAAACTTCTGATTTTCTCGAAAATGACGATTAAAATGCCATGTGTTTGAGATATTTTTATGGCAAATGAAATGTATATGTTGAGTTTTCTGGCTATAGTAGTCCTGTTTACTCTGGATGACTTTTCATAACTTGTAAAACGCAAGAGATCAAATTTTACTATACAAAAAATGTGGATCTATCTAAAACACAATTTATGTGCAAGTAATATTTTTGTAGAGCAAACCTTTTCGGAGATACTCCTTGTTATTTTTGTGAGTTTTGGAATACTTAAGTTTTCGTCAAATAGAAAATAGTTATTCTTCTTTTATATCTTAGCCGTGCAAAGAGAATGAAATTTGACTATCGCTCAAAGCCTACTGTATCCCATACGCGCCTTGCACTTACAACGAAATAAGCAATAATACAATTTCTACAAATGTTTATGTCAACCAATGCGAAGAAGATAGAGGAATAAGGGTTTGTAAGAGTCGTTAATGCAATTATATTGTAGTTATAATTACAAATTACTATATACAAACATATATGTATATTACTTTCCTCTAAATCTACTTAATACTATTGTTTCCATTTAGTTCAATTATTTGCGGCTTTAAGCACCTATATAATACAAGGTTTCCTTGCCAGTATGCATGTATGCAAAGGTGTGTGTGTGCGTGTGTGCGTGCGTGCGTGTGTGTGTGTGTGTGTGTGTGTGTGTGCGTGCGTGCGTGTTTGTGAGATTCTAAACATGGATCACTGGATCTTTTCAGAGGAAAACAAAAACATCAATCTCCTCTCTATTTCTCCTTATTGCTGGCATCAAGCCCCCACGCTCTACAATAGATAAGGTGAAGAACACGCCTCAAAATACTCCAGGATGCCATACAAAATCCGCTGAAGAGTTTTTTTGGCGTTGTTTGCACAAGTTAGTATCTATTTGGAGCACCAAGCAAGGTGCAACCGCGGTAACGTCTGGAGCTCTCATTCCGCAGGATTCTATCTGCTCTAGAGTATTTCCCCATGTCATTTAGGCGAACGCTGGAATGCTTACTTACACCACAATTTCCTTTCCATCATTATCCCTTCATTTCATTTGTTTGTAATCTTTCAAGTATGTTTTCAGGCTCGTGGTGTATGGCGGGGCCGGGCAGATAGCACCGGATGCTTGCGCATTGTACACACTGTTCTCGGCGCTGGGTGACGTTTTGTATTCGCTGTCCTCTTGAGGGCGGGCACGACACTTGTAGACTGCACCTGGGGTGTTGGTGGCTACTCAGCGGGTCTGGCGCTAGGATGAATATCTCTCAGCACTTCTTAGGGACTTCCCCGACACCGTGGATCTTATATATTTAAACGAGCAATTCTTGTATATATATTTATTCCGCGCAACTTGGAAACGGCTCTAACGATTTTCATCAATTTGTGTATTCAGATAGAGTTTTGCCTTTTAAGTTCATCTATATAGGTGTAATTCCCGAAAAAAACGCGATTTTACATAAAAAATAACATTTTTTTATTCCCGCTTCTACAGTGCAATTCTTGTATATATATTCCCCGTATTTCAGAAACGGCTCTAAAGATTTGGTTAAATTTTTGTATACATGCATATTACATTCAGTGTTTTCTCTACTCACTTTTGGGTAACACATTCACATCTCTTTCTCTACTCAGTCTTCTAAAAACAATTTTCCATAAAAAAACATGATTTTGCACCAAAAACATTTTATCCCCACTTTTAAAATAAGTCAAACCATATTCTGTATGTTTGAAACAGAAGTGTGAGACGGGAACTTCTATGTATATATTTGTAATTTTAGATTAAGAATGTACATAAATATAAGATTTTAGATATAAGTATAACTTGGTATTGTGCAAAGAAGTTGCCTTTTGGAAGTAGGTTGACCTGAATAAGTTTCTGAAGGCCACGGAACAAACAATCTTTTGTCATCCCAAGCCGAGGGACATTTTGCCAGAAGTCCAAGGACACAGCTGGGGGAAGATTGTTCCCTCCTCCATAACGGGACTAGAGAGAAAGTGCGGGGGTGAGATATAAAGAGAATAACGTAGAAGCGGACAGTTGGCTCTGGTGTTGCGATGTCGCGACGAGGGAGAGCCTCGTATCGCTAAATAAGTATAGCTTCGCGCCAAAAGAAACGTCGAGGTATGAAAATAGACTGTGATTAGTGTAAAGTAAAGCAGATAGCAATCTTAGAGCGAAACACCAGAAACTTGCTCAGGTCGGCACTTCGAGGCAAATGAAGTGTTGAAAAATAAACTTAGTAAAAGTCTGTGTTGTGTTGTCATCTAACCTCGCGCCCGAGAAACATCCTCTCATGCCTACCTAAATCCGGCACCCAACGTCCAGAACCCGCTATAAAGGCGCCCAAAGTCACGAACCCGTTACAAATGGCATCCCAACGTGGTGGCTCGACAAAGAATGACAACCAGAGGATCACCGATGGAAGCAGTTGACTCGGCGAGAATAAATCGACGCGTAGGAAGAAGGTGAACTTCAACCCAGGGACAGCAGTAGAAGCCGTGGACGCGAAAAGGAGACGACGACCAAGTAACATCACGAGCGACAGGAAACAGCCTCAAGACCTCGGAGGAAAGGCGCACGAGGTGCTGTTTCAACAAGCGAGACAATCAACATCAGAGGACGACCACATCAACCCAGCAACGCAAGTCGCCGAAAGGTCAGAGTTAAACAAACAATCCTATGTAAAGACAAAATATATCACAGTTAAAATAGTAGATGCATGAAAACAAATGTGTGGAAGAATGAGAGGATATTATATACTGTATGACTGAGTGGGGAAGATTAGAATAGGGTAATTTTAAATAGATGCTCCTTCGTAGCGGAAAGTTAAGTAAAAATACCAAAATGGAGTCGCTAGAACAGAATAAAGAAAACAGAGCTGGGAGCAGCGACGCAGTAGGGAATACTTCGGAAGATTACTTTAAGATACTCTTGGAAAAAATTAGTGGTCAGGTTAACGAAATGGGTGAGAGATTGGAAAGTAAAATTAGTGGACAGGCTAAAGAAATAAACGAAATGTGTGGTCAGTTTAAGGAACTAAACGAAAGGGGTGATAGATTGGAAAGTAAAATTAGTGGTCAGGGTAAAGAACTAAACGAAATGAGTAGTAGATTAGAGAATATGGGTGGTCAAGTTAAAGAACTCTTAGACGAAGGATTTAGCACCCAAGAATCAAAGCTCAAAGAACATTTAGATCACAAGCACCAGGAATTTGAGGAGAGAATGAGGGAGCAATTAAATACACAGCAGGGGAGCATTTCCGAAATCCAGGAAGGGTTAAATTCCTTTAGAATTAACGTAGACGAAAATTTAGAACGTATGAAAGAGATGTGTGAAAGAAAAAATGTAGAAACTATGAAAATGCTGACGGATGAGCTAATAGCTATTAAGAACGCAGTGCATGGGGAGGTAAATGAAACTTTGCAGGTAGTGCACGCTGAATTAGAAGCTGAGGGACAAGAAATTAATAAACTTAAGGAAAACACGGAGAGACAGCTATTAGCTCATCTAGAGGTAGATAACCGTTCAAAAAAGAACGAGAGTAGAATAGTGGAAATCCAGGGATCTGTAGAGAGAATAGAGATACAATTAAGAAGTATTAATGATGGTAATGCGACAAGCGCAGTTGACAGTAATGGAAATAACTCAATTGTAAATAGTGCACAGCATGAGGCTGCAGCTATAGAGAATGTGACACCTAGCTCCTTCCACGTGAACCCGTCTAATACAGGAAATAGTCTTAGTCAATATGGGCAATTACTGAATGAAGTGTCTGTTCCCATTTTTGAAGAGTCTGAGGCCATAAATCCTAAGCAATTCCTTATCGACTTAGACCGCTATTTCGAGATAAAGGATATACCGGAACAGCTCAAAATGTTTGTTGTGCGTAAGGCTCTGAAAAATAGATCTCTGACGTGGTTAAGGCTTGTTTTGGGGGAAAATTGTTCTTACGAGTATTTCAGGCAAATGTTCCTTAACAAGTACTGGAACGCGACTACGCAGAACAAAGCCAGATCAATATTGAGCAACGGCCGATACAATGAACACGGCCGACAGTCGATGACGGACTACGTGTTAACTTGCGCGCAAAATTGCAGATTAGTCGATCCTCCTGTAAGCGAAGCAGATTTTATTTCGCAAATTATTAAACATTTCCCACAGCAGATTACAAATTACCTGATTGTAGGGAGACCAAAAGATATTACTGAATTAATAGATCTTGTGTCAGCTTTTGAAAGTAGCAACTGGGAACGGGAGTTTGATTATGGTTCGCGGAGAAATGAAAGGGGAAGCTGGCGTGGTCAGCCGAGTTCACCGCGCGCCAACAGAAATTACAATGGGAACCATAACCGAGACGTTGGCCTCAGGGAACGATACCGAGATGACCCGCCAAGATTCGAGGGTAGGCCAAGAAGCGGCAGACGAGAGCATCAGGTAAATTTAATTAGAACGGAGGCGAATTTCCATGACAGGCCGTACCGACCTAGGGGACGTCGAAACAGGCATAACCCGAGAACCCCGTGGAGAGCCCACGACTCCGACGAAGAGCATTACCGTAGAGAAGACAGGGGGAATTACGGTAGCGGATATAGCTCGCGAGGAAATAACCGACGGGGCCAAGGAGGGGGAAATTCTAATATGCCCGGAGGTCAAGAGATCTTAGTGGCGCCTGTGAGAGAAGGATTTGCAATAGTGGACGGAAATAATCCGGAAAACTAAATTGCGATCTTGTTGTGGACCGGAAAAAGATTGCACCGAACCCTGGGGTGATTTACTGCACTGGGCTACGGTCCGAATTAAATGATGACGAAAGTGAACAATTGGCAATACTGAAGAATTACTCGGACGAAAACGAAGTAGAATCCCCGGTAATAGAGGTTAAAGTAGGAGGTAAAGCGGAGTTATTTACAGTAGATACCGGTGCTACCATGAATGTATGTAGCGAGAAGTTTTTCCAAGGGTTGCTAAACCGAAATGTCAAGATGATGACTTTACCTACTTCTAATGTGGTTTGCAAGGTAGCCGTAGGCAAAACGGTGCAAAGAATTAAACTGCAGACCATGCTATGCTTAGAAATCGGCGGGGAGGTGTTTGAGTACATATTCTTAGTGATCGATAATTTGATTTGTGATGCCATTATTGGATGTGACATGTTGTACGACCTGAAGGCGGTCATAGACTTCGCAAAGGGAAGTTTAATTTTAAATAAAGGTGAAAGGAGAATAGGTGTACCGTTTGTTCGTAACATAAAACAAAGTGAGATTGTTGGCATGTTAAATGAGTCGGATATAGGAGACGAACACTTATTTATCCAGCACATGCGTGTAGAAACGGAACCGGTTGTAAAGATTGCTATCAGGTATAACAAACCCGAGGGTAAAAGACCTCCTTTTAGTGAAAAGGCGGAGAGTACTTTGGAGCGAGAGAGAGGGAAAGCGCCCGTACCCTTATTCGTGGAACAAAGCCACCAAGTTCGGCAGGCTGCAATGAAAGAAAAGCTGACCGAGTCTTACCAATTGACCAAGGAACAAATGAGCCAGTTAGAAGACACATTAACTAAAAATGCTAACACCTTCAGTAAATTACCCGGCAGATGCAAAGCATATCAACACAGTTTCGAGGTAAAAGACGCGAAAGCTTGTAATTACCGACAGAGGGAACTACCATTAGCCATACAGACGCAGGCTAGAGCTATTATCAACCAAATGTTAGAACTAGGAATACTTAGAATCTCAAATTCGGATATAATTAGTCCCGTTGTTTGGATAGCGAAGAAGGATGGCAGTTTAAGGAAAACATTGGATGGACGGGGGGTAAATAAATACACCCTTCCCGACTATTTTAGGAGCGAATCTATTGAGCAGTTGATCACTAAGATGTCCAGGGGTCGATATATTTCCTCGATTGATTTAACGGCGTCATATTGGCAAGTTGAGCTCAAAGAAGAGGTTAGGAAATACACGAGTTTTATCTTCGAAGGGATACAGCTAGAATATACTGTCTGCCCTTTCGGAATGCGTACCTCGGGAAATGGTTTGCTTCGGGCCATAAATGAAATTTTAGGGGATGCCACGACGACGTATTTGCTCCATTATGTGGATGACTTCTTGATCATAGATAAAGATTTTGACGAGCACATGAAACATGTAGATTACGTGTTGACGAAACTTCGAGAAAATGGAATGACTGTAAACCTCGAAAAATCTAAATTCTGCGTAAAGGAGGTAGAATTTTTGGGGTACATAATAAATGAAAAGGGGCTAAAACCTGACAAAAAGAGAATAGATGCCATCATGAATATTCCGCCCCCTAAAACGGTTAAACAAGTTAGAAAACTGAATGGCGTCTTAAACTATCAGGCGAAATTCATTCCACAGTATGCCAGTATAATGGAACCTATAAGGGAATTATTGAGAAAAGGGGTGAAATGGCATTGGGGTGCCACCCAGCAGAAGGCGTTCGAGAAGATTAAGCAGTTGTTTGCAAACTCTATACTACTTGAGAGGCCTAGGGATGGACTTCCTTATGAAATTTACGTGGACGGTTCATGCCAAGGGTTTGGAGCTATTCTAGGGCAAAGGTCAGCTCCAGACCAGTTCCATGTTATAAGTACGGCTTCCAGGGGGCTGAACCACGTAGAGAGAAACGCGTCAGTGATAGAAATCGAGATCTGTGCGATGTATTTTGCCATTCAGCGATTTAGAACTTACATATACCGCAAAAAGGTAAAGATCTTCTCTGATCACATTAGTTTGTCTTTTCTACAGAAATGTAAGTATACTAGCTCAAAGATGTGTAGGTACGCTCATGAAATAATGATGTATGACGTGGAAATCCTACATATACCGGGAAAGATGAATACGTTCAGTGATATGTTATCGCGACTAACCCATCATGCTGAAATACCCGATAATATGGGTGGAGTGCTAAGAGAAATTAAAGTGTTGAAACTAGAGATACCAATGGATAGGGGATTAAAGGAGAAATTAAAGAAAATCAGCGAATTGCAGAGGAAAGACTGTAAGTTGGTCAGTTTAATGGTCAAAGCGCCGGAAATAGATGGACAGGTGGAAGGTAGTTTGGGAATGAAAGACGAAGTCTTATATAAAAAGCACGGAGCCATTAACCCGAAGTGGAAGACGTACACTCCTGGTAGCCTGGAAAAAGAAATTATTACGACGTTCCACAAAGCGTTATGTCATTCAGGGACGGACAGGACGACTGCTACCATTTTGGAAAATTTGTACATCCCTAAGTTAAGACGGAAGGTAAGGCATACGGTTACGGTGTGTGACGTATGTCAAAGAGCGAAGCCACTGCAAGTCGCGTACGATTACGAGACGAACGCCATCCTACGGGACAAACCAAGATCCTTAGTTACGGTGGATTGTCATGGCGAGTTACCCCGAGGAGCGTTTGGATATAGATACGTCATAGTATTTGTAGACGTGTTCTCAAAGTTCGTTAAGATTTACCCGGTTAAAAAGATCGATAGTGCCACATGTTTGAATAAATTGCTGAAGTACTATATTCCCCAGGTCGGAAAAATGGACGCATTACTAGCAGATAACGCTACCATGTTTACAGGAAAGAAGTTCGTTAACACGATGAAAGAACAAGGTATCAAACTTTACCACTGTTCGCGTTATCGGCCGAATAGCAACCCGACCGAGAGAACCATGAGAAACCTATCGGTGTATCTGTGAGTATCCTGTAGTAAGCAACAAACGAAATGGCCCGAGATGATACCGACAATTGAAAAGATATTAAATGAATCGGTAAACCAAGTCACGGGATTCAAACCGGTAGAGTTAATGCAAGGCAAGCTCATTAACACGATGGGTGCGAACATACCGCGAACCCTTGATATGGAAGGCGCCGTGAGTACGTCGCAATTAGAAATTATGGAAGTGGCCGCAGAGCGAATGAGAAAGAGGGCGGATAGACGTAAAGAAAAACATAAGGCGAAAATGAGGAAAAAGTGGAAATTACACAAAGGCGATCTCGTATTGGTGAGAAACAAGAAACTTTCTAGCGCCATAAACAAATATAACCAGCGCATGGGACTTTTATACAAGGGTCCGTATAAGGTAGTAGAGGAATACGGAACTGACACGTACTTGCTTATGGACTTGAACAGCGGTAAACTAGGGGGAAAATGGCATAAGCAGCTATTACGTCCGTATCTTCAGGACGAGGTCAGAACCGAAGAAGAACAAATAAAGGAAAGAGCACGCAAAAGTACATAAAGAGTAAGTATTCGAGGTAAGATACGCCCGAGTCGGCCTATCAATTCGAGAGCTTGGTCATTACAAAATAAATGGTGTCAGGGGTCTAATTACTTATCAAAGGGAGACCGAAGATGAGGGAAACAATGACAAGCAACAATTGAAATAAAAATAATGGTTTAAAATACGCGCGAAGAGGTATATAAGTTTACAAAGACAGATGAAGGAACAATGGTAAACTTGGAAGGATATAGGTGAAGATAGGTAGAAATAAGTGTAAAATTAGTAGCTCGTAAATGTGATTAGATTAGCAGTACAAAAGGTCATTATGTGAAACACTGGTTAAGAATTGAGGGACCCTGGAAGACATTGAACCCTTGTGTTTACGTTGGCCAGGTAGACAAGGAGAACCTGTGTCAGTGACCTATATGTGTGATAGTGTGAGGGAAGAAAGTGAAAGTCCAAGACAGGTAGCTAATTGAAAGCAAAGGTATGCTACGAGGAAGTGGACATTATCATGTGTAAGTTAAGCTGAAGTCAGGACTTCGGAGGAAAATAGAATTTGGTAATCAAGAAAAAAGGAGAAATCTCTCAAAGATCTTCCTGTTTTTCTTGTTACAAAATCCGGCGCATTTGAGACGGGAACTTCTATGTATATATTTGTAATTTTAGATTAAGAATGTACATAAATATAAGATTTTAGATATAAGTATAACTTGGTATTGTGCAAAGAAGTTGCCTTTTGGAAGTAGGTTGACCTGAATAAGTTTCTGAAGGCCACGGAACAAACAATCTTTTGTCATCCCAAGCCGAGGGACATTTTGCCAGAAGTCCAAGGACACAGCTGGGGGAAGATTGTTCCCTCCTCCATAACGGGACTAGAGAGAAAGTGCGGGGGTGAGATATAAAGAGAATAACGTAGAAGCGGACAGTTGGCTCTGGTGTTGCGATGTCGCGACGAGGGAGAGCCTCGTATCGCTAAATAAGTATAGCTTCGCGCCAAAAGAAACGTCGAGGTATGAAAATAGACTGTGATTAGTGTAAAGTAAAGCAGATAGCAATCTTAGAGCGAAACACCAGAAACTTGCTCAGGTCGGCACTTCGAGGCAAATGAAGTGTTGAAAAATAAACTTAGTAAAAGTCTGTGTTGTGTTGTCATCTAACCTCGCGCCCGAGAAACATCCTCTCATGCCTACCTAAATCCGGCACCCAACGTCCAGAACCCGCTATAAAGGCGCCCAAAGTCACGAACCCGTTACAAGTGCTATTACATTCACGCTGTTTTCTCCTCTTACTATTAGGTGATACATTCACATCTCTTTCTCTACTCACTCTTCTACAAATAAGACATGCAATTTTCTGTATGTTTGAAATAGAGATGTTGCATATTACTTTCACAGCGGTTTCTCTACTCACTTTTAGGTGGCACATTCACATCTCTTTCTCTACTCAGTCTTCTATAAACAATTTTCCATAAAAAACGTGATTTTGCACCAAAAACACTTTCATCCCCACTTTTAAAATAAGTCAAACCACGTTCTGTATGTTTAAAATAGAGATGCTGCACATTACATTCACAGTGGTTTCTGTACTTACTTTTAGGTATCACATTTACGTCTCCTTCTCTACTCACCCTTCTATAAATAATTTTCCACAAAAAACGTGATTTTTCACCAAAACATTTTTATTCCCACTTTTAAAATTAGTCATACCATGTTCTGTATGTTTTAAATAGAAATGCTATTACATTCACATTGTTTTCTCCTCTCACTATTAGGTAACACATTCAATCTCTTTCTTTACTCACTCTTCTACAAATAAGTCATGCAATTTTCTGTATGTTTGAAATAGAGATGTTGCATATTACTTTCACAGCGGTTTTTCAACTCACTTTTAGGTGGCACATTCACATCTCTTTCTCTACTCAGTCTTCTATAAACAATTTTCCATAAAAAGCGTGATTTTGCACCGAAAAACACTTTTATCCCCACTTTTAAAATAAGTCAAACCATGTTCTGTATGGTTGAAACAGAAGTGCTATTACATTCACACTGTTTTCTCCTCTCACTATTAAGTGATACATTCACACCTCTTTCTCTACTCACTCTTCTACAAATAAGTCATGCAACTTTCTGTATGTTTGAAATAGAGATGCTGCATATTACATTCACAGTGGTTTTTCTACTTACTTTTAGGTATCACATTTACATCTCATTCTCTACTCACCCTTCTATAAACAATTTTCCATAAAAAACGTGATTTTTCACCAATAAAACACTTTTATCCCCCCTTTTAAAATTAGTCATGCCATGTTCTGTATATTTTAAATAGAAATGCTATTCCATTCACGCTGTTTTCTCCTTTCACTATTAGGTATCACGTTCACATCTCTTTCTATACTCTTCTATAAAGAAATCATGAAATTTTCTGTATGTTTGAAATAGAAATGCTACATAATATATTCATACTGTTTTCTCTACTCACTCTTAGGTAACACATTCACATCTCTCTCTACTCACTCTTCTACAAATAAGTAATACAATTTCGTGCATGTTTGAAATAAAAATGCTACGTATTACATTCATACTGTTTTCTCTTCTTGCTTTTGGGTAACACACTCTTAACTGTTTCTCTACTTACTCTTCTAGAAATAAGTCATACAATTTTGTGCATGTTTGATATAGAAATGCTATATGTGACATTCACAGTGTTTACTCTACTCACTTTTAGGTAACACCTTCACATGTCTTTCTCCACTCACTCTTCTACAAACAATTCATATCATCTATACAACTTGAATGTTTGTATATATCTAACTGTTAATCTCGAAAACCGCTTAACCGATCACCGCGAAATTCGGCACGTATATGTATTTTTTTCATTGAGAGTTTTTATGGTAACAATTTTACTACACAATATATTACTTTCAAATGGTTTTCTACTCGCTTTTCTTTTACGTAGCGCATTCATGTGTCCTCTGTTTGCCCTTCAACATACAATTCATATAATATTCTATGATTGAAATATAAATGCAGCGTATTACATTCACACGATTTCCTCTACTAATTCTTCCTTTACGAGACACAATCAGTCTTCTTTCGCTATTCGCCCTTCAACATATAATTCATACAATTTGCTATATGTTTGAAACAAATACAACGTATTACATTCATACTGCTTTCTCGACTCACTTTTGTTTTACGTAACAATTCACATGTTATTCCCTATGGTTTATCAACTTCATACATATCAGGGCCTATACATATCTTATGCTGAAGAGTGATTAAATTCCAAAACCGGCTGACCGATCGCCATGAAAAGTGACATATCTAATTTTTTTCATGGCGAAGGTTTTTATGCAATCCATTTTACCACGCAATGTATTACGTTCATATGGTTTTCTCTACTCCCTTTTCTTTTATCTAATACACTACTCCTTCTTCTGCAAACAATCCATACATTTTTCCATACACTTGAAATATAAGTGCAACGTATAACATTCACACGGTTTTTCTACTCATTTTTCTTTAGTAAAACACAATCACATTTCTTTCACTACTCCCGCTTCGACGAACAATTACGAACAATTCATACACTTTTCTATATGTTTGAAACATAAATGCGTAGTACATTCAC
The DNA here is from genome assembly GCA_030765045.1 of Tenodera sinensis. Classification (NCBI taxonomy): domain Eukaryota; kingdom Metazoa; phylum Arthropoda; class Insecta; order Mantodea; family Mantidae; genus Tenodera; species Tenodera sinensis. Next base: position 102,949,342 of record CM060966.1, on the reverse strand, counting down.
ATGACTTTATCAACCACCTTTCCTTTCTGTAGTATTTGTTATTCCTCAACATTGCTTTTGCTTAGTGTCGCTCCGGTGTTTTAATAAAAAATAAAGAAATAGTTAAAAAAGTAAAGTAATCACAATTGGTGTCCGCAGTGCGACGAAAAGCATGATATGGAACAGTTGATGAAACAAATGTTAGCCAAGATGGACATAATGGGAAATGAAATGAATTCCGGATGCGGCAGAGGAAACAAATATGAAAACCGGATTGGAAAAATGTAAACTACGGAATAGAAAATATGGGAACAAAAATGGAAGACAAATTGAAAATGTAAACTCCGAAACGGAAAAGATGAAGACGGGAATTCCAATATGAAGACAGGTCTATCGAAGAAGACTAACGAGCGACTGGCCGGGGTTAAGGAAGCCATGGAAGAACTCGATGGAAGTATGAAGGACCTTGGTCAACGTGTTAACGTCCTGGAGTGAATCACAGCAGCAAAGAACTGAACTCCATAATGGAGCAAATGCTCGACGAAAACCTCAAACTGGGTGGATATCTATGGGGGAGGTCTGCTTTCAGCAGTACACGTTTTACAGCTGAAATGATGGTGTTTATGCAATATTTTTATGTATTTCTATATCTCTTGTATCTCGGACATTACTCTTAACAATTGCGACAAGTAGTTTTATTTAATTAACGTTTTGCCTTTCAGGTTTGTCTAAATAAGTATCTTCTCCCACAAAAAATAGGATTTCACAAAAACAGAGGCGAAAAACGCCGAGCGAAGCTCGGTTGCCCAGGTACTAATAATAATACTAATAATACTAACACTAATAATAATACTAACACCACCACCAACACCAACAACACCACCACCACCACCACCACCACCACCACCACCACCACCACCAATAATAATAATAATAATAATAATAATAATAATAATAATAATAATAATAATAATAATAATAATAATAATAATAATAATAATAATAATAATGGTAATGGTAATGGTAATGGTAATGGTAATGGTAATGGTAATGGTAATGGTAATGGTAATGGTAATGGTAATGGTAATGGTAATGGTAATGGTAATGGTAATGGTAATGGTAATGGTAATGGTAATGGTAATGGTAATGGTAATGGTAATGGTAATGGTAATGGTAATGGTAATGGTAATGGTAATGGTAATGGTAATGGTAATGGTAATGGTAATGGTAGTGGTAGTGGTAATGGTAATGGTAATGGTAATGGTAATGGTAATGGTAATGGTAATGGTAATGGTAATGGTAATGGTAATGGTAATGGTAATGGTAATGGTAATGGTAATGGTAATGGTAATGGTAATGGTAATGGTAATGGTAATGGTAATGGTAATGGTAATGGTAATGGTAATGGTAATGGTAATGGTAATGGTAATGGTAATGGTAATGGTAATGGTAATGGTAATGGTAATGGTAATGGTAATGGTAATGGTAATGGTAATGGTAATGGTAATGGTAATGGTAATGGTAATGGTAATGGTAATGGTAATGGTAATGGTAATGGTAATGGTAATGGTAATGGTAATGGTAATGGTAATGGTAATGATAATGATAATGATAATGATAATGATAATGATAATGATAATGATAATGATAATGATAATGATAATGATAATGATAATGATAATGATAATGATAATGATAATGATAATGATAATGATAATGATAATGATAATGATAATGATAATGATAATGATAATGATAATGATAATGATAATGATAATAATAATAATAATAATAATAATAATAATAATAATAATAATAATAATAATAATAATAATAATAATAATAATAATAATAATAATAATAATATGGAAGTGAAGCTAACGTCATATGATGCAACAGCAATGTGCAAGAGGCACATAATTCATAAGTCCAAGGGATGCTCGCGCTTTAGCAACTCTCAAAATACCATTAGCTCTGAGGCCACTGTTTTATTTGTGAGTAATGAGTGAACTATATGGATTATTCCTTCGAGAGAATGCAACTCGAGATCTGTTGCACATTATTTTGTGACACGGGTAACTGTGTGAACTCTAAGTTTCATTAACTTGTCACCCAATCTCAAAATGATGTAGCAGCAACATGGGACCAGATATACTCCATGAAACCAGTTTGTCCCGTAAACTTTGATCCATTATTTCATTCCACATTAGACTCTATGATACTGTAATGTTATTGTGCAAGCTAGTTTAACATACTGCTATAGGTGACAATTGTCAGCCAGGTGACCCTCATAGACATGGAATAGATTACTTTAAAATAAAAGTACAGTTAATGTAAGTGGCGATTCAAGACACAGCGTATTTGTGTGTCCAACAGACGATAATACATGGAATATAGTATCAATAAACTCAGTTATTTTGGAAATATCAACATATGTAAACCGCGCTGTAACACGTGTGGGGCTTAGAAATATTCTGCTTGTCTACTATGCAAAGGCAAGGAATCTAACACCTATCTTAGCTGCAGAGTCCCTGTGCACCGACTAAATTGCCTAGATGCCTTCCGGAGACTACAAACTGCATATGATGATATTGGGATAATCTTCCTATTCCACTCTAAATAACATGATGGCCTTAACGTATAGTCCTTCCTCAGGCATCTAATTTTTTTTCGAATCCTCCTTTCCCCTTTTCCATTCTTAAACTTTCGGTTGTGGTACTGAGACTATAAAATATAAATCAGTGAAGCAAAACAAAATAAAGCTTTTTATAGACAGAGTGAATTTATTCAGTACCTATAGGACATTTTAAACTACAGAGCCAGATGCAAGCCACAGTGTGGCAGCTTACGTACATACTCGATGAAACCAAAGCAGAAATAAAAGCGGATTTTATAACTAGTATTGGTGCAGGATAGATATGAGTATTAGTTCATTAGGCTAAGCATTATAATCAGAAATTGATTTTCCTTAAACAAGAATTTAGAGAATACAAAAACTTGACCAAGCTGACCTTAAAGTCTGCTTTAAATCAGTGATTTGCGAGTAGCTGCACTGAAAACAAAACAAAGATTAAGAGAGGGCTTTTAGGCTGCTTTTGCTTCTACTCTTTGAATCCCTATAGCTTCGTCGATCTAGGTGAGAAATGGCTACGATATTGTTACATCCTTCAATCATACAAATATCGAAAGGATCCAAATAAACAAAAACACATTTAAGGAGACAAAAAGTATAAGATACTCCATTTTCTACGTGACAGTTACTTCTTCATTCAGCTGACGAACAAAGAGAAGAAGAATCGGAACGAGTTTCTTGGAGAGTAGAATGGACCAAGTACAAAGGAGAAAGAGTAAGTGGTGCAGAAGGGAAGAAAAGAACCAGGGTAATGGGAGACGTGGGGGTGTCAGAAGACGGGGTGTGCTGGAGAATGGGATTCAATCGATAGGAATGGATTGAATAAACGAGAAAACAGTAGCAAGAAGGGGGCAGATGAACCAAAGCTTTGAGAAAAGGGAAAGAAAGATGGAAAAAAGAGGTGTTCCTGGGGATAAGGATGAGGATAAGGAATGGGGTGCAAAGTAAAGAAATGGAAGACAGGAGGAGAAGATTGAATCTTTGAGAGTAACAAATTGGTTACACAGGTGAAAAAGATGAGTGAGAAAGAACTGGGATATACATGTATCGTTAAGTGTATCAGACTCATGATACTTCTATCTGAAGAGGAAACCCTCTGAGGGAACAGTTTATCGTACGTTCTTAAACCCAGTATCTTAAGAAAAAGTCAATATATACTTACAAGATTGTGTGAGATAATAGCTTTATCCGTAGACGAGAACTGCCAATACCACGGGAGTTTTCTACAAAAGCGGATAATAAAATAGAAGCAGATTAGCACCAAAGATGCTGCATCTGAGAACCACAGATCTGTGGTTCAAATTCAAATCTGATCGATTTTTGCAATCTTGGTCCACACTCGGCCAATGTGAAAGAACAATAGTCAGGCTCAAATAGAAGCTAATAAATTAAACATAAATCAGAAAGCAAAAGCGGATTAAGGCGATTTAAAATACACACATGCCCTATGTTGCACACATTTTAATATAATTTAGTTACAGAACTTCACGGTCCTAAGTGTATAATTATTTTTCCTTTTGCCATCATTATTTTGGTTTTCCTTCCAATTACCTAAGAAGTATGAAATCAACTTTAATCGTTTTGCTTTGTAGTATTAATTATTAGCAGATAACAAAATTATATTTTAAACGTTCTAAAAAAGAAGTTTGCGTTCCTTCAAATTATAGAAATAGATGTATTAACAATATTAACAATAATAGTTTAAAATTAAGCATTTAATTCTGATTTATCATTTAAATACAATATTTAAGGAAAATAAAATTAATTTCATAATAAATGCATTTTTCTAATGAGGAAACTGTTCTTCATTATGAATCGTCAAATAAACCTACTTTTCTGTCTGGGACTAAGTGTTACATTACATTTTATTTTTAAAGCTTTTAAGGTTCTTTAGATTAAGTTTGTGAACATCAGAGAGTTTGTTTCTACAACTTGGAATGGATTACCGACCAAAGAACACTATGTCGGCGCCTTGAAAACTGGATTTGGTTTCCATTAATTTTTTTTTTTTTTTTTTTTTTTTTTTTTTTTTTTTTTTTTGCTAGTTGGTACCAGTAAGTCAAATGTAAGGCCTTTGAAACTAAACTAAATATTTTTTGGTATCTAAAACTTGAAGACACAAACTGATCGTATAGTTAATTTCTAAGGATAACAAAATCAAAACCTGCAAAAATGATATCCATTCACTTTGCAATTTCCGGTCTTCAAACGATAGTAATATGCATTTTTACTGAGAATGCAAGAAATGGTTGTAATATCGCAGAAGAATTCTAACTTCTTGTAGAAAAGAAATCCACAACGGAATACATCCGTCGTTATTGGGATAACGATAATATAGCTATGCATAGCTACAATAGTTAGCATTAACTATATTACCAATATCTACTAACAGTGGAAAAGAGTCTATAAAATATATATTTTGTCCCAAAGCAGATGTTTTCCGAAGCTACCTTTGTAATTGCTTAATTTTGTTTTTCAGTCTCTGAAAGTTCGGTTGAGCGTGCGCAATTTATTAACAGAGACCCTATTTTTAAATATTCCCAAAGGCATATGCCCCCGAAGTTAGGTTAGGCGATGTAGGAGAGTACTTGAATGCAAATAAAAAAACATTTGTATAAGTTACTGTAACAAAATGATTCTCCCGTAGTTACTGCTCAGTTCAAATTAATAGAATGCATGTTTTTGTAGAAAAAATTGATTGAAGTTATAAAGATCTAAAGCAAATAGCATATTAAAATGGGTCCTTTTATCCATATTGGTCAATTCTGTGTCAGGACAAATTCAAGGGATGCCATTTCCTTTACGGTGTCTTTTACCGTACGTATGCTTTTAGCTGGTCTGGAATAAATTCGTCTCTTCCTCTGATAGAGCCATGGAGAATCTGGTTTGTGCAGCTTTTAGTGTGATGATAGTGTCAGAATTGTTTGTTTACTTCTCATGACAGCTTACCACCCTGGCGATGAGTAGTATGATGACAGGGCTGCCATGTTACGTTGCGTTTACCCTTCAGTTTCGCCGGGTTTCAGACATAGCTAACAGCAAACTCCATCCCTTTAGGCTTTTAATAATTTGTCTACGTTTGCATTTGGCTCTTCTGGCTATTACAAGTTCGCCTGATATCTTTAACTTTGCTGGAATCCAAACTATAAGCTTCAAAATGTTGTTCACATAATCAACTTTTAAAATTTGCATATTACTGTTTGAAAATATGGCAGGTAGTTTAGTAGTTTCCTTAGCGTAAGTGTGCAACTTTTCTTCACATAGATCAGCGTGTGCGTGGCATTTGTTAAGTATTTTAGAGTTGAGAAAATTTTAGGAATGATTTTTGAAAGCTATGTGGAAAACTAGAAATTTTGCTCTACCTTTTAGGGTAAAAACACAAATGTTCGTGCAAACAGGCATAGGTTTTTACATAAGGGATTCGTATTTATACATCACGCTTAACAGCACGAAGGAGTTAGAGAATGTTGACGGACTCGTATTTATCATTTTGAGGTAGCATACTTTTTTATAATCATTATGTTGCGTAGTATATAACTACAAACATATAATTTGGAAATATCAGAAGTAAATAAGAATCGAATAATCTCATCATAAGCATATGAAGAACACGGTGGCAATTAGCCAGAACAAAGCGTCACAACTTTTTATAGATGCCTATTGACAAGGTAAATGTGTAATACTCAATAAGGCAGAACTGTGCAGATTTGCATTTAAGAGGTTGAAAATAACACACTGAAATTTTATAAATTGTAGTGTGACTTTAGTTTATACAAATCTTATCAAATATGTGCTGTTTAATGAAATAATGGGGAAATTCAGTGACATAAAGATGAGAAGCAATCTCTAAAAGTCGGTCTTTGTACTTATACACTACACAATATAATCATTGATCATGAAACATGAGAGACAACACTTGGTGATTAATTTTCTAATAATTTCTACTTGTAGACCTGTATGATCATTCAGTCTATAAAAACTTCTGCACGTGTACACACATTTGATTGCCTTCAGCAACCATTAGCAACATAGACATTTCTGGAAATGACCATAAGGAGTTGCTCTCCACGTGCCAAGGAAGGGCAACACTTATATCAGATCCACAAATCGAAGTTGTTTAACCCCCGAGAGATGGTGAGGGAGGATCGTTACGCCACGTGCTCCGTGTCTGAAGCAAGGGTTTGGACCTCCCGTCTGACAAATGATATAAAGTTGAGGCGAGGGGGATGCTGCTGGCAAGGAAGCAGGGAGCGATCTTATGATCGTAAGTCTTCCGGCTTCCAGACTTGCGAGGTATTTAATGAGCCGCCTTGGGTATTATCCTCACCAATTATCTCCTGGTCAGGTTCTGAAATATTCAGTTCTCTGACTGTGCTTCGGTAGGAACAATAAAATTAATTCAGAGTTCGGGTTAGCATAGTTTAATTTGGGAGTTTGCTCCAAAATCAGATTTATTCCGCTGTATGCACAAGCAAGGGTTTGATGTTATGCTGGATTTAAACAGAATTTACTTCACGATGCATCCAGGAAAGCTATTTTCACTCTCTTTGCCAACTACCTAAGTGAAAGTAAGTATTATATTCCACTCAAAAATTCGATATCGAAATTTCAACACAAATAGATGTTTTGAGGCTCCCTAAATAAAAAATGCATTTTTAGAAAATGGTCCACGAACTCATGTGTGTTGCTGCCGACTCCCTGGTGCGACGCCTTTTTGTACCTTTTCAGTCTTCGATGAAACTGCTGCTGGCTGCTACAGTTGTGAACTTGGATCTTTTCTTCAGGGTATATGTGAGTGAGTGGAGGACGGACAGCACCAATTAAGTTGGCTGCCACATTTAATGAGGCTATTTGAAGCAAGTGGCCGCCTACTTGAGATTGAAGTAATCTTAGTATGAGAGACTATAATTTGGAAGTATTATATCTTATAATTGCTGAAGTATCAATACTTAAGGTTATTATTGTTCCGTAATAATGACGAAGATTCAAATTTTAGATGTACATGCTCTTTTATCAATACAAGGCCAACTTACATTTTGACGCCCCACAAACGTTCTTATTTCTGTTGTCAAATTTTAAGCCCCTCTTTTCTTTATCAAACACACCTTTTTTTGAGTGACTTGCCAAATTCCAAGGATCCTGTTCCTTTTTTTTTACAGCTTTGTATATAGGTGTATTTCGCAATTCTCGGTGATTTCTGAATGTAACTTCTTCTAGAAACTTTCTTGAGCTAATGTATTAATTGTTGACCTCTTGCCTCTAATTGTCTTAGCTACCTAACTAATGCTAATTGCTGTTTCTTAACGTTGAACCAGCTAACGCTCTGTCAAAGTTTTAACTCTGGCTTCTTACATTATGCATTGATTTCAACATAAAGAAGTTAGTTATTTGTTGCAATTATTTATTTGTCTATCTCCCCGACATTTCCTTACATGAAATTCTTAACCTTCTCCGTCAATAACTCCGGTATCAGAGAAACACGGAGGGGGAGGGAGAGAGAGAGAGAGCGAGAGAGAGAAAGAGTAACTGAATTACTGGCCCGAAATGTCAATGTAGTGTGCATAAGTGGATGATTTATTTCGTAGAACTACCAGCAATGTGAATTTAGAAATACCATTCAGGGACGCTTCTACATCCTTTGATAAGGGTTTTGTTCTGAGGTCAGTGGTAAATGTGCGGGTCAAGCAATTGGGTCAAGCTGGATAGCTGAACTTTATAACCGTGAACTCCCCTTTCCGCAGTGTTAAAGTCGGGTGATTTTAGCACTGGGAGCCCTCGAGCACGTTTAGAAGTAATATCATTCATGCTTCATGAACCAAAACCATTGTCGTGAAGATCTAGGTTAGCGACTCAGTAGCTAGCGGTCAAAAATAAAACTCAGAGAATTGCTAACAGGAAAGTATTCCAACAACGAACTGTACATATCTTAGAAACGAAATTAAAGAATATTTCTTTTTTTATTCCTCGATTTGTGGAGTTGCAATTTACACTTCATTACAGTTAATGCAGTTCAGGTGTTGATGCCTAAAGTAGGGAGTTCACTTAAACTTATGAAATAGTATTCCCTCTCATCATAAACATTGTGGAGGATGTAATTTAGTAAAGTGCAAACACGCTTAAACTAAATAAAATAAGCTCATTTATGGAATAAAATACGGCAATTGTCATGGGTTTATGCCACATTCATGGAGGACCACCGTAAAGATACGGGTGTCTTACGTCTGGCCATGGTCCTCCGAGCGAATTTTCCTTTTGGTTGGCATTGAAATTCTTGTTCAGTGATTCTATTCTTTCTGTGTTGGAATCATTCCCATGTGACGTTGATCTTTTACTGTACAGAAGTTATACCATAAATCTTGACAACTGTGAGATAACGTTCGATATGCACGCTGTACATTATATCGTGAAAGCAGTGTGAATCTCAACGCCAACAGAAAATACAGATAGAAGACAGGATTTAACAGCACAGGTTGAAATAAAGAATCCGCAATGGAACTCTGAGTAAACTTACTGTGCACGTGTACAAATGGAGCGAACATCAATCAATTAACATACATAGCACCATTTCAGCGCTCTGGCTGTCCTTCAGGGTAGTCCCCCAGGGCATCCACACAGCGTTGCCGATCATGGGGAACATGTAGACTATCATGGACATTGCCATCCACCTGTGGCACTTGTGGCCGAAATGCCGTTACAATATCCGCCCTGGAAAGGGTAGAGTCAGACCGAAAAATTCAATGCCATAATCGGGATTTGAACCACGGATCTACCAGTTACCAGTCTCACTATGCCCTTTCCAACCCTGTGCTGCGCACGGCTATTGCATCGAAGAACATTAATTACATTGATTGACCTTATATTTGACCGTTTGCCTGCCTACTAGGCGGCCCGGGTTCGATCCCAGGGATCCGCATGTGGTATTTTTGGTGGACGAAGCGGCGGGTTTTCTCCGGGGCCTTCGGTTTCCCCCACCACTCATTTCACTAACTGCTCCATCGTCACCTTTCCATTCATCCATTTCACCTGCATTTCGTATCACCCTCTTCCTCACTATCATACCTGGTGCTTGGCTGACCACCCTCTTCAGGTATTCACTCTGTATGGTTCATAGGTTCCCCTGTTCTCCGACAGGCGTCTGTCCCTAGGCACTGACTTGTAAGTCCTAGGCGCTGTAAGTCCTATATAAGGGGAGGATAATCAGGTAAAGAAAGAGAGAAAGAAAGAAGGAAAGAAGAAAGGAAAGAAGTAAAGAAAGAAGGATAGAAAGAAAAAAGAAAGAGAAAAAGAAAGAAAGGAAAGAAAGAAAAGAAAGAAAGGTCTTATAGTTGACTAAATTAGAACCCCGGAACTAAGTACTTACAGTATTGTAAGTCGCAATTATGGTATCACATACGCATTTAAATTTATTTGGATATCTTTCATTCGAAATGCATTATCCTAGACCTTAAAATTGCTTAGCTGACCTATTGTTTTGTTACCTTATATCTGGTTATGTAATTATCATCGGAAGTCAAGACTCGGGGATGTTTATGTAAATATTACAATTGTACTTCCTAAATATCTCTATTCATCCTCAGAAGGGAAGAAATAACTTTTTCTTTTTGGGATATGTTGTTGGCAGTCAGGCATGCAGAGCAAATAGACCTGCAGACACACACGCGCGCGCGCGTTTTGCTTTAAGGAATTTCGAGCAAAATTCCTGGACTAATTTAAAAATACAAAAGATACGAAATATTGTAACTCGTATGTACAAATAAGCATTTGCTTTCGGTATAAAGCTTTAAGGTAGACCCAAAAAGTCCAGCACGAAAATCATAAGACAGCCGAAGGTCTGTTATCTGATTATAAAGCCCATAACAAAGAAAACCAAAAGAAGGCTTAACAGTTGCCACAACACAAGTTGACCCACTCATCGACGAAATCTGGACTCAGCTCAATACGCCAGAACTCACAATCCATCGCGAATCTTTCGCAAAAATTCCAATATGAAAGCGAAACGAGGTGCATCTGACACCAGATGGAGGAAGACAAGCTAAAATAACATAACGGGGCCTTCGGGGGAAAACTATGCAATTGCGCCCGAAGAAAACTAATCAACATGTAGTGGGGCAAAGATATTTATGTGAATGTAATACACCAGCTATTCTGTTAATCCAATGCGGAGTGCATGTTGCAATAAAACTCACATTTAGTGAATTTTCAATGCTTAACACAGGAATCCTCAGCTCTCTAGCATTATTACTTTAAGGTAATTGTATCTCTTTCTCTCTCCATTTCTGCTCCTCTCTTACTCTCTCATTACACTGGCAAAAATGGATGTTTCTTTCACTTACCAATTTTGGATTGAAAAAAAAAACGGATATAGCAAAGAAAAAAATATTAGCTCTATTTTTTGTGATTCACAAGAGATGGAAACGTGCTATTGTAGCAGATTAAGAGAAAACGATACACTTTATTAAATATGTCAACAACGTTGAAAGTCCAGGTTAATTTTTTTAATGAGCATTACATTCCAACAGTTCTAAATTTATGGAAGAATCCTTGATAGGTGGTTGGGTCTTTTGGTTTTCCTCTTGGGAGTTCTGGAGCATCCCTACAAGGAGACGAGCAATAATCTGCAAGCATTGCTTCATTCCAATGGGCCTGATATCACTGTTCCATTTGACGTTTGTTGTTCACCATATATGGCTGAAATGAGAAGTTTCATGTTTGCACATGTCTCCTTCATATATAGTGCGTGACTAAGGAATGGAAAAAAGACGGCTTTCAAACTTAGCTTAGAGGAATCTCTGAGTAGCCTGCACTCCGCATGAAGTGCTAAGGTATATAAATGTGGAATAGGTTGAATAGCAGATGGAAGATTCGGTATTGAACTGTTCATTTTTTTCATTGACAATCCAGCCCCTGCAGATGGAGTCAATCAGAAATAGCAGTCATCTATATGGTTTGTAAGCTCTTGGCAAGCCATAGATACAGTAAAAACCATAGATACCTTTTTATTTTTCAGCTATTGTAGTATAACAGAAAACTCTGATGTGTTGCACTCACGTGACCTTCTGTAGTCTTGTACTAACCATTCTTAGAAACTCTTATTCCTATATCTTCTTAGTGTAAGTTGAAATAAACATTTGCACAAACTATCTTATTGCTAATTTCCCTGTAGGTACAAGGGGAATATGATAATACAGCAGACTTTGGGCGATAGTCAAATCCTTTAAAGCTTTGAAGTTCCGTTCTTTTTGCACGGTTAACATATAAAAAACGAACAATGATGTTACATTTGACAAAAGTTTGTTTTCAGAAACTGAGACAAATAACAAGGAATATTCCGAAATGGTTCACTGTACAACAAATTATTTGGACTTAATTTGCTTATTTTAGTGAGACCTACATATTTTGTACAGTAAGATTTTGCCTACGTCTTACGGTTGACTAGTTATTCAAATGTAATCCAGAGTAAACAGGACTAAATAGGCTATAGCCACAAAATTCAAAATATACGTCTTATTGTTCATAAAAGTATCTTAAGCATGTAATTTTAATCAAAATCGTAATAGCCATTTTCAAGAAAATAAATATTATCGAAAAAATTGCCATGTAAATGGTAGTTTAAGGTGGAGGAATTTTCTTCAAAATCTTCGTGTCGCATCCTTGAAAGACATTAAACTTAAATACCAGCTTTGATTTTTAACCGACTTCTCGTTTTTCAGTTAGGTTGTCCACAGACTAAAAGACACACAGATACACACACACACGGACCTTTTTCTAAAAAAGCTTTTTCTTTTTTTTCTTTTTTTTTTTTTTTAAGATTCAAGGGGCCTCAAAACTTAAATGTTTCCGATGAAATCTCGACTTCAAATTTTTGGGTGGAATACAGTACTGCCTCTGCTTTACTATACGTAGTAGAGAAAGTAAAAAGGGTTGCAAGAGGTGTATGTGCAACCCATGAATTATCTTGATACCCTTCCTTCATGCAAAAATAATGATTATAGTCTGCCTTTGCAAGTGGTGTAGATTCCGTTTCTGTGAGGAAAATGTTACTTCCTCACAAATATGACATAAGTTATCGTGGCATTTTGATAAAGTTTACGGAGACACGACACACCAGAAATGCTGTACTAATTAGAGCAGAAATAATATTAATGTTACACTCAGGGCAACAATATGAATGTTTATAACCTACAAACAGCTGAGCAACATTGTAGTTTATGAGTTGATAACTGTGTCTATTTCAAAAATAAAATTTTTCCCAAATAGAGAATGAAGACCCATATCCTGCTAATTTATCGCCAAAACAAGAGCTAATCAGCCATTTTTATGAATTCTACAGTGTAAATTCACAAAAATCAGCTATTTTGTTGGCCAGTGTTATCATCGAATTAACTCTCTCCCCTACCATCTCTCTTTCTCTCTGTATGCAGCATTCATGCCATAGGTGTTGTAAAAATCGGCAATAATAAAGTGGCTGTTTATGGAAAAATGATAACAATTAAAACCAAACAAAAGCGTTAATACTATACAAGCCTTTGGCCGTTTTATGTCGTTGTGTCATTGGAACATGGTAAACAGAAACATTGTTTCCATCTTCCATCTTCTGCTATACAAATTATTTTAGAGAACTGAATAGCAGTTGAGGATTTTTATTTACAATCTCTCTTTGGGGAAAGTAGATGGCAAAAGGCACTCTGTAGTAGGTTCTTCGATATGGTATTTATGAAACCTTACAACAAGCAATTATCTATTCTTGGGTCAAATACCACCTTAGTATTCAGTACAGAAGTAATATACGAGTACATGTGTGTCAGAAATTTGGGCAAAGGTTTCGTTACGTACTTAAGTATATCCTGACATCGCTTATGGGACACAAGCACCGTGGGATATAGGTACATATAAACGTTTTCTGTTATTTCGCTCTCACCTTTCTCAGTTTGAACCGCATTCTGTTTATATAATTCCAAGATGAGTAATGGAAAGAAATGCCGACTATGAAACCCACCGGAGAAATGCATTGGACAACTAAAAGATCAGTTTTGCTAGATAGGTCTGGCTATTTTAACCATGAGTAATGTTCAATAAGAAATCACTGTAATTACTCGTGGAGTTTGCATGTTTTCAAATTCTGTACCTGTCACGGCATGACTCTGGAACACCAGAGTTGTGCAACATGTAATTACAGATGTCAAGAACAGTAGACAGTGCTGACTTTCGCGCGGGCAGGGAAGTGTTATTTGTGAACTTTAGACCAGAAGAAAGTGTAAGCGAATATAATTAAGCTATCAATGTCATTTCAAGGCGAATTTGTGAAGTTAAGGTTCTAAAATTATAACTCTATTCAAGGCAGGATAAATCTGTGTATAAATTGCTCTTAGGATACTCTAGTGAATCTTGAATAATATTTTATAGAAACAAACATTGAAACGAACATTGTGTTACCAGGACTGTACCTTTGGGTCATTTAAATAGCCAAATTGCACATCTATGCTTGTATCAGAAGCGTATTAGAGTTCCTGATGAACGACTGAGTGTGTTGGAATGAAGTGTTAGATATGCATGCTCATTCTACAGAGATACCCAAAAACATGAGAACCGCTACACGGTGATTTTCCACTGCGCAAACGGAAACACGATAACAGCAGCTGATGTACACAAGGTCACGTGGTTGACTTGTTTTTCTCTGCTCTGGAAGTGCAGTAGAGAGGTGACGGTGATATGTGGTTGAACTATTACAGTGTGCTTTATTATTTTGTCCTGTACTTAGTCACAAAGTGTATTATGGCTCAGCATTTGTTTTCTACTGCACAGCGTGTATTTATTTATGGTTCGTATGTGTTAACTCAGCTCGCCAAGCGAAAGTGCGATTTACAGGAAGATTTCCAGATGATCTGCGATTTCTATCTTTGGGGAAGCATGAAGTGTACAAGACATACCCACACAACCTGTAAGAATTAAAATACGCCAGGAAATTGCCAGCATTTCTCAATGTGAACTATAGTAAGTGACGAATAATTTCTTAATGAGGTGCCAAAAGTGTATGGACGACGACGCTGGCCAGTTTCAGCATCTCTATTAATAAGATTGCTACGTAAAGCCTTTAAAAGTAGTTTTTAAAAGGTTGTATGGTTTCATCCGCATTGTTCTATGACAATGGCAGTCGGCGACGAGCGCTGAGGACGCGTACAGATAGAACACAGCGCAACCGGTTCACACTCTTTTGGATCACCCGTTAGCAGGGTCAGTTGTTGAAACAAACTTTGTCTGTTTTATGGATGAAGCATTGAGAGGAACCAGAAACCGCTGCACATTGTCTCGGCTCCTGTTCGCGAAAAGAATTGTTTCGACATTATTTTTAAATTAAGAAATTAATTGCAATTCTTTTTCAAGAAAAGCTTAAGGGGAACGTTGGGAGGTTTCGTGTATTGGTAAAGTGGTGGATGCAGAAGAATAGACATTTCACTATTGATACAGGCAAGAAGACATAACACATTTTCGATCCTACATCAAATCTGATGTGAGCTCCAGTTGAACAAAGCAAGGTGTAACGTATATAAGCCTACACTATCCGATTTTAATGAAAATATTACATACATATTATACAATATTAAAGCAGTATTGCTGTCCATAGGAGCAAAATAGATAGTACGAAACATTTTGATTTCCCTTTTTATAAAACCTAGGAATACGCAAAGCTATATACTTTAATTTGTCTTCATTAGTCATTAAGGGTTCATTGCTTATTATATACAACATCTTTATAAATCCTGAAATAATTGACTATTTAAACTCAATAATTTATATTTAACGAAATTTGAGGTTCACAATACTCCTTGTAACCATTACACAGATTATATCATTACATATGTATGTACATAGGGACCGTATAACTGTAGAAAGTTTGTATTATTAGATTATTAATGTAATACTTTGCTTCAAAATATATTACACACTTGCTAACAAAAGTGTGATTTTCTTAATTGAACCAAAATCCTTATCTCGGCTATGGCTTACGTGTAAATATTTATCTAAGAAGATGTTTCACTTTATTTGAAAGATGGGTAATTCTAGTTTAGAACCATATTTTCCTACGAATGTTGAATTTTTTTAAGACTTTAATTATTCCTTATTTTTCCGTATTGCAAATATTGATGTACTTTACCGTACATTCTGCATTGTATTGTTTTCATTTTATCTCTTTTTGTGTTACTTATAATTCTGCTGGTGGGGAAGAAAAGGCCTGATGACCTAGACTTCACTAGAATAAAACAACAATAGAAAAAACCAACACATTAGAAGTAACTTAGCATAAGTGGGTGCATGTTTACTAACCATTTTGCAGTAATTGCTTGCATTAGATACGCCAGCATTACTGTATTCCTTCTTTATCTGATTACCCTCCCCACATGGAGGGCTGACACCCCTTAGGACTTACAAACCTGTGCCTAGTGTCAGATGCCTGTTGGACAGCAGACGAACCTATGGACTGGACAGAGTGAAGACCTGCAAGTCAGCCAAGCACCAAGTATGAGAGTGAGGAAGAGGATATGAAATGTAGGCGAAGTGGATGAATGGAAAGGTGACGTTGTGAAAGTTGGTGGAATGACTGACAAAATCCAACCAGACATCACTTTGTCCACCACAAATAACACATGCGGGTCCCAGGGATCGAACCTGGGCCTTGGTGATAGGCGAGTGGTCTAACAACCGGAATTTATTATCTTCCAATTAACAATAAATATTAAGTGTAATATATTTATTATATAAATATTATATAAATATTAAGTGTAATATATTTATTAATATTAATAAATAACGTGCGCCGTGAAAGCTTTAAATCTTACATTATAAACCTGTACGGGGAGGAGATCTATCATCAACTACGACGATTTGAACGGCTACAGACGAGGAGAGTTAGTGCTTTATGCACCTTAGCTTTCCTGAAACGTTGCAGAGACTACTCAGTTGTTCCACGCTTCGCTGAGGTACATCACCATATTAATACGAACCGAGCGCAACACATCCTCCGTCGCGCCAGTCTCGCGCTGGTGAGGGAAAGAATACACAACACCTACTGCCTTCTGGACCGCATCTCTAGAGAACTTCTAACACTGCATCTCCAACTGTTTTCCTCGCTTCGGAGTTTGGACTGTGAATGGATCGACTTATCTTTATCCGCGCAGTACTGGCGACACCAGAAGAAAACCACTGACCGCCATGTTAAGAAGTTCAATAAATTTCACTGCACGCAACAACATCACGCTCAGTTAGACCCGTCTAGGCTGGTGATTAATCTAACGGAACGACCATTAGACCACACAACTACTTCAGTTTTGGCGAGAGGACTCAATTTCGCCCCGGCACCCAGATCCATACCAACCAAGGATTTCATCAGTGGCACTGAGCAGGCACTAATTAGTCTTCCGGCAGACGTAGCTGAAGAAATACGCACCGAAGTCAGCCTTACATTAGCAAGAGCCAAGAAACCCAGGGCCAATATCTCATCGGCTGAATTTAGAGCGCTGAAAGCACTGCGACAAGACGCGACTCTAACTGTGCTTCCTGCTGATAAGGGCAATGCCACGGTCATCATGGACACCATGGATTATCACCAGAAAATTACGAAACTACTTGAAGATCCCTCTTTCAAGGAACTGGATAAGGATCCGACGACCAAGATCACCAGAACAACTACAAGTCTCATAAAAAACTCCAGCCTAACCACTGCAGTACAGAAAAACATCATTCCACACGCAGCAGCTCCACCTAGACTCTACGGACTGCCAAAGATTCACAAGCCTGAAGTACCCCTTCGACCCATTGTGAATGCCATAGGCTCACCTACTTACCTGCTTGCCAAACATCTTACTACGTTACTGAATCCGCTGGTGGGTGACTGTCAACACCACATTGCAAATTCCAGTCACTTTATACAGAAAATTTCAGCGCTGAAAGTGGACCCGGATGATATTTTGGTGAGCTTTGATGTGGAATCCTTGTTCACTAGAGTGCCGCTAGAGGACTCACTACAGCTCCTATCTGAACGGTTTCCGGAAGACATCACCCAGCTTTTCAGACACACGCTCACTTCCACATACTTCAATTACAATGGCCAGTTCTTCGAACAGACGGATGGGGTAGCCATGGGTTCACCATTGTCACCTGCTATTGCCAACTTTTTCATGGAGAGCTTTGAACATACTGCCCTGGATACCACCTCAGACAAACCAAAGGCTTTCTTCAGATACGTGGATGATACCTTTGTTATCTGGCCACATGGAAAAGGAAAACTTTCCAGCTTCTTAGACCACCTCAACAACCTACATGCGAACATCAAGTTTACCATGGAAGTTGAGATCGATGGCTCACTCCCCTTCCTAGATGTTCTGGTCTACAAGAAGCCGGACGGCAGCCTAGGTCACACGGTATACAGGAAACCAACACACACCAACCGCTACTTGGACGCCTCCAGTCACCACCATCCTACTCAAAAGAAGACAGTTATCTCCACCTTGTTTCACCGAGCTTTCGATATTGCGGATGAAGACCACATTAAGCAGGAACTGAAATACCTACGAGACACATTGCTGAAAAACGGATACAGTGATAACGACATCAAAAAGGCACGCAAGAAGGTTGAAAACAATCGAAACAACCCCCAACGCCTCACTCAAAGGATGGATAGCTGGCCGAACAAAGCCTACATACCATTCTACGGTTCCGTCTCAAACAAGATCTCCCGCATACTCGCTAGGTATAACATCAAGACCTTCTTCACACCTCCAAAGAAGATCCAAGAATACCTTAGACCGGTAAAAGAACCACTTCGACTCAAGGTCCCAGGAGTTTACAGGATTCCTTGCGAATGTGGTAAAGTGTATGTAGGCCAAACAGGACGCACAATAGAAGAAAGGTGTAAAGAACATCAACGCAATATCAGGCTCCTACAACCAGATAAGTCAGCAGTGGCCGAGCATTGTATAGAGTATGTCCACAAAATAAACTTTGAAGACACCAAAGTTCTGGAGCATACGGATAAATACTGGGACAGAGTCATTAAGGAAGCCATTCAAATCAAACTACATCCAAACAATTACAACAGGGACCGCGGTCTTCAGCTAAGCCCTGCCTGGACAATAGCCATGAAACACATTCACAACAGCAACTATAGTGATTCTGGTCCAAGTACTGACCCTCAAGAAAACACTGTGGCCGGTGACAAACATAGCCCGAAACAGCAGGCCCAATCACGGCTTCGCAGTTCGTCCTGAAGCTTCACAGCGAACGGACGTGTTTGGTTTTTGCTCCTCGAGCGCTATTCGCTACAGTATATGCTGTTGCATCAATCGCCGAGACAGCATTCTTTCTTCTTGTGGAAGACAGCGCAGCCAAGGGATTGGCTGTTGTATTGGAGCAGTGGATTGGCTGAAGAATTTCGTCGATATTCGGCAGTTCTTCGAGACCAACTTTGTGCTTTTAAAGCACTAGCTTACCTAAAGACTTACCAAGCGGGTAAGGTAACAAGGTCCTAGCCATCAGTCTTTTGACTGATAAGGCGCCTAACGGTCCGGGCCCTCTGTTATCTGAGCCACCCAGCGCTCGCTTAAACTAAACTTGACGTGACAGACATAGTTTTGACTCATCAATAAAGAAAAAATGTCGACTCTATCTACACCTCAAGTACCTCATCCTACACCGATGCATGCAGAAACACCACATCCTACTCCTTCCACCTAGTATTTACAGGGAGGAAATCTGCAATTATTTATGGACCAGCCATTAATTATAAGCCCACCGTCGCCAATATCTACGGACGTGTATGCCACTCTCGTTAATGAGAAAAAGGCAAGGGCCTTATACATCGCGCAGGCAGACCAGCATCTCCTGCAGAATCTGCATGACGACAGTGTGTCGCGAGCTGATCTCGCCACACTATACAAAACGATGGCCGCACACAAACTTCGTGTTGAGGCCATAGATTCTTACATAGCTGACTATGTAAGATCTAACACCACACAAGGCCAAGAGTGGCAAACTGCCAGTTCTAAAAGAAAGAGGAATGTTGGGCCCTCCTCTAAACAAACCACCACCTCAACTGCAAATAAATTTCAGCCGCTAGCTTCAACTAGTAATGCTGAAACTGCACCTACTACAAACAACATCGATACAAACATGGACACATCTGATGGCGCCACTGCAAATACACAGAACAACGCCACAGTCCCAAAATCCAACAAGACCACTCCAATATTTCTGCGTGATCCCAAACAAGGCCGGGATCTAACGAAATTTCTGGGTACTTCACACCCGAACGTCCAATTCAACGTTAGAAACATGAGTGGTACTGTGGCGTTTGTACCTAGCAGTCCGGAAGACCACCGAGCCATAAGAAAGGTACTGAATGAAGCTTCTGTGCAGTACTTATCCACCTTGCTGCCAGATGAAAAATTAATGTATGTCACCCTAAAAGATCTGCCGATGTACATCACTGAGGCAGAAGTGACTGAACACCTAAAAGCGTTAAACTACGCGGTGGAAAGAGTGGGCCAACTACGTACAAATCGTAGTCAACCTCCACGTTTGTTACCACACTTCAGGGTGGCCCTGAAGAAGGAGGCCCACTCCAACAACATATATAAGGAAACGCGCATGTTTAATGCGCTCATCCGCGTAGAGGCATATCGTCCTCCTGCAAAACCACTACAATGCACCAACTGCCAGCAGTTTCAGCATAGTGCAGCTGGATGTCACCTAAAACCTGTGTGCTCCTTTTGTGGTGAGCAAGGACATAAACGCCAGGATTGCCAACTGCCTGGAATTCAAGGCGCTAAGCAAAAGTGCTACAACTGTGGAGGTGAGCACTCGTGCAGATACGCAAAATGCCCGGTGTGGCAAGAAGCGCGTATTGAGATGCACCTCAATAAAAACGGCCAGCGTACGCGTTATGACGCTGCACCTAAAAGTGGAAATCCACTAGGTCTGCCAAAGGAGGCATTCCGTGGCGCCCGTTTTCCTGGACTGGGCCCAGTTGAGCCCGTGCAACACACGGATTATGCTGCAGCACTTAAGACGTCCATGTCTCAATCTACTAATTCTACACAGTCAGAAATACCTCTGGCTTCGCCTGCAGTTGTACCTGCTGTTACAACAACTGCTACACAACAGCTACCAACTGCACCAACCACCATCAGGACCGCCCCTAAAGGTGCTCCTAATGTGCAAGCAAGAGCTCCAGCTGGGCAATATGTCCCACTACCGCCTCGGCAAACAGCCCAGAAACGTTTACTGGCATATCCACAGCCAGCACCACCATCTGCATCTCCTTTAGTGCCTGACGCACAATTCTTGAGCTTAATGGAAAAAATTCCACTCCATCTACAGGCGGACTTCGCATCTGTGTTGGCTGAAGCCCTTGCACATAGGCCTGCTAAAATTGCCTCGCAAACTGTCCTGGTATACACCGTCTTTACGTTCATGAGCAAATATGGCGGACAGGAGTAATCAGCTTACCAACCTCCTCGGGATCAGGATCTGTTCCTGGAATGCCAACGGCATCCGTGGGAAACTGCAAGAAGTGAGGAACTTTCTTGCAGTTAATAAAATAAACATCCTACTGGTCCAGGAGACCCATCTGTCTGGAAACCAGAAAGCCACTATTCCAGGAATGATCTGTCACAGAAGCGACCGAGATGACGGTTTTGGGGGCACGGCTATTTACATTAGTCGCAACATACAACACCATCGCCTCCAGCTAATCACCACTCAAGGCTTGGAAGGAACTGGCGTCCAATTGGCTACTGACAGAGGTCCATTTAATGTATATTCTTTATATATACCACCAGGCAGAAGAATCAGCACACAAGACCTGGATGCTGTATTCACACATGGCTCGGCCACCATAGCCATGGGAGACCTTAACGCCAAAAGCCCGTGCTGGAATTCCACCATCCGCAACCACAGAGGCATGGTCCTGGAAAGGTACCTAGAGCAACGTAACCTTGTTGCACTTGCTCCAGCATCTCCAACCATTACCTATGGAGACCGTCGACCACCTGACTGGCTGGACATCGCTATTGTGCAAAACATTCGGTGCCATCCACAAATCTTCTCCATCCCTGAGCTTTCGTCGGACCATTACCCGGTGCTTTTGTTTTTCAAGGCACGGCCAACACCCAAAGCCCGTCCAAATAGCATAAATCCACGAAAAACCGACTGGGTTAAATATAAAGCTCTTATGGCAGAACAACAGCCTGAAATCCAGCCATGCCTCAATACTGAAGATGCAGACCAACTCGCATCCAAAATAACCAGCACCATGACTGCAGCTATGTCTCAAGCCACTCCTCCTCGACGTCGCTTCTTCCAGGATATGAAGCCACTTCCGCAAGCCATACGTCAGCTCATCGCCACAAAAAACAAGGCACGGCGCAAATATCAACAAACACGCAGTCCCATAGATAAGAGAGAGTGGAATCGTCTCCAGAGCATCGTCAAACTGGAGCTCCAAGACCACAGTAATGAAGAGTGGGAACGACGCCTAGGCACTCTCGATACAGAGGACTCTTCTCTCTGGAGAATGTCTAAGGCTATATTGCGAGTTCCCTCTTCCGATCCTCCACTCTCAGACGGCAATAGAGTTGCCCAGTCTATGAGAGAAAAAGTTGAGTTGATGGCTGAACATCTTGCCTCGACATTCCATCCTGCGCAAAGTCTCGACGATGAGCTGACAAACGACGTCGAAGAAAAAGTTCGCGAATACCTTGACGAACCCTTCGACGCCGAAGAAGTGTGCCTGACCACGATAGAGGAAGTTAGCAAAATAGTGGCCTCTGTCCGTCCATACAAAGCGGCGGGCAATGACAACCTGCCATATGCCGCTTTCAAATCTTTACCACCAAACTGGACTGCTATACTTGTGCACCTTTTCAATAGTCTTCTGCGACTAGCACATTTCCCGGCCGCATGGAAACATGCCCACATTATCACACTGCCTAAGCCGGGAAAGAATGCTACACATCCCGGAAACCATAGACCTATAAGTCTCCTACCGGCCATCAGTAAACTGTTTGAAAAGGTGCTTCAAAAACGTCTTCAAAATATCCTGGACAATCAAAACATCCTTCGACCAGAACAATTTGGCTTCCGTCGACAGCACTCTACCACACACCAACTCCTACGTATCGTGGATGATGTTATACGTGGATTTAACCATCGGCACTATGTTGCAGCCCTCTTCTTGGACATATCACGGGCCTTCGATACCGTCTGGCATCAAGGTCTACTACATAGACTTATACACTACGACACCCCGTCATATCTGGTACACATGATGAGCAATTTCCTCAGTAACCGGACGTTTGTTGTCACCAAGGACAGCATACACTCACAACCATATGGAATCAACGCAGGGGTACCCCAAGGCAGTGTTCTGGGGCCTCTGCTATTTCTGACATTCATCAACACCCTTCCTACTCATAGGGGCTGCAACCTATACCTCTTTGCTGACGACACTGCAATAACCTCAGACTCATCACATCACGATATTGCAGTGCAAAGATTGCAACGCTACGCCGACATGCTAACTGTATGGTTTGCCACGTGGCGACTTAACATCAATGCCGCCAAATCCACGGCCATCACCTTTACGAGACGTCATCTACAGGATGTGAACAACCTACGTCTGTCAGGAGTTGACATTCCCTGGTCGACGGAAGCCACTTACTTAGGCGTCAAATTGGACGTGAAACTAACATGGAAACCACATATCATGAGCCTAGTCTGCAAGATCAACAAACGCTTAGGATTATTGTACCCCTTGTACAATAAAAAATCCGTAATGTCACTAAGGAATAAAATCCTAGTGTACAAGCAAGTTGTAAGGCCAGCTCTAACCTACGCTTGTCAAGTCTGGGGTGCTGCAGCGAGGACCAATCTCTACCCACTACAGGTACTGCAGAACCGCTACCTAAGAGCTTCAGTAGCCGCTGATTGGTACATCCCCAACGAGAACATACATAAAGACCTCAAACTCCCAACGCTCATCGACTTCATCAAGAGCCTTGCCAACACCTTCTACGCCAGACTTCCAGGCAGTTTTAATGAACTAATAAGAGGTCTCGGGGAGTACGACATAGACCCCGGCGAGACATACAAGCGACCCAGACTGGTACTTACCAATAACCGACTCTGACAAATCACCATCCCCATAATCAACAGTATACCATATCCATCAAAAAAAAAAAAAAAAAAAAAAAAAAAAAAAAAAAAAAAAATCATCATCCCAACACAATACACTTTCATACCATCTTCTAATTCTTCATCCATAACTTATACTCCACCATCTAACCACCGTCTTCTTTAAATTTCTACCATCATTAACCAGTAAGGGATCTAATCCCGGAATGGTCCAAGGTCAAGGGCGCCTCCCATAGGGAGGATAACCCCTTAATGACCATCACCCAGGGGCCCAATCACAAATCGTCACCCGCTCATTGGCCAGGGCAACGCAACCCCCTCCCATCTAACATTGTATATATAGGGGGAGCGGGAAAATAACGGTAGCGAGGGGTGGCAACAAGTGCCTGCAAGAAATAAGAGGAATAGAAGAAGCGGCCGGGAAAGCGATTCAGACAGTGAACGTCCCGACCAGCAGCGCCCCAAGCGCGTCTCAAAACAAAAAACGCCGCCATTTCCCTCACCACGAGAAACACCTACGCGCCGCTGAGGGTACAAATTGATGCAGAATCCGACGACGAGACGTCAGAGGATCCACCACCACAACCCGCAATAGCCTCCACCTCTAGAGACCCCTTCCCCAAGCTACCCCCCACCAAAGCCCCCATTCAAACACAGACACAGAAGAAACACACCACCCAGCCCACCATTCCCACCCCCACTCCCGCCCCAAGCACATCCAACAACGCAGCAAAAGCATCAGACAACCAGAAACCACCAAGAATAATAATCCCTGACGTCCAACACACGGTAAAGGTCCTCCGCATCCTGCGTGGCTCCCTTCCTGCCGGCACATATAAATTGCAGACGACGAGGGACTGCCTTAAGCTCTTCCTCCAACGGAAGCAGGACGCGAACCCGACAATGCAGCTCCTGAAGGACGCCGGAGTAGAAAACTACAGTTTTACTCCACGTGGGGATCAACCTCTTCGCTACGTAATCAAACGTCTTCCAGCTGACTTAGAGGAAGATTACGTGAAAGAGGACCTGGTCCTAAAAGGCTACACCGGCGTCCAAGTACGACAGATGATTTCACGTGGGAGGCCTCTGCCAAATTTTCAGGTTAGTCTTGACAGGACCACCGAAAACCAAAAACTTCTACAGGAACGAGAGGTGTGCCATATGATGGTCACCGTGGAGGTCCTGAAAACAAACCAAAACATAACGCAATGTTACAACTGCCAGCAGTTGGGGCACACTTTTAGGAACTGCAATATGACCTCCCGGTGTGTCCTTTGCGGTGACCTCCACCGCCTGGCTGATTGCCCGAAAAAGGCCAAGCAGGGCGTTGTACCCCACTGTGCTAATTGTGGGGAAACGCATCCTGCCAGCTACAGGGGGTGCGAGACGTTTCGCAACGAACGTCACCGCCGTCAACTGGCATCCATAGCCAGGAGCTCTCCCAGTGCTCAGCCAGGGCCAAAACCCATCATACACCCGGCCCTGGTTCAAACAGGTATCTCCTATGCGGGAACTACCGGAGGGCAAAACGCACCAGTGCCACCACAGAATGGTCCCCCTCCACTACCCCAACAGGCGCCCACGGGTGACCTGAGTGGGATAAAAGATATATTAAACATGTTCAGAGACCTAAATTTACCATCACTATTGATGAAGGCGCAGCCTTTCCTGGCCAAATTCAAAAGCTGCAGCAACACTTGGGAGAAAATAGAGACCATCATATGTCTCCTCTCAGCCCTTTTAGAATAAATGGCCCACGTAAGGGGAGGCACAACTTTAACTCGCGCACTACTGTGGAATGCAGATGGCATCCACAGGAAGCAACACGAACTTGAAAACTACCTACGGCGTAACAAAATTGACGTCGCATTCATCTGCGAAACAAAATTAAAGCACGAGCACACTTTTAAGCTCCAGGGGTATCAAATCTTTCGGAACGACAGAATTGGCAGACAAGGGGGAGGGACTGCTATCTTGCTTAGAAATACTATTGCTCATGCTTCTGTTACGTTGCCTGTAATGGCAGCGTTAGAGTGCACAGCACTTAAAACACGTGTAAATAGTAAAACGGTTATGCTGGTAGCACTTTATCGGCCCCCTAACTCCCCAGACTTTACACAAGACCTCGAGCAGATCCTCGCTTTAGAGGAGCACGTTATAATTGCAGGAGATTTCAATGCCCGGCACCCCTGGTGGTTTTCACGCCTGGCAAACGCGGCGGGAAATCTCTTGGTTGAATTTATAACTGATAATGATGACATTGAGGTACATCTTCCCCCAGAACCCACTTTTTGGCATCGATCAGGGCACTTTGACGCTGAGATTTTGGACATCGTACTAACAAAAAATGCGACACTGTTAAATAACTTTACTGTTTATCACAGCCTGGACTCCGACCATCTTCCTGTGCATTTCGACATACAGGGTGGCATTTCAGCCAGTGCCTCTGGCCCTCAAAGTAGAGCTGAGACCGACTGGAATAAGTTCACCACTGAAATGCACGGGATGGCGCAACCCAGACTGTCATACTATAGCGAGGCAGACATAGATGTCGCCATTGAAAACTTTACTGCCTCGCTACACACAGCCAAGAGAAATGCTACCACATACACCACAAGACCACCCGGTTTTTGCACGTACCCCGAGGTAGAGCAACTCATTGCGCGGAGACGACGCTTGACAAAACTGTGGCGATACACCCGTCAGCCTGAATATAAAGTGCTAGCAAAATGGCTACGCAACATCATTCGGCAACAAATTAAAATCAATAAAACTGAACAATGGGAAAACAAAATGCTGAGTACCACACATTCGGACTCTTCTTTGTGGAAATTACTCAAGGCTTTCAAAGTTTCCACGAGCGTCAACTCCGCAACTGAGGCGCTGCACACTCAAAGCGGCTTGCACTTCTCCGCAGAGGAGAAAGCCGAGGTCTTCGCTGACTGTCTCCAAGACAGATTCACCGAAAACCCAGTGACCAACTGTGAAATAGAACGGGAGGTCCAGACATGGGTACAAACCTGGGTGGCGCAGAAGCAAGAGCAACAACTACCCACCATAACACCGCAGGAAATTTACAAGCTCATTAGGAAATTGCCTAATGGGAAAGCTGCCGGTCCAGACAAAGTGACTAATGAGGAACTTAAGCATCTCCCGAGAAAAGCTCTGGTGCAACTAACAAAGATATTTAACGCCTGTTTGCAGCAAGGCTATTTCCCCTCTACTTGGAAACGAGCTAAGGTTATCATGCTCCCAAAGCAAGGGAAAAGCACCAGACAACCGCAAAACTACCGTCCCATTAGTCTTTTGTCTACTATTGGTAAACTGCTCGAAAAATGTATCCTTTCTCGGCTTCAAAAACAAGTCTCCGCAACACATGAACTCTCAAATTCACAGTTTGGCTTTAGAAAAGGACATTCCACTGAACTACAGCTCCTCAGACTAACTGATGACGTAACAGAGCAATTTAACAATGGGGCTTCAACGTTGGCGCTATTTCTGGACGTAGAAGCTGCATTTGACCGGTGCTGGCACAATGGCCTTATTTATAAACTGCACCACAATTTCCCGGCTCTTCAAAATTATCTATACTTGCTGCACAATTTTCTAGAAAATCGGCAGTTTTACGTCCAAGTGGGCCGCTCCTCCTCACGGGAGCGAGTGATGCGGGCTGGCGTCCCACAAGGGGCAATAATGTCCCCTTTTCTGTATATATTGTTCACCAATGATTTCCCAGTGGACGCCAGATGCAAGGTCGCCATGTATGCTGACGACACTGCAATATACAATCACCATAGAAATCCACGTTTCGGCCTTGCAGAAATGCAACGTTATGTGAACAACTTCCTCTCATGGCAACATGACTGGAAAATCAAAATTAATCCCGACAAATGCCAGCTGATTCATTTTTCTAAGCGGCGTCACACTTTGGCAACGGACCTAACGGTCGATGGTCAAATATTGCACTGCCGTCAGCAAGTTAAATACTTAGGTGTCACCTTGGACCGAACAATGTGTTGGTCCACCCACATAAAAAATAGCGCCAATAAAGGCAGACAGCGGCTAAAGCTGTGCGCCCCCATCTTCCGTAGTAAACAGTTGCGACTAAAGTCAAAACTTATACTATATAGGTCATTTATTCTCTCGGTGGTCCTGTATGCATGTGTGGCCTGGGCTAATGCCTCCAAAACCGCCCTCAAACAACTCCAAACCCTCCAAAACCTCTCCCTCAGAAAAATCCTCTCTGCTCCACTCCTCACCACCACCCAAACTCTTCACCTCGAAACTCATATCCCGTTCATCCCGGAGGCAATAGACAAAAGAGCAATGGCGGCATGGACGCGCATTAGGAACCACGAAAATGACGTGATCGCTAACATCGGCAAAGGCGAGCCGAAGCACCGCAAGCATACTAGGATAAAAATGTTCTAGAAGCGGTTCGGCTCGCCGACTAATGCGCGTCCACGCAACCTCGTCCCTAAGCCACATACATGTTCCGGCAGAGGCCCTCGCCTTGGAAAATATTCAGGAGCTGCCACCGCGGGACAGTGTACATAGTGTAAATAGTGTAGTGCGCTGGGACGCATATTTCTGGTGTGCCCAGTGAAGATGTGTGTGTATGTGTGTGCGAGTGTGTGTGTGGGTGAATGCGTGCGTGTATGTGTCTGTATATAATTTGTAAATATGTACATATGTATATATAACCCAAAGACGAAACAGACAAAAGACAAAAGAAAACTATTCTCGGTGACCTACAGATGGTCACCGTATGGGTTTTTGTATATAGCGAAAACTGTAAATATGAACAAAGTCAACTGTAAATCAATGTAAATATAGCCTGTAAGCCGGGCCCAATGTACCGGCACCAGGCCAATACTTTTAAAATAAACTAACTAACTAACTAACGGTCATTTCATTCTGACGAAGGCCATGGAGTTTACAATGGCCGAAAGCTGAATATTTTCAAACCTCACACGGCTGATCGCCCGTGAAACTTTAATAAATAACGTGCGCCGTGAAAGCTTTAAATCTTACATTATAAACCTGTACGGGGAGGAGATCTATCATCAACTACGACGATTTGAACGGCTACAGACGAGGAGAGTTAGTGCTTTATGCACCTTAGCTTTCCTGAAACGTTGCAGAGACTACTCAGTTGTTCCACGCTTCGCTGAGGTACATCACCATATTAATACGAACCGAGCGCAACACATCCTCCGTCGCGCCAGTCTCGCGCTGGTGAGGGAAAGAATACACAACACCTACTGCCTTCTGGACCGCATCTCTAGAGAACTTCTAACACTGCATCTCCAACTGTTTTCCTCGCTTCGGAGTTTGGACTGTGAATGGATCGACTTATCTTTATCCGCGCAGTACTGGCGACACCAGAAGAAAACCACTGACCGCCATGTTAAGAAGTTCAATAAATTTCACTGCACGCAACAACATCACGCTCAGTTAGACCCGTCTAGGCTGGTGATTAATCTAACGGAACGACCATTAGACCACACAACTACTTCAGTTTTGGCGAGAGGACTCAATTTCGCCCCGGCACCCAGATCCATACCAACCAAGGATTTCATCAGTGGCACTGAGCAGGCACTAATTAGTCTTCCGGCAGACGTAGCTGAAGAAATACGCACCGAAGTCAGCCTTACATTAGCAAGAGCCAAGAAACCCAGGGCCAATATCTCATCGGCTGAATTTAGAGCGCTGGAAGCACTGCGACAAGACGCGACTCTAACTGTGCTTCCTGCTGATAAGGGCAATGCCACGGTCATCATGGACACCATGGATTATCACCAGAAAATTACGAAACTACTTGAAGATCCCTCTTTCAAGGAACTGGATAAGGATCCGACGACCAAGATCACCAGAACAACTACAAGTCTCATAAAAAACTCCAGCGTAACCACTGCAGTACAGAAAAACATCATTCCACACGCAGCAGCTCCACCTAGACTCTACGGACTGCCAAAGATTCACAAGCCTGAAGTACCCCTTCGACCCATTGTGAATGCCATAGGCTCACCTACTTACCTGCTTGCCAAACATCTTACTACGTTACTGAATCCGCTGGTGGGTGACTGTCAACACCACATTGCAAATTCCAGTCACTTTATACAGAAAATTTCAGCGCTGAAAGTGGACCCGGATGATATTTTGGTGAGCTTTGATGTGGAATCCTTGTTCACTAGAGTGCCGCTAGAGGACTCACTACAGCTCCTATCTGAACGGTTTCCGGAAGACATCACCCAGCTTTTCAGACACACGCTCACTTCCACATACTTCAATTACAATGGCCAGTTCTTCGAACAGACGGATGGGGTAGCCATGGGTTCACCATTGTCACCTGCTATTGCCAACTTTTTCATGGAGAGCTTTGAACATACTGCCCTGGATACCACCTCAGACAAACCAAAGGCTTTCTTCAGATACGTGGATGATACCTTTGTTATCTGGCCACATGGAAAAGGAAAACTTTCCAGCTTCTTAGACCACCTCAACAACCTACATGCGAACATCAAGTTTACCATGGAAGTTGAGATCGATGGCTCACTCCCCTTCCTAGATGTTCTGGTCTACAAGAAGCCGGACGGCAGCCTAGGTCACACGGTATACAGGAAACCAACACACACCAACCGCTACTTGGACGCCTCCAGTCACCACCATCCTACTCAAAAGAAGACAGTTATCTCCACCTTGTTTCACCGAGCTTTCGATATTGCGGATGAAGACCACATTAAGCAGGAACTGAAATACCTACGAGACACATTGCTGAAAAACGGATACAGTGATAACGACATCAAAAAGGCACGCAAGAAGGTTGAAAACAATCGAAACAACCCCCTACGCCTCACTCAAAGGATGGATAGCTGGCCGAACAAAGCCTACATACCATTCTACGGTTCCGTCTCAAACAAGATCTCCCGCATACTCGCTAGGTATAACATCAAGACCTTCTTCACACCTCCAAAGAAGATCCAAGAATACCTTAGACCGGTAAAAGAACCACTTCGACTCAAGGTCCCAGGAGTTTACAGGATTCCTTGCGAATGTGGTAAAGTGTATGTAGGCCAAACAGGACGCACAATAGAAGAAAGGTGTAAAGAACATCAACGCAATATCAGGCTCCTACAACCAGATAAGTCAGCAGTGGCCGAGCATTGTATAGAGTATGTCCACAAAATAAACTTTGAAGACACCAAAGTTCTGGAGCATACGGATAAATACTGGGACAGAGTCATTAAGGAAGCCATTCAAATCAAACTACATCCAAACAATTACAACAGGGACCGCGGTCTTCAGCTAAGCCCTGCCTGGACAATAGCCATGAAACACATTCACAACAGCAACTATAGTGATTCTGGTCCAAGTACTGACCCTCAAGAAAACACTGTGGCCGGTGACAAACATAGCCCGAAACAGCAGGCCCAATCACAAATCGTCACCCGCTCATTGGCCAGGGCAACGCAACCCCCTCCCATCTAACATTGTATATATAGGGGGAGCGGGAAAAAACCCAGACGACTAGTACTCACTCCTGGACTCCTGGACTCCTAACGGTCATTTCATTCTGACGAAGGCCATGGAGTTTACAATGGCCGAAAGCTCAATATTTTCAAACCTCACACGGCTGATCGCCCGTGAAACTTTAATAAATAAATATCTATATTCAAAGCACTCCATTTTATGCGTAGTATTACTTTTTTATAGTCTATGGCATTTTATTTCTAATGTTGGTAATTTTTTTAACAGTTAAATCTGCGTGGGCCCTTTCTTTTTCATTCAAAGTATTCATTTGTCACTGTTTCCGTACAATATGGGATTGCTATGTTGCCAGGCGCTACAAAATTCATTGTAATTTTATTGGCATTAGGGGAGATTTGGATTTTCGTGTTCAATATCACACAACATCTCGCAGGAGCAATATAAATATATGACGGATATGAAAAATATACCACAAAACACTCTCTGTTTTCGCTTTTCACTCCCCATCCTCAGGGATGCACACATATGCGCACGCACGCACACGTGCACAAAGAAAACAGTGGAGAAAATTGAGAAGATGCTTGTGGGAGGGAACTGTAGTGGGGTGGCAGTTGGTTAGTAGTGGTGAAAGGAAACAACGAAGATAAATCAAATTGCAGGAACGAGATACGATTCTTCTTCTCCCCCTCCCCCCGCCCCTTGTAGTCCCCATATGAAAAGATTGTTTGACAGAAAGTGACAAAGCGGAAAGCAACTTGGCGCCCGTCAGACGTTTTCTCTCCCTCTAAAGATTATTGTATTGCCGCGTCTCCAGAAATGTATTCCTCCTCCAGTGGACTGGAATTGTTTCCTTGTGTATTAAATACTTCGTTTAACAGATAGCCTTATCTGTAAAATAAGCTTATATCTGAGGCCGACACTGAATTTCTACTTTCTCTACTACGTGTAGTAAAGTAGAGGAAGTACTGTATTCCACACAAAAACTTGATGCCGAGATTTCACCGGAAATATATATTTTTGAGACCCCTGAATACAAAGAAAAACATTTTTAGAAAAAAGTCCGTGTGTGTGTGTATGTGTGTGTGTGTGCGTGTGTGTGTGTGTGTGTGTGTGTGTGTGTGTGTGTGTGTGTGTGTGTGTGTGTGTGTGTGTCTGTCAGTCTGTGAAAGGCATTACTCAAAAACGAAAAGTCGGTTAAAAACCAAAGTTGATATTTAAATTTTTCGAAAATTTTTAGTGTTTTGAAAATGGCTCTAACGATTTTGAATAAAATGCCATATATTTAAGATATTTGTATAACAAATTAAATATATATATATTTTGAATTTTCTGACTATAGCCTGTGTAGTCCTGTTTACTCTGGATCACTTTTGAATAACTCGTAATCCGTAAGAGATACACCAGATCTTACTCTACAAAAAATGTATATCTCGCTAAAACACACAATTTATGCCAAAATAATTGTTTTTGTAAAGTGAACCATTTCGGAGATATTCCATGTTGTAAGATTTTTTCATTCTGACGAAGGCCATGGAGTTTAGAATGGCCGAAAGCTCAATATTTTCAAACCTCACACGGCTGATCGCCCGTGAAACTATAATAAATATTCCATGTTATTTGTGTCAGTTTTGGAAAACAAAACTTTCCTGAAATGGAACATTGTTGTTCATTTTTGTAAATGTTAAGCGTGCAAAGAGTACGGGATCTCAAAGTTTAAAACATTTGACTATCGCTCAAAGCTTACTGTATTCTAATAGTCCCGTTGCACGTACAAGGAGATAAACCGTAAGATAATTTGTACAAATGTTTGTCCCAACTAACACGATGAAGTAATAGGAATAAGAATTTGTGTGAATGGTCAGTACCAGAGTAGCGAAAGTCATGTGAGTGCAACACATAAGATTTTTTTATATGTTAACCGTACAAAGAGAACGAAGTTTGAAGCTTTAGAAGATTTGATTATCGCTCAAAGCCTACTGTATTCCTATATTCTCCTTGCACCTACAAAGAAATAAACAAAAGCATAATCTCTGCAAACGTTTATCTCGTCTAACATGAAGATATAGGAATAAGGAATAAGAGTTTGTAAGTGTGGTTAGTACAAGAGTAGAGCAAATCATGTGAGTGCAACACATCAGATTTTTTACAATGCTGTTTCTAAAAAGAAATGAGTTGCTTACATTTTGTAGCACTTCGAATTATGTAATAGCGTTGAGTGTTTATGGCACTGAACATTTGGAATAGGTTTTTATATTTATATAATGGCGTTGATGTGGCCACAAGTTGAGGCGATATTTGAAGTATTATCCGCTACCAGTAGCAAATTCGTAAGACTATTACACCTCTGGGCTCGGTGTCAAATCTGTGTTAATTCTTGGCTGAATTATCTTCCTTCAATTGTTTGCAATGAGTTTTATTTCCTTTTAACAAAGCTGAGCTCTCGAATGTGGCACATAATGTCATATTTCTAATAGAAAGTTCCTTATCCTTTGCAATTTTTACAGTTAAGTTAGCTAATTGCCATATTTTTGACTAAACATTCTTCAGTAATCGTTAGTGTTTATGACAGGATCGTAGATTACAGTATGTTTGACGGAATTAATTTCAATAAATTCACAGAACGGTTGTTATATTTTGTGCATCCCTCTTGGGAAGCACCACTTCTCAATGTCTCTGTTTTGTAAGTATTTTTGAGGGCTTAGAAATGAAGCTGCTTTGATTTGGTAGTTAGTTTATAATATTTTTCAAGTTGTTCGTTCAAGTTTCTCTATCATCTTTTTGTGTTCATCTAAAAATGAATTGGAGAACATTTCCGGGCTATGGTTTTCTTCGATATTAAATCGTCATTAATGCCTAAACAACGTAAACATCGGCATTAGAAATGTATTTGACGAAGAAGTTGCATCTAAGGCAACAATAAGTTATATAGCAAATTCAAAAGAGATAGTTTTTTTCTTAGTGATGACTTTCGTGAAGGACGCCACCGTTCAAGGAATGGTTGAAGAAGGTTGATGGAAATCATATACATTTATTTGGGTGATATTGAACACTGGTTTGCGTCAAATTCAAAACATTTTACATCAACAGTTAGACGTGAGAAAATATTGTTGTCCTGATCAAACACAAAAACGTATTGAAAAACTCTGGTGAAGAAAAACTCCAAGGCGTCACTTCAAATTTGGTTTGGAATGCCATTATTGGTGATAGATCTTGGATTTATTTTTATGGTACTGGAAAGAAAAGTTAATCGGCTAATGAGTATTTCGACGAATTCGCACTGCTGCTAAGAAGATGGCTATTAGTTTTTTTTTTTTTTTTTTTTTTTTCCAAGGCGGACCATATTGTTACTATAGCATTAAAAGTTAGACGTATTGTTACTGGCGATTGGTACAGAAATGTCTGTTTACTGCATATTTTTGAAAATTTCCCATGAAAACGTCCAACATGAAATATAATTTTAAATCATGAGAACGCATCGTCAATACAGCAAAACTAACAACTGAGTATCTGTTTGGTCTGAAGGACCATACAGCCTTGACCTAGCACCTAGTAATTTCGTTTTGTTTCCAGAAATTAAAGATAAACTGAATGGAATCACTTTGTTGTCCTCAGATTGGGATGGGTCTTTATGAAGCGCTGTTGCACTACTTAGCTTTTGCTTTGCTATAGCGAACTGTATTGAACTGTTTTCGTAACAAATACGAAGGTGAAAAATAGTTTTACCTTTATTTTATTGCCTCGGCTTAGCTGCTGTTGTGGCTTAAAGATTCTTTGCTACCCTCAGGTCGATGGCCTCGGATATGTAAATGAAATGTTCGCTTCTAAATAACACATTAAAGTACATTAATAATTTACATTCCTTTAGTTTGCAATACTTTCAGCTTGGAAGTAACACAAACTCCTAAAAATTATTTGATACCTTGGCTTTTCCGCAAACTTTAGCCGGTTATGTTGTCTCGTTTCACTAAAAACTCCTTTCGTGTGTCTTATCAACAACACCTCTTACCATCGCTGTCTGCTACGAAACATAACATTTGAACGTCATTACTAATATTTCTTTTCTCACTGAATATTCACAATTAATACACGTTATAAATTATTTTCACCACCCTATTTTTGTGTGTATTTGAATAATATTATAACTTTCTTTTCAACAAATTCACAATATTTCTTAGCAATTTTCTCAAGGGTTTATGAACAAATATCTTCAAGCTGAAGCAGTGAAAGATTATAAAAGCTTGTTTCCTGACGTGCCTCAGGAAGAGTGCTACCATTGCTTTAATTGCTTTTATTGAATGCAAAAATGTATTGATGTCAAAGAAAAGTAATTTGAAAAAAACATAATTTTTACTTTAAGGCAATTCTTCTCAATGTTGCCATTGTACATTAAGTGTACTAATTGCATTTTAATCATCACAAATACAGTTACTTCATATTGCTAACATAACAATTATGGACATGAAATTTGTGCTGAGCAGATCTTGAATCCATTCCTCATGCATAGCCTGCATTTCTGGTTAAACATAGGTATAATGCTAGCTTGCTATAAGTAAGGAACAAATTTTGTTGTTGAAATTTTCATCAGTGTTCCACAGCTCTTGCTTCTATTTATTTATTAAACACTATAAATCTTCTACTGTAGGTCTATAAGGTTTTGTAGCTGAACGCCTTTTGAAGCACATCATATAGTGATTTAAATGCCTGCCTATAGGACTCAGTTCGTATAAAATTACCTTAAAAACGATGTTTTGCCCACATTAGTGTGAAAAATTATTCAAGATCTCAGGAATCTTCGAGCTCTAAATTTACTACCGAGGAGTAGAAAAAGATGTAGGAGGACCTGTAAGTACACTCAATACTTTTTAAGTACCACAAAATCAAAGGGTGTCTTACTTTATGCTTATAAGTTTTAAAACTCTTTCTTGCAATTTCATTTTCCGCCACATTCTCATTTTAAAATTATTCCAAACTATCTACCTTTCGGTATAAATCACTGGAATTTTATACAATACCTTGTGAATAACAGGATAAAACAATGATGTGATAAATTCTCTTAATATGCTTAGAAATATCACATCTAGTGAAGTTTCATATTTAAATTTTATTTTCTCCCAAAATAGCAGTATATTCAAACATTCCCTACATTGTATTAATATAACATTACAATGTAATTATAAAATAATAATTTTTAAAGACATAATGGTATGGTTTAGGGCAATCTTTCAAAGCAATAAGCAATATTAAGATAGTCATATATAGAGAACTAATTCAAAAATATGCAACCTCCTAATTGTGCATTTTATACATATGCTGAGAGATATTCTAGCAGTTTCAACGAATCAAACAAAAGTAGTGGGTTACAGAAATTTTACAGAGGGTTATCCGCAAGATAATAGGTTAACCATTCTAGTAAAGAATCAAATCAGGATGAGATGAATGCGTTGAACAGAATACAGTATTCATGTTTTACACATCCTAGAGATACCTATCATTTATTAAATTACACAAAGCAAAATTCCATATCAGATGATCGACATGTGTATAATGACGTTTTATTACCAAGTGTTCAAAAGGTCTTTACTCAATTATGGCTTTCATTTTTGTATAAGATGATATCGTAAATAGTTTTATAAATAAATGCTAAAGCAACGAATGGACAGTGATAAAGATAAAAAAGCACTAATTTGCTCTACTGTTTATTTATAAGTAGAGGAATAATTATATTCCATCTGAAAATTTGATATTGAGATTTCACCGAAAATACAGTTTTGAGACTCCCTGAATAAAAAAGAAAGCTTTGAAAAAAGCCCATTTGTGTGTGTACGAGCACGAGTGCGCCGCGAGCTAGACGTGTGTCTGAACTGCATATTGTAGATATTGTAAGGCCAATACATTTAATTTGGAATAATAGGAAAAGATTATTCATTCTGGTTTGTTTTAGATCTAACAAACATATGTGAATTTTCTGTTATATAAGTGTTGCACTTTATTTTTTAAACTTTGTTGCGCCCGAAATGATTCGGTACAGCAATGTGGAGCACAGCCGATATTGATTGCAAGTATAAATTAAGAGAAAAACAAAGGAAAAACAATTGTTGCTAGGCGCCGTAACCAAGGGGAATAAATAGTGAATCTTTTGTAGTGTTGTGAGCTTGGCGTCATACAGTGAAGACGTGGGATTATGTGAAAATAGTGGCGGATGCATGTCGAATAAACAGAGAAGCATTGGTAATCCGAAATTACAAGAAGAAATACCAAACAATCCGTTAGTGATCTCGTGGAGAAGAAATATCACATTGTAACTATTCACGGATATAAATGCGCGTTAGTGAAAGTAAAATCAAAGCTTGTCGTAAAAGTGAGCCATTTAAGGCTGGCATAAGAAACAATCACAAAAGAAAAACTGTGCCGTAGGAACAACCCGAATAGTTTCGGACAATGGCTTGAAGAACATGTTAAAAAGTGAAGTGATTCGTGAATGCACGTTATTTTAACTCAAATAAAGTTAACTTTGGTGAATTCGAACTTTAATTGAGAAAATCCTCGCCCATGCCATATTGTCCATTATCTGTTGCCCGCTACATACTAACCTGTAACAAAGAACTCATTGACTCCTTTTTTAAAAAAGCCACTACAAATGTAACCAACCACTACCAAACTTAGCATTTAAATTCAGGATCTTTCAAGGATGTGGCACGGAGATTTCCAAGAAACTCCCCTTCCCTAAACCGTCCTTTACATG
Source organism: Tenodera sinensis (assembly GCA_030765045.1). Classification (NCBI taxonomy): domain Eukaryota; kingdom Metazoa; phylum Arthropoda; class Insecta; order Mantodea; family Mantidae; genus Tenodera; species Tenodera sinensis. The sequence goes on along the minus strand of CM060966.1, from coordinate 102,911,312 downwards.
GAAAATGTTGATTCCCTCAAAACTAGATCTAAGAATTTTGATTTGTTTCAGATATTTGTATAAGAAATTAAATGTATATCTTGCATATTCTGGGAATGGCCTTGAAGTTTTCTTAATTCTGCATTACCTTTGTATAATTGGCTCTCAGCGTTGCCATTTGCTCAGCGAGCGGGCGACAAGGATAGCAGATTTGACTGCCTTTGTCACACTGAAACTGTCTTGCGCGTAAAACTGGCAATACCGAGAGAGGAACATCACTGAATTGGCTAGGCCCATGCTCACTCTTTATGTAGTAGCTACCATAGTGAAATATTTTCAAAATATTCCCTATTGCTGATTTGAATTATTAAATATTTACCTATATGATGTGGAACTACCCGCTGTTCCGTTCCGATATCCTATGCGGAATACTGCTTTAGATGATTTCTGCTCCGGCTGCTCTGGCATGTGATCTTAATTTCTGGGTATGCGTGGGTGTTTGCGAATAAAACCAGAACTCTCGTTGAAACACTTTTATTCTCACCAAAATATGACTGCGTGAGTTTTGCCGATCGCTATTATCTACGTTAAGTCGTCACTGTGTCTTTACTAAGACCGAAGATTGTTACTATTAAATATAATGTGTCCTCACACTCGAGCATCCGGAATGCAAGTCCCGTGACTGAAGTGCTCACTCGGAGATCTGGGCGTCAAGTGTACCGAACCGTTCCGTCCGGCAAATCTAAACGACACTTTCTCTCCGGGTTCTGGAGGACAAGTGTACATGCGTCATGACGCTGTCTTATACCCCCTTAATTTCTCCTACGACGGGTTTCGAAGAAACGACCATCCCTTGTTTTCCTGCTCAACACCGGCACTGAGCGATTTACAGGAAATCTGGTCTTAACAGGCCTCGCTTGACTACCTGAAGCTCGCCCCTAATGACTTGTCTGCAACATTTCGTGCCTTTTTGACAATTTTCGCCACAACTAATATCGCAGATTCTGTAGCTTTATACGTGTAACGATTTTAACATTTTCTGATTATTTAATTCCGCCATGTGATGCAGTATTATATCCATAATTATGACATTCACAATTTCGGCTTCATATATCTTTATAAAATAGAAGTCGTTATTGATTGTTTTTTGTGGCCATACAAAGGACATGGATTTCAAATTACCCACTCTTTAAGAAATCTGTCTATTCCTTTACCCACCGCATCCTATAACGAAATAAATAAATATGAATTGAAAGTTTATCTCGATTATCATAAAGTAGACCTTTCGAGAAATAGGCTATATGGAAGTGAATGGTCGTAAGAATAAAAAGCATCATTATTCTGGAAAAAGTGTATCTATAAAATAACGTTTTAATAATAACAATGGAACAGTTATATTACCTTAAAGTCGCTTTAATCAGTGAGACAGATTAAAGGAACACTATCAGCTAAATTTTCAGACATTCATTGTTCGGGTTTTGCTTTCCAATTTATTCGGAAGCCTGTTTAAGAATCCTTTCGTTACAATTTTCTCAGTCTCTTTGCCGCTAGCGCTCCGTTGAAAACGTTCTCAAAGCTGTGTTACTGAGTGCTCTCATTTCTTCTTACCATCTCTTTTTTTTTCCTCCTTTATTTTCTCTTTTCCTGCATTGAAGCACGCATTCTTATTTGAAACTTGTGCGATCTTTTCTTTTGTCCTTTCCCATTTTTCACTTGTATCAATTCCTCTTCATTTTGACGTATCCTTCTTCGCTCTAAGTCCTACTGCTTTTCTTCCTCCTTAAAAGCGTCTTCCGTTTTCCCCACCCCCTTCCCGTGACATATCGCCTTGATAATCCAGCAATGTGCCGAAGCTGTAAAACGTAAAGTGAATAGTTCGTCGACCCGTGTGATTCGGTAATTCTACAGCACTAGACCATCTCTTCCACAAGACTGAGTTTAATTGTTATTAAGCTGACAGAGCCTGTTATAGCCCCCCCCCCCCCCTCCGAGAGAAGCTTGGGGTAATGATCAGAAGTGTGCATGAGATACTGGCAGCGGGGGAGGAGGTGAAAAGGGTAAAACGAGCACGTCTAACTTGCTCCTCAGGGTGGCGGAGTGTGAGACGAAATGATTCAAGGGGTTAGTAAGATCTTCACTCCCACCCTCTTCCTCAAGTCGCGGAATGAAGAGCCGGACTCAGGATCTTGGTTTCTATTTCTAAACCATCCCTTAATAGGCAGCTGTAAACTGTTGTAGAGGAAATGGAAAAGCGATTTTACTGCCGAAAATAATTAGAGACCTCGACGTTATAAAGTGCTCAAAGTAATTCTCCACTCCCTTGCATTTTATTGATGACAGAGGTACGACGTTCACATAGCGAACTGGTAGGGTAAGGGGGTTGTAGTTCATAGGAGTATAACGATAATTGCCAAGTTATAACCTACCCCTTACTGTGTTGCCAGCAAACAGCACAGTAGTATTTGCGAAGAAAGAAGTCCATAGCTACATTTGTGTAGGAATAGCTCATACTTACAGACGAGTCGTGGCCAGGAAGCCAATGCTAAGGGAGAGAATCCCATTTTAATGGTCTTCAATCTCCTCTTCAATAACTTCACTGGAACGATTGTCCACTAAATGCAAATTCTAGGTGGTTATACGCTAAAAGGCAACTACTCATAATTTCGAAAACTTCGAAAGTACCTCTACGAGAGTACCACAAAATTTAATGGCGGCTGAAGGCTGACCACCTCATGATCAGATTCTCTTTTCTGTTACGCAAATAAATGTTGTGGTCACAAATAATATTTATAACACCGGCTTTACAGCAAGGCCTGGCAAGACTCTGATTGGATGTTGTGTTGACTAGCTATTCCTGCCACGCGTCATCAAATTTTATGTGTTATATAGTTTTAAAAATAATTAAATAATTTGATTGTCTTTCAAAATATTCCTCTAAAGCTTGAATATAATTTTTCATTCGATGAAACCATTCCTTAAATCACGATGCCACTTTTCCTGAGGCTCTTCGGAAAACCAAATTTGTATTGTACTACTGCTTCATCTGATAACGAAAGTGATTCCATGCTGTCTCTAATTTTTAGAGACAAAAATAGATTATAAGGTGATAAGCAGCAACGGTCTATAAGAACTGTATTGTGCTACCTTTAAGGCATCCAGATACGCAGTTCTTAATCTTGCCGTATGGGACGATGCGTTGTCATGATGTAAGATTATTTTTGCTTTGAGCATTTTCAGGAATATTAAAAAAATTACGTTAAACAGACATGTATATACCAATTAGCAGGAGCAGTACGTGTAGCCTCTAATGCTTTAGCGGCAGTGTTACTCGTTTTCGGACATCTTCATACCAGCACTGCGAATTGTGGGCTTGAGGCGATTAGGTTTTATTTTCAGAATTATAATAATAAATCAAGCTGTATCCCAGCACGATATTCCGAACTAAATTTGAAGTGCCGTCTTGGAATTTTTCCGCTGTTTTTCTGCACAATCAGTGCGCCGTTGTGTTTAATCGGGAGACAATTTATGTGAAATCCTTCGACAGCAAAGTTTTCTCACGTATAATTGTTGATATCAAATGTTCCGGATTTGACTTATACCAGTGGCTAAGCCAACCAAATAAATTCAAAAGCTATCTGTTGATCTTCTTCAACATTGTTCGAAGAGCGGTAATATTGTTATCGGCAAGAGCAGTTCTTGGGTGTTGTTCATGAAATTCATCACTAAGAAAAAATTTCCACCAATTGTAAATTGGATTCTTCGGCAAACGGATTTCTAAGCCAATGTTCACATTGTTTAGGCGTTAATGAGAATTTAAAATCGTAAAAATCATAGCCCGGAAATGTTCTCCAGTCATATTCATTTTTTGATGAACATGAAATATTAAAATGGTGATAACTAACAAATTATTACAGAAAATCGAATGGAAATGAAGTTGCAAAACATAGGAAAGTAGCTGTCAAATTGTATTCAGAAACATACCAATCTACAAATTTTCGGTATCTCTCCGGTATAAGGTCTTATTCTAAAAGCTCCTGATGAACTTGTGAGTAGCTTCATGAAGTGTTGGAAAGAACTGCATACCTGTGTGCGGCTGTAAGGGAATGGGGTCTTTGGCTCTGTGTCCAATATTTCAAATATGTCTGGTGACCTTCGCTTTCCCAATGACATGTTTCGCCAGCTATTCCAATCTCCTTTCCTTCATTTATCACTAGAAGTCAGCACAGTCGCTGTAGATCATTTGTTGTATTCAACTTTATTTGCATTCCTTCAGTTCCTTGAAGCATGCTTTGCTACCCCCTCTTTCCTCTTCCGTTATCATCTTTGTCTAATCCCCTTTTCCCTTCAGCAGCTCCACCCCAAACATCACAAGATTACAGTATGGGGAGATAAACGCGGGCGAATAATTGGATTGTGGCTTCTAGGACATACATAGGCTACTCGTTTAATCAACCGTATCAGCGATGTAACGCCGTGGCAGATATGAATGCCTTTAGCGCTCGTCAGTCTGAGGGATGTCGGGATTCATGTCGTTACAAAACCCCTTCTCCATCCATGTTATAAAGTGTCCAAAAACCGGGTTCACTGCCTTCTCAACAGCGTGTATTACATCGCTCCAGGGAATTCACATGATGTCATTAGGGATTAGCAGAAGCCGGAGCTTCGTTCGCGATATTCTGTTAACTGATAAAGCGCTTACTTCTTTCTCACTTTTTGTTTGTTCCTCCTTCCCTACCTTTTAGAAGGACATTTGTTCAATTAGTATTTCTTTAATGATCTAGATCTCCTAATATCTCTCCTTTCACTCTTCATCGTTAAGATGTATCTCTTCTCTACATCTTCTTCTTTATTCTCCCTCATACTGTTACTCCCTGCCTCATTCTGTCTCACTCTTCCTGTCTGTGAGAATGTCCATGATCTCTATGACGTGATCATGTTCTGTAGTCTTCATTACGATTCAGAATCGTAACATTTGATGCAGAATTTTATTCACTCCAATTAACTACAGTGGGAACCCAGATCGCTAATTGGCTATGCGGTAATATTTTTCGTAATACCAGTAATATCACTAAAGTGAATTAAATAATTATTAATAAAAATAACTATTACCATTAATTTAAGATGGTAAATAAGGAATTATAATAATAAAGATAAATCAAACAAATAAGTATGTAAACAGAAGGAAGGAAGGTAGAGGATTAAGTTTACGTTTTTATCCGTTACATTTTGAATAGTGCGTCCTTTACAGGAAATAGTTTAGAGACACTCTCTCTTGATCTGGATGTGGAAGGTGACGGACGCACAAGAGGCGTCATCCAAAATTTCTAGTAGATATGACCACCTCCATAGCGTAGTTGGTAACGCGCTTGCCTCTGGCGCGGGGGACCCGGATTTGATCCCCGGAACCAAGATAGGGATTTTTTCCCTCGCTGGGAGGTCGGGCACGGTGTGCACGCAGCCTTGTTAAGTCCCGAGGGGGGGGGGGCAATTGAGGAGCTACTTGAAGGAGAAGTGGCGGTCCCAGGTCGAGAAGACGACATAACTGGCTGGGAGGGCTCGGGGCGCTGACCACGTACCACCCTCCAGTACTGCATCCCACAATGACGCCTGTAGTGGGCAGATGTGGAAGACGCAGCGGCTGGGCGGAAAGCCTTGGCCCTTCATGGGCTGTTGCGCTGGGGTTTGCTTTATTAGTGGATATAATTGAGTTTCCGTCTATCTAATGATGGATAAACGTAGTGAAGTGTGCGAGAATTATATTAACTGTGAAAGTTCGATGAAATAGCACGTCCGCAGTAAATATACTACAGTTTGTAGTACAACTTATTTAAACAAAGAAACAAAAAGTAAGCACTTAAAAATAAAAGTACTTACATATGTATCAAACCAGGAGGAGTAGGAAGTGCTTTCCTTCGTTGTTCAAGCATTTCTGGCACGCTGCTGTTCCCCAAACAAATGGCGGCAAGTTCTTGTCGAATGTTATTTCTGAAGTACGTGGATTTGTTTTCGAAAACTTCTCTTTTATTCCAGCCCCCTAAGAAATAAAGCTTGCAGGGGGTTAAATCGGGGGATTCTGTACGTATGTGTGAATGATAGATGAATACTCTTTGGGAAACAGAATATGGTCAACCGAAAAGAGCCATTTCAGTTAATAGGCTCCATATCGTGTTTAATTCACACTGAAGACTCGCGCTTCAGCGCCGGTCTGCTGAGGGTCGTGAAATCTGTTCTTGTGCTTATCAGTTGATCACCCAGTACTTCCCACTATTTCCTATATGTCAATTTCATCTGTGCCAATCATAGCATCATAAAATAAGAAACTTCGGTCTCAGTGATCAATATAGCAATGAAAATTCGAGAATAAAGCAACGATAAAACTATTTTTTTTTTCGATTGTTGCCCTAAGTTCAACGGAAATACTCGATACTCTTACAAAACTTACCTGTGTACGCTGCAAAATTTTAAACTTTAAAATTTTCCGATATTTTATTAAAAACTTTAATCGATGAATCTGCCATTATATTTCAGATAAAAGCGAAACATTTTCAAAGACAACAGCCGGTACAGGAGCTTTATCCCACCATTTCAAAGGTCTTGTTTACTCAAGAAGTCCTAGTGTTCATACATTAGCAGAAAATTTTCGGCAATTCTAGACTGTAACTCGGGCACCGGCACTGATGCTACTTTAGAGCGTGGGCATTAGACAGCACCAAGAACTTGCTTACCGAGCAGTGACCGGACATATCACAGCAGTGGTTAGCAGTGGGGGTTCAACTTTTGGCATAGCAATACATATATATGCATCCCTGATGAACATCTTAATGCACTGCTTAGAATCATGGCAGCGAGAAATATCTCCCCAAATATTCATAGGCTGTTCAACAGAAAACTATACAATAAAAAATAATACATTTAATATAAGTTGCAGTTTAACTTTCTTGTATCTTATAATTTATATAAGCTACTTATTTATAATGTAAGTGCTGAGGCTTTCACGGCCGGCATTATCAGAGGAAGGTAATCCAACTCGACCACGGCCCACAAACCCAGAAAACCTACTTAACTTACTTATTTATAATTTCTTCGGCTTTTAACTTTCTAATTGTATGATCTGTCTTGGGTTTTTATATTACGAAGAGTAATATTGTTCTCCTACGTTTAAGAATTCATCAGTTATATGCAGAAAAGCCGTTTCTGTTTTATGTTTTGATGATTAAGTCTATGTACATATTGGTATAATTAAATTCATCAAGCATATAAACAGAGCCAAAGATTCTGTTGAAAGAGTGACACAGAACTGCGTATGATAAGTTGTCTGACAAATTGGAATAAATATGTCAGTAATTACATACAAACACTCTGTAATGTCATAAATGTAGAATATTTGTTCACTATTAATAGATTTTCAGGTTAGTTTATCCTGGTGTATAGCTCATTTTGTCATCAATAAAGCACGCCACTGACATTACACGAGAGCCGCGCTGAGGCTCTAAGCTAACAGCGAGCCAGAGCAAGGTTCGATCGGACAAACCCTGCCACTGTTTGCTGTAACTTATATACAAGTAAGAGATGTATTTAATCTTATTTAAAATTTAAGAAAACATATTTTTCCTTTGGCCTTGGTGGGATCATAAAGACCTCTCCTCAACAACAGAAAGTTTCAAGCTGAATTATTGTGTTTTTGACAAATGGTGATTGCGGTACCTCTTATTAAACAAATGTATGCTCTTATGTCCACTTCGCGAGTGGTGCAAAATGATACAGATTACGGAAGCAAATGTGTTACCAGTTAGAAAACTGAGTAGCAAGTTTTCGTATAAAATGTGGGAGGCAATTTTCCAATCTGTATCGCTAACCACGCTGCACATTTCTTGCGTCATATGAGGATGACAAGTGGTTCCTTTTCTATTCTTTTTGTTATTATTTTGGAGCCAGGGCACGCTGATAACACTTGTGCTGTAGCAGGGTTTATTAATCTGAAGCGAGTGACAAGGATGATGAGGGTGCGCTGCACGTCCGCTGTCAATGGCAACTGACGCGTAGCTCCGGAAGAAGTGTCTTCTTCTAATTGACTCGTTCATCCATGACATATTCTGTGTCACAAGTCGTACATCAAGGTAGGCGTATCCTCCCTCGCCGTGTTTCGGGCAGATGTTCTCTATAATAGATGTCCTTCTTCACCCCCTTTCTCTTGTTTAGGTGCTAACAGCCTTTGGACAGAAAATATTGCAGTGATGCTTGTTGATTTATATTCCCTTGCGGATAGATACCGCAGAATGGCACAACAAACGATACAGTAGACAAACATTTTAAACCCAAATTCAGCACTCCTTTTTACATTGAACGTCTTTATGGTTATAGCTTTATAATTCATAAAACGAAGTGAAATTTTTGATGAGGTACTGAGGGAATACAAATGGAACGGTAGGAAGAAGCATGGAAATTTAAATTTATGAGTAGAAGTAAAACGAGGAAATTGTCGGTTAGGTTGGTATGTTCTGCTTAAAATATTAGACCATCAGTGTCACCATTTTCCGAAATACCAGCAATGTTTTAATGAGATGGACTCTTTTAGGAACTTATCTAATTCTTAAGAGTATCACAGTTTTAGTATACGTGAATCAAAACTTCATATGCTAAACGATTTTTGGTAAGTTACCAAGACTTGTGACCGCATTTGTGCACTAACTAACTCAGCGTACAACCAATTCGCATTCTCTTCGGCCCCCAGATGGGGTAAAGGAGGGAAGGACAGGTCCGTGCAGCAAGCGGCGCATGGAGGCGCCCACAATACGTGCAGGTGACGTTGAACGTTCTACTCTATTGGAAGTGAATGTCGTAAAAGAGGCCACTACCAAAGACAGTGCTACAGCTGCAAAAACTTATAAAACAAACGTAAATAAGCACAAAATGGAAACTTGATGAATTAGCTGCTAACATGTTGTTCTTTGACTGCCTCCTTATCATTGTACTCTGAATCCCATAGAATAAGTATGGTTGGAACTAATAGGAAACATTGCAGCCAATAATGTCTTCGGAAGAAAAATGTTACTGAAATTTGAGCCTTGTTCAGAATAAAGGACATTGAAAACAAGAATCATTGGCGTAATAACAGCCATGTTGAAGAACTAGAAAACAAAAGTAGTTTGCTTGAAGATATAATAGAAAACTGCCAGCCGCTGCTAATCGATATACTAGAAGACGAGAGTACATTTTCAGAGAATGACCATTAATGGTCATGGGTAACTAGTACAATAAAATATGATATATACGTATTCTACTGTGTTATTTATTCAAGTTTGCAGATTACTGCACGCTGCTGATATCTTCTCTGGTTTCTTACTTACAATCAAGTCTAAACAATTTTTAGCCAAACTGTAAACAATGTTCCTGGTCGTGTTGTATAATGATGATATTGCAACGCCGATGTTTCAACTGCTCACGCCTGGCACACGACCAACACGTACTATACCTGACGTAGAGGGTAGCCTAATTTCTTCCCCTTCCTCCAGGCTCTGGCCGAAAGTAATAGGAATGGATGTACTTTACCGGTACGTAGAGTGTCCTCTGATCATAAAACTTATACTTATGGCTGTTTGTTGCAAGACTATCAGCTGCTCTCAGTTTACAGGGTGTATGTTATAAGGCTGTGGAAGGTTGTAATGTGATTAATTAAGAAATATTGAAGGTGGAAGAAAAAACTGATAATTGTTGTAATTAACTAAATATATGTTTAAGGTATTGATCTTCTTTACTCCATGGATTAGGCAATGCTTCGTATTCTGGATTCAGAACATTCCTGACCATCGTTTTCTTGGTCTTCCCGGATGTTTTTTTCCAATTAGCCTACAGTTTAACACTTTCCTAGGAATCCTAACTTTGGGCATTCTATTAACATGCTCTCTCCATTCATTCCCGTAAGTGGTAATTTGGTCTCCCAAAGGGTTTATTTCTAGTTCTTCCCTTATTTTTTCATTTGGAATTTTATCTAAAAGTGTGCATCCTTTTACTGTTCCCAAAAATCTCATTTCGGCAGCCTGTATCTTGTTTGTGTCAGCTTTTGTCAACGAACATGTTCGGAGCCATAAAGAAAAATACACGGCCATTACTTTATAAAATTTAATTGGTGTTTATTTCTTTGTTTTTGTTCTGAGGCTTCTGTTTATTGTAACAGATATTTGTTGGAACATACGCAATATATTTTTAAAATATTTTCAGATTTGTAGCTGACATATGTGCCTAAATATTTAAAACCCGTGACTTTCTCTAATATATTATTAATTACAGTTTTGGTTCTAACAACCTTGGAATGCCATTGTTTTTGTTTTATCTGTCGAAATTTTAAAATTATAATTGTTAGATAACTTCTGTAAAATATACACTGCTCTTTGCAGCTCGTCTTCAGTTTTACTTAAAATTATCTGGTCATCTGCAAATAGTATCGTCTTAAACGTAAAATTTGGTATAATATTATAACAATTTGCACCACATTTTAAGGTACTGATTAAGATGTAAATACATCTGAGGATAATAAATTAAATTCATGTGCCGTAGTTATAAAATAGCACTTCAGTAACTAAATATAAAATCTCAATACTTCCACAAACAAGTGAATTGTCAGAGGTCTTTCTTTTGGAGCTAAAGGTACCCTTCTTAGCTACACCAAAAATGTTTTACAAACTTCAGCCTGCAACATTAAACTCCAGGAGACTAAGGATATTCTGTTATGGATATTGCTAGATTCGTTGTAGATACTGTATAGGGACAGTCATTAAGTCGGTTAAGTGTGTTCATAGATTCCGGATGGATTTTTCAAAATTATTGTGAGATTGTTCTTTTTAGTCTGTGTAATGCCAATGTCATTTTAGCTGCAAATTTTGGAATTTCGCATCCAATCAAAGCTAAATTCGTAAGCTGTAAGTTGGGAACTTCAAAAGCGTCAGTTTCTCTTGTATGACCATGACCAGAGCCGAGCTGGAATCGCAAAATTGCAAAACAATTTCAACAAATCTATATGTGGGTAAAGAAATTCCTCACCTCCACTGTATTCTGATTCCTTCGTAGAAGTATTTTATACCCACTTACTGAAGATAAAAAAGCAATAATAGGAAATAACTGGACGATAAAATGCTAAAATTGTGTTATATTTTGGAGTGAAACTTCAAATATTGAAACTTGGATGAGTTACACTATTACTTTTATTAATCTGTCTGAAGTAGCCAAAAATATACTGTAATTATCTCTTCGGTTTTGGGAATTGAATTCTTACTTAAGTTTACATTTTCATTTTCTCATAACAACCCAGAATTGATATGAGATAGGGTCTTCTTTCCCACAAAGTTACTTATATGAATCTACCTTAATTACCGTGTCTCTGAAATTCTCTTCTTACTGATGGAATAATATTTACAGTTTTTTTCTGAAGCTTAAATTATGGAGAAGAATATAAACTTATAATCAGTTAACTCCGAAGATTCTGCTAATATCATAATACTATAAAATTTAAAACCCATTTTAAATACTTTTTAAATGTCTAGTGCATGGTCAAATATGTATTTATAATTCTTAAACTTTCGGCGGTGAAATACAAAGGCTACTGAAACACATTTAAAAGTGCATAACCAGTAAAAAAATTAGCTGATTGCAAGCGTCATGAACTCGAATGTTTCTATGGCATAAACTGATTCATTATGGATGCATTTTAGTAGTTAAATGCATATTTTGGACATGATATTTGAATTGAGTTAACAGTTATGATAATTCACAGCTCTTATACTCAAGCCACTGCAGATACCTGATAGGTTTTAATCTCCCATTATTATTTTCTGTTTCTGAAAAGAAATTGGAAGTAAATATTAGGAAGAAATCATTACTAATTTAAACTGTCGTTTGAAAATTAATCTGTCTATATTTCATTCTGTTTCATAAGCATGTACAGCATAGTTGCAGGAATATAATACTTTTTGAGTACTAATTTATATTTGATTAATTTAATACATTTGTTTTCAAAAGGAACTAAAGCTTTAAACTATGAAACACTTAATATTTTAGTAAATGGATGAGTAGGTTACTCGTCACAATGTAAATAATTCACTCACTTAGCCACTTGAGTTATGCTCTCCACAGGCACACACACAGACACACACACATGGACCTTTTTCTAAAAATGCTTCTTTTTTGGATTCAGGGGTCCTCAAAACATATTTCCGGTGAAATCTCGACATCAAATTTTTGGGTGGAATACAATACTTCCCCTACTTACCAGTAGAGAAAGTAAAAATAAAACATTTTGTATGTAAGGTTCATTTGGGGTGGTGGGAATATCTTGCGCACTTTAAAGATGCTGACCTAAATAAATAGTTTAGTACGTATCTGACCTTTAGTTTTGATCATGCTGTCCTCTCTCGCTCATTCTCTCTTAAATTTAAATTATTTGGGGGGACTGCTGTTCAACAAAAGTTTATAGTCCATAATCCTTGTAGACTTTAATTAGAATTTTAATTTAATCTTAGGTAACTCAGCTATCAATATTGCTATTTATCATAATAATATACTATCATATTGATTATTACTTATCACAATGTTGCATACTAAATTCTCTTATTGGTCAACTAAAATATCAACCTAATTTTGACCTCTTGTGTAATACATTATTGCAGATTGCTTACTGTTTCAAGAAGGCAATGATGTACATAAACATTGTTGAACAATGGGCTCAGGTGTTAGCAGATGGCATTCTCAGGCAATGGCATGTCAGTGACTGGTGCCCTTTCGATTCCAATTCCATGGCTTTTCTCTGCTTATTGATTTATAAAAAATAAATAAATTCCATTCATTTCAAATAGTTACATGTATGCCTGAAGGTTTAACTTAAGGTGAAGACCTGGAAGCGGGTGGTTAGCCAAACACCAGGTACGGTAGTGAGGAAAAGGATGAGGATATGAAATGCAGGTGAAATCTATGATTGGAAAGGTGACAATGGAACAATTGGTAGAATTAGTAGCGAGGGAAACTGGAGAACCAGGAGAAAAACCACCCTGACGCCGCTTTGTCCATCAGCAATACCATATGTGGGTACCTGGAATCGAACCCGGGCCTCTTAGGTGGCAGGCGAACAATCTAATTGCTCAGTCACGGCGCCTAATTAGTTTACTGTCTAAACCTCTGATATGTAGGCAACTTTTCTGCCCTTCCCCTGCTTAGCAGAACCATCTACTTTACTTACGGTACTTCGGTATGATATCGACCGGCAGCTTTCAGTATCCCGCTGCGCAGAGGTAACCGAGAAGTTGCCGATACTTTAGGAGTTGGACTGCTAATCTGTTTCTCCAAAGCTCACCGTTCCCAATCGGGATATCGTTCGTGTTGTGCGATGGATTTTATGCTCAGATGCTGAGTCACTTATTTCGGTCACTGGTTTCTAGCACTGTTATGCTATTTCCAAACAGAAGTTGACCGTCAAAGCTCAACGCTCATATAAAATTCTGAGTTTAAACACAATCTCTAAAAAGTGCACCGACTCAGATAGATAACTTTGCAGTCTGAAAATAATCTCAGCTTCGAAACTGTGGAAGGTTCCTTCTTCGCTATTTTTGATTTTCTTAAAAACGGTTCTAACGACTTCTATTAAATTGTGACACATTTAAGATATTTTCATCACATGTGAAATGTATATCTTGAATACTACGAGTTTAATTTTTTCTCAATGATATTTGCGTAATTGGTGAACAGTAAAGGATGGTGAAAATATTAATCTACAAAATGTAGATCTCGTCAAATTACACAATTTGGGTCAAATACATATTTTGTGCAGTTAACAGTTTCCGATATATTCCTTGTTATAGTTGGACTACTATCCTGCTAGGTTCTAGCACTATGTAAAGGAAGTATTGCATTTCAACCAAATGTTCCATAGGAAATGTTTTCAGGCACCCTGAGACAAAAAATAAGTATTTTTAAGACATATCCTTGCACCTTTCCCTATCTCTCCCTCTCTCTCTCTGTGTATCTAAACAGAGTAACTCCAAAACGAAAAGTCAGTTAAATACGACACTTGAATTTAAGTTCAAGACATTCCAAGAGGCTGTATAATGAAGCTTTTTCATGAACATTTCCCATCTTAAGCTACTTTACATGAAACGTAATTCGAAATTTTAATTTTTTCAAAAATTTTTCTTAGGATTATGTTTAAAGTAACATACGTTTAAGTTATTTTAATGAGATAAACTGCATATACTCAATTTACTGGGAATAACCTGTGAAGTCCTCTTTAATCTGAACGACTTCTGTACATCTGATAAACTGTAAGAGATACAAAATTTTGCTACACCGAAGATATAGATTTATTTAAAAAGCATATAATTTATGGATCAAGGCTTCACGCGTGATCAGCCGTGTTAGATTTATAAATGTCGAGCTTTCGGTCATGGAGTCTACAATGGCCGAAAGCTCAACATTTATAAATCTAACACGGCTGATCACCCGTGAAGCCTTGATCCATAACGTTCGCCGTGAAAGCTTCAAATCTTACATATAATTTATGTCAAATTTGTGTATACAGGGTGGAAGGGAAGTAATTATATTCCTTCTAATATGTGCTTCATAGAAGCATTACAAATAACAAAGTCTAATGGCATTTTGTTCTTTGATCAGCAAATTTCGAAAAAAATAAATGGTATTTGATCCAACTTGGATGCGTAATTCCAAAGGAATGAACGAAGAAAACAGTTTGTTACTTGTAAGATGCGTAGAGTAACTTCGGTAGTAATTATGCGACACCACATAGATTTTCTAAAGAGTTAATCAGTTAAAAGACGTGAAGGAATACACCAAGCAGGTTTTTCAGACGTACAGTAAGTCGACAACGTTGCGTTGAGGTTGGTCAGGGGATTGAGCTGCTTTGTGGATGTAAACACGTCTGGCACTTTCGCTTTCGCTTGATGATTTTGGGAGCTAACTCTTGTGATTGGCCTACTCTGGCGCAGTAAACACAGAAGGATACGGTAGGGTATTTGTTTGTGTTCTTAAGAAGCACTGTTACTGTGTGTGTGTTTATGCACTGAGCTAGGGAAAGTGACACCCACACAATCTGCAGTGTTGCCAACTTGTTTCCGAGAAAACTAAGATATCTCTGTAGGAAATGGTCTGAGACAAAAACGTAACATACAAAATGTGTTCCAAATACCATGATCTATCGTTGGTTTAAATTAATGTAATGACTTCCCTTCCACCGGGTGTTTCACCATATCCGGGATATTGATGGTTCGAATTTTCAAGTACTATACTTTTCTCAAATGGGATGACATCCGTTTTTTATCATTGTCATTCAAAAAGAAGATATTTTAAAGCCTTCACATAGCAACCAGATCTTAAAAGGATGACGATTGTTTAAACATACTGTATTTGCCTAGTTCCACGTACTTAATACGAAGTATGTAATTAAACCATTACTACAAAAATTATTTCGATTAA
Source organism: Tenodera sinensis (assembly GCA_030765045.1). Classification (NCBI taxonomy): domain Eukaryota; kingdom Metazoa; phylum Arthropoda; class Insecta; order Mantodea; family Mantidae; genus Tenodera; species Tenodera sinensis. Next base: position 102,895,862 of record CM060966.1, on the reverse strand, counting down.
CACGAAGCATGTAGAAGAGTAACCTTCTGTAAGAATATTTTGTTGAAGAATGCGCTAGAAAAGTAGGTGTAAATGTAAAACATTTTAATCAAATGGGAAGCCATTATTAGTTTTTCTTCTCTCCTTGTATTCCAAACAAAACTGAGTTTCAAAGCCATCATATAACGCCCAGATCCTAAATTATTTGACTATTCTTTAATCCTATAATATTCTGCTATTCTCGAGTACCTATAAGGAAATATTTAATAAAACAATATGTACAAATGTTTACCTCAATTATACTGAGGCAGATAGAGAAATGAGGGTTTGTAACAATAGTTTGTTGATGTGTGGATAGATAGCTTGTAATAACACTGCAGATTTTTTATAACAATCATGAGACAGCAATAATATTCATAAATCCTTAGGCAAGTTGTTAAGAAACATTGTGAATTTTTTAAAAATAAAAGAAAGAAAGGCATATTATTTAAAACATAGATACATAAAATAGGTTAATGAAACGAATTTATGACATGTATTAAAATAAATTGTGAAAATTCAGTGTGAAAAGAAATGTGTTTGATGTTCAAATGTTAGAGTTCGCAACATACAGTGATCGTAAAGAGCGTTCTTGATGAGAGCCGAAAAAAGCTTTTGGTGAAGAAAAATGCTAAGGATTGTACAGAAAGTAAATGCATCGAAAGCTAATTTGTAATCAGTATTACAATTATGTTAAAGGTTTCATACAATAAAAATTTTAACTTGTTTGTAAATGTTAACTTTTATTAAAACTACGCCTATCAATTTATTGTTACATTGCAGTGTAGAAAGAAATATTAAAGCGGTGATTGCAGCTAAGCCGAGGGAAAAATGACATAGAAAGGTAAAATATGGTCTACATCACAGTTAGTGCAAATATATTTTAACCCGTTTCCAAAAGAGAAGCAACACAAATGGTGCAACGAACTTTAAGTAAAATAAATGTAGAAGTTATGTTTGGTCTTGCCTTCAATGCACTACACTAAAATACAAAGTTTACAGCCACACATCTAAGTCTTCTTATAACCTTGACTTGAGAGGATCTACCTATGGTAATTGATTTAAACAGAATCACAGAATATATTTGTTTAATTGTAATATTAGGCAACTGGAGCTCTATTTATACGAATTAAGCTAACATTCTCTTACTTAAAGTTTTCGAAAGTCATTCTTGGGCTTTGCACTCTACAATCATTACTTAGAGCCATAGCGCTTTTAATAATTAGTATCACCAGTTTTAGGAATATTTGCTCATTTCATTTAGTTGCAAGACCTAAAGAAAAAGAAGGCTATAGAAGTGATCAGTTTCACAGAGCAACAACACTATAAAACTTTTTATGCATTGTGCTTAAATCCCAAAAACAGTCACAGCAAAGACAAGTAATTGGATTTTGGAGTTGAGATAGCTATAACGAGTTAAGCTTAAGTATGCAGAAGTATTCCAATCTAACTTCGTGGGCCTTTTCAGTTGTACGAAACTTAGATTTTATTACTACCTATAAGTGAGTGTGTGCTCACGAGAAGCACGAACATAGAGCATGCCTACATTACTCCCTTTCTTTCTCTATGGCCTTTTAAACGTATTTTGGTGAGGAAATGCACGAATATTCCAGGCGTATTATACGGAAAGTAGCACGTATCAAGGGCAAAAAAGTACAAAATTGACAAATTTATGAAAAGTATATTGCGATATACAGCAATCCTCGTAATTTAATTCTTGTCGGAGAGAAAGTTAGAACAAAAAGTCTTTCCGCTCATAAAGGGAATTATGTTCTGGGAATTATATATGCCATATGACTTATCTCAGCCTGCATTGTGCTTGTGCGTGCGTTAAAAGAGTTGCAGAACGCAACGGCGCGATTCCCATGAAGTGGGTGCCAGTGGCGAGAGTGACTTTGTTGTGTTGTAAGAGAAGACGGGTGATGTTAGGTAGTTCCTGAGGTTTGAACTATTGTATGTAGCTAGTGATAATAGATAATACCAGTCTTTGAATATTTTCTACTTTACTTACAGTGACTTTATTTTCCAGGGAATAGACTCACTCCTGTATATGCTGCTATTGTCTAACATTACGGATTAGAGATTGTAAATTGCCGTAATGTTTATTAGGGTTATTATGTTTATCATTGTTATTGTTATTACTTTTGTAATATTTATTATCATTAGAAAAATAAAGAGAGAGAATAACGGTACATAGAGTTTAATGAAGACATATTACAGAACAATTAACGTATCGGATTATTAGTAAGTTACTAAAATAATGTATAGTATTTAGCCAGTAATGTTTGATTTATTTTGGTTTCTTTATAATCTCTATACATTAGTACACGGCTTTGATATGAAGAATAGACCAGCAGAATTTGTCCTCTGGGTAGCAATTCTCCGCTTGCTAGTTTGATCTAGATCATCGAGCAAATAAGCATACACCACATGGCGTTTGGAGACGTTAAGTCGAAAGGCTATCATAAAGTCTTTTATGACTACACAATCTAAATAAATTGCAGAATATTTACTATTTCATCCCTCAGCCGCCAGCTTTCATAATTTTGTAGTGCTGGCAGCATATGGAGACAGTAACTTTGTATCTGTGTATTGTAGAAATAATAACGAGGAATGTAGACCACTGCTTATTTGAATGAACTCGGCAGAGGCACTCGGAAATGCAGAGTTCTAATACAAGCAATTAGTGTCCCTGAACACGAGGAAGCTATGCAATTAAAAGAAGAGACCCAGATGCGCATATGGCTGTACTTGCTGCCTATTACGGAACAATTGCTCTCGAACGAGCGCAATTGCTTAGCTTCTTGATGGACTCTGTATCTCGCTGTCCCCTCCTATTCAGGTCTCTAATTGTGAGCATGTACTGAAAAGAAGGAAGCGTCCCTTTTACCCAACAATTCTCGATGTAAAGGGAAGGGAAATAAGAATTACCTTGTTATGTGTCCTTAAAGGCTACCTTTAATAGATTCCATTATATAACGTAAAAGGGAGGAAATAAACTTTCTTAGAGACTAATGCTGAATGACTCATTGAAACTCCTACATGAATTGAAGATTCAAATAGTTTTAAAAATATTCAACACAATACAAACTTAACTCATTAATAACATGTGTTAAGTTATATTCAACTTTATTATAAAAAATTAAAATACTAGAATATACTTAAATGTACAAAAGATAAAGGAAATAATGAAAGTTATGTTATGTTATATCCTATCTGCAATAAATAGTTCCTAGGGCATCTCCCCTATACCGACGGTAATCTCATCGCCCGGCTGCTGAGTCTTCTATCCGCAACCAAGGTCACGGAGCCCCCTCCTGACACCAGTGTGACAAATCGAGTTACTCTATTCGCCACTTTATTTCCCTTCTCAAACTGAAGCACAAAAGCAGAGTTCTATTTTATCATTAGCAGATTCTATAATTTCTCGTGATCTTGCAGCTCACAGCTGTTCTGTCTTCTGGTAGCTTTGACACAAAGCACTAATTGTGCTCAACAATTCTGTTCCGAAATTTCAAGAAATGACTCATTGTCTACAACTGTCTGACGATACACACATTCTCTCAACACTGACTGTACACAACTTATAATTAACTGCTAACAGTCGATTCATTCAACACTTGACGACTCCGAAGAACTGGCTCCTCTTGCCGTAGCAATGACGTAGCACGGATTTTTCTCGAAGTTAATGTTTTCTCGAACTTCTTGTAAACAAACCGGCGTAGAAAGTTTCGCGGACAGGCTAGAAACGTTTTGTTCTGCCACACGCATAGTCATCCTTGTTCTGACGGCTCCGTTGTCGTCGGTCACGTACTTGCAAGCAGTGATATGAAGCAGCTAACAACGAGCTTCTTTGAGGCACGCGGTCGCCCATGGTGTGATATAGCTTGACCTTGAGCGTCTCTTTAATGAGCGGGTGGCGGGCATTAATTATACTAATTATGAACACATTTATTATGATGGTTCCAAAATAAACGGTGATAATGGTTGGACCATAGTCTTTCCTCGACACCCCGTGACATACGCCTTACCTAAATATCTTTCCATATTTTCCTCTGAATTGCTTGTTACCCGATTTGCTCTGGAACATATCCTTGAATCTAATAACCAATATGATTAAATTATGTTCACTAATTCAAATAGTGCCTTGGTCGAACTTAGACAAACCTCTCCGACTATATGCTGCGTTAAATAAAATGGGAATTGACAGATGTTAACCACATGGTGGAAAGGTATGAATGAACGGGAGAGGATGGATACGTCATAGCGGTTGCCATATCAACGAAAAGAAGGACCAATTGGAACTAAAGCGTTTCCACAGCAACGTTGCACGTAAAGACCCTGTTTGTATGTAACACGTGATTAGTATGTGGCTGATGAGGAACCCAGCAGTAACATAAACTTCTTGTGTTATGTTCTGCTACCACTGCATATAAACGAATAAGGCCTTCCTGTAGCCCGAGCTTGCAATGCTTGCGTCAGTTAGAGATTATCTGGGTCCTCAGAAGTTCGTTTGCATCGTATACATGGTTATTTGCCTTGTGTTTACGTGTGATAATTTTAATTATTTTGTACTTTAACGACGCTGTCAATTGCCAGGATCACATAAGTGTCGCCGGCGCGCCGGAATGTCGTCCCGCAGGATATCTTTTAGATTCCAGTAAATCTACTGACATGGAGCTGTCGTTTTTAAGTACACTTAAAAACCATCGATCAATGCCGGACTTGAATCCACCTTGGGATGAGTTGGCCAGCGTCTAACCAACTGAGACACCCAGACTGACGGAATTTGAAAGCTTTAAAAGTTTGACTCTCGCTCAAGGCCTACTGTTTTCCCATATTCCCCTTTCACCCACAAGGAAATAAGCAATAGGTAAATTCTGCAAATGTTTATCTCAACTAACACGTAAAAGGTGTAGGAACAGGAGTTTGTAAGAACGGTGATTACAAGAGTGGAGAAAGTGTTGTGAGTGCAGCACAACAGATTTTGCACATTAACTTCACTTTTGACCCACCATATCGAAACACGCACGACGTACTCTCTTCTTATGGAGTCCACTCGCCGGGAGGGGGTGTCGAACGTAAGACATTTCCGAACCTTGCAGTCACAGCATACGCTGCATGTTAACATAGCCGTCACCAACTTGCTCGGAGGATAAGTCGTTTCGTCGCAACAGAAACTCACTAGCTAACTTACTCACGGAGTGTTTACTTTCTTTGCAAAAGTGTTCGCTAGGAACTTTCTACAGAGCTCCAGAAGGTTTAAGAAAGCGAAACTTCTAGGAGATCATGATTATTTGGTGATAACATGTTCACACTGATCGAACGCACGACTTATGTGTCTACAGTATTTTTTATTAGAGGATATTCATTACTTAATTTTGTTATTATCACATGGGTATTTGATTTTTATTTTTGTGTTTTATTTTATATAAACCTAGCGGTGACTTCCCGATAACTTTAGGCCATAGCAGCTGCGTGACAATATAATGCATAATGTTCTCCTGGTTTTGTTGAATATCTAGATCGATGGCTACCCAGCCTGACTCTTAGCAGGTGTGATACAGTTGATACAGTAGCCTAGTGCACACACGTTCACGGCCAAGTTTCTGGCATCACATATATCGAATATAACGTTTTTTAAACTGTTATTTCGATGTGCTTTCTGTGTGCAGCTATCGTGAGATGTACTATAATACAACAAGCTTTTATTGTGTTAATTTTTACTCCTATGAAATCATAGTTGTGGACTGTTAGCTTGTAACCTTTCCTCACAAATCCACAATTTGAGGCTTTAGAAACATTTAAACCTACTGTGAATAAAAAGAAAGAAAGGAACACACATAGCCAACAGTTATAACCGAGCAAAATTTAGACGACATGACAGTTGTGGGGGAAAGAAGATCGTGAAAATCACTGCCCCTCATTTCAACGCTTTCTGACGTCTTACAGGCATTGGGTCGCGAAGGGAGGGGGGGGGGGAGGGGGGGGGGATGGTCCTACCCCCTTGTAGATGAATGCATTCATTGTGCAGTCAATTACTATTAGACTCTTGTTTTAATTTTGATGTAAATAACAGTCTTTATTTAGCACAAATTAATATACCTATCCGCAACAAATACTAAACTCATATCCTTTATAGTTTCTGGCAACACAATAATAGATTAATATTGTTTGATTGCGAACTTCCAACATGCGGCCTTCCCCTGAAAAAAGTCTGCCGACGCCCATGTTATCAGGTGATTTATATGTGGGGAATTGTTAAAGATAACATTTATGCAAAAAATTCCTTTGTACTCGACAAATTATAAAGCAGCATTCTGCATTCAGTTTCCAATATTTCGGCTGTAGAAGCTCTTTGAGTCTTCAACAATGTTTTCAGCAAGTATCAGGGCATATTTATTTCGAGCATACTTTATAAAGAAAGGTAACATATATTTGATATTGTTAGCATTATTTAGAGGAGAAAGTGTGGTTAGCTCTCCAGTTACTGCATAAACGGTTTCATATAGCAGTGCCCTGGGAGTAACTTTTCGGAGGAGGGACTTTGCACCTCGAACTATGGAAGATCTTTTGTACCTGTGCCCTTACTTGTGGTAAGGCAAGAAAATACTAAGGGTGGTTGGATCTGAGGATAGGCGACAGCAGAGAGGAGGATCCATAAAAACCACAGATTATAATTCCCTGGTAGCTCGTACAACTGACTCTACCTTCTCCTGCGGGCTTACCCTGTGCGGCTGAGAACTTTGTGACCGCTCCCGATCCGGAGGACAAGAATTTATAGAGAGAAAATTCCCTGACATGCACACTGAAACTCGCACCGACACTTAGAACCCTGAAATACCTAACTTGGGTGAAAGGTGAGCTAGATGAGAAGTGAGGTGAAACAGAGGTATCTACAGTAAACTCGGGAGACACAAACATTTTTCCATATTTCTGCTAATCATCGGGCTCCGTGAATAAATACAATTTTGCGCTTTGTTTTGCATTGCAACCTAAGGTAAGGCCGGAGAAAGTATAGTATGGCAGTGCCAAATAGATAGCAAGGATGCTTGTTCATAAGAAGGAGAACTCTCGTGGACCTAAAGGGCAGCTTGGTCGACGAGTCATTCGTAATTTTTAGGCAACTTAGGAGTAGGATGGGTCTTCGAACCTGGAACTGTTGAGACATCCGCGCGTCAAAGTTCCTGTAACCTCCTGTGATTTCTTCACTTCATCCCTCACTCCTGGGGGTTTGTAGCCATAATAGATCTATGTGCTGCTAGTTGCACTGCGCATAACCTATATACTCCTTTGCATAACCTATACTTATATGTATTTCTATATCGTAAACATAAGATGCCTGCGATTGAGGAGTACAAGGATTAACAAAACCTAACCTATATTTGCGTATAGTCAGTAACAGGTACAAGGATTTGACGCAAGCAGATTTGACAAATAGGGTAGCAAGCAGATGGCACACAATTGACAGTGATAATGATCATTATTGTAGAGTAAACAAACACAGTTGACAATGTATGTTGTAAACACAAATATTTACTTGACTGGGGCGCTGTAGTATCCAAGACAAGAGGAGCTTACTGGCCAGCATATGCAGGTTATCAAAGATCGTCTAGCCTGTTCAAATTAAGGGAACCAGGCACAAAAAGTTTCAGAACGCACAACATTTCATAAAGCTATGCTATCATCTTGGTTATTTGAGTAAATGTAAACGAATACAACTGGTTTGAAACCTATCTGGATTAATTAGAAACAAAACTCATCTTTACAAAGGTATATATTGGGATTCTGATTGCTTCTGCCATTGCAAAATATGTTAGTTACTTTATGTGTTCATTATAGGCATGAAACTATTGAGAAAGTAAATTCTTTGTATGTATTTGAAATTTAGTTTAGATTGGTACCGAGATAGGTGCAGTTTAAATGAAAACTCTCATGTAATTTATCCATTTTTAGAATTAGCTAAAATATTATCCACAATAATAAAGTCACATCAATTTCACTCGTACAATATTGTTATGGAAAATAGGAAGGTATTGATAAAGTTTGTATATCACAACGAATTTTAACTGCGTATTACATCTGAATCAAAGCTGCAGCATTTGAACAGTAGATAAGAATCGAAAATGTATTTCATCTACATATAATACTTAAAGGGCGGATTTATATACAATAAAAACCACAAATATATGCATGCAACTATGCAGCAAAAAAGTTGAAAATATGCTCTTATAGTGGAAAAATATGCACAAAAATGTATTTTCTTCTTATAGTAAAATACACTATTTCCTCACATTTTATTTTTTTTATGAAACAACTGTGTTATTTTTACTCTTTTGCTTCTAATTGAAGTTAATTATATTTTATATTGTCATTCTCATTAATGTTGTGTGTAATTAACTAATTAGTATCAAGTATAAGTCAATAATCAATTAACGATCAATCACATATCAGTTTTTGTTACAATAAATAACCAAATATTTTTCTGTTTTCTGGCAGAAAGCGCTTACTTCTGTCACTTAAAATGTGTTTGAATGTGACCTCATGTCAAACAGACATGAGGTCACAGGGAAGTATCGCAAAGAGGCTATAGCACTCACAGAATAAGAACTAATTTTTTTTTTCCAGATTCATCTTGTGACACACTGTTCACATCCCGAATAAACTTTAGTCCTAGATTCCTGACTTCCATTTCCTGCTTTGTTTTGTCACCGTGGTCAACAATAATGTACAATAAAGCTGATTTGCAAATTTTAAAGAATATCGCCGGTTGAAAACGAAACAACTGTCAGTTGTTGGCAAGCACGATCCTTTCTTCCGAATGGTTTAGGCCAGATTGCTTTATGAACCTGCTGAGATTTAAAACTGCAGACTCCTACTCTGTATTGTCACTGTTGTGCGAAAAGGCGAATATTTTATATATTACATAGGGATGCTGGCTTTCTATGAAAACAAGATTATCTTCATTTGAAATAACATGACAATAAAGCAGGAACTTGTCATTTTACGGGGTTAAAAACTAATATTTTAACATTAAATGGAGAAAACAAAAAGTTTAATATATGCACCCATATGCACACAACAGTGAAATATGCACTAATCCCGTGAATATTCATTTCTATGCACTATAAAACTTTGACAATTAGTTCCAAATGACATGAAACGCATTTTCCTCTTCCATGATATGTTTATATTTGAAGGAACACAACATGTAAATATACAGAAATCCGACCTCTAATCATAATCATTGGTACTTCGTAGTTACTAGGTAACGAAAACTGTATACTTCATATTAAAATATATTATTTATGAAAGGAAACAAAAAACTAAACACGCTATCTAAACATAAAATACAGGTTCAACAAAACGTAAAATATGCTTAATGATGATAATCTACATCTTATTTTCTTAGAATAATGTGTATTAAAACAAAACTTTCTCCCCTAATTGATAGTTATTGTAATATTACAAGCATTGCAATTTTTAATTATTACTGTAGTTACATTTCATATATTATTAAAAGTATTGTGTTCTCATATCAAACTAGCTCCAACATTTCAGAGTATAACAATAATAGATAAAGTATGCAGAAATGCATTACAAAATAGAATTAGCTCGCGGCTATTAGAACATCCATTTGGCCTTGTTCTAACTTAATTTTCTCGTTATTAAGCCTTAACTTTTGTAACCAGCACTATAAATATTTATTATTTACATGACGATCGGTACAAGTTTAGTTGGTATATATCCAAACTTATGTAGTAATATCGGAATATAAGTAATCTATTCCAATTGAGCGTAACTGTTAGGCATGAAATTTTATTTTAGTAATTAGGGCTGGCGTGTTTTATACAACATATTTTAATAGAAGAATTTTAAATTTATTTGTAAGAAAAACAGTGAAAATAGTATAGCAGTTTAAAATACTTATTCCAAAAACGCAATATGCATTTATGTCGTTATTCCAATGTCATCTTCAACATTTAAGACACAGAACCCAACATTAAACAAAGAAATTGTACAAAGTATAAAAATAGGTACAAATACTGATATTAGTTATTACTTATTAATAATTAACCTTATTTTTTACCGACCTGGCTTTAGTGCTCAGAAATTGCTATCCTGGTAATTATACATTACTAATTACTGCAGCGTGAAAGCTACTCACGTTTTATTGTTAATGGACACAGTTAATCTTAAAAAAATTGCACTCACATGACATTCTCTACTCTTGTACTAACCATTCTTACAAACTCTTATACCTATATGTTCTTCGTGTTAGTTAAGATAAACATTTCTACAAATTATCTTACTGCTTATTTCCTTGTAGGCACAAGGGGAATATTACAATACATTGGGCTTTGTGCGATAGTCAAATCTTTTAAAGCTTTGAGATTCCGTTCTCTCTGCACACTGCATACTCTGCATACAAAAAAATGAACAACGATGTTTCATTTCACGAAAGTTACAAGTTTTCCGAAACTCACACACATAACAAGGAATATCTCCGAAATGGTTCTACTTACAAGGAAATTTACTTGGACTTAAATTGTGTATTTTAACAAGATCTACATTTTGTGCATATTATGATTTGGCCTATCTTTAACGGTTTACCAGTTATGCAAAAGTCGTCCAGAGTAAATACGACTACAGGTGCTTTAGCCAGAAAATTCAAAATATACATTTCATTTGTCATAAAAATATCTCAAACATATGACGTTTTAATCAAAATCGTTAGAGCGATTTCCAAGAAAATCAAAATTTTCGAAACATTTTCCATGTAAAGGGTAGTTTAAGGTGGGGCTATTTTCTTCAAAATCTTCGTGTCGCATCCTTGAAAGACATTAAACTTAAATACCAACTTTGGTTTTTAACTGACTTTTCATTTTTGAGTTATGCTGTCCACAGACACACATACGGACCTTTTTCTAAAAATGCATTTTTTTTTTGTATTCAGGGGGTCTCAAAACATATATTTCCGTTGAAATCTTGACGTCGAATTTTTGAGTGGAATACAATACTTCCCCTACTTACCAGTAGAGAAAGTAATAAAGTGACAGAAACTAACTGGACTGGATTTTTGGCATTTTGTCAGAATACATTGAGGTAGCATTGCCTCTAAATGGATCAAATGGAAGTTCTTGCCTTCTCTATAACATTATACTATACGATGCTAGTGTTTCAATGGGTAATTATGTATAATTACCATAACATTTGTGTTCTTTCTTCCCTTATTCTGAACAATGTCCAACTTACAACAGCACAAGGAAAACACTGACCTCATCGTTAAACTAAGAACTATTTGTCTCAAAGAATTTTTATATTGTTCAGAAATGAAAGGTTCATTTCTGACAAAAGTATTCTATCATCTTATTAAACCGGCTTCAGTTCTCTTAAGGCGGTAGAGATTGTGCCCTAATGGTGCGCCTCTTTTGGATACATTAGTAACTCCCCCTTTTCTTCCTCCCTCTCTGCTAAGACCCGATTGGAATTCCTCCCATTTGAATCCCATTAACGTAAAGAAAATCAATGTTACAGTTCGACAATTTTCATCTGTTCGTTTCCATTATCCCTTCCCTAAATCGGCTTCATCTGGAAGAAGCGTCTCCTAGCCTAAAACATCGTTTCTAATCGCATTATTGACTTTTATCCTCTTAATGTTTTCCCTTCCATTTAACGAAAGACCCACAATAATTTACACTGCTCTGTTCGCTCAATGTAGCCATTATAGGGCGTTTTCAGAATTTATGCTTCTCTGTAATTGCACATGTTGAGGTCGATAGAAGCATATATTTTCATGACTATTATTAATTACAGATTTCTCTCGATGTACTGATTACATTAATTTCCTTTAAACAACTCTTCGTGTTGATAGATGCCTGTACAAGCACGTTAACATGTCAATAAATATAAAATAAAAGAAATATATTGTTATTCTACTTAGGAAAAACAAATTACTTGGAAACGTTACTTTGATTTCCATTTTGTATGTCCATACAGTTAGAGTTAACGAAGCGACCTAGCTGTCTCTCCTTCAGAGTCGTGGGTTCGATCCCCATTGGTTTTTTCGAGGGTTTCCCGGCTCACTAGTTGAAAGTTGGGAATGCTCCGAATTTCCTCTCCCTCCATTTTACGTCACTTCTCATTTCACTTCGCCCCTCACCCCTTAGTTCTCCCAGGGTAACAACGTGTGAACAGATGTTTTGGCGCCACATGGAAGTGAAAAAGGATCCAGTAACTTCATTTTTCAAAACGAGTCAATCTCCTGGTCTCTAGTCCCCTCTGTGGATATTTAATATCACACCCAAAGCTCCATATTAAGTTTAAAATAATAGTACAAATAAAACAATAGATGGTAATAGTGAATGCTGTTATCCACATAATGTAAGCAGATAGACTGGATGGGACTGTAATGCCATCTGTCCGTCACAGAAGCGGAGGTACAGTTGTCCTGCACTGCTCCCTTTGTGGCTCGTGATGAAGCAAGATGGTATGCATTGGGATGAGCCCTTGTAGGCTAACTGTCCGCCACACGAACAGATATGACTAGTAGTTAAAGCGAAGTACAAGAACTAGAGGAAGAAAGATTAAATTTCCTCGTTCTCCCTACACCAGAGTCCATTGAATGTCTCACAATCATTTTGAAGTTAACTTAAAGTTGCGCTTCAATTTTCTTCGAATTTGCCCTCAACGAACTCCCGTATCACTAGTTACCTGGTGTGCGCCTAACCTTTTATAAGCTTCTCTCTCTTACATCTAGCATATTTTGCTTGTTAAGCTTCCCCACGTCTCAGGATTGGACACATGTCAGTACACTATGTGACACGAAAAATCGAAGTGAGTGATTGGGTGCGTATGATTTAAGGTTCCATCGACAATTAGGTTATTAGGCCCGCCGAAATGCCGAAGTAAACCATATGTCGAATTCAGCTCCGCGCTTAGAAGAAAAAATGTATATTTCACGCATTTTTTTCTATTTTAGCTCACTTCCTATTCTAGGCACATATTTTATTTCCTCCAACTGGCTCTTCAGTATTACAAACTTCGATACTTAGGCTGCATTATTTGTACTTGGCTGGTTCTTTTGTGTGCATGAGTTACTGTTTCACAGGTTTACCCCTATTTTCTAACTTCAAGGTTCGCTGGGTATATGAATGGATTTCTACTGGTCTTCTCTATCTGATTCTTCCACTCATACGTGTCTTAGTTGAAATCAATCAATGATGTACCTAATAATTTCAGATTTCAAGCAATGACGGCCTTCATCGTGAAAAAAATTATCAATTTCCATTATCACCTTCTCTGAATTTTAATAATCACCTCCACTGCTTTTCTTATGTTGTGATCAGATAAGATAATCTACCTGCACTCTCCTACAGATGCACAACGGCTTACCTAATTTGACGCAATAGAACCGCTAGGTCTAAATGTAAAAAATAGCTGACTCTCACTTCAGTGAAGCATCTAATGCTGAAATAATTCGAAGAGGGGAAGCTCCAGAACACAGAATACAACAGAAATTATGTTTGGAATTAGTTATACAAATTTTGTATTGGGCAAACACATATCTTGCCATGTTTTAAGAGATTAGTAATTACAATACAGCATTAAAATATCATTTCATAGGCTATATCACCCTTTAATTATGAAACAGTCGTAATAAATGTAACTGTAATAGTCAAGTTCACTTGATAAATTCTCTCATTACTTCGTGACATTACAATTTATAGATAATTTGACAATCAATCGTAGCATTACTTTTGATAAATCAATTGGCGACCAGGCCTGCAGTAACTTTTGGCCGGATCATATATAACTCTGTGTCGATTGCCACAGCCTCAATAATTTTCATGATAAGTTGTTTACGGTTTTCTCGACCAAGGGTGCATGTGAGTACATTTATCCTATTCTTTTGGGTTCACGGTGTCTCTGTGCTACTTTCACTTTGAGCTCATCTGTATTGCGATTGGAGTAGTTAGTTATGAAGGTTCCCTTCTGTCCACTTAATGGGTTAGCTTTGGTTAGTTTCAGATCTGGCGTAATCATCAATTTTTACTCTCTTTACTGGTAAGTAGACGAAGTATTGTATTCCACCTAAAAACTCGGTGTCGAGATTTCGCCAGAAATATGTTTTGAGATCTCTGAATCCAAAAAAGCATTTTTTAGAAAAAGGTCCGTGTGTGTCTGTGTGTCTGTCAGTCCGTGTGTTCAGTCTGTCTATCAGTCTGTGGACAGCATAACTCAAAAACGAAAAGTCGGTTAAAAACCAAAGATGGTATTTAAGTTTAATGTCTTTCAAGGATGCGACACGAAGATTTTGAAGAAAGTATCCCCGCCCTAAACTACCCTTTACATGGAAAATTTTTCGAAAAATTTGATTTTCTTGAAAATGGCTCTAACGATTTTGATTAAAATGCCATATATTTAAGATAATTTTATGGCAAATGAAATGTACATTTTGAATTTTCTGGCTATAGCCTATGTAGTGCTGTTTACTGTGGATGACTTTTGAATAACTCGTAAACCATAAGAGAAAGACAATAACTATACGAACAATTTAGATCTCGCTAAAACACACTATTTATGTCTGAATAATTTTTTTTTTGTACAGTGAACCATTTCGGAGATATTTCTTGTTATTTTGTGTGAGTTTCGGAAAACTTGAAACTTTCGTTGTTCATTTTTTATATGTTAAGCGTGCAAAGAGAACGGGATCTCAAATCTTTAAAAGATTTGACAATCGCACCTACAAGTAAATAAGCAATAAGATAATTTCTCCAAATGTTTATCTCAACTAATAGGAAGATATAGGAATAAGAGTTAGTAAGAATGGTTAGTACAAGAATAGAGAAAGTTATGTGTGTGCAACAGATCATATTTTTTAATTTTGGTCTTGGCTTTCTGACCGTTAATTCTTATTGTCTTCGGCTTACCTCATTGCAAGTTTGTTGTACTGCTAAAAGTTGCACTATTCCGTATGTAGGTGGAGCCACAAACGGGGTAACTTATCTTTTTGTTGTTTAACTTCTTTATAAATTTGGTGTCTGGTGTCAGTATATCTGCCGCTTGTTAAGAATATCAAAATATCAAAATGTATTTATATTATACTCTTGTGACCGCCTTTGTAGCGCAGTTTAGCGCGCTTGCCTCTGGCGCAGGACCCGGGTTCGATCCCGACACCAGCATGGGGATTTTTCTCCGCTGGTAGGTCTGGCACAGGGTGCACTCAACCTCGTTAGGTCCCAGAGGGACCAACTGAGGAGCTACTTGGTGGAGAAGTAGCGGCCCCAGGTCAAGAAGGCTGATAACTGCCCGGGAGGGCTCGGGTTGCTGACCACGTCCCACCCTCCAGTACTGCACCCCGACAATGACGCCTGCAGTGGGCAGAGGTGGGGTGACGAAGCGGGTGTGCGACAAGTCTTGGCCCTTCATGGGCTGTTGCGCTGGGGTTTAGTTTGTACTTATATTCTTGTGAAATTAACTGCAAGAAATTTTGTTTAGTTAAGCTATTTGTGAAATTTGCTGAAAGAAATTTTGTTTATTTAAAATACTATTTCTAGTGTTGTTTAAAAATTATTAGTGTTGTCTGTGTTTCGAGTTTTACCTTGATATTTAAACTTATGTTTTAACATACACATAAACTTGATAACTGAAGCCAATTTTTATTTGCTACTAAAGCATGTAAGGTCCAGGTCTCTCTCTCTCTCTCTCTCTCTCTCTCGCTCTCTCTCTCTCTCTCTCTCACACACACACACGCACACACACACACCTTTTCGCTATCAGTCTAAACGCAAGTGCAATGAAAAGGACAAGGTAATTCCAAACTACTGATATTTGTATTTTTCACCTTTTAATTTTTATATTTTGATAAATGCAACCCAGGTAGCGCCATCTTGTTATTAAAGCAACTCCTTATGGTTGCTGACTTTTAGTATCTATTTTCTATTGCCTATTGTCTATTTTCTTCTTAACCGTTTGACGAGCGTACCTTTAACCCCCTTTAATCCTGGCTCTTTCATTTAGGCCCATTTCAATCGGTAGACGTGAGAAATGATCTAATGCACGTTTAACTGAGAGAGAGAGAGAGCGAGAGAGAGAGAGAGTAGGTGATGCAACTATCAGCTTCAACATTTTCCTTCCGCTTATAATTTATGCTTCTTCCAACTTTTAATTTTACATTTATTTCCTTTCTAATTATGTATTTATTCCCCATTACTCCGCGTGCATTCTTTGTATCTGATTTTTTTATTTCTATGCCCCTTCTTTGTCATCCTCCGTATCCTAGGGGTAACATACTAGATGCTGGTTCCCAAGATCACGAGTTCAAACTCAGCAGACGACGATGGACTTTTTCCAGCGTAAAATTCCTTAGGATGGCTTCCTTGGGAATGGAGGTAAAGCCGGTGGCCTTGTGTCGCAGTTTACGGAACTCTTATTCAGTAAATCGATGTATTTGTATCTTTCTACATATCGTTTCCCTCGAAGATCAATGGGTTCAAAAATACCTTTAAATGCGTTTCTAAGACTATTGAAACGCTATTTTTAGCTCTATAAAACGTTTTTAGTTTCCATGTTTTGTGATATAGCTCTTAAGGTACACAATAGCTATAAACATTCACTATCTTACTATATACTTGTTATTAACTAGTTATTAGGAGCTTTTATTACACCATTTTTTAGTATAAGAATATCGTTATGGCACTCCTTTGTCCAACTCTAGAGTAATTTCGCTTCCAGCATCGAACTATCGCTATCCATGTAACTCCATTTCAAGAGAAATAGCTTCCGGCCATTGCTGCCTGATATACGATGGGATTTTCAAACTCTGAATGGCGTGTCAGCTTTCATTCGAATTTCACATGCACATTAAGGACAGTCGATGAATGGGCTATCAGGCTGCTTGTGAAAATGGAACAAGAGACTGTAACGCTAGCGTATAGCACAGCAGCTCTAGGTTTTAAAACATAATGTTCAGATTCATTCTTAAACCATTAGTGGATCCTCGTTCCATTAGCAGTCATTTAGAGTGCTTCATTTTTTCTGTAACTATTTGAAGTGGAAACTTCTAGTCTGTGTCGAAATAGGCAGGAATACAAAATGGATTAAAACTCCGTGGTCTTTTATGTTATGTTACGTTTACATAACATTTGTAAAGTCCAGGGTAGAATGAATGAGTAACGGCATCAAAAGTGACAAGTAAAGGAAGAACACTATGAAGGATTTTTAGAACGGAAATGAGAATGTGCACCTAATGGTGCGTAGATTGAAAAGAATGCAACATAATCGATTTGAGCTTTTCGAAGTAAATTTTGATATTTGATAAAATACAATTTCAGTTTATTGCAATTCAAAGACACACTGTGACAATTCGATGTATCCCACTCCTGACACCAGTGTGACAAAATTACAAAATTCAGTCCGGTTACATTTCTATCAGTTTATTGCCTTCTGAAATATTACCATAAATACCTAAATACACCGTATTCTTCTCGTCATTAACACAGTCTACAGACTTTTGCGCTATCACTACTCACAGTTTTTTTCTCTTAACCTTGCTCAGTCCTTTTAGTGCTTTCTTCACTTTCTCTGTCTCTCATACACTCATTACGACGCTGCAATCACTCGAAGCCCGTTAGAATATTTTTCAAGACGACCGACATATCTTTAGCGACGACGCACACAGGCACAGTTGATTTGCACTCACAGACATACTGAGCAACTTATGTATACAACCGTAAACTCTCACTCACGCCAGTTTCTCGCTTTCTTGTACAATGGGGCTGACGTCAGAAGACCTTTCTTGATCTACACAAACCCGCCCCCGATCACGCAGCTGGATCTTTCTTGAAGGCTAAGGAGAAAACCCTCTTTTGTGTAGCCGGTTCAATTGTTGTTAGTCACGTACACACAGACGCGTGACGCAGCCTGATCCTGATCACCTTTCCCTGCTCGCCGGCATGTGGCGTGTAGCAAACCGGGCAGTACTTTGTTATGCGCCGTGACTGACGTCACAGTATTGATGGTCTACAATTTCAATTGCTTGTAATTGAAATACATGTAGACGGAGAAAGATGGCTCGCATTGTGGAGGTCCCGCGTGGCCACTCTGAGCTCGGGATTTTCGTGGTCTTCCCGTCGATAGGTGAATGCTGGGTTGGTTCCTATTCTATCACGAATTTCCGGTTTGTCATTTCCTTCCCCATCGTCTTCTTTCATCTTTTCCATTTTCTTATGTTTCAGGGTTGTAGAACCAGGCGACGTGATTGGTGTGTAGAGGTGGCACGGTGAATTTGCACCGTGAAAAGCTTTCTCTCTCGCGCTTGGACTCGTTGGGAAGGACTCGTTTCATTCGGGGATCCCCAGGTTGAAGATGGGTTTGTAAGGATTAGTGTAATTTAGGAATCGTTCGGGACCCCGCCGTCGTCCAGATCTGATCATCCTTCGGATGTCCCCTCTACTTAAAGGATCATGTTGAAGGTACAAAGGTTCGCCTACGTAAGGAGCTGGGCTCCACTGGTTGATGGAGGTCTCTCCGACTACTTGCGAATTAATCAATTTTATACAATCGTCTTATTTATAGAAACAACATCAGTAGGCATAGATCATATTGTGACAAATGGCAAATCGAATTACTTTTTGACTCATTATTCCTCTTATAAATCTGAAGCACAAAACACAATTCCCTTTTATCGTCAACACAATATAGTGATCCTGCAACTCAAAGCAGCTCTGTCCTGCCGTAAGCTTGACAGGCACTTTTATTTCAGTTCTCTCTGTATAACACCTGGCTTCGATGATCACACTTTTACTTCACAGAACAAACAACTCCGACGCGACGATAAAATGTTCAAAATTCTCTGATGACATGCATTCAAATTCCTCTTAACCACCTCTGTACACACACATACATAGGTACCTAAAACTAAGCATCAACGGCTGTCACGCTCAACACTTAACAACTCCGAGGAATTCCTCCCAATCGCCATCGTATTCGCGTATATAAACGAGAATGACGTAGCATGGAGTTTTCTTGAAATCTGCATTTTCTCGAAAATCTCTAGAACAGTCTGGACACGCTTTGTATGGCTGCGCTCATAGTTGGCTTTTTTCTGACCACTTCATTGTCGTCGGTCCGCTAGTTTACAGGCGGTGGTGTGAGGTTGTCTGACCTTAAGCGTCTTTGAGTCGCGAGGCCACTGTCAAAGTATGTATCTACCGAACAGGTACACAAAATTTTCTAAGTTGCATTGCTATATTACATATTTTTGTAATGTATGAAGCATGTATACCTTATAATAATGTCGATTACTGCGTATTTTATTGCTGGGACTTAATTTTGCTTATCTTGAACCTCTTCGACATTTCTATTGTCAA
Organism: Tenodera sinensis; assembly: GCA_030765045.1. Classification (NCBI taxonomy): domain Eukaryota; kingdom Metazoa; phylum Arthropoda; class Insecta; order Mantodea; family Mantidae; genus Tenodera; species Tenodera sinensis. The sequence goes on along the minus strand of CM060966.1, from coordinate 102,876,471 downwards.
GCTAGTAATAATTATTATTATCATCTGTAGAAGGGACAACGAATCGTTAAGATCTCTTATCTCTATTACTCACTTAATTCGCTATCCCCTCCCTCAAAGACCAGACCAGCTTATGTACATAGCAGGGAGAGATAACTGTAACACCATGACTAGTTAATAATGCTAGAGACTCCAGCTTTATCTGTGATAATAGACACTGAGAGGAAGGTAATAGATATAATTTGCAAGCGTTAAAGAGGTGACTTGTGGTTCTTAATCTACCGGGCTTGTGTTTGGCGACACAGTCATGGCACTTTCCGCCAGTCCATGTACCTCAATTTATACTGAACTATAATGGTCTGATTACTCAAAAAGCTATCATCCGCCAACCTTTATCTGATTTCCAATCTTTACAACCTAAGCTCTAAATTAGTGGTGTCATTGAGAGGAAACAGGGCAATTACTTTTTCCCCTTTCTAGTTACCCTTCGCTGCTGAGGGCAAGGAGGAACGCTGGGACCATTCCGATTGGAATTTATAACCTGACATGTTGACGCCCGATACTGACTCTCTTATTTTATGAAAGTCAAAGGATTACAGACCTACAGTATTAACCAATGCCAGTCACCTTTAATCTGCACGGCCACACCTGTAAAACAAAGCGAATGGAGGGGGAAAAAGAGGGAAATAACCCACAGTGTCACTTTTAACACCTGTGCTCTAAATAAATGACATCCCTCTGTCGAGTTTATGATCTTCGAGATACGATAATGTACTCTTTGGAAAATATGATACGAAACAGCGATATATTTCATGCATTTATGCTGTGTAAATAAATTGACAGTCATGATAATTGTTTTAAAGAATACAAATCTATCCCTCTATTATTTCTTAGTATTGATTTAATACTATTACTACAAATGAAAATATGAATACGTGATAATAACTATACTACTGCTTTTACAATAAAAGCACAGGGAGTTATATGGCTACAGACTGCATATGACCTTTCCTCAAAGTAAAAAATGAACTTGATCAACATTGACTATGGCAGACACAATATTTAATGGTAGATAATAGCTAGCCACTTCACGATCAGATTATTCTGTTTCCTGGTGTTCATATAAATTGTGGGCACAAATGATAGTTATATCATCGACTTTACAGCATAATTTCACAGCGTGTTTAATTATTCAACACTGCAAACCTCTAATTGGTTGTGTTGACCATCCGCCATTAATTATGTCTGTTTATAACCTTAATATGGCGGTGACTAAATCCAGACACAATTTTGAATTTAACTTTCAAATAAATGATACAGAGGTACATAATAGCTTCCATTGCGTTAGGGACTGGCCATTGAACTCTAAAGGGAACCATTTAAACTAAGTTTATTGTGGTCGATTTGAAAAAAAAAAGTCCATTATTTAAAGGAACGCCTTTATAGTGCTAGAGCAAGTGCATAAATATCAGTAGCTGTTAAGTATTTGAAGTGTCAAACAATACATTCAAATTGTTTCCATGTGACACGTAAACAGTCTGTAATACAGATGATGTACTTGATTTATTAATTGTGGCTAATGAACCCTACGTAATTATCAAAATGGCGAATAAAATAGAAATGGCCAATAAAACATCCTCTATACAGCATACAAGAAATTGACCAGAAAACAAATGTGACATCTATACATTGTGGAATACAGATTATGTATCTGATTTATTAGTTGTAGTTAATAAAGCCAATGTAATTATTATAGCCAAAATGGCAAATAAATAAAATAAATAAAAATAATATCTTGTAAAGTGTAAAGCCAAAATCACAAATTGTGTACTTACATGAGATTTACACTTCTTTTGTAATAAGATTTTGTCTATTTCTTACGGTTTACCAATAATTCTAATTATACAAAAGTAATTCAGGTTGAAGAGTGAGTGAGCGAGTGAGTGAGAGAGTGAGTGAGTGAGTGATGTTTAAGGGCCCGTCGACAACTACGTCATTAGGACCTGATCCAGATTGAAGAGGATCACACAAGTTAGTTACAGAAAATTCAAGATATAAATTTTATTTGTCATGCAAACATTTTAAACATGTGGTATTATAATCAAAATCACAGAAGTATTTATAAGAGAATCAAAAATTATTTGTAAAATATTCTCTCTAGAATTCATAAAAGATAACATATTTTTCTAAACAGTTAGTAATTCTGCTTTGTAGAGATGAGAAATAGAAAGACCTTTCTACGTTTTGGTGGTGAGGGATTAATAAACTTCAAAAAGGAAATGAAATAGAAGTCTATAAAAAGATTGATAGAGTAGCCTTATCCTTAACGCTGTAGAAGTAAGATTACCATAAAGGGCCTTCCTTTATATGCACACGTGAACCTTCATCATGTAGAGCTGAGTTTCACCACAAAGTAAACGTGTCCTGTAGCCGGAAGCAATCTGCTTTCTACAAAGCAAACAGTCCAGGCGGCCACTATCAAGCTTGTTCACCACCATTTCCAGCACTCTGGCTTTCACGTTGCCCATTAAATTTCTCCTTGCTTTACTGCCAACGCAACTCCGCATACGAGAACCCGAGTAAGTTCCTTTTTAAGATTTACGGGATTTTCTGCGTCCACGAAATTTAAAGCACGTATTTCCTAGAGAGGGCGATGTGTGTATTGCAAAGGCAAGTCATTGGTAGAACTGGGAAGACCACAGCTTGAATCGATAGTATTGCACACAAGAGGGAGCCTCTGTTACTTCAGTTCAGTAGGTCGATTACAGAGATTCCAGTCTGATACATGATGTCCAGAAATTATGTACTTGTATTTGTGGAACAATAAAGTGTTTGATAGTTGATTAATGTTCATCTCAATTTAATTATTTTGGGAAATCATTCTCAAATAAAATTATAATTTACAAAATATTTTTCGGATTGTACGCTCTCTTATTACTAGGGCTAGAAGTTAGAGGAAATTCTTCTAATTTCTGAAGACACCAAGTGGAATGGTTCAGGTGGTATCTTTGGCCCGCATTCCGGAGGTCGTGGGTTCCATCCCAGGGGCAGGCTTTCCTGACAGATGGGTTTCTTCAGACGTTTCCGCAGGCGATTGCTGGCAATATACTTCATATTTCTTGTTCCTCCATTTCGTTACATTAATCATTTTACCTTCATCCCGTTAGGTTTCTTTCAGGGTTAGAAGCGTCGGCGAGCGTCGCGACAGCAGCACGGCAGGGGGAGCAAATGTGCTCTGGAAACCTCGTCCCCGGATTGAAAGGCAAGTCACTGGCTTCCGGGGTCCCCATGTGGTAGTACAAGTGCGAGGGGAAAGGGGAGCTTAACCCCTATAGTTTCTTTATATATATATATATATATGTGATCATATGTACATTACCTAGCTCCGCGGTGCTATAGTCCTTTTCGGGCCACTGCGCCCCCCCACCTCTGCACGCCACAGGCATCTTAAGTGGGGTGCAGTAGCTACCAGCCAATTATGCGGTCTTTGCAGCCAGGGGTCCCTACTTCTCAATCAATTAGCTCCTCAATTGGCACCTCAGGTACCTAACGACGCTGTGTGCACCCTTGACCAGTTCTCCCAGCGGGAGAAAAGCACGCCAGTACCGGGGATAGAACCCGGGTCTCACGCTTATTAGTGGCAGCGCTAAGGAGGCGATGCCAATTAAGGGGTACGTGTTTGCCTAAACAGGGGCGATGCATCCGAAAGAAGGACGAAATTGGGAAACGCTTTAGTTGTTCTTGATGTCTTTCAGGTGTTTTCATATTAAAAAGCGCTGATCTATACATTTTTCCTAATTTCAATGAACATTGTCACTTATAAAGTTATTTTTAAGCACCTTATATACGAGAAATGTCTGGTGGAAGATTTCCATGATCATTTGAAACAGCTGTTAGGAGTAACAGAAAAAGAATTAAAGCACACAGACCCGAAGTTCAGTTTTTTCTCGCACGTTTTTCAAATTCCACCCTCTCTTCGCCCCCTCCCCCTGCAAGCTCGGCTAATGATTCTTTCCTAGTCAAGCTGTTTCAAACTCTGGTTTTCCAGGAAGCCGAAAGAGGAATGAAAGAAAGACAGAAAAAAAAGAGAGAACAGATCGGAGCAGTTTGTTAGTAAATCGCTCTTTGGAATCGTAAAAACATTGAGAGCTCATAAATCACAACTGCTAAAAACAATTTTGAAAAAGGAGATTGTTAAACGTACGAGTATAATAAAGCCAAAGTTAAAGGTAGTTCAGTTGCTAATAATCCTGCCTTGCAGATCTTAATACAAATTCATTATAGCAGAACAATCTCACTGAATGTCGGACATGGCTTCTGTATGCTTCATCACTAGCTTGCTTTGAGTGATCATCTATTCTGGATATCTTATGATCAGGGGTCGCGTGCTCTTCGGGAGTGCAAGGTTTAGGCAAGTATTCCTCAACTGGCTAAGGTAAACCGATCAAGATGCAGTTAACGAATAAGCAGAAAGTCATATTCTTGACCTATAACTTTCAGACATTAAAATAAGGAATAATGTTATTATTCTTATTGGACTAAACACACTATTAAATATTCTGATTTCTTGTAATAAATTAGCATTTTGTAATTTTGAGACAGCTGTAGGAGTTTTTATTGCAGCTTTTAACTGTATTTAGGAGAGTTTAAATGGTAAAGATTAATAAATAATGTTTTAATTTTTTATACAATCTGCTGAAACCGAAATTATGTCAATATATATTTGATAATGGAAAGAAACAAAAGGAGATTGTAGTCAATAGTTAAGGGGAAAACGTAATAAAGCTGAATATGTTAAAGTGTCAAGAATGGAAGCCTAGGCAGATTTAAATGAGTGATAAGGTTACAATTGTTGTATGTACAAACCTCTAACGACTCAGCGGGCTGATCCCTATCTTACCATGACGTGCTCTAAAGTTAGCCAATGGAAATCGCTTCCTTCGTGTTGCTCGCGCAAAAACAAATGCAACGCAAGACACACTCGTCTTGAATCGAGTCGAGATAACGCACGTGCAACTTGGGAGTTGTACGTAAGCTAGCACGTATACATAATTCGGCGGTTGCTAAAGGGTGACAAAGTTAAAGTGTTATAACGTTGTAGTTGAAGTTGCAAAGTTACATTCTATAAATATATCGTCGGCAGTTCTCTACAAATCTGGAAATTTACAAATAAAGTGATATGTTGGTTAATTCTTCGTTTGGTTCCATTCCTACCATAACTCACGTATACCCTGAGATTAGGACCTCTTGCTAGAGCTAGTCCGGACACCAAATACGAGATCTTATAGGTCTTAAAGTAGACGTCTTCGACGGGAGGAACGTTTGCGTCACTGCTTATTTATCTGATTACCTTCCCCGTGTGAAGACTTACCCCCTAGGACATACAAGCCTGTACCTAGGGTCACATGCCTGTCGGGGAGCAGAGAACCTATGGACCGGAGAGGGTGAAGACCAGAAAGACACATACCAGGTGTGATAGTGAGGAAGATGATATGCAATGCAGCTGAAACGGTTGAATGGAAAGGTGAGCAGTTGGTGGAATGAGTGGTGGAGGAAACTGAAGAACCTGGAGAAAACCCACCCAGTCACCGCTTCGTCTACCACAAATACCACATGCGGGTCCCTGGGATCGAACTGGGCCGCCTTTGGTTTATGGGAATATATGATATGATGATATGACATTGACATACCCATATTATCATTTGCAAATATAATTAGTGTGCGTTTTGATATTGGACTGCGTGAATGAGAAAGTGATATGGAATGTGATAATGCGGCTTTAATGAGGTGTGCACATTGTTCTCTTCCACGTTGTTATAACCACTTTATCGAAATTCCGCATCTGCACTTTGAGGACTAATGTAAGCACTATCAGATGTGTAGTATGTATATTTTGTGGTATTATAAATAATTTAAGCAGAGGATTTTTGGCACTGTTGATTGAAAATGTAATGATACACAGACGTCATTGAATTACAAATAATTTACCTCCTATGGTATTGATATGTTGGTACTTTGGTTCTCTCTATTAAAATATCAGTTGAAGTAGAATGCAACGTTTTGCATGGAAATGACTCAGACCACTGCTTTGTTTATGATTGATTGTTATTCTAAGCCCGTTTTCATGAGGTTCCGAGTGTTTTAGGTCAAAGGTGTCCCTCGTTAATATTTTTTTTTGGGTTAAAGAATTTTGCAAAATCATGACCTAAAAGTTTACACAATATAAAAAGTATACATTGAACAAATATACCACTAAATTTGCAGATATGATTTGATCTTTCACGTATAAATAGGTAATCTCTGATCCATTTTGGGCAAGTTTATTTATTGTATAGTAATTCAACACAGAATGTTGGTTTTGTAGTCTTAGTCTGCTTTTTATTGCAGGCAGTCAATAATTATTGTTGGGGAAAACAGTTCATGACCATGTATAAACAAAAGTTTCAATATTTTGCAGACGTAATCTTGGGCAGCATATAAGCTAAACCTTACTTTGAGTCTAATAATTTTCATTACTCTAAATTCCAACATTAGAAATGTTTGACGACATAAGATAACAAGTGAGAATGCCGTCCATGAATTTTGCTGACAAATTATAACTTATGCTACAACATTTGAGTACAATGCGATAAAATCGTCACTGGTGCTCTTAGTTTAAATCACTGGGGCATTAAGGTTCACGTCATTCAAACACCATCTGGATGCAATAGGTAGCATTTCATGCCTGCGAGAGTTTCCGTAATGTTACTATTGGGGAGATATAAAGAGTCTCAGTAGGGAGAAAGTGAGTGGAATATTGACGACTAGGAAAGATATCGAGGGGAACATCTCTGTTATATCTAATACTTTACTTTCTACCTTCCCACCAGACACCGCAGTTTATCTTTAGCTTGGGCAACAAAGACTACAATTAAATCAGAACTAAAATACAGGAATAAGTTATACAATCAAACGGTTCTAATATTAAGATTCGAGAACTTGGGGGTACGCAATACGGTAAGTCCTGGCTAAAGTGCGCTGGAGATAATTAACACTGTATTTAATGAGGAAGGGCCGAGGGAGCCCTGGGTCTCTCCAAAATTTGTTTCCTCGTGCAATCAGTGAAAAGAATGTGATAAATGATGAGAATCGCTAAAATCAGTCTCTGAGGGAGTTATTTCTTCAAATATGCCTTTTGCAGTTACCTTTAACTCAAGATATTACATATTTGACAATTTCCACTGCTTCTGCAACTGAACTTTCATACATTAAGAAAATTAAGCGCATGCTAGGGAACACAACATGTAACTTCCTTGTTAAATCTATGTACTCCAGGTATTGCTAGTCTTCCAGAAGAGTTAATTTTTTGTAATAGAATGGAATACTTGAATAATTGAATAACTGAATAATTGAAAGTACATTAACACAAGTGAACATTTTTGCGAACTATTTTATAGGATTTAGTATAACTATGTAGAACAAGACACAGGAAAGATGATATTTCTGTCTCAAAACTCAGAGCAACTTTTTGTAATAACAAACAATATTTGGTGTATACCCTAGTGTAATAAGGCTGAGTCTCATTTCAAGTGTTACAACTTTTTAATTTTATGCAGATTAGTAACTCTGGCCCCTCCCAAATGAAATTCTATATATGACTGACTAAATGTTAACCACATTTTTCTCAAGTTTATTAATTCGTAAAAAAACAGATGAAGAATATAAGCGTATTGCTATATTTGGACGCTTCTTGTGTGAAATTATAAAGGAATTATTGTTCATTACTTAGATAGAGGCTCTCCCCTCATTCTCTCCTCCTATGTCCACGATCACTGGTATCATCCGTCAAGTCCTTTCTCCAATGTCATTCCCTCACAGTTTTTTTCTCATAGTTTTTGTTCTTTTCTCGGACAAACGCAAGGCGATGATGTAACTAAAGTTCCCCTTCTTCCACAAACTTCGAGTCAGTCATTCAGTCATCTCGAAACAGCGCGTCTTCAATCTGAAGTCTTCGAGACAGGGTGGAGGGAGCTCATATCGCTCCTTCCCTAGCCCGTAATATCCTGCCGCCGGCTTCCTATCTCACGTTGGCTTAGATATCTCCTTCTTTACATTCCAAGCAAAAAACATCACAGAATATGATGATAAGAATAAAGGGTGGATAAAGATGAAATAGGGGAAAATATGAGCCGTATGGATGATGATGTAGGAGGTGAGAAAAACTGAAAGAAAAGCTCAAGAGCCATGATAGCAAGGAATAAACGTTGTGAAAGAAGCCAGAAACGGATATCCAGGGGGACCAACTACCAGCAACAGGAGTCGATAAGTAACTGATAATCTGGCACCCTTTTAACGAAGTATCTTAAACCAGATATTCTTACGCAAAACCTAAAACTACAAGCCCAATGATTATAGAACCCACTATGTTTGTGGCAAAATTAATTACCTAATTTGGCTTTAGCGGGAACCACTTTATACAAAATTCTAGCTATCGTTACCTATTATTCTCGCTAGAGGTTAAATTCTATTAACCCTTTACCGATCGCGTGGGGTGTTCAAAACACCCCAGTCGTTCTTATTGATGCATTATTACATCTTCATGATATTTGGTACCTTTCTAGTAAGTAATGTGCGAGTCTTGAGTGAAAATAGAATCAATAATGGAAGTCCGAGTTCCAAGAAAATGCACAACAATATGCCTTGGAGTCCTTACGTTATTGTGCGCCGAGAAAGCTTAAGTTGAATTCCGTGCCTGTTGTCACTGTGTGTGGTTAATTCAGCAATGGATCCTTACGAAGCAAAATAAGAATTATGGATTTCAAAATATGGATTTCAAAGGAGGCCCACTTTTACTATCAACTGTCTAAAAAAGTGTTTTTCCCTCGTAAGGTTTTCATGTTCACATAACCAATCTTTGACTCCACCCAGCCAGTATCAATTCTCTAAAGGCACTGATATGAACAAAGCACCCATCAAATAAAGGTACTATAATATGAAATAAAGGGTTGGTTTGGATACTGCTTCTGTGAAAGAGCTCCCTACATTTAGTACAGAAGCAAAAGGCTAACAAATAAGTACAATATAATTTAGACATGTAAAACTTGCTGTGTCGATACTAAAATACTTAAACGTATCACTGGTTTGCAACTGTACTGGCAGAAACGTTTTCGAAATGTACATTTATCCCATCCTCAGATGTAGGTCGACGGCCTTTCGAGAGCGAAAAGGTATAATTCCTAATACTTTTTATTAAAAGCTTTAAAGTTCATCCCAGTATCAAAACAAATCAGTTTTTCTGTATTTTAGTGTAAACACAGCAGACTTTACAGTGACTTTGAAATCACTTTTGGTATGAACTGTTGTAATTATAATATAATGTAGTCCTCTAGAGGAAGAGGTAAAGTTATTTACATGTTTCTTTAAATTGAACGACACCTACAGTTTTGAATACTTTCATCAGCAATGTGGAGACGAAGGTTAAGTTAATGCTGCCGTCAAACGGAAATAAAAAATCTGGCATTAAAAATTGTGGTGTAACATGGAAAGCAAGGCCTAACTGTATTAAGAGAACAAGAAATTAAACGTTCTTAAACTTTATGTTTATTTATAAGTTTTATTGTATATTTTAATTTTGCGCTAAAATTTAAAAATTTATTTCCTTAACGGTGACCGCTACTTTTGTATGTTAAAATACTCCAACGGGACATCATATACGACTATGAATGAGTGAAATTAGTGAAATAGTGCTCAAATGAGCCCGAGGTGCATTGGACTTAACCCAACATTCATCTTCTTAAGATAAGAGAAAACCTCGGAAAAAAATCTTATGCGGATAGCTCACCCTAACCGTGATTCGAACTCGGGACCTCTTGAATGGAAACAGACACGCTATCACCACACCAAGAGGCAGGCTTTATCCCCTACTTATAACATGGACCTATTTTGGGGATGTTACATAATCCTGTCAATCAGCGAGTGGGATAGTTCAGACGGTAACGCCTGTAGCCCTCATTCGGGAGGTCACTGGTTAAATTCCCGCGGAAGAACTTCCTGACCTTGTTTTCTTTGAGGGTTTTCCCTGGGTTACTCAGGCAAGTGCTGGAAAGGATATTTGCCTTACATCTCCCGGATCACTCCGTTTCATTTCCTTTATTTAATTCTCTTTCTATCCGGCCTTTCCAGGTTTTAAGGATGCGCTGCTTAGGAGCTTGTGCTCTGGAAATACGGTATTCGGCTGAGAGGAGGCACTGTGTGGCTGGCCACCTACCTGCGGGGACAGATTGATCAGCCGGACGTGGCTGGTGATGTGCTCCCTGTGGCGACCTGGAACTCATTCGGGCAGATCTGCCTGCACCTGTTAGAGACCCACCGTAGTAGTTCTACCTGTAATGCATCCTGGGCACCTGTAGGGTAGTTTATATCATCCTTCCTCTCGGGATATGAGCATAATAAGCCATCGGCAGACATGCCGGAATCCACACCGTGACTGATAAGGCAAATAGCCTGTCGATCCCATGGCTATAACATGCTCCGAAACAGAGGAGCAGAGTGGCCGCCTAGATCTGTCATCAAAGTAATCAGCTGCGTTCCAATATGGACCAGTTTTTATACCTGCCAATACGTTAACTGATAAAAATCCATACAAATCGTACAAAATTATTCTCAAAAATGCATAAATCCAGCCTTGAATAATCCCAAATAATCTTTGATTTGCATTTTGACAACTTTTAAAGATTTCCTTAAACATAGACGTTGAGGGACATCCTCACAGATCTCGTTTCAGGTTTTACGTTTAATGGCACTGGTACAGACCCTGCAACAGTTATTTCGACAGTGGTAATCAGAAATCTGTCTCCATTCATCTTTCAAGGTTCCCATAAGAAGTGCTGGAGAACCTTAAGCATACTTGAACATTTGTTTGTATAGCATATAATTCTTTCTTCTCACAAGTTTAACGGTGGAGTAAAATCTTTGGGAAAGGTAGCGTACTCTGGTGACCTGTTCATAATGGAGGTTAATTTGCTATGACCCGTTACTGCTGAGTAGTTTCTAATCCTGAGAAGCCCAATTGTGTATGCTTTACACAAGTTTAATTAACGCCTCCAGTTATTATAGCGGGCGATATACAGCTCCAAATGCATGGAAAGCTATTTAGTGTTGCTCTCAATGAACAGTTCGGGACCCATTTTGCTTCTGGAGGTACTTTGAAGCTGGACTGGAGCGTTTGAGTTCATTATACCAGACTTTGTCACACTATCCTCCTCAATGCATTGCGGTTCCTCTTGATAATAATTATACATGACCTGCTCGTTCGTGGCTGCTGTTATTGCCTCTTGGCCTTTATATTCTACATGCAATTATATCAATTGCAATTGATCATTTGGCCAAGGGGTGTTCAAATGCCTCACACTGCTAATAGGGAAAATGGCCTAGTAACAATTATATCCTGCTAAACCGAGCAAGATGGCTCCATGGTAACCTGTGAGGCTCACAATCGGGAGCTCATCAGTTCGATTCCCGCTGCCGACCTTTCTGACCCGTGATTTTTTTCGGGCTTTTCCCGGGTCGCCAGGCAAATGCTGTGCAGGATAATTACATCATCAGAATTTCCCATCCCACCATTTCATTTAACCTTCATTTCAGTTGGTCTCTCAGGATCGCAAGTGTTGACGATGGACGAGTTTGGTGCTGCTGTGTGGGGACATTGCACAATGTAATTCGTGTTCATAGCGAATGGGTGGCATTGTTGCTTGGACGGTGGCTGCTTGATGAACCCTGGGGTCGAGATTTATGTGCTTTATGTACAGCAGCCTCCAAATCTGATACTATTTTCTTAGGTTGAGGTTTCAACTCTAAATACTCGCACTTTTCAACTATGAAACGAAACACCAATTAATATATTAACTTTTTATTTGGTTCTAAGTAAAACATAAATAAACATAATTTGTTACGCTCATTATGTAGAATCTTTGATTAACATAAGGCTGAAGCAGTATCTTCCATCATGTTTAAGTCCTCTGATTCAATGTGCTAAATAAATAATAATAAGAATTCAGATACAAACATTTAATTGGCACAAATCCACTACCCTTAAATACAGCTGCGCTTCTCAATTGGAATCTGTCATTAAATTCACTGCATCCGGGGAAAATATTAGCGATCTCCTAGGTAAGGGTTCCATACTTCGTGTACTTATAGTTTTTTAATTAAGTTCGGCAACAAGTAGTACATGGGAAAGAATTAGGAGAAACTGTATGTAAATGTGTAAAACTCGAATAATATTGTGACGGGCACAGAAAATGATGGAAAGGAAACTCTTGGTAGAAGGGGATACATACTAACATTCACTTATCGACCTGATACAATCACAAAAAGGCAGATTTCGGCCCGATGGGAATCATACTCGGGACACCCTGAATACGAAATTCACAATTTACTACGGAGCCATCTTTCTAGGTAAAAATGAGGTCGTGTATTTGCATATATTTAAAAAGTACGTGCACGAAAAAACTAGTCGTGTTGAAATGGGACTGTAAAGCCGGCGATATAAATATAATTTGCGCCCCCAAAATTTATTTACACAGCAGGAAATGTAATAATAGTGGTCATTTATAAGCCTGTTTTGTGCCTGCCAGAATTCACCTATGAGCTGATGCATCCTGAAGATAAAGTACAGAGATTGAGAAGCCCAAAATGACACAAACATCTACAATGTAGATACTTCAATTTATAAAAGAAATTGAGTTGCACAATGCTTGTGGTATTTATAAGTAATAAAATGTTCATCTTCGTTGTAATGTAAACCAAAGGAAGTACTCGCAATATGAGCTCCGGGTTAAATCGAAGTAAATTAAAGGAAAAAAAAAAAAAAAAAAAAACAAACGAAATTGCTGGCAAACAAATATTGCGAAATGCATGTACTGTGAAAGTGAACGATGCTTTGGATTCCAAAGAGTAATGTGCTATTCAAGTTGCAAAATCCCTCATTTGAGTGGATTTTTTGAGTAGTTTAAATGTCATAAATAGTTACTTTTGTTACTATCCTAGTGCCTAGGGCTTGGATTTTTAAGTGCTAAAAACTTGGGAAATAGTTATTTGTTATGTGCTGAAAATGTCAAGAATATGTACTTAAAGTAATGAAATATGTTTTAAGATCTAAATGGCTGGGCTAATATAAATGCACTCACCAGACATTATTTCTCGAAGAGACCACCAACTGCTGTAGAATTATGGTATACGAGACATGCTTCCTCAAATTTTCCATCACAAAAGATTGACATTTGTCACGAAGAACTGTCTTGAATTCCTTAAATGATCGCTCATGTCTCAAGAAGCTAGTCTAGCTTAAGTATGACATGGAATGTCACTCACACTCACAACAATGCTGCCCATTTAACACATTTGAAATTTTACACATGTTTACTTCACTATTATTTTCGAACACTTTCTTGCACTTTTTTTTTTTTTTTTTTTTTTTTTTTTTTTTTTTTTTTTGTGCTGCAGGACGGGAAAGAACGTTCAATTCTATTCGGTGTCCCAAACTATATGAACTGCTTCTCTCAAAAGCATTCCTATTGATTCCAGTTTCTGTATGGAATTACAAAGGAAATACATATTTGCGGAAATGCATGCTAAGTCATTCCTTAACACAGTGTCACTTAAATATTCTTGAAGGATTTTAAATGAATTGGCATTTTTACAAACAACTATTTGATTATAAAGTTTAATGGGGACCTATGAGTATCAGCGTATAGATAGCGGGCTGTAAAGCGACATCAATACTTAATCAAGTGAATGGCAGTGGAGGAATTCCCCGCTCTTATCTTGCGGGATCGTGTAGCTTGGGGAAAGCAGGATGCCTATATTTTATTGTACTAAAGGCATACTGTAGCTGACATATCAGTTCTTCCATTTATGAATAACGCATTGCGATCTCTGCTCTGTATAATTGAGCATTAAAGAAGTTGGATGGTGACTTGTTAAAAATAATTCTGCTGCTGCTTTTATGTGATTTTATGTCAGTATGTGAAAATTGTTTCAAAAAGTGGTTTCCTTAATGCGTTTTTATGTAATTTATGAGATTATCCGAAAACATTTGTGCATTTTATGTGAAATAAAACTTAAAATATCTGCTGCAGTGTGAACATCCACAATATTAAACTCAGCTTCAAGTTTCTATTAGGACGCAAATAAAATATGTTACTTCGAGCCCTACTAATGCCATAACATACTCGAAAACATCAGACTTATTCATGCCAAAGGCTATAAGCATAGTGGAAGAAGACGTGTAAAAATTAAAGAAAACAAAGCCAGAGACGCTATGAAACGTGTGAAAGATATGCCCCAGAATGTGTTGGAAAAAACAATGATTTTTCAATACTATGTGCAGTGCGAGATGCTTTGCTGTCAAAAGTGACTGCGCCCCCTAGATTAAAAGCTGTAAGAAATATCAGACAGTGATGTACTGTATATCATTCGTATGCACCTATTACTTCTTGCGATGTAGAAAGGAGCTTCTCAATATATTGATTTTGTTTGAATGACAGGAGGAGGACGTTCACGTTTGATAACCTCCGTATGTGCATTATTGTCCACTGCAAAGCACAGAATCTGCAGTATCCACTCTACCATATGTAAAAGGCAGTGTTCTATAACGAAATAAAAACATTAACAATCACCATGTACAGTAATCTTTTGATACTGGTATGAGCACTGCGGACACGCACCCGTTGTTTACATCTGGGATCATCCTTTCTCCTTCAACATAAACATTTGATAGTGCAAGATAAGGCGACCTCTTTAAAACCGGTCATGCTGATCTGCCCCTTAGATATAGCATTCACAATGTTGTCGTTCATGCAAATGTTCGTGAAAAATCGTTCATGTAAAATGAAAAAAAAATTAAAACATTTTTTTACCAACAAGTAACAAATAGTGTACATTATTGTTACAGTCAGTCTATGTTTATTTCCTACGTAATATTTTTTTTAAAATTATCTTCTATCTTCGTCAATAAAAAAACCTGTCAATGCTACTTGGCCAGTTGTACTCTTGTTCATTATCCTTTATAATCTTTTCCTTTGAGAACTCTGAGGAGTACATTCAGGTTAATTGGTGGTTATGCCACGCGGTTATTGTTGGCGCGCAGAATCTTTTCAGTTTGCTTGATTGCCTTCATTTAGGGAGTTTCTTAGAGACTCGGAATTGCCAAGGGAGAGGTGTCAGTCAAAGAAGAGAAAGGAGGAGGGGGCAGAAGGAGGAGAATTCGCAGTGATTAGTCTTTCATACATCACGACAAGAGCTGCATCAGGACTCCATCTATCATTCCAAACCTCTGGAGGCACAGGAAAGACCTGACGGTCGCGACATAATGTTTTGATCTTCTGAGACGGCTTAATGAGGCAAAACTTGCTTTCCTCAGCAGTTTCGCGCCTGTAAAGGACGCCTTAACGCTGAGAAGGTCTAATTTGAAGTGTGTATTATATTAGCTCCATGACATTATCTATCATTTAAGAAACGACTTTAGCAAAGCTGTAAAGGTACTAAAATAAATTAATCTGCGTGGACACCAGCTTACATTTTATACTGCTAATGGGTCCTTAGATTTTCATACATTTTCCCATAAGAAAATAGATTTATGGAAATTAAGGAGAAATACAATTTTTTTCTGATAGCTTTGAATTTTTTACCATATACTCAAGAAAAAAGCATACAATAGGCATAATGCACGCTATGTCAACCCGCCGTTAATTGCTAATTTTTACTTTCTTACTATAATCGTTCCACCCATAGATCCGCACTTGATGTAGACACAAGTTGTCAACTAACCCGCGATACGCTGAAACCAAAGCACACCATGAAATATAGTACCTTAAATATTGACAATTTTCTGTGAGTTTTCAAGATGTATGATAACCCTGGTAAGACTACTTGAATGTAACATGATAGCGCTATTTCTAAAACTCTCGAGTAAATATCGTTCTGTTGCATCAAACACGAGGCAGGAGTCGATGTGGCATTTGTGTTAGTCGCAGCTGATTACAACCACCAGGTTATCGCGGAGGAATACAAGGTCTGGATCTAAGGCTGGATGGAGGTTGGGTATGCAGTAGGTAAAGAAGGAATAGCACTCAAAGAAAAATTGGATATCGAGATTTCCCTGGAAATATACGTTTTCAGATCCCATATATACTAAAAAAGTATTTTAGAAAAAAAAGGTGTATATGTATGTGTGTCTGTGTGTGTGTGTGTGTGTGTGTGTATGTGTGTGTGTGTGTATGTGTGTGTGTGTGTGTGTGTGTGTGTGTGTGTGTGTGTGTGTGTGTGTGTGTGTGTGTGTGAAAAATAGAGATTAAGCAGCACAACATCAAAAAGAAAAATTCGTTAAATACCAAACTTGGCAATGAGCTTCAGATTCTTTCAAGGATAAAAAGGATAAGATAAAAGGATAAATAAGAGAATAAGATAAAAAGGATCCCTCCACCCTAATCTAACCATTGTTACATTGATACATTTTGGAAAGCTTTTAAATTTGCAAAAATGACTTTTCGACTTTGACTAAAATACCATATGTTTAAGGTATTTTCGTGACAAATGAAATGCATATCCTGAATCTTTGTGGAAATTGTCTCTGAATGATTCTTTCATAAATGGTAAATGTATGAGGTAAACACAAATTTACTACACACAAATGTAAGCTGCCTGTATTTTATATCCAATTCATATCCAATAACTTGTTCTTTGAGAGATAATAATTTTCAAAATGTTGCTATTGCGTAAAGTGTTACATATTTGTACTTTTCCGCAACAGAAAACCATTATTCGTTTATTATGACATGGCCATACAAATGGATGGAAATTCAAAGACATCATATAGCGACCAGCTCTTGAAATATTTGCCTATCGCTTAAGCTTACTGTATTTTCCTGCTCCATTATACCTACAATGGAGTATGTAATGTAAGCATTTTTAAGAATAATTTATACTAGAGTGAATAGAGAGACTCTTGTCAGTACAGTCATAATTTTTTAAAACAATAACTCATCACCTTTTGATATGGAAGTATAAAATGCTCCTTAGTTCCTGTTGTTTATCATATCAATTCACATTCTAAATTTATTTTGGTATATTAATATAAAAGCATTAATACCTAAAGCTTTCACGGAAAACTTTATCAATTGCGGCTTCACGGGAGATCAGACATATAACATTAATAAAAATCTTCTTCTTCATGAAGAAGGCCATGAAGTTTGAAATGGGCAACTTTTATTAATTAATTTATTCATCTACCGTGAAGCCAGAATTAATTAATGAGAAAATTCTGTATTGGATTCTTATTTGTATCAGTTTAAGAGAAAAAATTAGACCTTTTTAAACACAAGTTACATAAAATAATTGATTTTATTACCAGATCTATATCATATTTTAACTGGTGCACAACAATTTTGCATTTTAGAAAAATGCCACAAACTTTACAACTATATTGCCTTAAGATGTTAAAAATAATAAAATGTTACAATGCATATATGAGCCTATTTTCATACTCCTACAAAATACGTTTGCTCATCTGTGCCTATAAAAAGCTCACTCAAATGTTAATTCTTATTTCCAAGCACTTTCTTCTGCATAACATGTGTTTAGAGCCGTGTTAGCAGGATTGCAATGTGATTTTCTGTTATTCTCTGTATGATAATAAACTCATTCAAGACTTCAACATTGGGTGGAAATAGGGGTTAGTTCTGTAATTACTTCTTGCAGAAGGTTTTTAATCTTAAGAAAATTATATGAATTTTCTTTTTTCTAGAAGCGAGCGTTGGGTGGGGGTGGGTGAGCGAAAAGAAATGTGGTTAAAAAGCAGTAATTATTCTTTATTTTATTTTTTTATTACTTCATTCCTACGTATTCATCCGCTACACCATCTCGAGGGATTTAAGCACATTCTAAGTTATGTTCAGCTACTTTGAAGTATCTGAATTTTTAAAACCCTTATCTAAAGTTTACTCACTTTCCTTCGTTCACTTCCCCCATGTGGATAACCCTCCCTCCTTTTCTACCATCTCCTCCTTTGCATTAATTTGTTTTCATATATGACAGTCCCTCTTTCCCTTTTTATTATTAGCATCTCTAGTTCTTTATACAGACTTCAATATTTTCCTTCTTCTTTGTTCTTTTCTCTTTGACAGTTCGTCAAAGGGCGTTCTAATGAATAATGATGAACATGTGTGCATGCCAAAAGTGACGTTGAGGACCTTAAATGTGTTTAAAAATTCAATTAACAAAGCCGTATATTCCAAGGAGAACCCCAGAAAAGTAATTAAGAGATTGCAGTACCTCACATATTTCTCAGATTTAGAACGCTGAGTATGGCAGCATTTTTGTTTGTATGCAATTATGATGTCAAAAAGACTTCTGCAAAGCAATAAGTGCATTTATACAGTTAGAATCAAATGCAGTTAAATGCATTTCCTTAGTAAAATACTGGCACTTTTAGAACTAATAGAGTAAGCATATTACCCCAGCCCCAGGTATGAAAGTGAGGAAGAGGATGATATGAAGAAATGGATGATTGAAAAGGTGATGACGGAGCATTGGCGGAATGAGTGGCGGGGGAAATCGGAGATCCCGGAGAAAGCCGGCCAGACGCCGCTTCGTCCATCACGGATACCACATGCGGGTCCTTGGGATCAAATCCGGGTCCCCTTGCTGATAGACGAACGGTTTAATTGCTAAGCCACTAGCCGCCCACTAACAAATCAAATACGATCATTCAGTAACGATTTCAGCTCGCATTGAATAAAACGGTAGTATTTTATAGAATTTTTATTCTTTTATACCCAATACGTCTTTGTCTTCTGTGGAATCACCATCAATATAATTTGTCCTTGTCGCTATTTACCATTCCATTGTCTTTAGTTATAATTCTTCCCAGCCTTACTCCCATTTTTCGTGACGTTCTGGTACTGTTGTCCCCAGGTTATTGTTTTTTCTTTTCTAGGAGTCCCAAATGATCCTCTTTTCCCTTCATATTTTTACTCTTGCAAAATTATAAGAGAACTTTACAAGACGCTGGGGACTGTAGCAATGCCTTCTTGCAATCTTTGGATTTTTTGATTACCTCAGTATTTTTATTTTCTCTACTACGTATAGTAAAGTAGAGGAAGTATTGTATTCCATCCAAAATTTCGATGTCGAGATTTCACCGGAAATATATGTTTTGAGGCCCCGATTAAGAAAAAGCATTTTTAGAAAAGGGGTCGTGTGTGTATGTGTGTGTGTGTGTGTGTGTGTGTGTGTGTGTGTGTGTGTGTGTGTGTGTGTGTGTGTGTGTATGTGTCTTTTTATCTATGTGTGTCAGTCTGTGGACAACATAACTCAAAAACGAAAAGTCGGTTAAAAACCAAAGTTGGTATTTAAGGTTAATGTCTTTCAAGGATGCGACACGAAGATTTTAAAGAAAATTCCTCCACCCTAAACTACCCTTTACATGTAAAATTTTCGAAAAGTTTTATTTTCTTGAAAATGGCTCTAACGATTTTGATTAAAATGACATGTTTGAGATATGTTTATGACAAATTAAATTTATTTCTTGAATTTTTTGTGTATAGCCCATGTAGTCCTACTTACTCTGGATGACTTTTGCATAACTGTTAAACCGTAAGAGATAGACCAAATCTTACTATACAAAAATGTAGATCTTGCCAAAATACATAATTTATGTCTCATTTTTTTTTGTAGAGTGAACCATTCCGGAAATCTGTCTTGTTATTTGTAAATGTGTGTAAATTGAGATCTCCTTGTGTGGTTTACCGGGAATAATGCGAGTGAGTTGGAGAATTTAATGTGATATCGGCACGTTGGCCATGATAACTTAGTGGTTAGAGCATCCGGACGGTAACTGGTAGTTCCGTGGTTCAAATCCCAGTCATGGTATTCAATTTTTCAGTCTCACTCTACCCTTTCCAATCATGTCCTACACATGGCTCTTATGTGAAAAAAAAAAAAAAAAAAAAAAAAAAAAAATTAATTACATTAAACTTAATATTATTCACTATGCAATCTAGGGCCCGATATTTATTATGTTCACTGATAATGGGGTCAAAAGGAAAATATATGCAAACTCAGGAATTGGTGATATTGGGCTAAAGTAGCGGCTCAAAACGGGGACTTGGCTTACTAGCAATCTGACCATCATGGCGCAACATTCATTGCAATGGTAATAGTTACGCGCCTTATTACAAAGGGCCCTATCGATGTTACATTCACCTTTGCTCACATGAAGGCGCAACGGCAAAAGTTATATGCAAAATTTATATCACACATTCATTTATGCCTATATACCGGTAGTATAGACGCTAATGAACAGTACATTTTAATTTTAAAACTTTAGCTTTGTTTGTAATTTACTACATTTATCAAGCTTTTAAACGTTATGACAAATAATTTTTCTTTTTTTAATTTCACTAAAAGTTGCAAACACGCTGGACATATTATAAATGTTTACTAATATAAAGTTTCTATTTATGTTCGTTAGTGATGAAGTACTTCGTCGGCAAGTCATATACACTTGGACGTACAATGAATTGGATGGTCCGCCCTCTTAATAAATACGAGTAACAGAAACAGAAGCGATTAAAGTTATGTGCTCCAATCTTCCCCAGCAAATAGATGAACTTAAAATCAAACTTACTATGCATAAATATTTAATTCTTTCGGTGGTCCTATACGCTTGTGTGGCCTGGACCACCGCCGCCACCGTCACCGCCGCCGCCACCACCACCACCGCCAACGCCACCGCCACCGCCACCGCCACCGCCACCACCACAATGAAACACTCCAAATCTTTCAATTCGTAAAATCGTCTCCACTTCCTTCCGCACATCCGCACATCCGTACCGTATTCTACACCAATACCAAGAAATCAACCCACCAACTATCCAAAAGATAGTCCGGAGAAGAGCTTCCTCCATATGGGCGCGCATTATGAGACAGCAGAACCCTGCAAAATCCAATATTGGCAATCATTCAATCATCAGAACCATTCGAGAACTACATTTTTATAGAATAGGCACGGCTCACCAAGTTTGCGCGCCCAACCACCCTGGCCCTAGGTCACAATAAACTGCGGCATAGGTGACCACCACTGGCAGCCTGGGACACCACAAGTTGCAGGCTGCCATACAGCAAAACCGGGGAAAGTGTACAAAGTGTAAAATTGTGTGTGTGTGTGTGTGTGTGTATGTATGTGTGTGTGTGCGTGCGCGCGATTGCCTTGGACGTAAGGCGTATGCCCATGTGTAAGTGCATTTGTGTGTATATGTGTTTAATAGTAAACGAAAAAAAAAGCAGTTTCTTAATTCATGGAGACATTAAGCTCCAATAAATCTGTTCGTGGAGAACAACAAGCGGTCACCGTATGGGTTTCATATAAACCAAAAATACTATACAAAGAATATCGAAATTGTAACCCGATGAAAATTGTAGCCGAGGCCCATGTACTAGCACCAGGCAAAAGTATTTCTGAGTAAACAAATCTGGATCTGAACCTACCAATGAAGTCGTACATAAGTGCGATTATTGCTAGTTGTGGGCCAGGTCTAGCTTTTGGTATTGCAGGAAGTTGCACGGATTACAAGCTACGAGCCACAAGCTCGCAGAGAAAGAAGCGTATATCCAGACTCGCTGGATCAAGATCATTGTTCAAGAATGAATTCGCAAGATATACCTTCCAGATGATCAAATTAATATTTCGTTTTCATGTTATGTCTCCTTTAAAATTGTGATACAACAATAATACAGTAATCTATATGTAAAACAACTGCCGTGCATTAGTCTCGCAATAACTCGAAAATGGCTCGACCTATTGGAATAATTTCTTTTTTGGTTTGTTCGCCTCAACAGTGAAAAAATGCACTTTAGGAGAACTCAAAGACTAAAAATCGAAAATATCGAAATTGGAAATTATTGGTAATTTTGTATGGGAACTGCACTTCGGATTACTTTCAATATGTGGCGTTTATGGCAGACCAGTCGTTTGAAGCTGCATCTATTACACTTAAAATGGGTTTTCGTTAAAAAAAAACAGGTAGTGGATTTTGAGAATAGATTGGTTAAATTGAATTTAATTACATTTTGTGGACATACCTTTTGATGAGCCATCCCAGTAAGGTAAGCTGACGTAGCAGACTTACAAATAAACAAAAAATTAATTCGAAGAACGTTTTAGCGAGACTCGAGGAATTGGGGCAGGCTTAGATTAACCATAAGATTTGTTTTAGCGAACTCGAGGAATTAATTTGAGGATTCCAATATTGTAAAGTTCTCAAGGTAAGTACACAAATTTGAGCGATTGTGAAAACAATTCCGTGTTGATTTAGCATTCATTACAAAACCAAGGAGGGGATGAGCTGAAATATT
The DNA here is from genome assembly GCA_030765045.1 of Tenodera sinensis. Lineage (NCBI taxonomy): Eukaryota > Metazoa > Arthropoda > Insecta > Mantodea > Mantidae > Tenodera > Tenodera sinensis. The sequence continues at coordinate 102,854,100 of CM060966.1, read as the reverse complement.
GATTTCTAAATATGGTGAACCTATCGTTTGACAGCTGCATCTACTACATTTAAAATAGTGTTGTTTTTCGTAAAAAAAAAAAAGGAAGGTAGTGGTTTTTGAGACTAGAGTTGATTAAATCGGATTTAATTACATTTTGGGAACACTCATTTTGATCAGCCATTCAATTAAGGTAAATTGACTTTGTAGATTTAGAAATAAGTATATGTAGACTTGGAAGTAAACAAAATTCTGTCAATTTTGTTTTAGTGAGACTCAAGGAGTTAGGGTGTGCTTAGATATAATTTGTGGACAATGGAAAGAGGTTTAGAAGTGCAAGCAGTACACATTAACTAATATAAAGTGAACATATTGGAAGTTTGAGCTAGGCACACAGGGAATAGCTCACCCCATGAGTAAAACCGAGCTAACCCTGACCATCAAGCCGCAGATAATGAAAATGATGGTATTGGCATATCCGAATTACGTTCGAGAGCGACTGAAAATTAACGACAAGCGAATAGATTCACAATACGAGTTCGTGAACATCAAACACTACACCAATGAATATAATCACTTACGAAGAGTTACCCTCAAATCAATTTTAGGTAGTACGAAATTCACCGAGTGTCTAGTAATTAATAAAATCTAGAAAACACTTTAATTTCTGAATGGGTATAGAGTTTACTATACAATACAAACCCCAGACACTACAATCTCCAATGAATATTTCCAGACTTTTCTTAGGAAATTGGGTGTAGCTAAAATATATTCAGAAAGGGGCAATCTAAAAGACTGTGAGTGTCTGTAATTAATTGCATTACTTGTTTCATTCATTAAAATATTAGAAAACTAGGCTGATTTATATGGCTTGTGAAATATAAACAGCATATTCTACGTTTAGTTGTAATAATATACAGACCTAGTGGTAGACCAATTGCTATTTGTAACGGACATAGAGTATTAATTAAGCTTAATGAACATTTAATTAATCTCCGTTAAACCTGTTTTGACAGCAGAGACTCGCATTAAAAGTTCTACGTTTACATTATTTTCACCAAGTGCCAATAAGCTCCCTTTAGCTGCATGATATCAAAAAGCATTTACTCAGTGAATATAGAGGCTGATGCCAAACTCCGGGCTCATAGGGCTTAAATTTTATAATCCGCCTGAGAGCTCATGACCTGCGATCGAAAGATTAAAAGAGATAATATAAAATAAGCGCATAAAATACATGCATACACACATACAGATGACCGAGCGCTAGCTAATCGCGACTAAACAGGTAGGTAGCGAGTTCTAGTGTGTTGTGGAGCCTTGAACGAACAATGAAGCGTAAGTTAAACAGGACGTAATATAATATACCCTAAACTTCCAGCGAGGTCAAACAGTGGAGATTTAATGTCTATATTCAGAGGGAAGGCTCTTTGTTTGCTTTCCTCCAGTCTATCATTGCCATATATGATAGGAGAGGATGCCAACGCATTATATAAATCCCATGGCACGTTCAGATTACAATACCAGCTTCATCCCTTTCCAGCAGTAAACTTTGAAACAACACAAACAGAGAGAAGGGCAAATTGCGTCGGACATTATTTCGTCGTGACAAGATAACTTCGGTGCTATATGGTGTAACTCACATCGCTAGCGGCCTCTGGAGACACTATATGGCATAACACTGATTTTATGTTCCGTTAAACTAACATTAACCATCAGTGTAAATTTCAATGATATCAACCCGGTTTTATAGCATGCTGTGGCCAGTTTGTTGATCTATTTAATTGTAAATGTGCTCATCAAAAACAATTGTCCCGTCTTCTAACTGCTAGGGTACGTTCGCGTTTCATGTTAAGAGTTAAATATTCCACAGATGAAACAATAAAATGGAAATATGTGGTGTAGCATATTCGTTAAAGATGTTCTAGCTGCAGTACGTTTAGCTTTAAAGTACTCTGACAAGGCAACAATGTGACAAATCCCACCTCGGACACCAAAGTCACAAATGACAATGTCTTGTGTCACTTTGTTTTCGCTTTCGAGTAGAAATAGGAGTCATAGGAGGGGGTTTGGCACTGAAGCCAAGCTTGTTGTAACTATACTTCCAAGAGGGCATCCCCGGGAGGAAGGATGAGGTAAGAGGAGACACCGGGCGGCCAATCCAGACCAACGGCACAGCCATTGACAGAGGTCTCTAAGGTTTCCCAAGTTTTACGAAACCTCGAAGCTTTTAGGTCTTCCAAGGCCAACTCAGGTGGATCTCGGTGCGGGGTCCAACGCCCCAGTCTTTCAGTCCTACTGTCTCTGCCTCACAAACTGCCGGCTTCGATCACACTCAGGATCAATTTTTCACACAACTCCGACGATTCGATTACATGTTCCAAAACTTCTCTGGCGGCACACACATTTCTCTCAATGACCATTGTACACACACATACACACAAATACACATACGCACTGCTAATGGCTGTCTCGTTCAATACTCACCACTCCATTTCAAAAATTTCTACTCCCGCTGCATCGCGTTGCTTATATGGGATAGAATGACGTAGCATAGATTTTTATCGAAATTTTCCTTCTTTCAACGCTTCTTATAAATAAGCCGGCAACCGGAAGTCTCGCGAATAGTGTCGAAATGCTCTGTTCTGTCGCGCTCAATTGTCGCCGGTCACGTATTTACACGCAGTAATGTGAGGCAGCTTGATGGCGACAGCTGGCCGGCGTTACAATACATACTTCAAGATGCAGTGATCTTGGGTAATGCTGCTTTACCAGATATGTAGTAGGTACACAATGCATTACATTGCACCCAAGTTCCGCATATAGATTTCAACCGAAATACAAGTTTTGAAGTACCCTGAATAAAAAACGGGAATTTTTAGGAGTGGGTGAATGTGTGTTTGCAGCATAACGCAAAAACGAAGGCCCAATAAAACTTGGTAGTTAAATTCAGCAGATATCTTCCAAAGACGCGACAGAAAGGTTTTATACAACATTCCTCCAACCCAAACTATCGATTTCATGAACGACTTTCAGACATTTTAGATTTTCTCAAAAATGGCTGTAACATTTTTGATTAATGAAACATATTATTAAGATATCAGCATGCCAAATAAAATGTTGCACTTTTTTTGGGAACGGCATGTCAAAGCTTGTACATTCGAAGGGAATTTAGTATAGTTTGGTTTATTTAGTAAACCATAAGAGACATGCAAAATCTTACTGCACAAAAATGGGGACTTCTTGAAAAAAAAAGCAATTTATTTCAACTAGCGTTTTCCACGGCATCAGTAATTTATTGTTATTGGTTTGGGTTTTCAATGCTTTGTCATTTTTCTGTAGTGCTGTCGCTGTTCATTTGTTTCTCGCGATGTCTTGGAACGAGTGTGTAATTTATAGACCAGTAAATATCGAACTGCTTTTTAAACATTTGACTACGTTCTCCTACGTTTTCTCAGCCGGTTTTACATTACGCTTTCTCTGTTCACTTAGTAGCTTCAACGAAAATGTGTAATGCAACTATGAGGATAATGTGGAAACTAACCTCCGCTATCAGGTGTAGGGGAAACAGCTTATTGGCAGTTCCCAATAATGCAATATGGCCGCATTACACTAAACTGCAGTGGACATTACACCAAAAAGACAACCTGCATAATAAAAGCGTTATTTTTAACCTCAAATGTCACAGGGTTGAAGTAACAATAATAATGCTTGAACGTTCTTACCACACAACACATGATGAACATACTCACCTTCGGCAATTACACTTTTGCATAAAATCACTTCCGAACAGTGAAATTCGTAATATATTTAATGCACTGTTGTGTTGTGAACACAAAAATAACAACAAAAGTAACTGTAACTGCATTTAAAGTTCTAAACAATTCGAGACAAAACCACGCACACACGACCATACAATGGCGTCCACAGATTAAAGCAGCGTCTACACAGGATCATGTTTTAAAGATTATTGGTTGCCTACACTGCAACCGGTTAAAAAATAAGGGATTTTGTGGCAACATAACGGATGCAACAACAACTATGGCCGTAGCTTTACCATGGTTATATTTTACGAACAGTTGGCAGTAATAATGCAACCAAACAGACGGAATATCACCAAATATAACCAGACTGTGCGCCCGGAGTGGGAAACATATCACCGTTGCTTTTTGGGGTATTCAAATAAGCTGTTTTCTCTATAGTGCGGGAAAAAGTGGCGACAGCGCCGCCATTTTTACATTTTTGCGGAGCATTCGTCTAGCGGCACTGGGGAGAACATTGATGCATCAGTTTAAAAGCAAATTGTTTATTATGATTATGATGATTATGATGATTATGATGATGATGATGATGATTATGATTATGATTATGATTATGATTATGATTATGATGATTATGATTATGATGATGATGATGATGATGATGGATGATTATTATTATTATTATTATTATTATTATTATTATTATTATTATTATTATTATTATTATTATTATTATTATTATTATTATTATTATTATTATTATTATTATTATTATTATTATTATTATTATTAACTATCAGGAGCAGTAAAAGTGGGGGTGGGTGTGGTGTTAGTATTGTTCTTTTAAATTAGTTTCAATAAATAACCCATACTTAATTGTTTCAGAATTGTAGGTGTTACACTCTTATGATTCATTTGTGAAAAACAAATACAATTTTATTATGACTGAAGAAAAAAATAATTCGTATTCTTAACACTGTGGCTATTAAACCTTTTCAAGAGAGAACATTTTACAGGTGGGCTTGAAATATGTTAGTAACTAGACTTCGATCCCGGTTATATATGCTAGGCGTTTCAGTTATGTTTCCCAGGAGGTTTCGTGACGTAGCACACTTTGGGTAGGGGCGGTAGAGACGCGTTGCCTTACAGCTTACTGCAGTCGTGTTTCCTCCGTCCTCTACTGTCAACAAACATGAAGTGCAAACGAACACAGTAAAGTAGCTCTCAACGTAACGTCTTTTGCAACCCGGACCAGAGATTAGTTTTAACTTATGACTTAGTTTGAAGAAGCATTAGGAAGGGTAATCTTTTTATACGCAATTTCGAGAAACATTCTTGCACTTAATTCGAAATAGAATGCGCATGTCTGCATTATGTTTATGCTGCCTATGTGTATAATATGCCAAAGACAGTTGCAACTTTCCTACAAAACCATTATAAAATAATTCTCCAAAGTTATACTCAAAATAGATTATTATTACTATTATTATTATTACTATTATTATTATAATTATAATTATAATTATTATTAATTATTTATTATAATTATAATTATTATTATTATTATTATTATTATTATTATTATTATTATTATTATTATTATTATTATTATTATTATTATTATTATTATTATTATTATTATTATTATTATTATTATTATTATTATTATTATTATTATTATTATTATTATTATTATTATTATTATTATTATTATTATTATTATTATTATTATTATTATTATTATTATTATTATTATTATTATTATTATTATTATTATGAGTAGTAGTAGCAGTAGTAGTAATAATAGTAGTACTGTTAATGTTATATGGTATCTAATTTACTAGAATTTGACATTTTCAGTGTACATTAAATGTGACTAATTATGCTCTAGATTGTATTTTGCAGTTTGGGAAACAAGAGTCTTTCCAATGAGCCTGGAATTTAAATAGTTTTGTAGTACTATGCTGGTATTTTGTTATTTTATTATCTGCCACCAGTAACAACATTGCATAATATATCTGAAATATTATCACTTAAGATGGACTATCCATTTGACATTTTCCGTTTTCTTTGTCCCTTTTTCTCTCTTTTTATAAACCCCCTAGGTGTGCTATCGACATATATCCATGTCACAACTGTCATGTCGTATTCCTTATCTCGAAGTTCCATTCCATAAATCTGCAACGCATGATGTTAAGATTCCAAAGGAGTTGAATGAATTCTGTCCCTCGTTAAGCTTGTGTTAGAAACTGGTTTGAATAATTAAAATGAAACAACATAGACGGACTTACTACCTCCTGGGTCACAATGTAAGTAACCATCGCATATAACAAAAAATAATAATATAATCTTAATTATTATTTTAAAAAGTATGCCTATAACTCTGAAGTAAAAAGTCTGTAAGAGATTCAAAAAGAAAAACATTTAACATAGGCATTCAAAATGAAGTATAAAACTGAAATTAGGTAACATTATTGGCTTTGGAGGAAGGTAATTTAAATAAAATGAAACAAAAGACTCTCCTCTCAAAAACTTAATATGCCCGAACATTTGATTTCAAGAATTTATTAAAGCATAGGTTTACTTATTCTATCTTCATGTATAACTACTGCATTAAATTCCATACTTAGTTTCTCTACCACGTTTGTGTTATATAGGGAAGGTATTGCATTCCAGCCAAAAATTTAATATCGATACTATTTCATCGCTAAGCCATCGCAATGTGAAGTATTAGAGATTCCGTTACTTTGGTACACTCCCTGAAATAACGAAACACTATCTTCTTAATTTCCCTTCACATTAATATGGCAAACAGTGCACAATGATAAGGAATTCTTTTAAGAAAGCTATTACTTGGCTTGGTTTGTTGGTAGTGCGGTATGTTTCGGCGGCTGCGGACAAGTGGCACAGATGCGTACGCTCTGTAAAACCATGCCTCCTGATTTCCTTTGAAGCTGCTGCCCGGGCCACAAAGTTTTCCCTCTCCTGTTGGGAGAAATAGTTCGTCAGGTGACAATCTCTCCAATTGTTAGGGACTTCTCTGCATCTCTGTGCTTTGCTGGCTCCGTCCTCTGATAGGTCTCCGTTTACCTCATCTCCTCCCTCTGGGGATAGTATCCCACAATAGATCCCAAGCGGGTCGCGTGGGTCGAGGTGTATCCCCTCCATTTCTTCAGTCACAATCACTTTACTTGGTTTTTCCGTTCTCCTTACCCCAACAACATGATAAAATAGTGTCTTTAATAGATCATGTTTACAGCCTGTGTCTATACTTCTCAAAACAAGCCTAAAGAGAGCTTTAGCCCATATTTGGAGTTTTGACCATTACCAGTGTCGCTTTACAAGAGTGGAGAAACAGTCTTGGTGCTGTAAATAGGGCAAAGCGAAAATATATAATTTAAGGTTTGGACAATTAAATGTACCTGATATTCACAAAAAAGAGCTGCTTAATTCTGTTTACTTTTACTCCCCGCTGTGGCTGAAAGCGGACAAATGAAGTCCAAGTCAAGGTACCGCTTTCTCTGATGCTGCTACAGTGAGGCAAATTGACCACTGGCCGCAAGCTCTCCAATAAAACTGTGGCAGTGCCTGCGTCAAACTAAATGTAAGAACATCTTTAATGCGCATAAACTACCACTGTAGGTTTCCATTCAGGAATATCTATATAAAGAAAATTATTAAAACAACTCTGCAATACACAAACATAAATCACTTGCTGCATCATCAGGTAGTAAGAAGGCAGACGAACAAGAAAGTTCACCACTACAATCGGAGTTCCTTGAAGATCTGTGCAAAATAATGATACGTAACCAATATGCCATTTTAGAGCTGCACCATCCTTAGTTTAAAAAGCATTAGCAAATATAGTATTAAACTATTTCACAAACAAACAGACGGATGAGAAGATAATACACCACGTTGATCTTCATATTTTTGATAATACGTTTATATGTAGTGTCTATTTTTTTAAATTAAATTTGTTGTTACACCCTTGACTGTGATGCTTGCTGTTTCAGATTACCTATGTCACCTCCTGGACTTCCCACATTATCCACACACACTCGCAACGTGTGTACATTGCAAGCAAAAGGATATTTGTCCTAGCTCTACTTATTAGCAATATATCAAATTATACTCTGACATAACTTTCTATTCTGAGAGATTTTCTTCGTAGGTCTTTTCGTTTTGAATTCGTCTTCAACTCCGGATGCCCACATGCTGTACTTTACACCTGTGCAAAGATAGAAATATTAACAATTCAGCAGCACAAGGAGGGCACTCTGTCATGTTTTCATATTACCATCTTTTACGTTTTACTAGCAGTACCTGCTACTGCCCCTACCTCACATGCAGGGTACATCCAGTACTTCGCTTCATATAAAAAACTAAATTCTCTTTCGTTGTCTACCTGTAACTTACAAATACCTTTCATGAAATATGCAGTCCAATTCTGTACACTCTGAAAAATAAATGCTGCCGGTGAGGGCAGACGAAACTCTAAGTACGAATGTCTGTCCCCTACCTGGGCTACACGGAAATAGTTAGGGATAAAGGGGCAAATTGGTGTTTGGGTGAACTAGGGAGTACGGAGAATAAAACACGGAGAGTTCATCACGCGACCCAGACTTCTCCCAAGGGGCAAAAGTTTATACTTGGCCTGCCATTACCCTCGCGAAGGAGTAGACTTGAGGGGGCAGCAAATTTACGACTATTGTCTTTTTTAAGTTTGTACTGGGTCCCTACCTCATTCAAACCCTCCCTAGACCAATGCAAGCCGCTCTCTCAAGACTTTCCTTCAACTTCGGCGTGTCTGCCTTGGAGTTGAAAGGCCGGTCGGTCAGCGGGAGGATCAAACAGCATCAGAAGTTTTCATATAACGACATTCCTATATCTGAGCAGCATCTACGTCAGTCTCTTCTTTCAAGATGACGGTTATCTTTGCTTGCTTATCCTCCAGTAGATGCAGGAACTTCATCCCAAGTTTCCCTCTTGTATCCTTTCTTAATCCTTCAAAAGATGATATAAAGAGAAAAGGGAGCCCACCTAAGACAGAGACAGGAGTGAAAATAAAAGTGAATGGGGAGCTGGAAAAGCAGCAGCAGCTGAGGGTGGGGAGTGGAAAAGGAGTTGTTTTTATAAAAGATTTAATATCATTTGTATGTTTCTTAAAAGAAACACGGGATCTACGCCACACAGTTATAAAAGGACTCCGTAGAGGCTCTCGCAAATTCACTTAACAGACACGCCGCGTTCTGAGGGTGGAGGAGATGAAAAAATATTCCGGAGGCTTCATTTTAAATATACTTTATGAACGCTACTAGGGGCAAGGGCGTGGAGTTTATGAGGGAAAGGAAGTTGGACGTGCCTATGTAGATCCTTTCCCTGAAGCCTCATGTTACATGCTGAAGCCGGTGATCTATGCTTCCAATAATAAGCTCAAAGTAATGAAAACACAAAATCAATTGGTACCAGATTTACAATATTTCCTTTGCACCCTTACCCTAGACTTCACTATGGGGATACAGGATTTTACCATTATCTGCACCAGATGAAAGCTTAAATGATCATTTCTTTGACATCGTTTCAAATTTATTCAGTTTTTGGCAGTATAATTACAAAAGCACATATTAGGTGTTATGCATTTCGTTTTAAATTTGTTTAAAATAAATTTTAACATTCATATGTTCTACCTCTTGATTAATCTAAAAGTTAAATGTATACTAATAACTTAACCAGAGCCATCAGCAGCAACAAAGTTGTCATCCTCGCTATATAAGGAGGCGAGGAAATAGCAGGGAGGCAATTTTGGAGTCGGCCACTTGTCAGTGAGTGAGAGAACAATTGTCGAAGTGAAGAAGCTTTAACGAGAGTTGAGTAATTGTATCGTTAGAGTTAGTGTATAAGTAACAGAAAAAGTGAAGAAAGTGACAGGACTGAGTCAAGACTACGCAAAGAGAACAATTGTGGATGTAATATCTTGAAAGACTGTAGGCTGTGTTAATGTCAGTAGAAGCGAACTGTGTGTTTGTGCAAAAGTTTGGAAGAAAATAGTGACAGAAAGGTAACTAGACTGATTTTGTCATTTTTTCACAGTATTTTCGTGTTCGCCTCTTTCTCTATTAATTAGCACGATCCTACGAAAACAAAAGACGATTCCTGAAGCATACGTTTGAATTCTAATTTTGTATGTGTACAGATGAGGGTCTCCAATGTCTAATTAATACAATGCTATAGGTTTTCATAAATAATAATAATAAATATTTTATATCTGGAAAGAGATGGAGAGGAAACTTACGTATTAATTCACCTCAGGGAGGGTATGTTGTCAATCCAGGACCTCCGGATCCTTTGGGGAAAGTTTTCCTGAAAGTTCTCTTCTTTTCGAAGACAATGTCACTAATGAGCTTCAAGCTCATTCATTAATAACCGTTCACCATCTCAAGAAACTTCAGTATGTTGTTACTGCTTTTATGTTCCAGGAATCATTTATCATTGGGTAGAATAATACGCTGTGCATTATGTTACTGAGGTCTTCAGACTATAAACTTGTCATTAGCGTTTCGACCTATTTCACTTTATTTTAGCCCTTAAGTGGTCACGTGACATTAATATTGCTGATATTAATTAATTAAGGCATATTTCTTTAGCAAATCATTTGTTTGTCTTTATTGAATACTAACAGTTAGTTCCGTAGTTTAAATCGAATTACTGCACTTAACTCTCTGCTTTCGCTCCCTTTCTCTGTAAGAAATATCATGTTATATGATATTTAGAAAGATAATAGTAAAAATGTTTAAATATGTGCTTTTTGAATCATATTGTTTTCCATATTAACCAGAAAGTAATTTAGGGATTCAAAAGTACATGACTCTATGACAACTTGCGGAGAAGGGCTTAGCACCTCGACCAAAAGCTGATCTCTATTGCCTACACCCCTGACGTGGTACCTCCTGGGAGGCTGGATGAGACGAATGGAACCTAAGGGTGGCGGGAACGTTGCCACAACAGAGCAGGAGTTACTACATTTTCCCAGCCAGAAGCACCCCGGCGGAGGCTGACCTAGCTCTTTTCCCCGGGGAAATCTCCGATAAAACCGATGGGTTAGAAAGGTTAGGTACAGGATCGAACACGCTTCCTCGCGACGTTACCGCCTGAGCCTGCTTGGTATGCAAAATACGTATACGCATTGGTTCACACCTACACACATAAATAGTAAAAACGTTTACGTAACTTGTTTAATATTGGTAAGGTAGGATCAGACTGAAAAATTATCTATTTTTAAATATAAAATAAAATCACTGACGATTTCAATAGAAACAATAGAATTTGAGTAATTTGGCTTTTTAGGAGAACTTCTATTTTCTCAAAATCCAGAAATTGAGGCAAGAACACGCAGTGGGATCAAGTGTTCAACCTGTGAAAATCGGGCATACGATGGTTTTGTCTGTGTGAACAATTAATATTTATGTTCATTTTAGCAACACTCGAGAATTCTTTGTGCCTGCAACGGCTGCATTTTATGCTGACATCCTGCCAAAGTCAGATTTTGGGAGCAATCCTTTCTCCATGTACGAGTAATGTAAGTACGTATCAGATAAAGCAGAAGTCAGTCGTAACTATTTATACAGTAATTTTATTTTCCATGCTGTTTATAGTAAGTAAAGGAAGCAATGCTTTGATTCTGTCACCCTAACTTGCGGAGAGGTACTTAGCATCTCAGCGGAAAGGCAAGAAGTAATGCTTTACATCCTAAAATCCTATATCGAGATTTTATTGGACCTTAATCAGGGCCTTAATCTAAAGGAGCCTTTTTTAAAAAAAGGGTCAAGCAAATCCTCTAACTCAAACTACCCTATGTTGAACAAATTTTCATTATTTATTACTTTTTCTAAAATCCGTTTCAAGTTTAACTAAAATACTATGTATTCAGGGTATTTGTGCCACAAATTTAATACAATGTGCAGCTTAAATTTTGACGAACAGCCTGTGAAATCCTCTCCCATCTCAATGAATTTTGTATAACTTAGCCATAGGATATGAACAAAATTTTATTACACAAAACTTTCAGACTTTGTTAAAGCACACAGCTTGGAATAAATGTTTTGCTTCTAAGATATTCCTTGTTATTGGTGTAATTGCCAAGATCGTCATACTTTTTAACTCCTAGGTTATTTGCTTTTTCTTGCAGCTATGCAAGGGAAACCGAATTTCTAAAAAATCACATAACAATTCGTTTTGAAAGATTGGACTACCACCTAACTCTGCCATGGTGTGTAATAAAGGCATTTTTGCAAATGTATGCAAATCAATGTGAAACAGGAAGAAGCATATAGGTTAGAATAGTTCGTAGAAATGTGCGTATGTGTGGATATAACACATCAGAATTGTTTAACTTTGTAACATAATTGCAAGAATATCGACTTAAAGTTGCTATGGACTTATTGTTTATGCATTCCGAACTCCAAATCTAACCATTGGAATGCTCCTACTTTAAGGAAAGGAATAATTAACTTTGATTTAATAATTACTAAAAGGAGCATTCTTGTGCTTGTATAAATAGGATAAGGCTGGCGATGAGCTATTTCGGCATTATTATTTGGTTATAGTTTTCAAGAGATTTATGAAGCATTAGATTAGAAATTTGTTTCAGTTCAGCTCTTCCAATACATAAGACATAAACTTTCGATCTATTTTACCTCCTTGACTTCTAGACACTGTGCTGTCTCTACACTTGCGGAATAGAAGTTGCATCTAATTATTTCCAGCATACGTACTTTCATCAATAGAATTTAATAACCTCATGCGTCTGTCAGATAAGGTTAAAACTAAATCCTTAAAATTATGATAAAAAGAGATGTAGCAAATGATCACATTTTAATTCTCGAACATAAAGGTACCTTCTTTGCCACTGCCTATAGTAGGTAAGAGGAAATACTAATGGCAATGCGTGTAGGCTTTAAGCTGGTCGCTCTGGATGATATTGAATTCCTTTCTCTTTGCATGACTAGTGGGGAAAAACATAAACAATTATTTTCCATAATAAGAAGAATATTTCGGAAATGGTTAACTTTGCAAAAGAATGTGTTTGACATACGCTGGATGCTTTAACGAAAACTACGTTTTTTGTACATTTACTTTGATACTGAAATTATATAGTAATAATAATCCCTAGGGGGTCTCCTCTATGCAGAGGTTACCCTCATCGCCCGGCAGCTGGTCCTGCAGCCGCAGCCAAGGCCACGGAGTAGTGCAGGTTGGGATGGCGGGGGTCAGCACGCCGACTCCCCCCTACTGACTATTTGACCTTTTAAGGACGCTATGTTTCTATCAGGTAGCTCCTCAATTGGCCCCCCAGGGACCTAACGAGGCTGAGTGCACCCAGTACCAGACCTCTCAGCTGTGGAAAAATCCTATGCAGGTACCGGATCGAACCCGAGTCCTCCGCTGGCGCGCTACCAACTGCGCTACAGAGGCGGTCACACTCAGAATATTAGTCACTTGAAAAGAATTAAACTAACAACTAACAACGATTCTGTAGCTCAGTTCGTAGGAAACAATCACTTTCTGCTGGTCATTCGAAGTGAACGCATCGTAGTTGTTTGGCGTGGGATACATCGAAACAAGCAGACACAAAACTGTATCTTAATGAAGCATATTTTAGGTGTTTGATTATGGAGAGTTTTATTATCACCATAATTAGTGTCATCTTTTCTAAACAAGACCCATACATACCATTAACAGGAATCTCAGTGCACGACCAATGGCAAGGGATAAAGCAAAGGAATTTGAGACAGTGTGAAGGTGAAGCATTTGTTGATTCAACTACCTTATCAAAGTGCGGCTTATAAAACGCTATTGCGGCTTCAAAATTGTCGCATCAACAACTGGGGAATTCGACCTCAACATTTTCCTCCATCTCTTGCATAATTCATCCAAAATAAAGAGGACCTCAGAGACTGTTCTCAGAAAATTCAATATATACATTTGATTTTCCATGAAAATAACTTTAATCGAACGCAAAATCAGTATCAGAAACATTTAGAAAAATGTTCCATGGAATAACTTGAAAACTGCTTAACTTAAATACTAAGTTTGATGTTTAAACGACTATTCATTCTATAGCTATGATGTACAGACATTAACAGACTGTTTCTTAGCATTCTTTTTGGATTCAGGGAGACTCAAAACTTGTAGTTTCGTTGACATCGATATCAAATTTTTGGTTGGAATGCAATATCTTGTCTACCTACTATACACCTGGCAGAGAAACTAATAAATGGTACTAGGTAGAGGAAGTGTTGTGAATGTAACACTCAGATGTTTTTTAGTCTTGGCTTGATTTTGCCTCCTGTTGGCAGGTATTAATTATAGTATTTAAATGGAAATGCGCGGGTTTAATCAAAACATCTCTTATAATAGCGGTCTTACTAATAATTACTCAAATTTAGAATAGTGAACATGCACGTTGTAGCTTGTTTAAACAATGGGTGCTAAGACCTTTTCAATTTCAGAACAGGAAAGGTTCTCGCAGCCAGCAATTACCCTACATGAGCACAGCGATAGCACTCTGTCGTGAGGCACTTTTGTTGTTAAGATACGCTTATTATATGCACATTAGTTTTAAGTTTGCGTGATATGGTCGCATGTAGCTGTGAACTCACACGCTAGTTTGTAAACTCTCTGTCTACCATTTACACTCATGAGATCGATATTAAATTGCACCACAATGTGCATCCAAAGTAGGTGGGAAAAAAAAAAACTTTTTCACGGTAATTTGAGCGTAAACACTCTTGTTTATCGGTTTTTATGGTAAGAGGTTCTGCATACATGCTTCATGAGAAATTGAATGCAATGTGACGTGCTAAAATGTAGCTTTCTTTTATCCTTTTTCTTCTCTGCCTGCACAGAGAAATGTACATCCTCTGTGTCGTTTTTTTCAGCGCAACGCAGATATCTCTTAAGCTTCTTGTACACGAACAAATTGTTGTTAAATTCAGTACTTTACAACACCTTTCAAAAGTTGTCACTACTTCAACTTTTCTTGTCAAATTGCTTGCAATGCTTTTAAACTCTTTGAAAATTTCGATAGCAGATAGGTATAAGCTCAAAATTTGACACGATTTGATGGCTTTGACCAATGAAATGAGAGCATTTACAAGAACTCTACAAGATGGCTGAAAGAGAACAGTAAGGAAACATGGCTGCCTAGGCAAGGAATGCTGGCCAGGCTTTACGTTGTGAGCTCTATGAATACAAGATGAAAAAGAAGAGGGCATACGAAGAAATTGCCAGCAGATTTCCAAAGTATTCATGCAACGTTACCTAGTGTAGTTAACTTATACACTTATACATTTTATTAATTCCATTTACTCATTAAATCGCCATCTTACTTCAGGGGTCGTAACATGTAAAAGAAAATTTAATTACGTAAAGAACAATGTTCCACATATTCCAATACACACATTTAGTACGTTGTCAAATCTTAAGAGGTTCTGTCAAGTCTTGTCCAATATATTCAAAGTATTTCACAACTTTCCTTGTAAGCCCTTGAATTGATCATGTACAAAGGGCTTTGCATTTAGTGTAATATATAACTATTAATACCTCAAGTTCTCCCTGAGTAAGTTCACACATACCACAGTTATGATAATTTATCTTCTCAACAGTAGTGTATTTTTTATTCACTTCCTGTTCTGCTATCACAAAGTTTTTCACATCTGACATTTTGCGTTTTACCACCTACATTAGTAAAATATACCACTTGATCTTCCAATTATTGATATGTTTTCTTATTATTTGAGACTTGCAGTATAATTGCATTTCTCAGTTTATTCTACTATTTTCTTCTCTTTAACTGTTGGCACTTATTTACGGTTTAATTCATGCAGCATCAAAATATAACTCCTCCGGCGCAAGCAGTTAAACCTTCAGTTGTTGGCTGCCTTGGTCAACACTATCAAGCATGACTAATGCACCCTCAGTTCACAGAGGTTAGAGTGGTCAACCCTGATATTATTTTTGAACAGCTGACAGTGATTCGTTTTATTTTAGGTTAAATATTTATATTCTTCACTATTGTAAAGTCCTTTGCAGAAACTAACGATCTTGATTAAAATGCGAAGCGAGAATACCAACAGTACAAAAATAACTGATTAGATGACAATAATGAAGTAGTTATGGCCAGTTAATTAGGAAAGAGCTTAAAGAAATATTATAATATTTGTCCCAGGCAAGCAAGATAGATATCGTTGGAAAGCCCTGAAAGAATTATATAAATAAACACAGAAAAATAAATAACACTTGAAAATGCACTGAGATTCTTGCAAGATTTCGTAAGAAAATGTATTAAAAAAAAAAAAAAAAAAAAAAAAAAAAAGGAGTAGTTGGAACCGTTGTGTATTCAAACGCGTGGCTGAGGAAGTCACGTGACTTGTGTTTCAACGGTTGTGTAACGGGATTCTCAATAGGGGATTTAAAACAGTCTCAGTTGTGTTAAGAGCGTTGCGTGGGTGACTCGGCCCGAAGCTTAGATATTGTTGTGACGCCGATATATATATATGTATCTAAGTACCAACTTAAATAAGTGGCACACGTAAGACAATAAACATTTAGAATTAAAAAGTGTTACCTACAAGTAGTACGTGAGAAACCGTGCAGCTGAAGAATTGCGGCAGAATAATTAACACTGTTGTCAATTAATGTACGCAAGTAACTTATGTCTGGAGTGAAGTCCTGAGTCTCGCGGACCTTAAAAGTGCGGGAAGTGTGGCGACAATTTATATACAAATTTTGCAGGGACTTTTTTTGCGTGTAAAGTGATGAAACCCAGAAAGAAAAGTATGTTTTTAGTAAAATCCAAATACCTTCATGCTGCTTACAACACCTACGCTCCCGTACCATCCCTACAGCTAGCCACGAGGATCGTACCCTGAGAAACAACCCACGTCCAACGACAACAGACAAGATAGGCTGTCGCCTGACGCCGGGCATAACGACGAAGACGTCACGAGCTCATAGCTCACCCAGAAGAAGAGGTAAAGATACCGTTTGAAATGCCATATGTTTAAGATATGCTTATGGCAAATGAAATATATATTTTGAATTGTCTGGCTATGGCCTAGGTAGTGCCGTTTACTCTGATGATCTTTGCATAACTGGTAAACATAAGAGATAGACCAAATCTTACTATATACAAATGTAAATCTCGTTAAAACAGACTATTTATATCTAAGTGATTTTTTTGTGGAGTGAACCAATTCGGAGATATTCCTTGTTATTTGTGTGAGCTTTGCAATACTTTTGTCAAATGGAAAGTTGATATTTTGTCATCTCTTAGCCGTGCATAGAGAACGGAATTTCAAAGCATTTATATATAAAAGATTTGACTATCGCTCAAAGACTACTATATTCCCATATTCTCCTTGCCCTACAAAAAATTAATAACAAGGTAATTTCTACAAATGTTTATCTCGACTATTGTGAAGATAGAGGAAAAAGGGTTTGTAAGACTATTTTGTACACATGTAGAGAAAGTCATGTGAGTGCAACACATCAGATCTTTAAGGATGGAACCAGAATAGGGAAAATGGTTATCTCAGTTTGCCTTCTCGACAATTCAGCAAATCCTTCGAGTGCCACTTGTCTTCATTCCTTTCCATAAAAAATGGTTCACCGAAAGACAAATTTACCCTTCATTTAAGTGGCTTCAGGCAAAGTGTGAATTTTCTGAGAAAATATGATACTTTGCAACATAAAAGAAGCCCGCACATTACGCTAAAAGTTGATGAGCTCCACAGAGACATGGAAGGAGTTCAGTATTTGCTCTGAGCGGTGCGTTCTCTTGGCGAGCGTTAGAAACCGCCAGAACGCTTAGAACCTCTGAATCTTGCGACCTGGGGGCTAAAAGAGAAATACACTCAAGGGAGCTTCTTTTTCTCTGGATGCTGACTCTTTATTCTAGCACTACTTATGGAAATTCAAGCGTTTGGACGTTTTCTTTTCGAGGCCTTTAGCCCCAAGAAGACCGTAGGCTATTTCACATCATCGAGAGAATATGAAATAAAATGCCTTTTGCGTTTCTGCTCGTTTATTTTGTTAAATCTGTTCATTTTTGTCAGTACATTCAATAGGACTCAACTAATAAATTGGTCTTACGTTTAACATTTTACCTTTGCAAATTTTCTGCTTCAATATGCTTTTTATACACATACGTATTTTTTCATGCAGAAGGTTTATATGCTAACCATTTTACTATGCAACTTATTACATCCACACGTTTCTTTTACGTAACAGATTCACAAGTTCTTCTCTACTCACTCTTGAACATACAACTCATATGATTTTTTATAATTGGACTACATTCACACGGTTTTCTCTACTCAGGTTTCTTTTGTGAAATACAATCGCAATTCTTTCTCTGCTCCCTATTCTACAAAAAAAATCATAGTTTTCTATGTTATTCAAATATAAGTGCAACGTATTACATTCACATAGCTTTCTCTAATTATCTTTTTTACTTTTCCTACTATGTATAGTAAAGTAGAAGTTGTATTGCACCCAAAAATTCGATGTCGAGATTTCACCGGAAATATAAGTTTTGAGGCTCCTGAATTCAAAAGAAGCACTTTTAGAAAAAGGTCCGTGTATTGTGCGTGTGTCTGTGTTTGTCAGTCTGAGGGCAGCATAACTCAAAAACAAAAAGTCGATTAAAAACCAAAGTTGGTATTTAAGTTTAATGTCTTTCAAGGATGCGACACGAAGATTTTGAAGAAAATTGCTCCACCCTAAAATACCATTTACATGGAATATTTTTCGAAAATTTTTATTTTCTTCAAAATGACTAATGATTTTGATTAAAATGCTATATGTTTGAGATATTTTTATGACAAATATGTGTATCATGAATTTTCGGGCTATAGCCGAAGAAGTCCTGTTTACTCTTGATGACTTTTGCATAACTGGTAAAGCGTAAGAGATAGACCAATTCTTACTATAAAAACATGTGGATATTGCTAAGGCACACAATTTATGTCTGAATAATTTTTTATAGTGTGAATCATTTCGGAGATATTCCTTGTTATTTTTGTGAGTTTTGGAGAACTTATACTCCTGTCAAATGGAACATTGTTATTCATTTTTTTACATGTTAACCGTGCAAAGAGAACGGAATTTGAAAACTTTAAAAGATTGGACTATCACTCAAAGCCTACTTTATTCCCATATTCCTATTGTTCCTACAAGAAAATAAACAATAAGGTAATTTCTGCAAATTTTATCTCAACTAACAGGAAGAAGATATAGGAATAGGAGTTTGTAAGAAAGGTTAGTATAAGAATAGAGAAAGTCATGTGACTGTAATATTTCAGATTTTTTCTGTAGTATCTGGCGTTGTTCAATAGTGCTTTTGCATAATGTCTTCTCATAGTTTTACTTATTTTGTTTATTTTGGGCTCTTTATAGTATCCCAAAACTTTTAATTTACCCTTAGTTTAAGCCGGGTTCCATAACCGGTACTAGTATGGGGAATTTTGCCCCACTGGAGGGTCAGACAGGGGTGCACTCAGCCTCGTTAGGTCCAGGGGGGACCAATCGAGGAGCTATTTGATAGAGAAGTAGCGGCTCCAGGTCGGGAAGGCTACATAACTGGCTGGGAGGGCTCGGAACGCTACGTACCACCCTCCAGTACTGCACCCCATCAATGACGCCTGTAGTGGGCAGAGGGGAGGTACGCAGCGATTGGGCGGTAAGCATTGGCTCTTCATAGGCTGTCACGCTGGGGTTTACTTACTTTGTTAAGATATTCCTTAAATTGAACGAAAAGTCTCCTAATTTTACTGAAATCAAAGTAGAACAATGTTCAATGTTTTATTTCTGCCTCAATTTTTTTTCTCATAATCTTTCAAATTCTGGAAATTTAGTATGATGTTTAAACGTATTTTAGCGATGGAAGAGTTACACAATTGGTAGAAAACTTATAGATTGGGCACAGTAGTTACAATTTGAATCTTTGGAATTTTCTCGTTTTTTTCCATTAACTCTTTAAGCATACACCAAATCCAGAATTTTCACATCAAGGGAAACAATAATCAACCACAATATTGAAAGAGAGTGGAGCGACCCTCCCTCCAAGAAGAAAATTAAAATTTTGTACTTGGATCCGGTCTCTAATCCTGAAAGAATATCATAACTATATATAGCCCCAGGAGCTGTTGACCTAACGCTGGACACAGGCCACTCTCATTATTATGTCATTAAACTTATTTTCAATAAGTTGTTTGCACTCCCTTATTGTATTCAGATATTTCAACAAATTCCTCACCGCAGAGTACAGTCACGTGCGTGGAATCGAGCTGATATAATGTATAGGGCTTGCGTTAGTAGATAAGTAAATATCCAGCCTCTCTCTTACGTGATTCGAGCACTCCATTTATCCTTGTCTTGCTCCTCCCTTTTCCTTCGCTGCTGAGCCTGAAGCCGACTTGTGCCAGACTTCTGACATGAAACCAATACGATAACGACTCACCCAGAGGTCGCTTGGTATGGATCGTCATTGCGAAGCATGACTTCCAGCCACTTAGGAGAAATGTGTCCGTACTCCTTACCTTTCGCCTATCCTTGGCCTGATCTCTGTTTAAGGCTAACGCTTGTGTGCCCCACCTGTGTCTAAACCAAAATATATTGGCCGACCCAGGACTATTGGTACACAGATGATAAAGATATTTTCTAGCATTAAATAAAGAAAAACGTTTTACAACGGCTATCAAACTGATGCCCGTACTACAAACCACGAATATAAGCTGATCAGAGGCTGCTCATAAATCTTTGAACTTGTTTGCATCATTTGCAGAAATAAAGCAAAACCTATTTATAGTATCCCGTAGTATGAACTGCTCCTTTTTGCTGGAAAGAATTATTGAATATGCCTCTAATTAATATATTAACTTTATTTCACCAGGAAAAATTACTACGGCTTTAACTCTTTACATAAGAATATGTGTGCCATGTTGGGATTTATATTTTCATTTAATACGCAACTAATCATTATTCTTTCTGTACGAGCTACAGGTAAAATATACTGAAAGGTTCATAAACATGCATTAATATTTTCTGCCTTAATGCCTAATGGAAAGTTTTACGCTGGTAACAGCTTTAATCCCATAGAAGTCTTTTCCTGTTATAATTACCGTAGTCGCATTTACAGATACATAATTAATATAATTTTCCGCCGTTAAATCTGGTGTTTCCCGCTTACAGTGTTCCATTATTTACCAGACACGTGTTACCCGTCTCTCTTATTTCAGCAGGCAGGCGATTCATTCCATGTTCACGCACCATGTGATATCTATGTGGGTAACGTATGCTAAAAGCTCACTCGTTCACACGCGGTCCACATTCACACCCACTGCCTCTCTCACAATAAGCATAGAAATATCAGTACTGCAGTCAACTTGCTTGCATTATAATCACAGCGTAGCGTTACAGCATGCTCTGGATAAGCTCGGATTTAACAACTGTGTTTAGTGTTCTTTCATAGTTTGATAATAATGACATTTATGATGTACCTATTATTAAGTTCTAGTCTTATTTTAACACTCGATATTAGTTTATTAGTTTTGACATTTTTAATGAATTTTGTTCACAAAAATTAATTAGTGTTTCCCATTATCATTTACGATATCCACGCCAGATGGGGCTACAACTGCATTATTCATATTTTTTCCCAATTCTAGCATTAAAATCACCTGCCATTATTATATCTCTCGAGTTTCCAATTACAGCGAAAATTCCATTTAGTTTAATCCCAAATTCTGATCTATAATTTCTTTTTAATGAAATTAAATACTCCTCTTTTGGCTCATTTATCTTTCGACACTCCACTGCAAAAGTTCATATATGGACATTTTACTTCTATTCCAGATCCTTTTTTTTTAAATTTTATCTTATAGGTTGTGCGTTAGTTCTTGACGAGTGCAATTTTTAAATGAGAGGCTAGATGCAAGTCATTTACCTTTACAAAAACACTGGCACACAGAAGCAGAAACGACAATCAGGTGCTGTGTTCTCAAGTTTCTGTTCTCAAGAGGTACAGCAAGTTAGAACACTTCCAGTCATGTGAGTCAAATGTTTTTCTCTATCAATCCTGTTAACTGTTTACACTGAATTTGTTTGCATTTCTTATATTCTCAACATTTCTCCCTTATCTGCTTCGTCTGAATTGTGTAATTTTCATTATCTTTCGTTAAAACACCGGCAATGACATGAACCCGTACTACTATAAACTTTGCAGTCAACTGTAATGTGCGTTTTCTTCGAAACATAACACTGGGAAGCACTTATCGTAACGAACTATTTGCTCACCTGTTTATTAAGCGTAGACTAGCTCACTGGAAATATGGAGTAAAGAGCTTTTTTCACTTCCGTTTGTATGTTGCGTTTAACATCTTAGGTAATAGCGGCGGCTTTACCTTTGAAACAATTGCTCATCAGCAGGGAGAGAACCTTCATTCAGGAACAAAAGCTTGCATAGTATGGATTGTAGTAATTTGGAGGGTCAATCTGTCACATGACCACACCATATAGGAGGCAGGTACTTTCGACACTTCGGATGTTATTGCAAAACTTAATTGTAGTGCTGTCATCATTTGCAGTAAAATAATTACTCCCAAATTTGTGCACAAGTTCAGCAGTGCGTGAATATTTTTATATTTGTGTTGGAGGCATTCTATTCTGTGTGGAATAGTGAGAGACGGCATGCACTGTACGCAGTGAACCTAGTTGTGTTTTGTGCTGTCACTTCATCGTGCAATGAACTGCACGCTCTGCCCATGTGGCAGGCAACTTTCGAGCGCCTCATTTCGCAATACTTGTATAAATATGCGAAGCCTAATCATCCGCAATGCTGTGCACTTACTTTGCAGTGGTGGTATTACAGTTAGTATTATTTTTTATTATTACATTAAATTGGCACACACATTCACATCCTCTATCATACCTCCAAACTCTAGGAAGGATGGGGAATAATCCTGGCTAAAGAAAAATTCCCAACCTCCAGCTGGAGAATCGAACCCGGGACCTCTGGATTTTTAGGTTAGCAGCCAACCATCAGTTCCCTGTTAGCAGTCAATGAGCTGGTTTCAGAAAGTCAAAGAGGGAATGGTGAGTTTGCAATATTTGTGCAGCCAATAGAAATAAACATAAAAAATAGGAAGGAAATGTAACAATATTCGCACAATTAATGTGAGTAAATATAAAACGATAGGAAGCAAATAAACGAGAATAAGAGAAACACAACGTTATTAAAGAATAAGAAAGGAAATAAATAAAGTACGCTGTAATACATGTTAAATGTCATCAAGTGAATATTATGTGTACCAAAGCAATAAAGTGATCCGAATTAGCTGAAAACTAATGGGTCTCCAGGAAGACTCAGACAATAGAGATGGGTAGCATACAGCAGTTATAGCTCGGAAGTTTGAACAATAACGGGGAAAAGCTCAAATTTAGAAGTCAGTCAAGCGGACAGTAAGTGTAGTAGAGTGGAAATAATGCGATAATGGTGGAAGCAAAAGACGTTTACGTTCTAAAGCATGAGAACTAATGAATGTAGCCTAGAATCTATCAGGTCTACCAATCAGATAATTAATACAAAAAACACATGCCTAAAGAAGAAAGTAGGCTGAAACAGAAATGTATCTAGGCCAGATCAGTTTCAGATGATGATAACATCGGGACTCGGTGTCAAGCTTACGTCATAGCAGCAAGTAAACATTAAGGTCATTCAAATAAAAACGGTACTTATTCTTTATATGTTTATTGCTTAAACCTATACACAAGTAACACCTTCACTATTTTTCGACAAATCTTCCCTCACGTTCAACATGCTTTTCTCAACGATTTGGAAGCTTGAATATTCCTTATTAAAAAATCTGATGTGTTGCACACACATGACTTTCTCTACTCTTGTACCAACCATTCTTACAAACTCTTATTCCTATATCGTCTTCGTGTTAGTTGAGATAAACATTTGCAGAAATGATCTTATTGCTTATTTACTTGTAGGTACAAGGAGAATATGGGAATATTGTAAGCATGAGCGATAGTCACATCTTTTAAACCTTTGAGATCCCGTTCTCTTTGCAGGCTTAACATATAACGTTCCATTCCACGAAAGTTTTGTTTTCCGAAACTGATACAAATAACAAGGAATATATCAGAAATGGTTCACTCTACAAAAAAATTTATTCAGACATAAATTGCATATTAATTGAGATCTACATTTTTGGTTCAGTAAGATTTTGTCTTTCCTCTACGGTTTACGAGTTATTCCAAAGGCGTCTAGAGTAAACAGGATATAGCCAGAAAATTCAAAATATACATTTCATTTTTCATACAAATATCTTAAACATATGGCAATTTATTCAAAATCGTTAGGGCCATTTTCAAGAAACTCAAATTTTTCGAAAAAATTTCCATGTAAAGGGTAGTTTAGGGTGGGGCTATTTTCTCAAAATCTTCGTGTCGCATCCTTGTAAGACATTGAACTTAAATACTTTGGTTTTTAACCAACTTTTCGTTTTTGAGTTAAGCTGTCCACACACACACACGCACACGCACACGAGCACGCACACGCACACGCACACGCACACACACGCGCGCGCCGACCTTTGTCTAAAATGCTTTTTTTGATTCAGGGGGTGTCAAAACATATATTTCCGGTGAAATCTCGACATGAAGGTCATGTCAGTGCAACTCATAAGAAATTTCAGTCCGTAGTTTACTTTGGTTTGATTTTATGTGTTAATACATGCGGTATTAATGATGCGTTGTTAATACAAAAAATTAATTAATTCTAATTTTATGTTAATGAACATTTAGGTAATTGTAGAGTTCTATTTGTTAAATTGAAGATATTACTACGATAAATTTCTATATTTTTCAGTGTTCATCTTGAAACATGTAATTGATTATGCTACACAAGAAATGTTGGTCGCCAAAGGAAGGGATGGGAATGAAAGTGATGACGGAATAGACTAAAGGCATAACCCTTAGCATGAATATTTTCCTTGTATGAAACATTAGACTATTTTCACGAATGACTTCGACAAAAGACAATTCATACTTTAAATTTACCAGCACTCAATGAACTGCGAATACAGGTTTGCAGTAATAATAATATATGATTAAAAAGTTAAATTTTCAGCTAATTCCAGTCCAAAACTTTGATTTACTGGCAACTAAGTATACATATATTGCGTGTAAGTCCGTGTATGTGTTTGTCCGTCTGTGAACAGTATAACTCGAAAACAAAAGCCACTTAAGCTCACATCTTCCAAGAAGGTGACACAGATTTTCAAGAAAATTCCCCCAACCCAATTTCCCTTACATGAACATTTTTCGAAAGTACTGATTTTTTAAAAAATGACTACCGATTTTGATTGAAATACCATATGGTTAAGGTATTTTTAAGGCAAATGAACTGTATACCTTGAACTATCTGTGAATGCCCTCAGAAGCTCTCTGCAGTCTGGGTGAATGGCACATCGGGTAAACCGTAGGAAATAGACAAAATCGTAGCACACCAAAATTTACAAATCTTGTTAAAACACACATTTTATGTCTAATGCATTTTTTTTTTGTGTAGAGTGAAGAATAATGGAGATGGCTCTGACTATTCCTTGTTATTTTGCCATATTTATATCTTTCCTCATTTTTTAACTCTGGGCTATGCAAAGAGAACGAATTTTAAAGCCATCACTTGACGAACAGCTTTCAAAGATTTGAATATCGCTTAAGGCTTCCCCTGCACCTACAATAAAATGAACAGCAAGGTAATAGTTGCTAATGATTGTCTTGATTAATATGAAAAGATAGAGGAATAAGTGTTTGTAAGTATAGTTTGTATAAGAGTAGAGAAAGTCATGTGAGTTTTTGCATGTGAGCTGAAATAGCATTATCTATTGATTCATACAAGAGCATGTTTGAGACTGTTTTACTCTGCTCCTTACTGAAGCTTAGATGTGAGTCTGCCTTAGTTTACTGTCATATACTAAAGCATGCATTGGTAAATTTTGACAAAATGGCGAAAATTATCTTTTTCATTCATACTTACGTGTAGGTATGTCTTGCACTTTCATAAGGTTTCGTTTTCTCGTTATCTTGTTAGGCACAGTACACGGTAGAAGTTCAAGCCCATTTTTCCAGCACATTTTTTTCAGCACTTCTGTCTACTTTCTGTCTAACTTTCTGTCATTTACAAATTTTAGCTTTTGTACTTTATATTTATGTTTTATTAACTATTTTGTATAAGTATTCTTTGTCTTTTTGGCAGCCTGTAACTGTAACAGGAAGATATTAAAATAAAAATAAAAAGGTTTAGTGGACTATAGTTTTTAATTAAACTTTGGAGAAGATATCCAAATTAAAAGGAATGTCACAATATTGTTCAATTATTAAAACAATTTAGTAGTTTATTTAAGTTAGTATCCAAGATAACTAAATTGAAAAATTCGTTAACACATTCACCAAGCAATGCTAACACACTAGTTAAAACTAATTCATTCCAGCAGGAGACCTTCTTTGTTATGTTATTTTAAGTTGAAAACAAAATAAAATAAATAAACTGCGTGGTAGAGGTAGCATTTTATTTTAGCATAAAATAATTGTAAATTAAAAACGCAATATATCAAAAACAGTTTGATGCATCTCATTACAGTGACACAGGTGGCCGAAGTCGTTTAGATACAGATTTGTGAATGAAAGGTGCACGGGTCAAATCTTGCCACGATCTTGATCTGAGACTGAAGTTCTTTCCAGATTTTCTTCAGATCTAATAAATGGCAAATGTCAGAGAGTTAGGCTTGCAACATTTCCTTTCAGAAATGTAACATGTCTCTTTAACATGTATATTGCACCTGTGTTTTGTCCTGCA
This sequence comes from Tenodera sinensis, assembly GCA_030765045.1. Taxonomy (NCBI): domain Eukaryota; kingdom Metazoa; phylum Arthropoda; class Insecta; order Mantodea; family Mantidae; genus Tenodera; species Tenodera sinensis. The sequence goes on along the minus strand of CM060966.1, from coordinate 102,827,436 downwards.
GGTATTGTGAACATTTGAAATTAATCAAAAGAAAGTTGCGGCGTTTGTTTGCTGATATGTACTGGCAAATTTCATTGAAAATATCATTGTTACTTAGAAATAGTCTTGAGCCCACGTGTTTCGAGAAAATTGTGAACAAACACTGTGTTCCTAGTTTCTATTCAATCCTAGAATAATAATAAGTAACCGGGAAGGCAGAAGGAAGGAGGATTGAGTTGAAAATCGAGGGAGAACTTCAGGACGTCGTACGCACGCACTTGGCACGAACACACAAAGTTATTCACTACGGGTACAAAGAAGGCAGCCTCAATTTGTCTTGTAACCCTTTTTAATCCATGTAACTTTCTATAATCCAATTATTCCGCGCCATAAGCCAAAGATGCGCGAGTGGAGGGAAAAGTAATTGCTAAAACTCTTCTTGTAGTGAGGAAGAGAACATTCTTTTGTTTTCGCGGTACGGTGGTAATTGCTGATGTATTGTTTTGCAGTTTTATTGTAGAGTCTTTTCAAGAAACACGCATATTGAAATACTCTGTTTTAATTCCCTTGATCTTTTAGTATCCAAACAATTTGCAGTTAATTTTTGTAATGCTTATTTACGGAAGTTCTTTAACATTTGACTCTGACAGTTTGAGAGATAGCTGGCATTCTGTGACTTAAATAAGATTATTCTGCTTTAATTATGAAAGCAATAAATTTAGTACGAGTATATTTATGTTCACTTTCCTTTAGTTCGATTTATAGACATTTTCAAGAGAGGGATGGAATAAATGGTTGATTTAATTTTGAAAATGTACACATTATTTCTGAAATTAAGGTACATATTACTCGCTACTTACCACTTAAAGTAATAAGAAGTACCTGACGTCTAATTTGTTGTAATTTTAGCTAGTTTGGGCTACTTTGATTTACATTTTATTGTTTGTTGCCTTATCGCACGAGGACAATGAGTTACTGTTAGCTAATATTCCGCTATAACTCTGTGAAGAACTGGACAGTCGGTTACGATTTGATTACAACACATTTCCTCAGGTACGTAAATACATGGTTATTTAAAAAATAGACACCTTCATATACACTCATAGCTATCAGTAATATAATAACTTTGCGTGTCTTGTAGAGGAAGTCTTGATGTTTAGCTTGTAAACTCAAGGATGTCCAATGTGTGCTCCCGTCACCATACGACACACATCAAGGCGATAATTCAGGCTCATCCCAAACCCGATGCAACATAACTGCATCGACACTTGCCACGGCTGTTGGAATATGTTCCTTCCAGTAATTTAAATCGTGTGGAAGTGGAGGAACGAAAACTATCGTTGAGAAATCCTCGAAGGAAAACGTCACAGCGTCAGATCGCGACTCCTTGGTGGCTAAGCAGCAAAGCGTCATTGTGGTGTCCAGGAGGGCAACCAATGCTATGGTAGAATTTCATCCAAGTGAAGTCTAACGTTTGTGTGCCAGTGAGGCGGTGCTCCACTGTTGTGTCAAATATTCTGGCCAATCATAAATCTATTGCCTAATAGCTGCTGGTTTCCAGAAAGGTGTTCTGAAATGTCGTTGAAGAACAGTTACAAAATTGTTTAACAGTTTTAACACATTATATGCATTTTCCACAGAATTCGTCAATTCTGCACCTGCAACAAAGTTATTACCAGTTTAAAAATTCCAATGCAAGCCTCCACTGCAAAATATGTATTGATATCATACTTAATTTTTGTTTTATAAGACTTCAAAGTTGTCTGCTTCTTTGGTAATGACCCTGTACATGGACAGACGTCAAAATAGATCTATTGTTCAGAAAATAAAAAGAAATGTTCCTATAAGGTATAGTTTGCTATAGGAGAACCTTGCAAATATTTAGGTTTGTCTTTAAAAAAATGCTACACTTGAATGCAGGTTTGGTATTAATTCTACTTTTCATTTTTTAATGAATTATGCTATTTATTCATACACACTCATAGGCACGTGGAGTGTTTTCTTAAGATGAATTGTCGTGTACCTTAAAGCACGTATTTACTGTGAAGTTTCTATATACGTCTCTTTTAGAAATGCTGTAGTTTCCGTACCTAGTTAGGTGCAGACATATTAGTGTTGAAAGTATAGAAAGTAGTAGTAGTAGTATTACTGTTACTATTATTGTTGTTATTGTTATTATTATTACTATCATTATTATCAGTCATATGCCCGGTTGCATATATATCTCCCTGACTGGAGATCAGACTTAATCTAAGGTCAGAGCATGAACTAAGATTAATGTAGAATCACATTGTATAAAACTAATTTAAGATCATCGAGAGTCAGCTCAACTTTGATCTTAGTTCGCAATGTAACGTTTTGCAACATCGTAATACAGTTTAAAATAGCTGCTTCCAGGCAGCAGTAATCTTCGTTTTTTTTTAGCTTTGGGCGCCTTAGACAGGGTGCAGTACAATCGTAAAACTAGAAACAAGTGAGTTCGTCAAATTTCACCCGCGAAGGCAAAAGCATATTGGGGGATATTGCAACTGAAAGTTATAAACATATATTTGCAGAAAAAAGGGAGGTGGGGGGGGGGGGGGGAGGAAACCGATGCAATTTAGTTTTCAGAAAGAAACTGAGAGAAGTCGCTGTTATTTATGTTTATCACATTTTTTCTTAAAACTGAGGAACGCAATTGTAAATTGTTTTACTTTTTCATGTTTCTAGAAGTAAGCATCAAGCAAAATAACTCCACATTTGAGAAACATTTTCTAGGTTAACAGTAATTAGTATTTTCTTCTTCTGTAAAATTTTGTTTTTATGACAATACAATTTCAGTGCTCATATTGTACAAATAACTACAAAAATACATCCCTTACCATTTTATTATTGCAGTTCTACTGATCTAACCGCTGAAGATAACTTGGTATCATGTTTATCTACATTACCTTTTGTGAATTATATACACGAATCTGTCATACACTTTATTTCTTGGAACGTTATAAATAATCATAGGCTTGCGGCAGCCTGTGCTGCCACCGCAATTCTCGTCTCTATGGGAATTTTGGTTAGATGATACTGCGGAGCGACTTCTCGATAACCTGTTTGAAGAAAATTGTTTTTAATTTAGTTAAAGCAATGTAAGAAATGTTATGTTCTACATTGATTCCGATAGTGAAGAGTTCCAAAGTATAATCCATTTTGTAGTAGAGAAAGCATCAGTTTAGTAACTCTAGGACAGACGTGTCAATAAGAAAAAGATGCTCACGAGTGGTTAGACCATTCACTTCTCACCAAAGCGGCCTGGGTTCGATCCCAGGCAACCGCATGTGGGATTCGTGGTGAACGAAGCAGCGCTGGGGAGAGTTTCCTCCGGGTTCTCCGGCTTCCCCGGCTATCTCATTCCACGAGAGCTCCATCTTCATTCCATGTATCGTCACGGTCACAGCCTGCAGTGCCGTACGTAGTAAAAGCGGGCGTTAAACACTACAAAAAAAATCATTGCACCGTAATTTGCCCGTACAAATACACGGCACATTGTATTGACAAAATACCCTCATGTGTGCAAATATTTTAAATCACTTAGTTTTAGTTCGACGGCCGTGTTTTCTCATTTAAATCAGGTTTCCAAGCCAAACAATTTAACCGTAAAACTTAAACGAATGTAGTCCTGGATAAGCTTTTCGCAAGATTAAGTTTTCAAATAATTGGTCGCAGCAGTTGTTTACTAGTTTCAACTGCACCGTGTAGCGTACTGGTATGGTGAGAGGGAAACAGCTGAGTAGGGGAGGTGGCTGCTAGGAGACAGTTAATGACACGCCTGCTTTAGGATATGTGACGGCTGGGGTACCTAAATTAACATATGAAGTGAAATATACCTCGAAATCTGTTGGAAAACAGGGCATTTTTTGTATGATCTTATCCGACATTTTCTATGTTAGCTTTCTGACGATAATGTAATTTCACCGGAGTCCTATCCTGCAATTTGATTTTCCGCTTCGGTCGTGGAAATCTATGCGACGCCATATGTGAAAGAGCTCTCTGCTAGTCACTAAAATCTCTGAGAGAGCACATTTTAGAACTAACGATGGAGACGGGGAAAACGTTTTCTTCTGCTTGTTGCAGTGATGTTTACCTTTCCTCACGTTTGCAGACAGCCTCAGTAATTAATACCAGCTACGTCGCCAGACACCATCTCTGGTCATTTGTTGATACGATGGAGTGTATGGGAGGAAGGGAAGGGGAAGAGAAACCAGAGGAAACCGAGAATTAAGCAGGAGACAAATTAATTATTTTGATTGTCCATCCAGACGTGCTGAGATGGGGTGACAGTCCATGGAGGAAACCAACAGAAGCGTTGAGTTTTTACATATATAGAGCAAAATTTTCATCTCATCACAATGCGCTAGTTCTTCTTCCTTTACATAATATGAACTCTATGAACTCTTCTCGAGGTCTGTACCAATAATAAATTGTTCCAGATGGTAAGAGATTGTCTTTTTTTCAGCCTCGAACCTAAAAGTTCACTTTTTTCTTTGGTAAGACCCAAATCACGTACCAAATCATTTAATTTTGAGTAACTCAATGGGTTTGGATTGTTATCTCCTAACTCTGGGGACCAATTTATTTCATCTTCTACACTCGAAGTATCAGTACTGCTTTCTGGCAATACGGTAGGTGGTGATGGAACAGGAACATCAGGTAGGTACATCAGGCACAGACCTAATTGCTGATGGAAAGTTTGGATATATAATAACACCCGCTTAGTGTTTCCTGTTGAATCCAGATATATTACACACACACAAATAACAGTCATTAATATGATTTTGTTGTTCGCGCCATACCATAGGAACACCAAAGGAAATTGATGAACGAACACCGTTGTACCATTGTCTTAGATTTTATACACAACTTTTACACATGATACGAGGAGCAAAATTCTTGTCTTTATCTCCTAATTTTATTTCAAAATAGGTCAGATATGAACTCTTGAAAAATGCGGTAATGTTTCTTTTCTGTTACTTTATCACATAACGTCTACACACATAACAGAAATTGTTAGGATGGTTCACACAGGCCCTCCTAGATGTACCACTCGAGCTTGCCATTTTTCACAACACAACGTGATTTCAAAAGAGACCAGCTGAGAAGTTTAAAACTGGACTGCGGATTCCAAAATAGGTTCCTATTTATGTATTGCACAGTAAATGTTTATGAGGTAAGCTCAGCATCACCCATGCATTACAGAGGTAGACATTAGTACAACACATCATATGATTTAGCACGTTTGCATGTTTTAATCAACAATGCTGTAAGTCGAATATGTAGTGATGTTGATACTAGCGTACCGAACTTTCAATTTTGTGTTGAATCAGAACTGTTCAAAATCTGTACGAGATATGCAAAAACTATTATCATTATTATTAATTATTAATTATTAATTATTAATTATTAATTATTAATTATTATTTATTATTTATTATTATTATTATTATTATTATTATTATTATTATTATTATTATTATTATTATTATTATTATTATTATTATTATTATTATTATTATTATTATTATTATTATTATTTTCGAAATCACAGCATCCGAATTTACCCTATGATGTAAAATATTCCGTGTCGCAAAATCTTCCCAGGCCGGGGTTTTTAATTTATTTTACATGGGACTATCTGAATACACACTTATTTGAACCGTGTGATCATCTGCTTACAATAAACATCTAACAAGCAAAGAAGATCCTCCTACCACAGTTCTATTGAACACAAGACCAATTAAATATATTTGACGATTATCAACAGTTTTTCCAAAAAGACCGATTGAGTTGTTTCTTTTGTGCTATCCATTTTCCAGATTCATGCAAAGTCTTATGTTTCTTCTTTAGCCACATCAAAAATGAGGATAGGGAATTTCCCACGATTGCTAACTCTAGCTATCGAGCAACGAATAACTTCATAACTAATTACGAACTTACGGCTAGGTCTTGAATAGTGATTTACCACCAAGTGGTAAACGTGCATATTTACCTCCTCGATTTCCCCCTCTTTTTTGTTGTTTATTGAAGGCCACCCATAGAAGGAAAGAAGAGGAACCTTAACACTCCCCATAAGCTAAAGGGATTAATTCCCAGTGCAATGATTCTTCCAACTGACTGGGAGATCAATCCCTTATCCTAAGCGGTTTTTCATCGTCCACAACCATACATCATTTCAAAGATACGGTGTAGAAATGAAGTGTAGTACATCAACCGACATGAATACAAAGGAAGGTTTTACAGTTTTCCTTATGTTTTACTGCCCTATTCCTAAAATGTATATCTTCTGTAGGAAATATTTTGTGCTAAGTGATATTATTTTGTACTTTCAATTTTTGTGCATGTAGAAGGGACTGTAGGCGTTTTACTTAGCAAAAAGGTGCAATCCATCATAATGCCAGTCCATCCATCCTTTTCTCTTTGACATAGCAATTTATTTCTTCTTCACCCCTTCTTTTGGGCTTACTTTCGGATCAAGACTTCAACCGGAACCGCCATCTTGACCATAATGCCTTTCTGGATATTGCGTGCGTTTTTTTTTTTTTCCTGCCATGTAATGATAAAAGCTTTGATCTTTAGCGCATCATTGTACAAACTTATATAAAATCTTATGTGTAATATTCTAACCATTCTTCAACATAGCTTATTACTTAAAAGCTTATTTTTATATCTCCTTAACGTTAATTGCACTCATGCATAACTTTGGCTATAGACTGTTCGTTTATTTTAGAGCAAAATTCTTCAGTAAAGGTGCAGTAAGCTAGCCTACCATTGATAAATGATCAGCAAATAGTTTATGTTAAGATTTCAAACGACTCTGCTTTCCTATGTTATGTTTCGAAGAGTACGTAAAGTTTTGTGCTGTAAGGATATATGTCGTTGCCAGTGTGTTAACGAGAGCTAAAGAAACTGACAGCAACTCAAACAAAGAAGACGAGGAAGAAATGTCGGCAATAGAAGAAGTACAAGAAAACCAAGTGTAAATACTTACAGAGATTGATACTGCAAATATGTGACTGACATCACTGGAAGTGCGATAATTTACTTTGTAGTTACTGTACTTCAGCGCAGAAAGATGAGAGTAAACTAAATATGGCTCGCTTCTGCCTCTGTGTGGCAGTGCTCCTATAAAGGTGAGTAAGTGACTCACATCTAACTTCACGTTTGAAAATTTCATTCGTCAAGAACTAACGCGCGATCTGTAAAACTACACTCCATCCATCGTTAGATCCATACCTTGTATCCCTCCGCGATAACCTGCAGTTCCTGTTCGTATCAGCTGCGACAAACACAAACACCACGTGGACTTATGTATGTCTAGTGCTTATGATGTAACAAGAACTATATTTGCTTGGACGTTTTAGGAACGTTATCATACGGCTTGAAAACTCACGGGTAATCGCCAACATTTAAGGTACTATACTTTGTGGTTTGCGGAATGCACTGGTATATTTTGATTCACACAATAATAATAAATGAATTTCACAATTCCTCCGAATATGCTCAGATAAAATTTTTCCACGCTCCAGGGTTCCCATGCATGTTCTTTCTATTGGCTATGTAACATTTTGTTGAGTTGTCCATTCTTATTAGATACTCTTTGCATTTTCGTTTGTAATTTTTCATTCATATTACAAAGCTTAATCGTTAACGTATACTTTCATTTTCGACATATTCAAGTATGGAGCACCTCTTAAGTCCTGTTAGGAAGTTTATTTCTGACATACACCATATTTTTCCCCTTTGTTGTTCTCCATAGTTTACATTGTAGGATAACTCAGAGCAGTTATTACCTTATAAAATTTCAACTTTGTATTTCTTCTAATTGTGTTCCTTGTAGTACGATGATAGTGCCACAAATATTTTGAAAGTTGCTTGCTTTAATACCAATGTGCAATATAATAGGTAATATAATTTCCTAAAGAGCTGAAATAGCTCACTTTTTCTAGGATTTGATAATGATTTTTGTTCTTATTGATTCCTTGCTTAGAAAGGCCTTGCTTTTGTTTTCTTCGTAGACATTTTCATGTTACACTCTTCACAGATCTATATAGCGTTTCACTCTTAGATGACAGTATGGAGTTAAATGGGACATCTCTGTCTCTATCTAGCGCATACAAGTTGCCATTAGCCGCGTCCTTTTCTACCCTCGCTCTGTTGCCACATTCCTAATAGCATGGTATAAATATTCATTTGTTATAAATTTCAGGTTTGAACACATTATCCTATGCAGAATTTTTTTCTCTATCAGGTTATATCCTTTTCAGAGTCATTATACATTTCTGTAGGTCCAAATTTCTTCAGAAAACGTTTTTTTCAATAGAAGTCCGATATTTGCTGTTTCTACACCCATCACGCACTAACTAACAAACTAACTGCTAGAATGCATCTATATTTTTTTCTTAGGTAGAGTAAACTATAGTGCTACTACCTGCCTACTTTGAATTCTCTATGTTTACCCAGTTAAGGGCTATAATTTTTTAAATTAAATGTTTTCGGAAAATTTTATATCTGTGCACTGCAAAAGTTATGCAGTGTGAAACTTTTTTGTTATTGAGTTTACATCAGGGAACCAGCGAGAACAAATGTTGAGGAAGGTTGGAGAAAGTTTTTAAAATAAACCAAAAGGCAGTAACCTCTTTCTTTTATCCAATAAGGCAAACAAAAGGTATTCATCTACTCAGCGTCAGGCCTGACACAGAAGATAGTATAAGGAGCAGCACTAACATTAGTTCGAAAGAAGCCGTGTGTGTAACTGTGAGCTGTTATTGCGTTATTTGTTTAATATTTTTGTAAATATTTGTAGTTATGGAGGGGGAAGCTAGGAAGAGACGATATGTTGGTAAATTAAGAAGTAAGGAACGCCAAATAATTATGAATGTGTTAGATTATATTTGAAGCAAAATGCTTGGCAGTAAAGGCAGTAAAAGAAACAGCTAAGGCTATCGGGTGTTCAGAAGTAGTAGTGTGTATGATTAAAAAGGAACTAATGGAAGGACCTCTAAGAACGCCATCGAAAAAGAAAGCAAAAAGGGCGGGACTACACAAAACGCTAGGTTAACGCAATATGATTGAATAGTGCAAGGTGGAGTGCGGCGAATTGTTCATTCTTTACAGTTTGCAAATATTCCACCCATGCTGAATATAATTTTGTCACAGTTCAACAGTGATGAGACCCTACCAAATTTCTCAAGGGCCACTCTGATTTGGGGTTCGAATATGAAAGAAAGGGTAACAAGTGCATATTAATAGAAAGAGACGATATCGATATCATCAGATGGCGACATAAATATCTAAAAGACGTAAAAGGTTTAGGGACCAGGGGAAATCAATTGTTTATACAGACGAGTCATTTGTAAATTTAGGTCATACAGTAACAAAGGCGTGGAGGGATACCAAAGTTAAAAGTGTCCGTCTCGTCAAGCAGCAATTGAAGGACTAAGTACAGGACTCAGGCCACCTCGAGTCGCTCGCGGAGAGAGATTCGCAACTAGTACATGTTGCAACACTGCGCTCCATTTAACGTGTACTGTCTTTTAAGGGTGAGACGCGCTTTAGTAAAGTTTGAAGACTCAATACTGTAGAGCAAATTCACTATTCTGGATAATAACCACATCCTCGGCAAATAAAACAGCACTTAAGTGCATGTTATATGATATTTGGAACCAGGACCTACTAATTTTTAGACTTTCAATTTAAATATTAAAAATCTGCTATGTTGCACTCGCATGACTTTCTTGGTCAATTCTTCAACAAATTGTTTTTACAAATGCTTTCCTCTATCTTATTCATGTTAATCGAGAAAAAAGTTTATAGAAATTGATTCATTTACATAGGCGGTGCCGTGGCAGACCGGTTAGACCGTTCGCCTGCCACCTAGGTAGCCCGGGTTCGATTCCAGGGACCCGATTATAGTATTAGTGGTGGACAAAGCGGCGTCTGGGTGAGTTTTCTCCGGGTTCTCCGGTTTCCCCCGCCACTCATTCCACCAACTGACCCACCATTACCTTTGCAATTATCCATTTCGCCTGCACTTCATATCATCCTCTTCTTCACTCTCATACCTGGTGCTGGACTGACCACCCACTTTCAGTTCTTCACTCTGTCCGGTCCGAGGGGTCCTCTGCTCCCCGACAGGTGTCTGACCCTAGGGGTGTAAGTTCTAGGGGTGTAAGTCCTACATAAGAGGAGGGTAATCAGGTAAAGAAGAAGAAGAAGAAGATTTATTTACATGTTTTGTTGTTGGTATATTGGGAATAGGGAAGTACGAGGGCCCCTATTTACATTCTGGCCCTAATAAAAAAAACACTAATGTGTCATTCAAAATTGCTTTATTGTTTTTCGAAATATTCTTTTTTATGCTCACAACACATTGGCATGCGTTTGAGCCATTTTGTCATAGCATTTTTCTAGTATGCTTGAAACAACCCCAAAACATCGTTTTTGAAAGGGCCAACGGTTTCTTCTGCCGAGGGAAATCGTGATCCTCGTGGACAATGCATTCTATTCTTGACGTACAAGACTCATTGGGTGCCAATTGACTATATGACGGATGGGCCAGCAATTTAATTTTTTATGTATTTAAACAGTCGGCTGTTCAACGAGATGTGTGAGCGCTCGTATTGCTTTGATTGATGAAGAACAACCCGATAGTGCTTGCTTTCCTTATTTCACCGAAGACTTCCGGTAAACAAATGGTTGTATACCATTCAGAGTTGACCGTTTTGCGTTGCTCTAAAGGCACTGTAGCCATATGGCCAGCTTTTCTGGAGGGAAAAAAAAAAAAAAAAAAAAAAAAAAAAAAAAAAAAAAAAAAAAAAAAAAACCAACTGGTGACCATTTGTTTCGAAGTGCTTCAAGAGCGAATAACCATTTTTGGATTTGGTTCATTTTTAAACGCCCATACAGTCTACTGCTCTGTAGGTTCCACCTCATACGCATAGATTCGTGATTTGTCACCTCTTACAATTCTATATGTCTTTTGAAGCACCACCATTGTATTCTTGCGCTTTGTGTCCAGCAATGGACACAATCATTTATTGAGATTGCGTCAAATTATGTGGGATCCAATGAGAGTAAATCATTTTCATAGGTAAATGTTAAAATTATCAAATTGACGATTTCTAGGTGTATGCACACAAATGTTTCCCACACCCTCTGCCAACGTTTGGAAGTGACATTTTTTAGATTCCGTCAGTTTTAAAGATCTAGTGCAGGCTTTGAATGCCACAGGCGTTACATTCAAGCTCCCCCTTTTTGATTAAAGTTTGGGTGGCATTTGAACAAAATATGGGCCAAAAAGGGCTAAAAAATAACGAAATTTAGAAGAAAGAAATGTTTAAGTTATGAATCTGAGGAGAGAGACTACTGGACAAAAGAGGGAACGTGTGACATATGCAGCAAAGCAGTTTTAAGCCAACCAGGCAATCTGACACACAATCATGGGCGGTTGTACAGAAAAATTAGTTTTTATAGAACATCTTATAACACACTATTCACTCCATGTGCCTTAAATTTTGTGCTATACACCTAGAATTTTTTTAGCCTGTACTCCATTTATGTGACAACAACTTCAGTATTTGGTTTCAAAATCTTAAACTTTGTTTACAAAAAAGTTTAAAAAATATTCTCAATATCCATCAAAGCAAAGAAATTAATCACGTAATTACTTTTTCTTCCAGGCATAGATTGATGGTGTTTGTTGGGCAATTATGAGTTTTAAAATATTGAAGCTGTGGTGATATTTTGATTTTTTATTTAATTTTTGGAGTATTTTTAATAGAAGGTATTTTCGCATTGTAAATAAATTAATTATTTCCCTCAAACTATAGAATGGATTGCGCCGGAACTTTGTGTAGTAGTTTATAAAGACCCTTAAGTGCGCAAAATATTGATTTCATACGTATAAAAATAGAATATTCAAAAGTCAGTCCCAGAGCCCGGTTCTGCCGCGTTCATTGTTGTCAGTTACCTATTCACACGCAGTGCTGTGATGTAGCTCAACCTCGAGCGCCTTTGATATGCTGCCACAGCTACCGACGCTGTCGGCCGACTTCACAAAATTAAGATAAATGATAATGATAAATAACGAACTGCATTTTTTGTACCATACAGCAACCTAGTGCACATGACAGTTAAAGAGATACGTTAAAGTGACGTGGGTAGGTTTTAATTTTTTAGCCATAAACATAAGGAAGCGCTTGTTCTTTTGCTGATACATGTGTATTTCTAATATAGGCAATATAATTCTAAACAATTAGTACAGTCGTTCAAGATAAAGACCTAGTTATGTAATTTTAATGAGAACTTTGTGTTTTAACAGAGCGGGAGACTCAGGTGGTAACGTCTGTGGCCCCGGAGACCACGGGTTCGATCCCCGTAACCGATCTTCCTGAGCTTTTTCTGTAGATTTCCCCGGTTCATCAGGAGAATGCCGAGAAGGTTTCCGTATTCTCCGAATTTCCTGTGTGTCATTTCACCTTTCATCCCGTTAGATTTCTTTCAGGGTTGGAAGCGTTGGCGAGCGTCGCGGCAACAGCACGGCAGGGGAATAAATGTGCTCTGGAAATCTCGTCCCCCGAGCCTACAGGTTTCAGGCACCCTATGGGATGGTACAAACTCGAGGAGGGGGAGGGGAGCTGCTTTCCGAGTCCCACGCCCCCTTGGGCGTGCAAATCCGAAGGGGTGGGAGAGAAACCCGGCTGATCCAGTCTCCCTCACGGGCTTCTAGCTGGGAAAATGTAAGGACCCTGCCCTCTGCTCTGTTATAGCAACGTTCCGGCCATTTGCTTCATCCATCCTCCCGGGGATCGCTTTTCAGTTGAGGTGCTAAGTTCTCCTCCGCAAGTTGTCATTCAGTCATTGAGTCATTTGGGTTTCAAGGTTTTACTGTAAATCTGTTTCTAATTTTATGGAAAAGGTCACAAAATTATCCTGTGTATTAGGCACTAGTTAATTCAATTCATACTCACCCTTAGCACTTCTTTTCGAGTTACAGTATTGACCAAACATTTTCCCTCAATAAAGTTAGAGGTGTTGCTAAAACTGCGGCACCATTTATCTTAATGATTTCGAATTCAGTAATCGACATTCATATCACAAAACATTAAATCGGAACTAAAATACCACCGGCTGTGGCACGTGAAACCTGAATCTCATTTTTATCGGATTACAGCGCACGGATCAACCTCTCCGATGTATAACGAAGTACGCGATGATGCACAACAGGGGCAGGCAGGTTCCCCCACGGCCAACATGCAACATACAGATTTGTCACGCCATAAAATTCACACACTGCACCCCGCCCCGGGCCCCACCGTAACACCCAGTGTAACGTTGTATATCAATCACTGTCTCGTCGACCGGCCGGGCGATTTTTGGTTCGGGGCCAACAGACCCTAGCCCGGGGCCAGCAAACATCAAGAGGAAGGACAGATACCACTCCCCTTCTGATATCGCGCAGCGCAATTGCTTTGCGATATCCATCCCCTCGCCAACTAAATCACACGTGAAGTTTATCCTCTGCTGATAATGTGGATCAAGGAATTATTCCGGAACCGCTAATTTCCATAACATTCTGATAAGAAAGAACCGTTTTGAACAATTTATATTGGCTTCGTAGGTTAAAGCCCTTAATAAATAACGATTGTGGTATTTTACGTATAACGCAGAGATTCGCTTGGCCTCGTGAGTTCTCTGATGTTGGAAATACACCAACAAAGGGAACGGCCCCAATAGGATGTGAACTTCAGCATTTTAGTTTGACCTGAAAAAGTGTTCATGCTGAAATCTACTCGAAACGAAAATAGTTCTTAATTATAATTTTGACATTTCAAAAAATAAAACTAAATCCACGAATTGCAGGGAATCCATTAGTTAATATATAAACTTGTATTAGACAACGTAATTGAATAAGTCACATTTAATTTTATAGGATCTTCAGTATCATACATTAAAGAAGCAGATATCGGAACCAAAATTGAAAGTATCGCAAAAAATATGTGGAACAATTGGAAGAACTTTAAAAATAAAGTAATATGAATTTATACAAAACCATGGCAGTCTCAGTAGCTCTATACAGTAGCAAAACTTGCACATTGACAAATAGAGATAAAAGTAGATTACAGGCAGTGGAAATAAGATTTTTAAGAACAGTTTTAGGAGTCACTAGAAGAGACAGAATAAAGAATGATGATTAAAAAGTCAATTAGGGATCTTTAACCTAAATGAAGAAATAGACCATATGAGACAAAAGTGGCTAGAACACGTAAAGAGAATGAATTGAATTGGGTGGGTGTCACATGAGGGAATCCACCGTGGTGGGCCTCAAGACAAATGCCATGCCAGGACAAGTCCTTTACTGGCTTAGAGGATGATATAAGAGAATGGGACTGTGGTAAGGCGGTGGAAAAGTTGTTGGAAATTTGTAAAGCATATGACATTGAGATTTTTTTTTTTTTTTTTTTTATTGGGAATTGAATTGATTAATTTTGTCCAAGAAGAAGTCTGGGGCGTTTGTAGGTTTCCCCAGGGTCAATGTCATATTCCCCGAGGCCACGGATCAGGGTATTGAAGCTTTGTGGCAGGGCGTTGTAGAAGGTGCGGGAGAGAGATAGGATATAGTCAGTGAGAGTGGGGATAGATAAGTCTTGGTGGATGTTTTTGTTGGGAATATACCAGTCTGCATCAGTAGATATGCGCAGATATCGATTCTGAAGGGTTTGTAGTCTCTGGAGATGAGAAGCAGCTGCAATGCCCCAGACTTGGCAACCGTAGGTAAGAGCTGGTCGGAGAATCTGTTTGTACAGAATTAGTTTGTTGGGAACAGACATTGCCGATTTTCTGTTATAAAGAGGGTACAGCATAGCCATCCTTCTATTGATTTTGTTGGTGAGGTCTTCTATGAGTGGCTTCCAGGTGAGTTTGTGGTCTAGTGTAACTCCAAGGTACTTGGCTCTGTTGGACCAGTGAACTCTACCACCAGCTATTTGGAGTTCAGGAGGATCTGCCTGCACCACTCGCCTGGTGAAGGTGACTGCCTGTGACTTGGTTGGGTTTATTTTCAGGCGCCAGGTGGAAAACCATGCTGTCAAAGAGTCGGCATATCGTTGCAGCCTGTTTGCTGCTACTCTATGTTTAATAGAGGCAGTGGCAATGGCGGTGTCATCTGCAAACTGATAGAGGGTACATCCAGGGTATGATGGTAAGGAATTTATGTATATCAGGAACAGAAGCGGCCCGAGAACACTTCCCTGGGGGACTCCTGCATGGATGGGTCGAGAAATGGAGAATACCTCTTCTTTGCAGACGGAAAAGGTTCTATTATGCAGATAGGAATGGAGAAGATGAACAATATGGGGAGGAATGTCGTAGTGGATAAGTCTGTAAAGGAGCCCCTCATGCCAGACGGAGTCAAAGGCCCGTGAAATATCGAGGAAGAGGGAGACTACAAAATGACGGTTGTTAAAACCTTTGAGTACGTCGTCCACCAGCCGAAGGAGTTGGTGAGTGGTAGAGTGTTTCCTGCGAAAGCCAAACTGCTCCGATTTGAGGATCTGATGGGTATCCAGGAAGCTTTGGAGGCGTGCCTGCACAATCTTCTCAAATAGCTTGCTTAGAGAAGGAAGTAAACTGATGGGTCGATAACCGTCAGGGGAGGAAGTGTCTTTCCCTGGTTTTGGCAGTGTAATCACCTTTGCATGTTTCCAGGCCTGCGGAAAGTACGCCAGTTGAAGAATGGTGTTAAATAATTGTACGAGAAGGGCCAACCACTGCAGTGGTAGGGCCTTAAGAGCCGCATACGGTATGTTGTCGAACCCAGAAGCTTTGTAGAGGGCGACACTAGAAAGTAGACTACGAACTTCCTCTACAGTGGTTGGAGTTGTATCTTCTGGCAGGAAGGGCCGGGATAAGAAGTCAGCGACTTGGCCTTCGACTTGATGCCTGAGTTCTAAGTCGCAGGTGTCTGCTGGATGGAAAGTGCCTTCAAGGTATTCTGCCATCAGTTCGACCTTCTCTCGGGCAGATTGTGCAACACGAGTGCCATGTCGAATGGGTTTGTCCTGTGTGGGCAAACGGAGCAAGGCTTTGGACATCTGCCAAAGTGAGTTGTCTGTGGTGTCAAGTGAAGACAATTTTCGCTCCCAGTCGGCATTGAAATGGTCGGCCAGTTCCATCTTTAACAAACGTTGTAGGCGATTGTATTCTGTACGGTCGAGAGGGCTTCCAGTGTGTTGGGCTCGTCGGCGGGCTCTGTTTTTGCTGGCTATTAGGTCACGGAGGTGACGAGGCAACTTCCTGACCGCTTGAGCGGGTCCTCTGCTCGGTGGAGTGGCTTGCGTAATGGCTGTAGAGATGGATGTGGTGAGGTGGTCCACCAGTAAGTCCACTTCCTGTATCGTAGTACAGGGGTCTATAGGTGCTGGCAGGTCGGCCATTATGCTGGAGAATGTTTTCCAGTCGACTCGCCTGGGAGATGGAAAGAGGGATTGTGTTTTGTAGTTTGGTTTGGTATGGAAGATCAGTAGCAGAGGGTAATGGTCGGAAGTCAGTTCTGGAAGTGAAAATATTTGAGAATGTAGTGTTGTGTTCTTGACCAGGGCAATGTCCAGCCAATCTGGGGGACGACGACCTCCGTAGTCCATGGTTGGAGAAGATGGCGAGAGAACCACTATGTTGTTTGTTTGTACGTAGCGTTCCAGGATTCTACCCCGACTGGTAAGCACTGTGGAGTTCCAAGCGGGACTTTTTGCATTATAATCGCCCAAAGCGATAGTGGCTATGTTGCTGGTGAACAAGGTGTTTAACTCCTGGTCAAGGATGGGGCGACCAGGGGGGATGTAGACAGAAAAAAGTCTGAGTGGTCCTTTGTTGGTCTCCACTTGGACTCCAGTGGTTTCCAGGTTGGTAGTCGGGGTGGTGAACAGTTGGTGATGGTTAACGTTACGATTCACGTAGATGGCGGTTCCACCATAGCCATCAGCCCTGTCGGTCCTGTAGCAAAGCATACCTGGAATGGTAGCTTTGTGTGTTGGTGAAAGATGTGTTTCTTGGATTAGAAGGACCTGAATGCCCTTAGCGGCCACAAAGTTAGTTGTTTCGCGTAATTTGTAGCGAAGTCCATTGGCATTCCAAGAACAGATCTTCAGGGATTGAATATTTAATCTTCCATCTGGCCTAGCACCCATAGTGGATAGTGAAGGAGAGGACGGTGTGAACGAAGATCGTGTAGGGGTGGATGTGTTGTGGTCTGTTGCCGAGAGCTTCCGCCAGGAAAGCCGCAAACTCAGGCTGAAGTGGGATGGGGATTTGCTTCATCGTGTTTAAGAAGGCCTCATCCGGAACAGTGGGAGGAGAGTTCTGCTGAGGTGGGCGAGGCCGGGAGGAGTCAGAAGTTGGCTGCTGCTGACGAGTGTCTCTTTGTTGAGTTATTCTTTGCTGTGCAGGCTGCTGTGGCCGTGGCGGGGCTGTCGGGGTGGTAGATGGTTGTGTAGAGTGCACAACTGGTTGCCGCTGTGGCTGAGGAGGTGCGACAGGGGCTGGTGTAGGTTGGGGCTCTTCACTTCCTACAGTGGCCGCTGCATAACTTGGGAAGGTAATTGGTTTCTGGCTAGGAAGTCCGGGCCATCGGGCTCCTCTGAAGGCTTCGCGTGGCAGTTCCAGGTGGTGAGGAACCTGGGGTCTGGCGTTGTATTTGGACATGCGTCCCTGTTTGTTGGCCATCAATTCCAGTCGGGCTTCCTGCCACACTGGGCATTTGGCATATCTGCAGGAATGTGAGTCTCCGCAGTTACAGCAGCGTGGAGTGGAGCCAGGTATTGCCAATCTCTGGCAATTTACTCTTTTGTGCCCAGTCTCACCACAAAAGGCACAAACAGGTTGCAGCAAACAACCAGCAGCATTATGTGTGAACTTTTGACAGTTCGTACATTGTTGAGGACGTGGTGGTGGCTTGAAGGTTTCCACTCTAATAATTGCATGAAACATGTGTGTTTCAGCGAAAATGTTTCTTGCGTTCTCTGTCTTTTTCAGAGCGACGCGGAAATGTGGCAGTGGTTGCGGGTTGGGTCCTCTCGTTGTTAGCTGGGCTACACGTTCCACCGTGTACCCTTTCTGAGTTAATAGGTCCCTGACCTCATCTTCTGAAACGAAGACCGGGATATCCTTAAGGGTGACGTGCAGGAACCGGTCTTCTGGAAGGAGAGTAGTAACTCCTTCAATCTGCTGTTGCTCCATATGCTTACGGAGAAAGCGGTGGTCATCGGGCGATGTCGGAAGTAAAGCCACCGTTCCCCTGAGATTCTTTAAGGCATATTTAGCCTTTTCTGATGGTACGGCGCTAATAATTTTCCTGGCGTCTGCTGGATTGCGCAGGAAAATTGGGGTAGGCCGTTTAAGCCGTTGTTGTTGTGGCTGTGCGGTAGTGTTTGTCGGGGTAGGAGCGTTTCTTGCTGGAAGAGGTGCATCTTCCTCCATGCACTCTGGTGCAGGATCTTGCGCAGCAGAGGTGGTGGCCAGAGGTTGGAACTGGTTTGCCGTGCTTAAAGGAACGGAGGATGCAGCAGGAGCGGGGATGTTTCGCTTCCTCTTCGCCTGCACCGTTTGCCATTGTGACGAGTGCACAGCTTGGTCATGATGGGCCAAATAGCTGGCAATGGCATCAACACGTGCTCTGTGTGCAGCCATGGAGCGGTACAGGTGTGTCAGTTCCTGTCGGGGCACTTCATCTTTGGGCATAATCTCCAGCAGCTTGAGATCTGCCTGTGCGATATACGCTAGCCTAGCCTGGCGTTCAAGGAGCAGTATGGAGCGGGAGTTCTCTTCCAGAGGCAGTGTGGGCTCTTGAATGAGCGGTTCGTCGAGAAAAAGTGAAATATTACCCCCCTGTAGGTAATACAACTTGGATTCGGCCAACTCGTTTGTCCGGGGACATGCCATGGTAGTCGTCAAAAGTATAGTTTAGTGGGCGCTGTTAGGCGCAGATTATAGAGGGCCCGACCCGAAGGCGCCTTACCAGTTAAAAAACTGATGGCTTTGACCGTATAATCTTACCCACTGGTAAGTCAAGGAAAATAAGTGTGCTAGAAAGCACAAAAGTCTTGTCTCAGAATGGAAAGTCTGTGCAGAATTATTTGCACCAATCGCTGGTTAGAGTATAATAGCCAATCACTTGGCAGTGTAGACTTAGAAGATCACAAGATGCTAGTACGATGCAATCCATTCACTGGCGAATAGCGCTCGACGAGCAAAAGCCAAACACGTCCGCTCGCTATGAAGTTCACGGACGAAGAGAATGAATGAGGAACGTTACCTGAAGAAAATACTATACTACATACCCAAAGGAAAACGAAGCGTCGGAGGAACTAGGAAATGATGCATAAACCAATGAATTAAACATTTGGAGTACAGAAGAAGCCTTAGGAAAGGTTTAACGCTTGTGGAGGAGGAGGAGGAGAAGGAGAAGGAGGAGGAGAAGAAGAAGAAGAAGAAGGAGGAGGAGAAGGAGAAGACTTACTGAAAACGTTGGAAATGCTTAAATATGTAAATGATGATACTCTCTATATGAGGATCATACTGAATGTACAACAGTTTTAAAAATTTTATTCTTAATTTTTTCGACAAATCATGCTCATTATCTTGATTCACAGACTTTTCTGTCAGTTTTCAACAACTTCATTTCGTTGCACACATCCCCATCAATCTGCAATTACGAGGCGTATATTTAAAGTACGTAACGATAATTATTTTTTAAAAATAACAAGACTATTATTTTCCAGGTGCTTAGTTATCATTCATAACTTTAGCTACTTCTACACTTAGCTACCGTCCTTATTTAGCCAGTTATGGTAACAGAAAGCCAGTTTTTATAAGCCTTTGTCAAAGAATGATGCCATCTGTGATAAAAGGCAAGTATGAACTTTTTTTGCTCATCATGGTTGAAATATTTTCTACTAAGGAAGTTCTTCAGATGAAGAAACGGATAAAAATCGCTTGGTACCAAATCAGGATACTCAATTTTTTCCGAAATCACATGATGATATTAGATCTTGAGTTTTGGTTGTGTGTGGCCGGGCATTGTCACTCACTCTTTCGCCATCAACCTTCCACAATATTGGGGATGAATATTTACTAACATAACATTTCTCGTATTCGAAAAACGAACACTGATCTGACTTCATAGTCGGCGGGTCATTCGATTGTTTTGAACATTTTGAAACGCTCATAGAACAGGAAAAAACAAAGTGCTGGTCACTCACAGCTGCATCTGACTTTCTAATGAATGGAGGATCAGATCGCGCATGCTCAGAAAAATATTGAAGCGGTACATAAGAACTCCGTCCCAGCTGCCTGAGGACACTGACACAATAATTCGGACAGTTTACTTTCTAAGTCCCCATCAGAAACTATAAAATATAGACGCTTTGAGAAGACGAGTCGTATGTTATGGAAAAATAGCAACGCTTCGAAAAACTGCTAAAAGAATATAATAGAAATCTGCATGAAAAGAGTAAATTGCATTATATCCAGTGCACGTGAACTACAAGAGCTATAAATCTTGTAAAGAAGATAAAAAAGACCAATGATATAAAAAGATTGTCACGCCTTCAGACAAGAGTTTTCAACTAAGACATTTTAGAAACAAGGGTAAAATAGAAGTATCTTACCACATACAAACATACTAAATTATTACGCCACGAAAGAACACACAACGAACACACAAAAGAAACTAAGGAGCTATACAGATATAGTTTCACAATGTTTTCTATTTTGCATCTGGCCTTTGTATCAGGCTCGTAATGATGGAACCAGCTTTCATCGCCTGTTAGAATACTCGACAATACTCATCACCTTCAGTTTGAGATATCTGAAGGACGTTTTAGATGATTTTCTTCTTTGAGGTTTGTGGTCTTCCGTCAATAAACATGAAACAAATTTTTTGATAACCTTAACTTTCAAGCATTTTTAGCATTTCATTGTATCCTACTGCAAATTTTTCAGCAATTTTATCCACAATTTGGATGACGCTGTCTTCTCTAACGTATCTAATGAGCCTCTCAACTCTTTCCCTTGTTGCTTCCCTAGAGGCAATTTGAGGGCGACCGTTTCGAGGTTCATTTTTAATATTCGGGTTCCCATCTTCGAAATTTAACACCCATCTCGTAACGCTGGTGGCACGCATGCATGTTGATAGGCACCCTGAAGTCTGAGATGAATTTCAGCAAAGAAAGCCTTCCTGTTTTACAAGGAATTCTTGATTTCAGCTGTCGAAACGAAACGTTCGGATGAGATGTGAAGTCTGTATATTACCAACGTCCAGTCGCTTGTGTTTAGGAATTTGAATTTTAGCAATGGTTGCTCACGACTTTCAGCGTATTTCTCGTAATACCTAGTATATTATACAGATGCATCTGTCTATAATTGAACATTTCAGAAAACATGCGCATCTCTACGAGTTTAAAACGCGTTGAATTCTGCTTGAACAAATATTATTAGTGTAAGTAAATTATAAACGGATGTGATAACCAAAGAGACGGCTCCGTGGAAATGAGTGAAGCTCCATTCATGAGTTGCTTAGTTCGATTCCTCTTGGTCCGGCTATTCTGATCATGACTTTTTCGTGTTTATTCCAGTTCGGTTGAGAAGTACTATCAGAATTTCTTTCATCTTGTATATTACAGGACTGTAGAACCAGAGGAAAATTAGTGCATTGGGGGCGGGATGGCGACTGTGCACTGTGTAAAAAAATTCTGGCGATTGGTTTTAAGCGATTGCTATTAATAGTGCCACTTCATCAACCCGATTTGACCAACATACCACCATTATAAGATTTCACATTTTGATAATAAATAACTAAGCAATAAGAAAGCTATCCTAACCCGTCCCAACCTAATAAAATTTGGACTAATTAGTGCGTTGGAGCGGGATGGTGAATTTGGCCTTGTAAAAGAATTCTCCTGGAGATTGGTTAGTTGGTTGTAGCCACTTCCTGGGAGCGGCTTATTTCATTCAGGACCCTAGGCTAAAACAGGATCACCGACATCAGGATCAATGTCATTTTGTAGTCACTGTTCGCCCTAGTAGGCCGGTGTTGCGGTAGTTGGTCTGGTTCGGTGTATCAGCATGTGAGGTTTTAAATTGCAGCACGTGATTTCGGAACAACCTTTAAATATTGTAAAAGGTTAAAAATCCAGTCCGGTTACTTTTCTATCACTTTATTATGTTCTAAAATTTTACCGCACACAGTTTTCTTCTCGTCGTTAACACAGTTTTACACGCTTCCGGGCTATCGCATCTCAACTTTTACTTCTCGTAACCGTGTTCATCTTTCGAGTATCTATCTTCACATTCTCAGTCACTCATGCTCTAATTAGAACGTTACTATCAGTCGACGCTCCATGAAATGTTCTTACGACGCACGTGGCGTACCACACATACACACAGCTGTCCGCACTCACCAACTTATATTCGTAACTCTAACTCGAAAACTAAAATTCACTGACCGACTCTGCTGCTGTTTGGGTTCTTTTTATAGAGGAGCTCACGTTACACGGAACTTTTGAGCTCTCTCTCTCTCTCCACACACACACACACACACACACACACACACACACACACACACACACACACACACACACACACACACCACCGTCACCGTGATGATTCAGCTAGAAGTCTCAAGAAGGCGCTAGAAAAGTCCCTTTTGCTTCTTCCCCTTCCATTGTTAAAATCGTTCGCGTGAGTAGTGCGGGGATTCTTAACCATCTGTGCCTTTGACAGGTGTACCGCCAGTGGAGCGGGGTAGCTCGGCTCCACGTGCGCTCCGCGACCGCGTCACATTACAATTCTCGGCTAATCTGGAATGGCCTTTGTGTTACCATTGCCGCTGCCGTCACTCTCGTCGGCTAGTGTCACAGTATGTAGGTGCCTGTTGGAAAAGCTGCGGTTGACCGTGAAGGAATTCAAAATGCTGAGGACGCAACTAGTAGCGCTCTATCAACAATATCCTATATTATAGAAACAGGAATTTCACGAATACCACTTCTGATACCAGTGTGACAAAATGACAAAGTCAATCCAGTTGCTTTTCAATCACTTTATTTTTCTTTTAAACTTTGCACAAAACACAGTTCTCTTTTACTGAGTGAGTGAGTGGGATTTAAGAGCCCGTAGACAGCTAGGTCATTTGGGCCCCAATCTTTTACTGAGGTTAACACAGTCTACAGTCTTTCATGATATTATAACCCACAACTGTTTTCTTCTCATAGTCTTGCATCTGCTTACACTGTCTCTGTCTTCACTTTCTGTGTCTCTCAGACACTAATTGCGACAATACAATAACTCAACACTTCGATGCGACGTATCTTTCACACACACACACACACACACACACACACACACACACACACACACACACACACACACACACACAACTGCCTCGCGCTCAGTCACACACTGACTGACCCATATCTGTAACTGTGACCTGCTGTTTTCTTGCCCTTTACATGGTGAGAATGACATAGCATAGGCCTTTCTCGACTTCCACAAACACGCCGACCGCCGGATGACCCTCGAACTTTGCAGCAAACCTATGTTATGCATCGCGCTCATTGTTGTTAGTCACGTATACAAAAACAGTCGCACGAGGCAGTCTGAAATGCAGCGCCTTTGTTTGCTCGCCGGCCTGGTAAATGGTGTGAAGTAGCGTAGCGTACCGACCATCCTTTGTTGTACGCTGCGCCCATCGTCACAGTCTATACATAGTATAAGCATTGCATGAAGGTGTAAGTCAAGATTCGAAATTACATCACCGTAACCTACTAAACTCCAGTGGAAAACACAGGCCATGAGTACGCAAGCAGTCATATACAAAGCTGCGTTTCGCAATTCTCTGCGAAGTTACCAAGAAGTGTCTACAGAATTGCTGATCTGGATTATTGCAATATATGACTTGATATAAGAACCTCTTCTCCGCATATTACTTTTGAATACGCTGCGCTTCCTTTGCACAGCTATTGAATTCTGTAGTATGTACCATACAAATTCTGCTTTATTTGCAAAGGATTTCCGCTAGGTCGCTCGGTTTGGAAGCAAACAGCATGGTATATTTAATATTTTGCTGAGCATAAACTCTATGTTATAACATTTTGATAATATTAGTATCAAATAAAACCTACGAGATCAGAGTTTTCTCAGTGGGTAATAACATAGGGTGGTTTATTTATTTTAAATTTACCTCATACTTATCTCGGAAAGACGCTCTCCAAAAAATCCACTATGAAATGCTTCTTCTGTGGGATGGATCTATTGAACATTTTATGTTAGTTTTGTAAAAGATAAGGACAGTATTGGTGGCATGCGAGGGCTATGTTACCTAGTTTCTTGCTTCCATCCTCACCAGTCAAATTATGGTGCACAATATCTGTTCGTTAACACGACTGATAGAAATTTTCAAAATAATTGGCGAAAGCTTACATCACAAGGAGCAGGTGCTGATGTGTACGTCACCTTTTAACGCCGTTTCCATCCCATTCTTCAATGTATCTGCTACCAGAATTTCCAGTGATGACTGAAATATTTATCTCAGGATATGTGTGGGCAGGTGTAAGGACAAACCATACGTTGCCTGATAAATGTAACGGAGGGTAATAATTCTGCACTTGAAATGAATTGCCAGGTATTTAGTTTGAGGAGTGTAACTGCTTCTGAATCTTATCAGTCGAAATTGTTACTATTGCTTTATATGTGCTAAATCCTGAGGTATACGGGGCTTAAAAGTGATGATTTGCGTAATAATAATATGAAGTGCACTGTTGTGATGAGTCCAGAAGGTGCTCAGCCCAAGGCTCTTTGATAGCGACTGCTACATGTATTTAAATCAAGCGCGGTCTTTAAGTGCTGCTCCTGTCAATAATTGATCTCAATAAAACACCTCTTGTAGACTGTAACACTCGGAAAGGAAAGACGTGAATTTTAGAAATATACTGTGTTATTAACTTATATCCCACCTACATGACTACCTCATATCAATGTTTCTACATCTTTTCCCCATTTATATGCCACTTTTATGGCCCAGTTATGGCATTTAATTTTTCAGTGCTGATTCTATCCCTCAAATATTGCACACACACGACTTCTGTGTTTAAATCAATCAATTATTCATTGATTGACTTCATAAAGAGGAGCTCTTATTTAGCCTCTGGTCATCCAAATTCACAAACGACACACCTAAATTAAGTAAGAAAGAAGTAACGTTATGTATTATATAGACATATAAAATATAATATAAATAGTTCTTAAATCTATCCAGGCCAACGGTGCCAGTTGGGAATATACTACGATCACGACGACGACGACCACCACCACCATCACCACCACGACGACGACCACCACCACCACCGCCACCACCACCACGACCACCACCACCACGACCACCACCACGATGACCACCACCACGACGACGACGACGACCACCACCACGACGACCACGCCATGTGGTTTACGCAGCCAGGGAGCGCTGCTTTTCTACCAAGTAGTACCTCAACTGACCCTCAGAGACCTAACCAGGCTGAGTGCTCCCCGCATCAGGTCTTCCAGCTAGAGAAAATCCCCACGCCGGTACAGGGAAGCTATTGGACATTGTTTTCGTTAATGTTCCACTTTTATTGGTAGACACTTCCTGCTTCTTTACTTTTTTTTATATTATTAGAGTTAAAAATAAATATAAGAACAAACAAACGGTGACATTTAACACAAACTGAAAAACATTTTCCCTACCGTACTTACGAAGTAGCGTAAACTTCAAGGCATCTCAATCACCATTTATTTTACGAGGGACCACTCCGTTCTTTATCAAAGATGCGGTAGCATGTCAGCGATAAATCCAACTTAGCACCCGAAATAGAAATTCCCGCCAATTATTTGAAGCGTTATAGCTAACACACCAAGATTAAAAGAGTATCAAAACTGGTTTTCACCGAAAATAAATTGGCCTGGAAAGCATTAACGAATATAAATTAGTAGTAGCCATAAGAGGGCTGCGCACTGGCCTATCACCTACGTGGCCCGAGTTCGATTCCAGGGACTCGCATGTGGTATTCGTGGTGGATGAAGCGGCGTTTGGGCGGGCTTTCTGCAGTTCTCCGGTTTCCCCCGCTACTCATTTCACCACCTGCTCCATAATCACCTTCTCAATTATCCATTTCGTCTTCATTTCATATCATCCTCTTCTTGACACTCATATCTGGTGCTTGGCTGACCACCTGCTTCCAGGTCTTCACTCTGACCGGTCCATAGGTTCCCCTGCTCCCCGACAGGCATCTGACTTAAGGCACTGGCTTGTAAGACCTACATTCCTACATAAGGGGAGGGTAATTAGGTAAAGAAGTAGTAGCAATAAGAACACAGGATAAGAAAATCAAGAATTCCTTGAAATCATTCCTTGAAATTATATCGTCGTCGTCACGGGCCCAAAAGATCCTCTTATCAACGGGTTCTTAAACTCTACTCACTCACTCACTCACTCACTCACTCAGTCACTCGCTCACTCAGTCACTCACTCAGTCACTCGTCATCGTTTTCGGGTAGAAAAGTAGCAGAATCCTCTAAGTACGAGAATAACGCAGTTCTCTACAATTTCGATTATCGCAGTCTGTTTCTCTTTATGCAATAATATTTCGTGCATAAATAATTTAAGCACAAGAGAGCGTGTTTCTATGAGATATAATGGACATAAAAGTTTCCTACACAATCACGAAACATGCTTTTCTGCGAGAGAAAGTAAAAGCGAGTTTTCGCGTGTAAAAGTACGGAGTTTAGTTATCTCAGTCAAGAGGCACGAAAACGCACACTAGTAAGATATGCATATTATATTCGTTCCCTTTTAATTGTAATGAAGAGAGAAGTTGTCGGCGCCGTGGAAGGAACACGCAGATAACGGACGGCAAAAATTTACGAGCTGGAAACTTTTATCGACAGAGAAGAGCACGGCTCCACATTTTCTCTTACGGCATCAAGAAGCATTACAGGGAATACTTTATTCCACGACCTACATGGCTCATTAAATATTTAGCAGGATATATCACAACATCATGAAAAGCGAGTGTTTCAACGAAGCTTTTAAAGTGATCCTCACTCATCCAGAGGGTTGTAGGGGGAAAACCTGCTGGGTGAATTTACGATACCTCGATCAAAATAAAGAGTGAAACAAAAAGAATTGGATTATAATAAAAGCTTTTAAAATTTCGTATTATTATTTAGAGATACTGAGGATCACAAAGTATATCCATTGGGCTTCGTCTTCATTTATTAATTTTCAACGAGAATTTTTCTGTCACTCTCTTTTTGATATTGGACATAAAAGAGTTACAAATATCACACCAATAGAACAACTTCAGTCATGAATTTTGTGTACCTAAAGTTGATATTGTGACAAAATGACAAAATCCATACGTTACTTTTTTTCAGTTTGTTTTCCTCTAACTGAATGCACAACACAGTTCTCTATTACTGACGTTAATACAGTCTTCAATTTCTCGCGATGTTACCTCTCACAACTGTTTTCTTCTCGTAACCTTGACTCACTCCTTTCTGTCTTTCTTGACCTTCTCTGTCTCTCAAACAGCTGACTTTGACGATACAGTCAACACTACTAAAACTGCGTCACTGTCCTTAGTTCAATGCGATGTATCTCTCACGAGGACTGTAAACACACACGCGCGCGTGCGCGCTTTTAACACTACCTGCTGCGGCTACTATAACTATTACTATGTCGTTGCCCCACCTCCGTATGTAACGAGTATGTCGTAACACGGACTTTTCTCGAACTTTGTCCTTTCTGGAACTTCTATAAATACGCGGGTCGCCGGGTGCCCCGCGAATAATCTTGAAAACTCTTTGTCCTGACGCTCTGATTGTTATGCATTCAGAAACAGTGGTGCGAAGCAGCCAGACCTTGAGCGCCTTTGATACAGGCAACTTCACCCAGATCGGCCCTCGATGTGCGCCGCGCGATTGGCATCCCAATAAGGACTAACTACGAGAGAAAAAATTAAAATTCTCTTATGTCATTTTTATTCTATGAGAAGTGATCCAAAACCTCTTATTTAAAGTGAGGTACTACAATTTTTAACTTAAGTATACATTTTTTGGTTATAGGACTTGTGGATAGTTTTTTCTACTTAATAATCTTTAATAGCCTTATTTCCTAGAAAACGTATACGTAGAGTACTTACATATTTGAAGAAATAAATAGCTAAAACCACTTTATATCATTTTCTAAATCTCTTTGTAATGATGCCGCAGGTGCGACATTCGCTATTTGATTTCAGTATCTTCCAAGGGTACCCCATGAACTTATTCAAGCAAATCCCCCACCCCAAACTACCGCTTAGATGGATATTTTCCAAAATTCTGATGTTCTCGAAAATTACTCGAACGATTTTAATTAACTACTACATGTTTAAGATATTTGCATGGAAAATGAGCATGATTACTTATGAAGTGTCTTTTTCCTTATTGACTTTCTGTTTAAATGTGAAACCTAAGAGAGAGGCGTAACTATGTCGGAAATATTCCTTGTTATTTTGTGTTTTGAAATACTTATACTTTTATGAACTGAGAAGCCATTCGTTTCATCCCGTGGACATTCAAAAAATTTTACATGCTTTTTAAGTCTTGCTGACCCTTTATATTTAGTGTATGCCACAACAAACTGTAAATGTGGTCTGGAAGCTTATCTAACTTAACAAGAAGCAGATGGAGAAAGAAGTATTTGTGAGGATAGTTTGCATAAAAATGAGTAGCAAAAGTCATATGAATACCACACATAAGATATTTTTGAAGTTCGTGAGATATAATTCATCCGCGTTTCATTTTGTTATATAGTATTTAAGCATCTCGAAAACTAAAAGCCTGAACTGTATGCACAATTTGTATTACGAGTAACGTTCTTGATATCGAAGTTTTGGATAAATGCTTGAGCAAGTAAAAAATTAGACATGCGAATCTGTTTCAATGTAGGTCTATTAAATCCATAACCTCACATTATTACTTTACTAAAAAGTGTTCATTATAGTTTTATTTCAAGTATAGATCACCTTTCGGCTTCAGCATACACGCGGTCGTCGAAGTTGCCATTGATGTGGATGGAGCGCTGTAACTAATTACGGATGAAAGGAGTCTGTAATGACCAGCAAAAAGTACAAGTAGAGTTTTCTTTAATCATTCATGTGTAATGATGCTGATGCTTGCGAATGCTCGTTAAACAATCATTATTCCCCCAACCCAATTCCTCCACTAAATTCCCAAATTAACGCCATGCTCGTCATAATAATAACTATGGCTAATCAACACACGATACAGAGTGTGGAATGGTTCACCCTCTGTTGCGTCAACATGCAAAACGCTTTTGTCTCTGTACATCTCTCTCTGTCTAGCAAGTTTTTGCCCTAATTTGCAAAGCATGATCACATAAACGGGCAAGAAGAATGGTGGGGAAGTTTGTGAAGGGTGTACATAAAAAGGAGCGAAGCGTGGTATTCCAAGCTGGCACTTCGCCATGATGTACCAATAATTACTGACGGTCCCGTATGACAACAGCTGCGATTCGTCCAGAACCAGAACCAGAACCATTATCAGGTCGTACAGGTACTCCTGTACGGTATGTCTTTTCGCACAGCACCTAGCCGCTCTTGCGGCTTTATCTGTGCGATATGGGAGGTTGTCCGAGTATTGTCGTGCGTGTTTGTTCTGGGCAAAGGTTTCTTTCTGTATTCCTAATTCAGGATACAGAAAGGGGGCAGGAATAGGTGATGGGTAATGATGTGTTGGAGGATGGGAGTGGCGTTACCCTTATCCAAGGACGTCCTTGGGTAAGCGGTAGCTTTTCTTCCTTCTAGGTGCTAAGTGGTCATATTGACCTAATACCCGTACCAGCTGATTGGTGTGGGAGTTGATTTTCGAGTACATGGTTCGGGATCGCTCCTTTACCATGTCCTCGATGTAAGGAAGTCCTGTTTGGGTATGTAGGATGTGAGACGGGAATCTACGTCCGGTATTGAAGATCATTCTAAGTGCCCTGTTCTGCACCGACTGAAGTTTGATGATATGTGAAGGTGCAGCTGATCCCCAGGCTTCGCAGCCATAAAGGATCATGGGCGGAATGATGGCCCGGTAAATCCTTAATTTAAGGTGGTTTGGCATAGTAGATCTGAGGATAGGGTAGAGCTGTCTGAGCGCAGCATGACCAACTTTGGCCTTTGCGCGGACGTGTGGGGCGTATGTTAGCCCGCGATCGAGGACGACGCCTAAGTATTTGGCAGAGGTTACCCATGGGATATTTCTCCGCCTGAGCCGAAGTGACCGATCCGGTCGCCAATTGCGAACCTTACCAAGGAGGAGAGCGGAGCTTTTCCCCGGACTTATAGCCATTCTCCACTTTTCACTCCAACGGTCGACGGCGTCGAGTTGTCGTTGAAGGGGAGGGAGGCAATATCTCACATTTTTATTCTGTGCCATGATGAGGACGTCGTCCGCATACTGGCATGTCGCAGTGTGTTGTTCCGTGGGGAAATCGGACATGTAAGCTGCGAAGAGTAGCGGGGAGAGTACACTGCCCTCTGGGACTCCGGCCGCTATTTGTCTTTTGGTAGACAGTTTTCCTTCCACTTTCACTCTGAAAGTGCGGTCCTGAAGGAAACTGCTAAGGATAGTGAGATATGGTGGAGGGATATTTGCCTGCTTAAGTTTGTACAGAAGGCCCTGGTGCCAAGTTGTGGCGAAAGCCTTTTCCACATCCAGCAGCACCGCTACGGTCTTGATGTTTCCCTGGAAACCCAGAGACACCATCTCGGCCACACGCAGCAACTGCATGGACGTGGAATGACCCCGACGAAAACCAAACTGGTGATCCGGTAGGAGTTGCCTCTCCTCAAACAGAGGTAATAGGCGGGTGTGGAGCAACCGCTCAAAAACTTTTGAGACGATTGGGAGAATGCTGATGGAACGGTAGTTATTAGGAAAGACCGGGTTTTTGGTCGGTTTCAATAAACATACCACCCTCGCTTCCTTCCAGAAAACCGGAAAGTAACGAAGACGGAGGCATGCATTGAAGATCCGAGTCAAACGAACCACAGCCTTTTTGGGTAGGTGCTGAAGCATGAGCGCCGTGACGCCGTCATGTCCAGGGGATTTGTTAGGGTTCAGACTTAGGATTTCGGAAATCACCGCTTTCGGGGTGATTATAGGAAGATGGATCCTCTCATGTAGCCGCCGTGGTTCCTCATAGAGGTAATCCACGGTTGCATCCACGAGTTCGGTAAAGTCTTCGTCTTGTGGGTCCTCCCGGGGTTCAAACTGTACCTCAAGGTGGTCCGCGAACACAGTGGCCTTCTCGTCGGGCTCAAAAGCGAGTCTCCCACGAGTGCCGTGCAAAGGGTGCTGGTATAGGGCCTTGTCCTTCCTCAAGGCCTTTATAATCCGCCAGGGTTTCTTTTCCTGTAGGTCTACAGTTTGCATTGTATTTTCCCAGGCTGATGTTCTATGCGCACGGAGCAGTCGCCTTACCAGGGATTTGAACCTCTGGTAGACTGCTCCTATCCTGGGATGGCGGAAACGCTGCCATAGCTTCCGAACAGTTGCCTTGGCTTTTATCAACTGTCGGAGTTCTATTGGTATGGTTCTAGGGTCTGGGGTGTTGGTGGGAATGCGGTGGGTGTGTGCGCGTACCGCATTTAGGATCTGGTGGGAAAAGTCCGACGCTGCCTCTTCCAGCGCCTCGATATCATCGATGCGAGGTCGAGGGTCGACGGAACGGTTTAGTTCTAGGACTGCTGCATCCCAGTCGGTCTCAAATGTCCAGTCTGGGTTTAACAGAGCTGGCATGGCTACTGTGGAATCTACCACAACAGGGTCATGGTCAGAATCCAGCTCATTTACTGCCGAGAGGTCAAAATGTAATGGCATGTTCTTGGTGATCATGATGTCTAAGACGTCAGGCCTGCCGCGGGCCGGATGGAATGTAGGACCTCTCGGCCCGTGCGCGACGAGGTTTGGGTCTCCGCTGATGAGGCGGTAGAGCCCTCGCCCCCTCTGGTTGCTAATGCGACTGTGCCAGAGCCCATGCTTCGCGTTGAGATCTCCAGCGATGCAGACTACTGGGTGTAGGTTGAGGAGTGTGGTGTAATCTGCTTCGTAGAAGCGATGATCTGGAGGGTCGTAAGCCGCAATCAACAAAGTGTCCACTCCACCAATGGCAAGCCTAATGGCAGTAGCTTCCACATGTTGAAGGGCAGGAAGAGGGAAGGGTGTATGGGTGATGATACTTTTGATGAAAATTGCTGTACCTCCGCCCTGTCGGCCGACCCGATCAGACCGATGGGCGACGTAACTTGGCAGCGAGAAGTGTATACCAGCATGCAGGTGTGTTTCGGTCACCATGAGGATGTCGATCCCGTAGGACTGTACAAATTCTAGAATGCCTGGACGTTGTTCCCTGACGCCGTTGGCATTCCAGAAAGCGGCTCGTAATGGTCTACGCACGACGCGGTAGGCCATTACTGGGTGGATCTAGGGAACAGCTGCTCTAGTGTTTGCAGCAGGATCTGGTGTTTTTGTAGGACGTCAACATTGGCGTCCGTTAGTGTCTGCATACACTTCCTCAAAATGGGAAGTGTCCGTTTAATCATGTCCCCGAACCAGTTGGACAGGGTCCTAAATTCCTCTAGGTCTGCCGAGGATATGACACCTCCAAGTGAGGTCAATGGGGCCACCGGAGTGGCGCGTGCCGGTTGGGCTCGTTGGGTTGGGGCCGGGGTGGGTTCCTCGGCAGTGGCGGTGACTGCGTCTGAAGCAGTCATTTGCTCAAGAAGAGCTGACTGTTGTTTTTCAGCCTTTCTTTGCTTCCTCTCTCGCTTTTCGCGAGAGGGGCGGGGAGGTGGAGCTACACTCTCCTTTTCACTGTGGTCTTGTGAAGTTTGCACAGTTTGTGCCTGTGCGGGTGTGGTTTGTGCTTGTTCCACTTGCTGCACAATTTGCTCAGCCTGTTTAAGGGAGGCGGCAAAGCTCACCCCAGCACGGACTGGTGCCACATTTTTGGGACCGCGGCGGCGGCTGTCTATAATTTTTTGCCGCACTTCACACCCCTTGTATACACTTACATGGGGTTTGTGGCAATTGGCACACTCCTTTTCCTCTTTGTCGCAATTTGCGACGAGGTGCTCCCCAGCACAGCGTAAGCATGCGAGCTTTCGTTCGCATGCTTGGCTGGAGTGGTGAAAGCCCATGCACCTTCGGCATTGGGCAGGGCCATTTTGCCCATAGAAACGCTCCACCTTGACCACAGTGTGGAACAAGGTGCGTATGGCGTCTATGGGTTGTACCTGTTGGTCCATGACTTTATCTACTACCACTAGGTATAGTGGCATAGGTACCTTTTTGGACCCCTCCTCGGTCCAAATAGTTTTTCTCAGTTGCGCTGCAGCTGATATTTTGATGTTATGCTCCTCTAGGAGTGCCTGGGTAATTTCCTCTGGTGTACACTCAGAGGAGAGTCCCCTAATAATGCGTCTTTCAACGTTAGGACGCTGGATTGAGTAGGAGTAGAAATGTATCTGCTCCTCTCTAAGGACTTGCTTCGCCCGTTCGAAATCTTCGGACGTGTAGGTTCGGATATGAACCTTTCTTGGCTTCCTTTGTGCTTCGAAACCCTTGACCAATTTGGCCGCAAGAAGTTTCATGACCCTAATGTGATTTGTAAAAGAGTCCGCTATGATGGGCGGAATCTTAAGGCCCTTTTCGGCTAAGGGTGGTTCTACGGCCCCTTCTGGGGGATGCAGACTTGAAATGGAGGATTTTCTCTTCCTCCTGCGCTCGACGACGGTGAAGCCGTCGTCGTCTTGCGCCATGGCTTCGTCCTCTGATTCTGTCTCAGACAGCGGGAGGTGCGGGTTGTTAGGTACAGGTATCTTCGATGGTTGAAGTACCTTTTGAGGGGCCAAACCCTTGCGTTTGGACCCCTTAAGCCTCTTTGCGGCGGGTTCTGCCACTTCAGGTGGTGTTGGTAGGGAACTAGTCCCTGGTTGTTGCCCGTCGGTGTCCATGTCACGTCCGGTCTTAGAGTCGGTCGGCACGGGTGCCATCCGGCTACTTGTAGCGGACCCGACCCCCTCCGAGGTGGAGGAGGCGCCTATGCAAGCCTTTACGGCTTGAGGTTTAGGACCAGAGGTCCTCACCATTGGCTATGGCCTTGCAAGTCCCGTTGTCTCGTGGTCCGTTAGTCCGTTAGTCTGTCGGGAATAGTTACCTGATTTAGTTCCAATGCACACCCCCTCCGGAGTGCAGGTTTGATGCCGTGAAGAAGCGATAAAGATGTGTTGCTGCGATACCCCACCACTTGTTGCCAAGTGTCTTGCGGCGTATCGCAGGAAAAATGTGCTTTTTGCCTTAAGGCAACGTCGAAATTGAAGCAGCGTAGAGGCGCAGAAGAAGTGTTGCTGCGATACCCCACCACTTGCAGTCAAGTGTCTTGTGGTGTATCGCAGTTAGAAATTGTGCTTTTGCCGTAAGGCAATGTCGAATGCGTGCAGGGAGCACGTGGTCAATTCTGGAAGAAACCAGTTTTGCAGGCAAGTCACGTACGCCAGGCAGTCACGTGACTAACTCTCTAATATAGCTGCCAGCCAGCCGTCCCACGTAGCAACAAGGCGGCCAGTCTTGTACACCGAAAAATCAATACTGCGAGGAGCGGTGTGTAGACGTAGCGAACTCCAATGAAGGAATGTGTGGCGCCTCTATGGATTCGTCCAAAAAAGAGACGTTTGACATCACGGTTAGTTAGCACGCAGGGACGTTGTTATACCAAGTGGTGCCCATAACACTACACCATTGGATCTGGCCATGTCATTCCAGGGATTTTGTCATCCAAGTTATCGTGCCTTTGCTGCCAAACCAACCTCGGGATTTGACAGTCGCGATCGAGCTTTGATTTCGTGAATATTCATATCTGTGAGGTACAAACAACAGGAAAAAGCGTCCTTGTTGATTCCTGTGTCAGACAACAGTGTCCAGTTTCAAATACTGAAAACAGCTTCAAAACAATGTAGGGTGGCTTCCGCACACGGTAGAGAAAAACACGCTACCCTTGTGATTAAACACAATCTCTTTGATTAACATTTCCAAACAGACGTATTGGGCAAGAAGGGTTGTTTAAAGCGACAGGAAAAATATCATTATACATTTCTGCTTACATCTGAACAAAGTTCTGCGAATACCTCTAATTTAGAAGCAAACTCGTGATTGGAGGTAATCATATTTCGTAAGTTCACTCATATTTCGTCTACAATGTACTCATGTTCCTATTTTCGCTTGAAAATATCATAATTATGTAGGTATATTTAGCTTCACTGATTAATTTTGAAACCTTCAATATTATTTAAAGAAGTACGCAAAGGTTGGATGTGATTCAGTGCATAGGACGTTCAATGATATACGTTTTTGGACATCCGTAGAACTTATAATAGCCGAGGAGGAAAGGATGTTTGTTTTTAGCATCTTACCACGGATTAACTTCGCTCTTCACTACAATTTTTGGAACAACGAATTGAAATTATTTATGGACGCTCTTTAACTACTATGGTTCTCAGCGTCCCATTCAATGATTGACGAAAAGACTGCTTAATTTTGCCCGGAGATCTCTCTATTCATATTTCTTGCGCCACCCTGTAAATACTTAGTTGATGTAAGCTGCAACTCGTTGGGCCGGCTAACTAAGAGGAAAACTTTCTAAAAGCAACTATTTCAAAACTCCTGGTGTTGACAAATGGATCATTTATAAACTAGAAGCAACAGACTTTTAAAATAGTAAATTAAACCAAAGATAGTGTTTTGACTTAACTCACCCGCTCCGTCTTCATTTTAATCTGGTTCAGGTTTATTGTAAAATACAGTAGATTGTGAATTAAGTTCAGGACAAAGATGTGTTTTTACATAAAAGTGTCCAAGTTATAATTTATATGCGGTACAGTGTATAGAACTTGAAAAGAAGATTAAGAAAAGAAACGAGAATTAAGAGTCTACAAAACTATCTCTGCTTCTTTGTGTTAGTAAAACATGGATGTGAAATAAAAGGTATAAGCTCAATAATAAAGACAAGGATATGGTTTCTAGCAATCAAAGGGAACATTAATATGAACTAATATGAAATTAATGTTTTATAAATAGATTATACTTATGAGTAGGCATCGGAAATATGGGTGTATTGTGTAGTTAGCATGAAGAAATCAGACAGAACTAATAAAATTACGAGAAATTATCTGAAATATCCAGTGTTGCCCTACAACTTTTAGACTTAAGTTGGATACTATAAAGAGTACAAAATAAATAAGAACAGCGGAAAAACACTATGCAAAAGCACGCCAAAAACACAGAAAGGAAAGGAAGTAGTGAAAGCTCTGTGAATGTAAGATGTAGCATTTGTATGTCAATCATATAGAAAATTGTATGCATTCTTTATAGAAGAAGGAGTAGAGAAAGAAGTATGATTGTTTTTCAGATAAGAAAAGTGTGAGATAAAATCGTATGAATATGTCTTGCATTTCTATTTCAAACATAGAAAATTGTATGAATTGTATGTTGAAGGGCGAATAGAGAAAGAAATGTGATAATGTTTCGGAAAAGAAAAGTGAGTAGAGAATACCGTGTGAATGTAATATATGGCATTTCTACTTCAGTTAAAGAAACTGCATGAATTGTATATGAAGCGCTAGTAAGGAAAGACATGTGAATGTATTACGTAAAACAAAAGCCAGCAGAGAAAGTCATTGAATGTTACATTGCATAGTAAAATGGATAGCATACAATCCTCCATAAAAATCTGATGTATTGCACTCACATGACTTTCTCTACTCTTGTACTAACAATTCTTACAAACTCTTATTCCTGTATCTTTTTCCTATTAGTCGAGATAAACATTTGTACAAACTATCTTATTGCTAATTACCTTGTAGGAATATGGGAATACAGTAGGCTTTGAGCAATAGTCAAATCTTGTAAAGCTTTGAGATCCCGTCCTCTGTGCACGCTTAACATATAAAAAAAAATGAACAACGATGTTCCATTTCATGAAAGTTTTAAGTTTTCCGAAACTGAGACAAATAACAAGGAATATCTCCGAAGTGGTTCATTCTACAAACAAATTTATTTGGACATAAATTGTGTTTTATCGAGATCTACATTAGGCTATAGCCAGAAAATTCAAAACATAAATTTCATTTCTCATACAAATATCTTAAACATAGGGTATTTTAATGAACATTGTTAGAGCCATTTAAAAAAAAAAAAAATTTTCGAGAACTTTTCCATGTAAAGGGTATTTAGGGCGGGGCTATTTTCTTCAATATCTTCGTGTCGCATCCTAGAAAGACCACTGTTATTTGAATCACTAAGATAACTATGAAAGGGATATGAAAGTCAGTTTAGGAATTACAGTAAAAGTGGCATATGTGTCAATATGATTTAAGGTTTAAGGTGACAGAGTTAAATGTTGTAACTCCCAACCACCTTCAGTGTAACACCATGTCTTTCTTCTTCGCTTGTTTTCTTAGTGGCTGTAAAGCGAATGTATTTATGTAATTAGAGCTGAATTTTGTGTGAAATATGGAAAGTGAATTAATTATTTGTACACTTAATGCACTTCTGTTTCACCCAACGTGAAACAAATTAATGTCCATCCATCACAATAGAAGTCCTCTAAAATCCCCATATACCTCCCCTATTCACTCACACACAGTGGTTTCCCTAGAGAACTTTATGACAGGAACAGTAACGCAATATTAACGCAAATTAAATTACGTTTTGCAAACCATAATGTGAATCGCAAATTGATTTTAGTAGCAGACAAAACCCAACATTTAAAGTACTAGTTGCATTGCGAAGGTCAAAATCTGATGGCTGTCTGAGAGTGATTGAAATGTGTCATTTGTGTGAACTGTGTCCATAAATGAGTAGTTTTAGATTTTACTTTTAGATTATATTACATCTTTTGTTTAGACATTTGACCGGTTTAGAATTACCACTTACTTCATATATCAATTTAATAAATTTATTGTATAAAATGAGTTATTGACTAAACGTTTTGCTTTGTTAAATAATACAAAATATGAATAACTTATTTCAAACATTTCTCTAACGTCACTTTTGGAAAAATTATTTATTTTTGCTTTTGATGGCTCATAAGTAAAGAAGCTCTTGTACTTCGCTTCTTTATATACTTATAATATAGAATAATATAAAAAATTAAAACCTTAAGGCGTATTATGATCTCGAATGAGCCGATCCGATTAAAGAAATATTTAGAAAATGAACAGTCCAGTTCAAAAGAAATGCATGAGGTTAAGTAACTCTCATAGAAGGTTTTTTCATGGAAAAGGATATTTGTGTATTACTTAGGTTGAAACAGTAAAGCAACAAATTATACATATGTGCCAAAAAGCAGTTTACTTATGTGGATATCTTATTATTGAAATTTCCGTTGGTAGTTTCACTAAATTTGTATTCAAATTAGTTTGAAACTCCAGACATTTTCATACTGACAATATCATGCTTCAAAGTTGATCAATTATGTATTGGTGGCTCCGTAGGTAAGTCGGTAGAATACCTGTCTGCTGTGCAAGGTGTCCTGGGGTCCCGGGTTGGATTCCCGGCTGGATGGTGGACATTTTTCCCTCACTAGGATTATTCCGCATCCCTCCTAGAGTCTGGAAGTATGAATGGGAGTGTGAATGTGTGTGTATTTAATGTCATAAATTAAAGCACTACCAAAGTAACAGATACCCAAAGTTTAAAACCACCGCTAAGGGAGTGAACACCATTGCTCTTGAGCAATTGTTGCAAGAGGTTAAAAACCGCCGATATGATCTTTGATGTTAAAGGCGGCAAATAAATGGAATATTAAACAATTATTCACTCGGAATGAAATCTATAATTCCTTAACCCTTTCAGACCCGAATTATTTTGCTACTTATGCCGTTCTTCCTCTAATTCGAAACCGGTTTAGATTAGGTGGTCTGGGACACCTTCAGCTTGCTGGCTTGGATAGCCATGATCGTTAAGGCAACACGTAGTGCACTGGCCATGCACTCAAAGCCTGAGGTCGTGAGTTCAAGTCTCGGCAACCGCAGTCAAATGTGCCTGTGGTAAAGGACGGGGAGGGCCCACGTAAAATAATCGGTGTGATGGCACGCGTGGATGATGACGGGGTATCATTTGACTGCGGTTGCATGGATTTTGCTTCTTTTCTTAAAAAAAAAAAAAAAAACACTACAATGTAAATTGTAAAAAATAAATAATTTTGTACAATTCAGAACATGTTTTTAGATAGGTTTAATTGGTGACGAACAGTATAACAAGAATATAGCAGAAAA
This sequence comes from Tenodera sinensis, assembly GCA_030765045.1. NCBI lineage: Eukaryota > Metazoa > Arthropoda > Insecta > Mantodea > Mantidae > Tenodera > Tenodera sinensis. The sequence goes on along the minus strand of CM060966.1, from coordinate 102,788,017 downwards.
AACCGTTAAAAGTATTACAAGTAGGCAAAAAATGCCTATGTCCATTATAATGGACACCGGGACTGAAAGGGTTAATTTACCAAGGTCCTTTTATTCCACGTAATAGGTAAATATAAAATGTGTATACTGGCAGAATTCTCCATGGAAATTATTGATATCACTGTTTTTGTGTTGTGAATTCATATTCTAATCAGAGTTTCAAGGATGAATATTTATACTAAGCTCGTTCCCTTATCAGTAAGAACATAAATCTCTTCACTGCATTCTCTCAGTTTTGTTATACGTTTGTTCGTCGCAAAAATAGTTTCCATTGCAACTTATGGAATAGATCTCATTTGGGAAAAGTTCTTGTCTACAAGACTAAGGACTATGGAAGCAGTTAAATCAAGGTTCTTGAAAACCGTCCTAGGTGTTTCAAAACACACAAAGTCGAGGCTACTACACGAACTCGCCAGGGAACCCTTTTTTAAAGACGACCTGCGTATCCATCCACTGACAGTTCGAATAAACTCCTACATGAAAGAGAGAAGAAGAGAAGGGAAATTTGGCTGGAATTTTATACAACAGAAGGCATGACAAACAGATCCAGGACCAACACAAATCAAGAACTCCAACACCTGGCATAAATTAAAGCACTACCAAAGTAACAGATACCCAAAGTTTAAAACCACCGCTAAGGGAGTGAACACCATTGCTCTTGAGCAATTGTTGCAAGAGGTTAAAAACCGCCGATATGATCTTTGATGTTAAAGGCGGCAAATAAATGGAATATTAAACAATTATTCACTCGGAATGAAATCTATAATTCCTTAACCCTTTCAGACCCGAATTATTTTGCTACTTATGCCGTTCTTCCTCTAATTCGAAACCGGTTTAGATTAGGTGGTCTGGGACACCTTCAGCTTGCTGGCTTGGATAGCCATGATCGTTAAGGCAACACGTAGTGCACTGGCCATGCACTCAAAGCCTGAGGTCGTGAGTTCAAGTCTCGGCAACCGCAGTCAAATGTGCCTGTGGTAAAGGACGGGGAGGGCCCACGTAAAATAATCGGTGTGATGGCACGCGTGGATGATGACGGGGTATCATTTGACTGCGGTTGCATGGATTTTGCTTCTTTTCTTAAAAAAAAAAAAAAAAACACTACAATGTAAATTGTAAAAAATAAATAATTTTGTACAATTCAGAACATGTTTTTAGATAGGTTTAATTGGTGACGAACAGTATAACAAGAATATAGCAGAAAAAACCGTTAAAAGTATTACAAGTAGGCAAAAAATGCCTATGTCCATTATAATGGACACCGGGACTGAAAGGGTTAATTTACCAAGGTCCTTTTATTCCACGTAATAGGTAAATATAAAATGTGTATACTGGCAGAATTCTCCATGGAAATTATTGATATCACTGTTTTTGTGTTGTGAATTCATATTCTAATCAGAGTTTCAAGGATGAATATTTATACTAAGCTCGTTCCCTTATCAGTAAGAACATAAATCTCTTCACTGCATTCTCTCAGTTTTGTTATACGTTTGTTCGTCGCAAAAATAGTTTCCATTGCAACTTATGGAATAGATCTCATTTGGGAAAAGTTCTTGTCTACAAGACTAAGGACTATGGAAGCAGTTAAATCAAGGTTCTTGAAAACCGTCCTAGGTGTTTCAAAACACACAAAGTCGAGGCTACTACACGAACTCGCCAGGGAACCCTTTTTTAAAGACGACCTGCGTATCCATCCACTGACAGTTCGAATAAACTCCTACATGAAAGAGAGAAGAAGAGAAGGGAAATTTGGCTGGAATTTTATACAACAGAAGGCATGACAAACAGATCCAGGACCAACACAAATCAAGAACTCCAACACCTGGCGAACAAGCAGAGCATGGATACCACCACAAAAATGCAAGAACAAGAGTTTCCACGACCCCGACAGCAACTGTTGTGAATTGTGTGACCAACCATGTGACCAGCTGTAAAAAACGAGTTAGATCACTGGTGGAGCTCTGTAAACAACTTGTGCGCATTTATTCCTTTATTATTATAAATGGATCTTTCTTCCATTCGAGGAAAAAGTCATCAATATTATAAATTTGATAAAGTAATGTTTTGTAGAATATGCATTGTTAAGTTAAGCAACTTATTTTATACAGCAATAATAATCAAAATAATAATTGTTTTTCCAAAAACTAAATAATTAAATAAATCAATAGTAAATTCCTATTCAAGAAAAGATTAAGCACTAGAACGTTCAAACCAATAACAAGAAATCATTCGAAAATGGTTTTATACAGAAGATATGTCCTTTAATTGTGTATTTTAACGAGATTTTTTGTATAGTTAGATTTTGTCCGTCTCTTTCGATTTACCAGTTATACATCAGACATCCAGAATGATGAGGACTTCAGAGGCTTTTCTCAGAAAATTCTCACGAAAATATCTAGAAATGTGGTATTTTAATCAAAAGAGCCGTTGCTTCAAAAATAATTCACGTGAAGGGTAGTATGGGATAGGAGATGTTCTTGGAAACGTTCGTGTCGCATTCTTGGAAGCTGCTGAACTTGAAGACCTACCAAAGTTGAGTTATGTTGTTCACACACACACGCACACACACACGAGCGCGCGCGCACACACACACACACACACACACACACACACACACACACGTAGAACCCTTCCCCAAAATGCTTTATTTAGATTCAGGGAGTCTCAAAACACGTATATCGATTGCCGTCTTGTTATCGAATTTTTGGGTGGAATGCTGCGGTCCCCTTACTTTACTGTATGTTATTAGACAAACTAAAAAGTGAATAATTTCGCATACTTGGGTGTGCAATATGAGTACATAAAACTAGAGTCTTGAAACTAACCCACAAAAATATGACATAAATCAGTGGTATTCAACCCTTTTGTAGCGCTGTAGACAATTTTCCATTCCAGCCTGTACCACTAGCCCTAGGCCCTAGAATTGACCTTAATTCATATTATACATAACTATGTATAAATAGGTTATGAAATTTAAAATACACTACATATCATAAAAAGGAGGATTGTGCTATAATTGAATAAAATAGAGGAATTGCGTTACAGATGGCACAGTCAAAAATTACATGAATTCCGTAGAATTATTCGACAGGTTTTGTTGCAAATAATGCAAAGAAGTGGTCTTTTTTTTCAAGTGGAGGAAAAATCCATTTACGGAGCCCCATGCGCTGGGATGGCACAGAGGGGGACTGTGGGCCTCACCCGAAGGTACTACCCACTAAAAAACCTCCACCGGACAGAATTCAGGAAGGAAAGGATTGGCAGTACCGCTATTGCACCTGCGGATTCATGGAGCGGGTTTATTGACTTGGCCACAAGGGCCGAAGTCAGGAGAGATAGAGCCAGGACGTAAACATGGCTGAGGCCCTGCGTACGCCCTTGGGAAGTCAAGAGTGATAGTAAGGGAGAATTAGGTGTAGGAAGTTGAAGGAATTGGGTGGTGATTCTTAGTACCGCCGACGTCCACGGGTGGGCTGCGTCGGAGGTGCTGCAGTGGCCCCATAAGGCGCGGCGTCTGTTGAATATCGCTCCTCCAGCATCGTCTGAAGAGCTGAAACCTCTTCCTTGACGAGCCTTCGGAGCGATAGGAGTAGTTCGTTGATCTTTGACTCCAGGGTCCTCTGGTTAGCACCAACCTCGAGCCTGGTAGGCATCAGAGCCTCTGTGCGCGAGTTGTAGTACTCCATGGTGTCCCTGAAGTCGTTGAAGTTCTGTTCGGCATTGTCGAGTTTTGTGTGCAGATTGGCGATCTCTGCTTGGAGATCTTCCAGCTTCTGGAGGATCACCGTAACAGAGGTTGTGGAGAACTCCGGCGTGGCGTTGGCTTTCTTGCTCTGGTCACCACTGTCTGGCGGCAGGCTGGCCCGGCGCTGACCGGTGGTTACCGCGGCTTTCGGATGCGACGGTGTTGAAAGAAGTGGGTTAAATATATTGGATACGAATCCTTATTGTAAGATTCACTCTAATATCTCTATTTCAGATTTCTCGAGTTTTTCAACTTGCTCGTAGATTCACTTTCAACAGTTTTCATCGATTCCTCATTTCTCTCGCGTTGTAGCACTTTTTCACTGGTGGTAGTTCAACATTATCACCTGTTTCATTGATTTGACGTTTTCCTCTTACAACGAATATATCCATCTTGGAACAAAAGTTAATATATGTAGTCCTCTACCACAATAATACAAATAAAGTCAACGGTGATAATCAGAAAATCAGTTCACAAATACAAATAGTGTGAGAGACTCAGTAAAGAAAAGGAACCTGAACATAACAGTCACGAAAATATACTGAGTACTGAAATATTATAAAACAGTTGATAGACTACATTGGCGTACAGTTATTGTTGTTGCTGTTGTTGCCCTCGTCTGCGTTTGAAACAAAGCTGTAATATATTGGGTAGATTAGCTGAGTATAAAGGAATGGATTCTTGGACAAAGGACAATTCAAATCTCTCTAGCTGAAATATTTTCGTTATGTTGATCACTCAGGAAACATATTATACTGGCTGTATGCGTATTTTAAATTTTATGTACCTTCTAAGAAGCTTCGCGCAACTCTCAGCGCACGCGTACCCCAGATTGAATATGGCTGACTAAACTATTATTGAGCGATATTTTGGGAGAAATGTAAAACATCCAATTAAGACTATATAATATAGCCTCAAAATTGTTTGCTTTATGGAAGAGAAACGTGGTTGTTAAAAGAAAGCAATAAAATACATACGTAGCACCGGAAATTTCATTCTTAAGATCCATACTCTGTGTGAGCCTAGAAACCAAAGGAGAAAAATCTGATGTGCTGCAGTAGAATATGGGAATGCAGTAGGCTTTGAGTGATAGTCAAATCTGTTAAGGCTTCAGATTCTGTTGTCTTTGCACGGCTAAGGTAGATATAAAAATGAATAACGGTCTTCCATTTGACGTAAGTTCAAGTATTCCAAAACTCATGCAAACAACAAGGAATTTCTTCGAAATGGTTCACTCCACAAAAATTCATTTGGGCATAAATTGTGTCTTAATGGAGTGTGTGTGCAGTAAGATTTGGTCTATCTCTTATTGTCTGCGAGTTGTTCAAAAGTCTCAAAAGTAAATAGGACTACATAGGCTATGACCATAAAATTCAAAATATACATTTCATTTGTCATAAAAATTAGTTAATCCTATAGCATTTCAATCAAAATGGTGAGAGCCATTTTCGAGAGCATCAAAACTTTCGAAACATTTTTCATGTAAAGGGTAGTTCTGGGGTAGAGGAATTTTCTTCAAAACATTCGTGTCGCATCCTTAAGAGCTATTTAACTTAAATACCAACTTTGGTTTTTAACCGAGTTTTCGTTTTTGAGTGGTTTTACACACACACACACACACACTCACAAACGCACGCACGCACACACACACACACACACACACACACGCAGAGCTTTTTCTAATATATATATATTTTTTTTTAATTCAGGGGGCTTCAAAATATATTTCTGGTGAAAACTCGGCATCGGATTTTTGGGTGGAATACAATACTTTCCCTACTTACTGTACGTAGTAGAGAAAGTAATAAGGAAATTGGAGAGTAACTTTAGGTAGTAATTTGTATAGCAGAGGAAGTGACACATTAGAGTAGATGACATCGGCATGTGTACAGGACATCTCCAGTTCTCCTGCCATTGTAACTAACGAGGAAGCCCAGATATAGGAAGGCCTAAAGGAGTTGGAAATAGCAGTTATTTGCCTCTGAACCCAAGAAGAAGCATTGGAAGAAGCAACACACATTGATCGTTACTTAATTTAGAAGTAATACTGTGTAAACTCTGTAACTTTTCTCCTTTAACCTCCAATGACATATTTCAGGTTATAAACGTATAAAAAGAGTAAATCTATACATATCATGGAGTAGCTTTCCAGAAATCGCGGCTAAGTACCGCAAAAAGACGGATGAAGCCCTTGTTTGCGTCTCAAACACAAAGGCCTTCATGCACCTTTGTACTTCGAACATGAAACCCGAGAAACTGCTTACAGATGGTGGATCCATCAGCAGTCTAACCGATCCAGGAAGAAACCATCTGAAGGCTCGCCACCACCGCCCAGTCACAGAGCACCAACCACCGCCACCTGGTACTTAAACCCTAAACGGAGAATGATGAAGGAAATTATGGGTACAGGAAATTATGAATAGCAAAATCCTGGTAGAAGAGGCACTATCATAGCATCCGCGCCCCGTCGCGGGGAAATCTGGAGAAACCCGTGGTCAGAGTGTGAGGTCATCGGAAATCGAACCCAGGACCCCCCGAATGTGAGCCTCACACATTACCGGGGAGTCGTCTCGCTTGGTGAATTAGAGCTAACTACAATTCACTGCATTAACTATATTCCTTATAAACAGTGATTTGAACGTTCTATCAAACTCCGCCTTATGAGCCCGTAAAGAAATTTAATACATAAAATGCATTAAGCACAACAAGAATTGGAATAAGAGTCATCCAGCTTATTACAGGGACAAACTAGGATGTAAAGTACATCCGAATGTAAAGGAAATGCCTAAGTTTACTGCTGTGTACACCAGCTGACTGCAATTTACTACAATATATTAATTTGGAAGATAATGCGAGAATTGGTAGAGTTCGAAAGAAAAGCAGCCGAATGCCAAACCAATTCCTGAATTACTACTCAAACTGGGAAAACTAGCTACTGAAAAAAAAAAATCAATAATGAAGGTAACCGCAGGGAGAATTAAACATGTGTGCCCAGCATAAAATGGGACACAGGTAGAATGAAATTGCTAGCGAGAGGCAGTCCTCTAGTACAATGCTATGAAGAGGTACAGAAGATAGTATATCCAGTTACGTCAGCAGTACCAACTGAGAGAGCTAAAACTACCGGTGGCAAACACCTATATGATATAACTCCATAAATCTATACACCCGATTAGTTTTATTTGTTAGAGACACTCTCTTATATAATAACAGTAACATTGTCCTATTATTTGCTTGTATAAAACATTTACCTGAAATCATATAACATATTTGGAAGTTCACAAAGAGACTTTAACCTTAATGTGTATGTCAATATTTCTTGCATTACTGTTCTGTTTGTAAAGTGGCATTTTGTTATACTCATGCATATCAGATTTTAGAAGCGATTCTTCGGAATGGTTTACTATAATTGAACAGCTGTTATATCCGTTGTGACTTTGGTCCAATTTTCAAAATGTCAATTCACCCCGTTTTTACATCCCCTTCATAATGTAGTTCAACTTTCGCCAAGATTTCCCTCAGTCCACTCTGTCACTTCACTAATGTGAACTGTTTCACTATTCACTTCACTCGTTCCGCGACGTAACGGGTGTTCCCGAAATATCCCTTTCTTCTATCTGTGTCTCAACCGCAGGGGCGTCGAACACAAGACGTCTCAAATCCCTTGCACTCACCGCAGCTCACCACAAGCTTCATTAGGCTCAGTAGTCCAGCTACATTAAAGTTGTATCAAGTTATCGGCGTTCGTAGTGCATGTGACGGCACAGCGTGAGCAACCGGTTCTGTCCGTCTGCTCTAGAGACAAAACGTGCATAACTGCATTCTGTTGGTAGCTTACCTACTAAGCTTAGTAATCACAAACTCACTCGAAGAAAGCGCTTTTAGTCACACTCACTAACTCGTTCACTGACTCACTCTCGAACTCTGCAAGACCCATTTGCTTCGCAAAGCGATCCTTACATGGCTATACGAACTTTTAAGAACATTCGAAATGTCAAAACGTTCAGAATATTTTAGTTCTCTGGCAATACCTCTTATCGTGTTTACGCGGGGTGAGTGTACAGCAATATTGTTTTCGGTTCCGACTGCCTGGCGCCAACCTCCCAATAGCTGCTTCGTCACAGTATTACTTCCTTTTAAAATATTAGGCATTCCTTTGTAATATTTTGTCATTGCGTTTCCAAGAATTTTTGTATCAGAACTTCTGTGACCACAATTAAAACATTTTCTCTTTAAAGTAAATACAGCCTTATATCAGCAATTTTCATTTAATAACATGTGCGATGAAATCAATATTTTCTCTTAGAATTACACATTTGTAATGATATTCTCTACTCTAACTTAAGTGTTTTGCCATTCAAAAACCAGAGACTACTAGTAAACCTGTTCTAAATCAAACAGTGGGGTGAAGAGGGGTGGATAGGTCAAAGGGACTTTCTGTAGCAATTCTTGGCGACGTAAATTTTCTGAACTTCGTGGCGACAGCTATGTTTCCACCACTGCATGGTTAAAAAACGTGTTTATTTATTTGAAGTAGCTCTTAAATTTTACGGTTTAACTTTGATCTATTTTAAACACTAAAGCGAAGACCCGCACCTGTTTGGAGAATAAACCTTGTCCAGCAACAATAAAGGAAATGAATTAACAATGGAATAAACAAAGTTCTAAAGGTTCCCACTGTTTGAAACACGCCCTAGGTAATCACGTTACAGACAGCACAGGGAATAAAACAAGGAAGCGGGCGTGGATAGACACTGTCAAGACACAATCTTGAGAATACTCAGGCACTTGGTTGTAGAATGGGGAATGAATATTCAAAGTGTGTTCATTTTGGAGTAAAAGTAAAAGAATCCTACGCGCGCGTGTGTGTTGTTTAACTACATTTGCCTTCATAGCTGGAACAACCCAGATCAAGATATCATGCTCACCTATTTTCCTTAACACTAAAATGCATTTGGGGTCCTGCGGGGCTCAGTCGCTTTTTAATTTGTTACTAATTATCAACGGGGATTGGATTGACTATTGACCATTTCTCTGTTTTACTTTCTTATCCCTTGCTATGCAGAAAGCGCCTTTCCTGGAATTTCGGAAACATCAGCTTTGTGTAATGTCATTGAATTGAATAGGCTTTGCCAAAATAAGATAGATGGAGGAAATCAGACAATCAATTGGTAGATGATCTGCAACCAAAACTCCAGAAGAAATACTGGTGTATGTGTCCCAGATCATTCAACAAGAAAGTGAAGATAGTATGTGCAAAGCGTGCAAATTCCATCTGCCTAGAACACAGAAGTGAAATCTGTGAAATGTGCTTTAAATTTTGACCATACAAATGGTTAAAGATTCTAATGTGAATTATAGCATTTCCGTGGTTTTTACATAGTTTAGGTCTAAAAGTGTGAGCTTAACCTTCCTCAGTAATATTAGTGTTTTCATCACACCAAGAAAATTTTAGGTACACATTAAATGTTCAATACCCATTTTATTTAATACTATTATTGTTTATGCTTCAATTTTGCGCCATATTTAATACTCGGCTTCCTTAATTCCTTATTTATTGTTACAAACTTATATCGTCATGCCCTTATTTTAGTTTAGGACTAAGATGTGTGCAATGACTAGACAAACTTAAAAGATTTTTCTTTTGGGGTCCGCGCGGACCCCTTATGCAGTAACAGCTAAAAAACAAAACAAACAAAAAACATATGCAATCCAGTTAATAATCAGCGACTGCCTTTTCTTTTTTATATACCCCACCAATATGCTGTATAAGGACAGGAAGCATATTGTTCTTAAGAATACCACTGTTTACAGGAATTTCGCAGAACGAATCTGGTGATTATAAATGACGCATCTTCTAGGGATAAGTTGTGAAACAAAAGCAAGATTGGAAGAGGGATTGGTAAGATGAATTTTCTGCACCAAGTAACGCGAGGTAGTATATTTCGGAAGTTGTAGCTCGTTTCACAACAGTTTTAATTAATGTAATCTTCTTCATAAATGAAGCACTAAACCGTTGTTTCCTTTCTTTATTTCCCATACATAAGTTAAACCGGATGAGGCGCTCAGTGTTTCTCTTTTCCCCACCGTATTTCAACCTCAGTGAATGAAATTAACGATGTGGAACGCTCACGTCGTTAAAGCGCAGTATATGAGCAACTTGAAAGTACAAGGACTGTAACCAAAGGGACGAAGGGATGCTGAAATAGGTTCATGCCCACACTCTATCCCAACATTCTGGCAAGGAAGGAGAAGTCGTTTATAAACGGAATTAATTACTGTGTCCATCATGTCGGTAGTAATGTAAATAATGCGGCTCGTATCAGATTTTTTTACTTTTTTTTCCCCTGATGTAGCCACGGCTCGTAATATGAGGGTTTGGTAGCCCATGGGACTGGAAGACCATGCCATGTAATTGTGCATGTGTGCGCAAACTACGTTTAATGTTGCGACTTGTTTTCAATTGGATTCCCTCCAGGGACCGCATGTAAACAGAGAGGCACGCGGAGTGCCCGTGGAGCTCTGGAACATGCGGGAGAGGGAAAAGCTATGCATTCAACGCTCCATTGCGCAGGCTTTCCAATGATCGGCTTGGTTTGCCGAGAGTGGAGCGAGCATACGGCCCTATAGGTTGGCACAAAAACTGATCAACTCGGGTATTCCATTGCTTCCGAAGTCTAAAGGGAAAGAGTCTAACATAGGAACATGTTTCCGAGAGCAACTTAAAACTAATTTGGCGATCTACTGCAGCCACAGTGATATATGTATTAATATTTGATGCAGAATTTTCTTGTTTAGAAAATATTAAGATTACTTATTGTTCCATTTTCACACCACCATTAACGTCTGTAGCTCTCATTCGGGAGGTCGTGGGTTCGAACCCGTCGCCAGCCTTCCTGACCCCATGGCTTTTTTCTGAGGTTTAACTGGTTGCCTGGGAATGCTGGAAAGGCTTTCAATATCCTCGATATTTCCTATCCGTCCATTTCGTTATGTTAATCATTTCATTACTCCCTTCATTCCGTTAGGTTTCTTTCAGGGTTGAAAGCGTCGGCGAGTGTCGCGGTAGCAGCAGGGCAAGAAGAACAAATGCGCCCTGGAAATCTCGTCCCCTTGATTGGAAGACTAGCCTACTCGTCTCCGGCCCCCCCCCCCCCCATGGGTTAGTATAAGCCCGAGGGGAAAGGGAAGCCGGTTTCTGAGTCCCGTGACTCCCTTGGGAGTAACAACCCTAACGGGTGGGAGAAGAACCGGGCTGAACCAGCCCCCGCCGTGGTACTTCTAGGTGGGAAAATGTATGCGTCCTGCTCTCTGCTCTGTCGTGGCAACGTTCCGGTAGCCCTTGAGATCCATTCGCCTCACCCATCTTCCCTGTGGGTGCCTACTAGGGGGTAGGCATAAAAGATCGCTAAATCCTCCGCAAGTTATCATTGAGTCATTCAGCCATATACCATCCCTTTAACTGCAATGGTCATGTAGGTGGGCTTTAAAGTGAAACATTGCCTATCAACAATGTTGTTAGCTTGATTTCTCTTTGAAATTCTGTACACTCACACTCAGTCACACACAGGCACACACATGCGCGCACACACATCCACACTTCCAAACTCTGGGGAGGATAAGTAATATGTAGTTGGCTAGAGACAAATTGTCACCCCAGTCGGGAATTCAATCCGGGAAACCTCGCACAGCAGGCAGATGTTCTACAACTGAGCTATGGGACTAGCATATTTTGTTTTAGTAGTATTTAACACCGTTCACATTTTAAGTCAGGGCTGGGCAACTGATGCTCACTGAGCGCAGCCTGATCATGGCCTTGGCTGATAACTGTATGTTCTGCAGGTAAGCAAATGAAGGTCAGTCAAGGTATCCCGCATTAGGTGAACAATGAATAATACATGAATTGAAATGCTAACTGGGAAAATAAATTTGGGAAGGAAACGACCCATGTCTAAGTTTATGTTATCTCTATGGCATTTTCCTGTTGTAAGAAAAATCTCACATAACTTTCTCTACTCTTGTACTAACCATTCTTACAAACTCTTATTCCTATAGCTTCTTCGTGTGAGTTGAGATAAACATTTGAAGATTATCTTATTTCCTTGTAGATGCAAGAGGAACATGGGAATATAGTAGGCTTTGGGAGTAGCGAAATTAGAACTTTGAGATTCCGTTCTCTTTGCACGACTAAGATATTCCAAGAAAGGGAAAAACGATCTTCCATTAAAAAAACAACAGAAAAAATCATTTGGTCATAAATTGTATGTTTTAACCAGATCTACATTTTTTGTATTTTTGGTCTAGCTCTTACTGTTTACCAGTTACGCAAAGGTCATCAAGAGTAAACAGGACTATGTGGCCTATAGCCAGAAAATTCAAGATCTACATTTCATTAGCTATAAAAGTATCTTAAGCATGTAGCATTCTATTCAAAATCGTCAGAACCATTTTCGAGAAAATAAAAATTTTCGAAAATTTTTCCATGTAATAGGTAGTTTAGGGTGGAGGAATTTTCTTCGAAACCGATATTGAACTCGATACCAAACTTGGATTTTAACCGACTTCTCGTTTTTGAGTTACGCTGTTAACACACACACACACACACACACACACACACACACACACACACACACACACACACACACACACACACACACACATACAGGAGCCTTCATGACCCTTAAACAACACTCACTCACTCACTACACACACACACACACACACACACACACACACGACGGGCCCTTAAACCCAACACACTCACTCACACACACAGGGACCGTTTTCTAAAAATGCTTTCTGTTTTTTAGATTCTGGAGGCCTCAAAACATCTATTTCCGGTGAAATATCGACGTCAAATTTTAGGATGGAACACAACATTCCTCTACTTAGTATACGTAGCAGAGAAAGTAGAAGATAGACGATAAAAGGACAGACGCGGAAGAGGACTTCGGCACTTTGACCTCATGTGCTTATGCCCCGAAGGGACGCATGGGAGGGAGAGGTAAGGCGGAAGGAGACAGAGGGCGGCCACAGCACAGGAGAGCAGGCACAGCAGAGGGCAGGGTCTCTACATTTTCCCAATTAGAAACTCCCTGACACCCACCAATACAACAGTCCCAACGGTCGCGCACAGCGCCACCTGCAGGGGCTCCTCGGAGGCTCAAGGGCCTCGTTGTGGACACGATCCGGAGCCCAGTCACCGTGACAAGGACGGAATTACTGAGAGCAGTTCATCCCATCATGCTGCACCAGAACGACTGCTGACACTTTCAATATCAAACGTATGAATGTATAAAGGAAATGAGTAGTGAAATGAAATGAAGGGAGACAAAAGGATGGTGGAGCAATTGGTGGAATAATGGCGGGGGAAACTGGAGAACCCGGAGAAAATCAGCCCCTGCGTCGGTGTGTCCAGCACATGTGGATGCCTGGAATCGAGCCCGGGTCGCTTTGGTGAGAATCAAGCTGTCTAATCGCTCGGCCACGGTGCGGGCAGTAGAGAAGGTCAAAAACAACCACAGAAGACGGTTCTGGTGGGATTTGAGCGGCTTACCTCTTGTTACAAAGTCCATTTTTGCACGTAAACTGCACATCAGAGCCTCGAATACTGAATTACAAATTTTCAACAATAAAAAGCAAAATAACATTGTTATGGCATGAAGGAACACTGAGTTTTGAATGAAGGAACACTGAGAATATCTGTGGCCTGTTTTGGTTTTCTTTCATTTTCAGTGATGGAGAATTTACCTTTTGATAAAGTCACTCACATTCAAGCCTCGTTTTCAAGGGGCCTCTTCGTCGTTTGAACAATTTCAGCCTACGCAGGTTTAAAGTTTGGCATCGAAATTATTTTTTTATTTTGAAAGTGGACTTTTTGCTTTTTGATTAGTTGCTTCTTGAGTTTGACTCACAGAAGTTAAATTAGCTTTTTTGTTTTGAATAGTACAACCAAAATAGACTTCACCTTAATATTTTGGGTCAACATATTAAAACCTTAACATTTTTGGTGAAAAATCCGAAAGTGGACGCTTCAAATAGGAAAGTATATTAAAGTAAGATATAAAAATAGTGCAATAAATATCGTGGACGTATGAAATTGGTCAACATTGATATCCTTCTGGGGAATGTTAATTTATGATTACAAAGCTTGCACAGGTCGTATATTTTACTATTTTTTACTAATAAGGCTAATTTAAAGTGCATATAACTTAGAATTATATCTAGGTAGCCTTCAATGTTCCCTCTTTTTACCACACGTTCTCTCATAAACGTTCACGAAGCAGTTTCGAACCGAAAGAAACGATTTCTGTTTCAATTCCCCTTTTTATCTCTGAGTTGAAAATAGAAGCAGCACAAGAGGTAGTGCTGACCAAGCATCTCCTCGTTAGCGATGTGTTCTGTAGAAGAAATCGCTTGTTCTTTATTTTTCCCTTGTACGGATAGTAGCTTCCGTAGAAAAGTGAGCTAAGGATAGAAATCAGCCGCAATTCATTTAATCAATGAAGGATGATATTCTTAAATACACATGTTACACAGTCTGGTTCACTGAGTCAAGCTATTGTGATTTACTGAAAAATTCTATGCATTAGTTGACAGCTGTTAATCATGCACTGGGAAATAAACGATTCAATTCCGATATATCTCGCTCAAGTGTAAATCAGATACACAATTTCTTGTATTATAGCTAGACAAAGGTAAAGAGGGACAGACATATTAAGCAAAATCTTAAGCAAATGTATTTTGTTTACCTTCAGTTATAATTTCGTGTGTCTTCGCTCACTCTAATATCGGAGTTTTCGTGGGTTTCAGTGCTCTATAAGCAAATTATTGGATGCTTCTATCTACCACGATTTCCAAGCATTAATTTCCCTTCATTACGTTTTTTCACGGGACACGAACAAGGATATAGGCAACCTGATTGTAACCTGATTTACACGATTTAAAGAAAAACTGTCCGGAGTACGAATTTAACGATTATTTCTACTAGCTCAATTGACAAGCAAACCTCTCCAGACTAACCACTAAATAGGAATGTGATTCTTTTCCTAAGGATATGAAATTAATAAAATGGTTTTCGTAATATTTTATTTAGTAATTTTAAGTTATTTTAAAATGAGCTGAGAATGTTGTACAATTCTATAACATTAATAGTACATGCATAATACAATGTTTTAAACATAGGTTTTATCCTAAATAATGTAGTTAAAATTTATCTTCTTTCTCGGTGAATAATGACATTTCTGAGGTTAAAACATTTATCCTTATATAAAATGCCAGTAATATAAAATTATTCATATACTGAATGAAAATCCAAGTAATTGCAAACTAAAGTCTTAAAGGGCAAGAATATTAAAAATAGGGTTATTAAGGTGAAAAAATGTCCTAAAAATAGCGATAGTATAAAATGATCAAAATGGACTGATAAATATGCATAATGATCTAACACCCACTATAAGCATTTATCTACTGCTTAGCAATATCTATGAGCAACAATTATCAGGATCCGCGCCTTGCTCCTTACAAGAAGCTTTTACTGCAAAACAAATTACAAAGTGGACTTTATGTGTTATGCTGGTACCTTAATTTTTTTGTGCTGGCATTTTTCCTTGTCTCCTTTACGGTTTGAGTATTTGTTGATTTTGCTCTGTATAAACTGATACCAAATGAGGAATATGAGAGGAAACACAGGCAGGACAACACGGTTTTTGTAACTTTCATGTTACCTTATAGTATAAGTACGTATAAGGCTTACGTACTAAGAGCAAAACTGAGCGAATCACCCTTTCTTTTGTGGCGCTTAGCATGGAAAACGTATGCTATACTGACTACTTCACTCGAGATGGACAGTCTGAAACATGACTAACATTGTATACTATCATAATAAAGCTGCATTTTTATATAAATTCAACTATCAATTCCTTTGGTTGTTAAGAATGCGGATGTATTAGTCGATTGTGGTTTTACTTCATTGGGCCATGATCAGATTAGGAGAATTACGCCATTGTTGTTTGCGCCGTAGTCTGTCTTTTTCGTTAGGCACCTCCTCAGTCATATAATGTAAGCACCAGGCGGAGGAAACAAGTTTAAGAAAGCCTTGAACGTCAACCAATTTAATCACCGAGTAATTATATCGCATCGATGATGTGATAATAACCCGATAACACTGGTCAACAGGAAAACTGCGACATGAGTGGTGCGTACAATTTTTAATTAATTAAGCACCCCTTATGATGGAAATGCGACTAAAGGTTGCCAGTTCATTCTTATTTTTATAGTATGCCACATTACTAATGATAGGAAGTTCTAACTAGTCTGATTTTTAAAAAAAGATACATGACAGATGTCAAGAAAGTGGGTAAAGGATGAGAGGGGAAGGCCGTTGTTATGGAAACGTTGTTGTAGTGTTTAACGCCCGCTTTTACTACTACGGCACCGCAAGCGGTGACACTGATGATACATGAAGATGGAGCACCGGTGGAATGAGATGGCGGGGGAAACCGGAGTACCCGGAGAAAACCCGCCCTGACGCCGCTTCGTCCACCACCTACGAATACCACATGCGGGTCCCTGGGATCGAACCCGGGCCGCCTAGGTGGTAGGCGAGCGCGCTAACCGCTCGGCCACGTCGCCGCCGTTATGGAAACGTAAACAAAGGTTGCCGGATTGGTTACAGTAATGATTCTTGTACTCAGGTAAGTTATCTATAGTTCTTCACAATAAATCGACTTTGCTTGGGCGTTCAGTTTCGTTGAATGTTGTTAGTCTACTTTGTTAAAACTCATATTAAAGTATCGCAGTTACTGGAGGTAGATTTATACCTAAGATTCATTGCCCAAGACAGAGTTCAACTTTCGGTTGGTGTGTTACATTCCACAGTCAAGCTAGAAAACTTGTTTGATCCCTTACGGAATTCTTTACACAGGAAGAGGAGAATATGAGGAAACAAACTGTACATGCTCTTAAAATAAATGAGGTGACCGTTACTAAAATCTCTAAAGAGAGGCAGCACAGCCAGGTCCAACGAAAATTGCAACTCCTGGGAAAGACAGACAAAGAGCATCTCCAATTAGGCAACTGGACATTTTTCAGTCAGATACCATAAGAAGGCACAACTATAGCTATTATACACTAAAGCAGCACCCTACCATATGTAAGCTTCTTTCTTCTAAAGAATCAAAACTTTTTGAGGGAAGTGTAAGCTCTTTGAACAAAATACTCCATGATCTCGGACTAAAGTAATAAACAATTGATATTACAACGACCAGTCATAGTAGCGCTAAGGGCTTTGTTTTTAAGAGAAATGCCAAAAAGTAACTTGAAGGAAATAGTGTGGTTGGGTGAAACTTGGGTAAATGTTTTCAAAGGGCTGGACTGGCTTGAAACTACCACAAAATGCGTATTATAATTTGAGAGAGGGAGAGGGGGGGGGGTGAGATTCAGCTGAAAATTAGGCACTCAGAATCACAACTATGGACACGCAAAGACGCAGTGAATTCGTATTTAGAACACATTACAGTTTGTTCGTCAGCTCAATGGCAGGAATGCAGCTAGCCACTGCCTCAGTGAGCTACTCCAGCTAAACAGAGATATCGGAAGCTGAATTCATACTTCCGTTTACAGCTAGTTCACAAGCGCATGGTCCCTGGGAGGAATGCAGTGAGATAGTACATCAGCAAACAATTCTGATATCTCAAGCAGCAGTCCTGCTTCTAATCGCGCTTGCGATGATGTTGCCAACTTTGGAAGGTTTTTCAGTGTTTTCAGCAAGTAAGGCATTGCCAGATCTTTATAATACTCTGATTACACTACCTTGGAATATGTCTCCTCTTCCCTTCTTTTACCTGAGTCCATGAGCTGATGAACAGACAGTACTTTTTTGCCATTGAGAACAAATTATCTTTGTTCTGAAGGTAGGCTAATATAGGTTATATCTGCATGTTTTCGCTTCCGTGAAATAACCCTAACGCTTGTTTTATGTGTTCCGATACTGAGGGTGAAAGAGAGGGGATATTTGTAACTTGCAGCCCACTTATTGATAGCACTGCAGCTCTTCACATGACGGCCGTCAGGTATCTTCTTTTAAAAATCAGACTGTAGATAAGAATGAAGAGGGATATAAGGAATTAATACACATTTACTACTTGGCAAAGGCATGAAGCCAATCAAAAAAATGTGAGAATGCTCAGTTGTTTATGCGAGCTTATCGTAGAAATACGGCGAGACAGGATATGTACACACTGTTCAGATGCAATCATAACTTCAGGACAGCAACGTCTCATATACCGGCAGGCGCGAGAGATCATCTGTTTGTGTTTTATCACTGACTATGCGCCAAGTTACTAGTATTTCGTTCTTCTAATAAACAAGATAGGAAGCGATCGTGGCACTCGACAGCCAAGGTCAATACGCCTTGTTGCTTTGCCAAGTAGTAAAACGATGAGCTGTTAGCTGGGGGACAAGAAATCACACTGACAACTGTGTGTTTCGTATAGCTCAACCACTCCGAGGTATGGCGAATTATAAAAAGAACACCACTGTTTATCCCAGTATATACTCTGCTTCTCGCCCTCCACCCCATAGTGATGAGCTACCCCTTCCAACCTCCCTGAATCATATTCCATAGACTCAGAAGACGGGCCTTGTGATCCACAACCATTCACATCTACAGATCCTGACTTTGCACCTGATGTTAAATCTGAACATCACAAAATGAGCCAGAGCGAATTAACTTATTTAGTCAGAGACCTAGAACTTTCTGAAGCCAAGGCAGAGGTGTTAGCCTCCAGATGGCAACAATGGGGCTATCTTGCCGAAAATGTAAAATTTCACGTTTTCTTGGCCGTCAGAAATATCTTGAGAAATATTTTTCTGTGGAAGGCGATTTAGTCTTTTGCAGTGATGTTAGTGGTTTATTGAGTGCTCTGAACATCTGGTGGTTGTTTATAGATGCTTCAGAATTAAGTCTCAAAGTTCAAGTCCCCATGCTGGTACCGGGGATCGAGGCAAGCGCGCTACGAACTGCGCTACGGAGGCGGTCATATTCATGTTCAGTACAGTGTAATCCTTAATAAAAGTGAGATTCATTCATGTCACAAGTAAGAATGTTTAGGCAATGAATAGCATACGACATCGTTTTCAACTGCGGAAGATTGAAAGTTTTTAAAAATAAACATTATCAGAAAGGACTGCAATCTTTCCTAACTCGGGAGGGCTCGGGGCGCTGACCATGTTCCACCCTCCAGTACTGCACCCCACCAATGATGCCTGTAGTGGGCAGAGGTGGGGGACGTAGTAGCTGGGCGGCAAGCCTGTTGCGCTGGGAAAAAAATAATTTCAAAAAAATCTTGTTGAACTAGTTTGATAGTCTTACTTGTCATATTCGTATATTCGTCCTAAACGAATTACGTTTTTTATAATTTGATACTACAATAAACAGGATAAGTAATTCATAAACTGTCTAATCTTAAATGTTAAGGTGAAAAGGTGTTTTACGTTTGGGCTCTATTTTGTGAACGAATTCTCGGATAAATCATTTAAACATGTTTAGCTATGCATCTTTGAAATCACTATGTTCTATAATCAGATGCAGCAAAAAGTACCATTTTTCAACAGTTGCTTTAGGCGGCTTTGGGACATCTCTCACGTTGGAACAAATTGATTCATAAATATTCAGGTATCTACTGAAACAACTGTTCCTTAGGGGAAAGGGAGAAACGTGCAAAAGAAATGGCCTTTATCGAATCGCTAAAAGATGAATACGCGTTTTTGAACAATTTCAGAATCGTAAAACAGCCCTTGAAATAAAAGGTCACAAGTTACACATGCGTGCATAGAAAGGGATTTCCTTCTGTTGGAGAATAAAGTTGGAGGAAAAACAGTAAAGGGGAAGGATAGAGCAAGGAATTGAAGAAAAAGATAGCGGTGAGAAAGATATATTTATAGCATGTTTGGTCATGATAGCTTCTAACAACGGAATTGTAATTTAGGAGTAATTAAGAATGCAGTATCATACAATAGCCGAGCGGGATGGCTCAGGCGGTAACATCTGTGGCCCGCATTCGGGAAGATCTTGGTTTCGTGGCTGACCTTCCTGGCCCCTGGGTTTCTTCAGAGGCTTCCCCGGGCCCCAAGGCGAATGTTGGGAAGGATTTCCAGATCCCCGTATTTCCTTTCCCTCCATTTCCTTAAATTGATCATTTCATTTCACCTTTCATTCCGTTAGGTTTCATTCAGGGTTAGAAGTGTCGGGGAGAGTCGCGGCAGCAGCAGCACGGCAGGGGGAAAGAATGCGCTGTGGAAATCTCGTCCCCCGGATTCGAAGGCAAACCTACTGGTTTCCGGGTCCTCAATGGAGTGGTACAAACCCGAGAGAGGGAGGGGAGCCTGTTTGGAATCCCGCACCCCCTTCTGAGTACGAACCCAAGGTATGGAAGAGGAACCGGGCTGAGCATGCCTACGTGGGAAATAGCAGGGATACTGACTGATACCTGCTCTGTCGTGGCAACGTTCCGGATGCCCTGATCCATTCGCCTCATCCTACCTTCCAGGGGGTGCCCCCTCAGGGGCATAGACTCGCCTTTCGATCGAGGTGCTAAGTCACCTTCCGGAAGTTGTCATGAGTCATAGCCATCATACAGTAATTAATGTATTAGTTACAGAAACTAAACTTTAGTTATTCTATGAGCCGCACTTACTGGATTTTGTTATACGTCTAGCAGTTGCGCGTAGTCTTCCAAGATAGTGTTCAAGTTTCAGAAGTACATTGTTTTTATATCTTTAATGGGCTTTGTTTTTCTTTTGAACTGATGTTTTACACTCGTACCACGACTCCCTCTTTTTTTCACGGTCATCGTCAGCTACTACATTTGTTGTACAAACTATTCGTTTCATCTTGGCCTCTTCCTTGAGATTCGGACCAAACGTGTATGAGCGCTGTGTTTGGGCCAATGAGAAAGAAAGTGCTTCCACTTGAAACATATCCTTGCGTTTGTCATTTGGCTCCAGGGTTTTGATTAGCATGCATGGAAGTTTTGCATAAAACTTCATTGTTTTACAACTAAGATAGCTACTACAGTTGATTTTTTAGAATTCCTGGGAGTTTGTGTATCTCTACAAATTGGCAACATGAAGTTAAACGTTTGTATGGGTTTGATTATTAATGAATAGAAGACACTTGCAATTTATATTCTTTACTCAAAATGACTACATTATCTACGATCCACTTGTATGATATAAGCAGAATAATCTAGTCTATGAGCCAGAAGGGCAGCAGTCTCCGCAATCTTATTTTCAATTTAGATTTTGTGCATAAATCGAGTAATAGTTCTGCTTATGTACCCCAATTATCAAGAAATAGTAGTGAAATCACAGCTTGTGAAATCATGTTACCACATAATCAAAACTCAATCCAATTATAATATTTCGGATTGTATTATGTACTTCTTCGGCATGTGCTTGATGACAATTCAAGCAGAGCTGTGTGCTACAACAGTATAACGCTTTGAAATGTTCATAAATTCAGCAGAGGTTTGTGCTATTCAAGTAAGCTCTTAAAAGCTTACTTGAAGTTGTAAAGGTGCGATTCCATTTTTGCTATTTATGGCTATGTCGATGGATTTGGTAATTCTATTAGCTGCAGACAATTAATGCCGATGAACCTAAATACATTTGAAGTCGATTCCAATCTCTTTCTCGAGTATATCTGCTCCCAGCTTTCAAGTGAATAGGTATATTTTTATCTCCGGGTATATGTGCATAGGTGTGCGGATAAAGAACACCAGTTAAATGTAATGGAATATAATAATTACATATTTCCAGTGAATTACTAACAGTTGAAGTTGAGGAATTAAACTGTCTCTGAATCTTATTAGTCAAAATGGTAACTAATGAATTATATCTGATAACTTTTGACGTATCCAAAATTTATACTTTAAAAATTACAGTTTGCATAATAATAATAATAATAATAATAATAATAATAATAATAATAATAATAATAATAATAATAATAATAATAATAATAATAATAATAATAATAAAAATAATAATAATAATAATAAAGCAGCTATAATGCTGTTAGTGAAATAGTAAATTAAAATAACCCTATCTAGATAACCCGAGTGTAGCCCTTGGGCACTACTAACTTCGATAATTAATAACAGTAAAACTCTTGTACTACTGTAAAACACGACGGGAAAGACACGAAGAACTGTAAATCCTACGGACCTTGTTCTCATAATTTTCAGATCTACATATAAGGCTTAGGTACAACACCTTCCCGCTAACGGACATCTCATTTTCATGTACACTTCCTGGTTGACTGAGTCTCATTGTAGTTTAATTTACCCAGCTACACTAGTCTTACTAATTGGCTTTACCTGACCACATATTGTATAGATAATGACCCAATCCAGGCTTATTAATGATGCATCAAATTTATTATATGCAAATTATTTATTGCAATTATTTATTTCCCTATCGTTTCTTTATAAAGTTATAAATCAATAATTCCGCTATCACAATGGACTTGTTGGTTTCAGTGGGAACACTTACTATTACCACTATAATGAAAGGGTATCCATTGTCACGAAGGGATCCTTTACAATGTCAAACGAATTACTATATTGTTAAAAGTCTGCAACGGATATTATATGTAGATCTTGACTTCCTCTATGGATCAAATTGCGTTCACTATCTCTGTGGAGGGCTCAAAATCAATATCATTAAAGAAAAGTGCTCTCCTAAAAAATGTAATGGAACCTATTGTACTTGGTTTGAGAGAATAATTCTGATCACTCAAAGGGGGAATTAATTTGTTGCAAACATTCAGGCGAATGGAGGGGCATTTTACTTTCCAAATTATATTGATTCATGCTATTATTACTTTAGCTCTTAATGTATTGTGCAAAGTTCATCCATAGTGGATCACTGAGAGTTCACAGTTTTGTAAATATGTAGACGAATGCTTTGCTGCATGGTGTTTTGAAAACAATTGCATGAAAAAAGTTACTGTTTTATTAATTATACGAATGACCGTATAACACTAAAATGTTACTCCCATATGTATTAATGGTAAACATCGCTGAAAAATCAGATTGAAGGGTAAAATATAGCGCTTGTTTGCGATTTATATCATCAGATATTAACGCTTCATTACCGATAACTTCAACGGCACTGAGCCGTGCATGTATGCATGGCTACACTCATGGCGAACAGGGCGTTGTACGCAAAGACTGTACGATCCAAAGCTGCTAATAAATGCGACAATCACGTCTAACATTTACATTCCGTATTTGATGCTTTTTTCACGTGCATTTACATACGCAAGAGAAACTTCTTTAAATGGAAGATGTAACATTAAGGAAAAAGTCGCGTTTTATCAATAAAAGGCAAGGCGAGGAGGGTAACAACAACTGGCGTGATGAGCTGGCCAACTAAATTCCTTTCTTTTGTTTTTATTTTTATTCTCCAATGCACCCTTTGTACTTCAAATTACAATTTCAAACAATTATACCCGAGTCTTGGCAGAGGGTAGCAAAGAAACATCAGGCAACATAGAAGTTAAGAAAAATACTACAGACAAAGGAAGATCTTTGAAGGCAGTCAAGGGGAAAAGAGCACGTGCAGAAATGCTAGGACTCAGTTCTTTGGCGTCGTATAATTTTAACATTTGGCGTATCAAAGTAAGCTTTGAAGCACAGTTTTACGCGCATAATGTTTGCATTATTAATTAAAACTCATTGAGAATAAGATAAAATCGACTCGTGCCAGCGATGTAGTAAAATATATTTATTTGTTCATTTTCGAAATTATCCTCAAGGAAAACTTGTATCTTCATTGGAATTCTCCCTTTGATGGGGATAGAAGTGTTAAAATCGATTTTTAACTTATTTAACCTAGAGGCTTGTGTTTTCTGTGGTTAAAATTATCGTTGAAAAGCTGCATTTCACCTGTTTACATTGCTCATGTGGACTTGACTTCTTCAAATAAAAATATGTATATCCTCCCAGATAGATGATGAATGGAAAGTGTCATTTTTAAAAAAAAATATATTTTCTTAATACCTCCTCTATAGCAAAATGTGGAACAGGAATTTTCATTTAATTAAAATAAAATAAAAAAAATATTTAAATAATCTAGCATGTAGGTAAGACGAGACATGATGCGATGGAAATTAATTTTATTCCATTAAAAGGAAAACCAAGCCTTAATACCATATTCTGTGCGAACATACAGTGCTTCTCTCTCACACTGCGGCCTAAACACGTCTAACAGCACGTGTGCAGATACACCTGACTCTCCCGTCATCCACACACAGTGCGGCTCGCTACAGCGTAATGCGGATAAGTGGTAGTTTTACTGCAGCCATTGTCTAATTTATTTCCTTTCTAAATTTGTTGATAGAGGAAAGCGATTTGAAAACCCTACAGGCACTGCTACCTCCTGGGAATCATTGGAGAAACGTAGAAAACGGGCTATGTGCAATTTTTAGAGCATATAAGGGGGAACCTGCATGGAAAGATATAACAAAGCGGTTGTTGACACCATCATATAGGGGAAGGAATGATCACTCTAAAAAAATAAGAAATAGGGAACAGAAAACTGATATAGGTAAATTTTCCTTTACCAATAGAACAATTAATGACTGGAACAATTTGACTGCAGAGTTACTGCAGACTTTGCCTCCAAATGTAAATAATTTCAAAGAGAGGTTAAAAAGAAATCCTGTATAGTTACCATAGTGCATGAAAGGAATTGTATATATGTTGTAAGGAATTGTATATCATATTGTAAAGAATTGTATATTATATTGACAGCGCTGCCACCGGGCCATGCTCTAAGAAGTGAAATAAAGTATCCATCCCTCCCTCCCTCCCTCCCTCCCTCCCTCCCTCCATCCCTCCATCCCTCCATCCCTCCATCCCTCCATCCCTCCATCCCTCCATCCCTCCATCCCTCCATCCCTCCATCCCTCCATCCCTCCATCCCTCCATCCCTCCATCCCTCCATCCCTCCATCCCTCCATCCCTCCATCCCTCCATCCCTCCATCCCTCCATCCCTCCATCCCTCCATCCCTCCATCCCTCCATCCCTCCATCCCTCCATCCCTCCATCCCTCCATCCCTCCATCCCTCCATCCCTCCATCCCTCCATCCCTCCATCCCTCCATCCCTCCATCCCTCCATCCATCCATCCATCCATCCATCCATCCATCCATCCATCCATCCATCCATCCATCCATCCATCCATCCATCCATCCATCCATCCATCCATCCATCCATCCATCCATCCATCCATCCATCCATCCATCCATCCATCCATCCATCCATCCATCCATCCATCCATCTGTCTATTCTATGCTTCTGTTCTATGAGTGCTACATTGGTGCAATGCTAATTAAGTTACGGGTCTTATCGGTGACAGTTATCGGTTTCGTTCTTGTGCCTTATGAGGACTTAATTATTAAGTTATGATGTTGCTGCTACTTACACTGTTGTCCATCATGCCTCGAAGCAATTGCACATTTACACAAATAATTTTATTTATGATAGATACCTGACTAAAAAGAGCTCTTGTGGGGAAGTTAAAAGACGTTACCAAACTATCCCAAACGAAGATTTGTAAACACTGTATGCTAGTCCGGAGATTTCCAGGACTGCTAGCGCACACACCGCTAATGAATCAGGACATTGTTGATGTTAAGAGTACTTTTATAGTATTATTGCCCTCACTGTTCCCTGATTGAACTATATACGAATATTATCCTTAAGGTTACTAGGCACGCAACAATCCCCGCATATTACAAAAATTAAGTTAAACTTCAGGCCACAGATTCAATCAATTTTGGATACTGAGATCTCAAGCTTGAATGCAAACTTCCTAAAGGATGACAAATGTGTGGACAGAGGAGGACATCATTTCCCTCTCGTACATTAAGGTATAATATGTTTATTGTCACTGAAACTGTAACTATAGCTATTGGAACAGAAAAGTGGTTGCGGGAGTATTATGCGATGGGTATAGCAGAGGCAGTCGGCGCCTAATCTGCTCAGGGGCGGCTACAGTGTGATTAACACACTGTATAATTACGTACATTGTGCAAAAAATATTTGGAATACTATCACTACTCCTTTGTAAAAAGATATATACAAAAAAAAAAATGTATATGACCAAACGACCATAAAGATCGCCACATGTATTTAATCAAAAAAGCGCTTTGGAATGACATCAAGCGCTATTAGGAAACGCGTTTTAAAATACGGCAATTAGCTTTAAACCAATGATAAAACAATCGACGATTTTAACCAAAACAGATAAAATAGGTTTCGTTCCTACCTTAAATCTAATATATCCTTTTTCTTTATTTTTTTCCCACGTGTTTCCAAAATCAGCAACCAAATTCATTTTACTGAAAGCCTGTTGTCGCTTTTTAAACGGAAGCACTCTTTGAAGTTGCAGCATATCTGTAACTCCCCAGGCTTCAAGAGGTTAAGAAACATGGATGCTGTCCTACATACAATAGAGGTTTCCACGGACTCGGGCCTAGTTTGAAAAATGTTTGTCGGGCTCGGGCCAGGCCCGGGCTTGAAAATTAAGAGATACAAAATAATTTATTATATTTTTGGTCACGGATTCCGAAATTCTGAGAATAGCACAGTTATCGCAGCATTTCTTCACCGGGAATTCTATATGACTATTCTGCTGTAACGTTTCAAATGATGATGATGATGATGATGATGATGATGATGATGATGATGATGATGATGATGATGATGGTGGTGGTGGTGATAGTAATAATAAAACAAAATTGCACAATCGAGCCGGGCCGGGCTCGGGCACTATAACCCCTTCTCGGGCTCAGGCCGGGCTGGGATTTGGTTGAATCCGGGCCAGGCCGAGCCGAACCTAAGAATGTCGGCCCATGCAGGCCTCTGTGGTTCAGTCAGGAGAAGGTATATTTCACTGTCGGCTTGCTTGGCTTCCAGAAAATAGTGCCAAAGACAGATGTTTGATGTGTTGAGAAGAGATCAATTCAGTCCCGCAATGTACCTGGCAGCATTTCGTCACCCTCTTGACTACCAGAAGATCAGTTTTACCATCGATACTGACGCCACCCCACACCATGACTCACCCGGCACCAAATCTGCCTATTTCTTGGACTGTAGCTTCATCATAACGCTAACCACGATGACGATACATAAATGTAGACGTCCATCACACGTGTTAAACGAAATCTAGATTCATCTGTGTACAACACATTGCAACATAAGAAGCTGCCAGTTCCTATACTGTTGAGCAAAATTCTTTCTACCGTTCCACTCGAGGGACCTTACAAGATCTTTGTGGCCTTAATCCCACCTATTGACGTCTGTTTCGTATGGTCAGATCACTGACAACACCAGTTGCCCCCTCAGATTATTTAGATGGTCTCTAGCAGTAGCAGTGCAATCCCGAAGAACACAATTGAGCACGTATCGGTTATCTCTAGCAGTATAGGCACAACCGTATGAAATTGGCAGTTCTACGGCAATAAAACTAAGAATTTTGGCTTAAAATTGTAGGAAACGTGCTTATAACTCATAAGACTACCTTTCTGAACAAAGGAATAAAATAACCAAACAGGGCAAAATCCGCGCCCTAGTGGTAACATGGAAATTCCATTCCCTTTGCATGGCCAGGGCATAACAGAGCGAATAGCCACTTTATATTTGAGAAAACTATAAGTATTTCAAAATTCAAACCAACAAGAAAGAATGCCTTGGCAATGGCTGTCTCCTCAATACATTTCATATGAGCAAATTGTGTGCTTTATCGAGAGCTATTTGTTGTGAAGTAAGGTTTCATCTATTTGCTTAACGGAACATCGGTTATGTAAAAGTCATTCAGAGGCGGAACTCGGACGCTATTTCCATAAAATTAAAGATATACATCTCCTTTGCCATGAAAGTACCTTGAATCGTGCTATTTCAATCAAAAGCGTTGGCACCTTTCTTGAGAAAATTAAGATTTTCGACACATTATGTATGTTTTCCGGGCTGTAGGTAGTCCGATTGCCTTCTTCTCCGAGCTTTCGCCGTTTCGATTTCGTATGCTACAGTGTATGGGTATTGCTGAATTGAAACGATTTCTCAGAAGTATGTCAACTGGCCAATAGTTGGCGAATGTGGACAACGATTCAAACAGAACTTATAAAACATAATCTACATTGAAAGATACTATAATGACACTGCTGTTTGTGCAGAGGAAATCAATAACGAAAATGTATCGCAGAGGGGCCATCTGGTATGCCATGATTAAGAGAGCAAGTAGGTATAGGTATAAAAACAAGCCTTTTTTGTGAACACCTTTAGAACTATAATGCAAAGAATTAATGCTACCCACCAAGAATAGATTGTACTTTTTCTGAAGGAGAAATAACAGCAGAGCTACTCTTGGTTCTTACCAATCATTAGAAGCTTTCTTTGTCAGCTCCTGAGAGACATGAGTCGCGTCAATCCGAGACTATCTTCTCTGTAAACTTTCTAATTTCGCAGAGAGCTCCGATCACGTTGTTTGGCTGGGGTAGGATGTCAAGGGAGCGAAAGAGTTGGCACACATGTGAAATTGAGAAATATCCAATATTTTAGCAATATGTTCGATCGCTACGTAACCAAGTCTGACACACGCAAGAGAGCGAGCGAGATAGAGATCGTTATCCCACTCGTCCGGATATTAAGTCACTGTGTATCTTCTTCTTGTAGCATTGCTGGAAAGCGATACGGGAATGCCCAGGAGAAAAAGCGATCCACTCACCGGGACTGCTAGCAACTTGACGTAACATAACCTAACATCTCGCAAACACAAAGATGTCCTGCACGCTAAAGAGCTTTATCACATTAGTGCAAACACAAATGTAATTACTTCCCAGGAACTCAATAAACATTAGCTTAAAAACAAATCAATACGTGGTTATTATTTTTGGCCACGTAAAGAAATTTTAAGCTCAATGGATTAATTTAAATTATATATGATGAATAAGTGTAGTATTCCCTATTTCTCATCCCACTGCGTTTTAGACACCCTGAATGCACAACACTACTTAACCGACTTGACAACTGCAGATTCCTTCGCTAAGAGTATATTGAGAGGACCCTGTCTATTATGTTCATATTATTAGCAGTGGCAGAAGGTTGAGGAACAGGTTTACAATTTCTTGGAATATAGTCTATAAGGGATGGGTTCTACTTGCACATTTTTACTTTATCTAGTGGTAAGTAGAGGGCGTATTGTATTCCATCCAAAAATTCGAATTTTGCGGAAAGCAACCACTAGGCTTGTAATGTTCGGGACACATAAGGAGAATGCATTCTTCTTAGGTCACCAGGCCCCTTGGTGGAGTGCTTAGCCTAGCGGATCAAAGAGAAGCAGTATAAAGTGGACACAGTTTATCGGCAGTTCCCAAGAGTTCAACATGGGTGACGCTACACTAAACAGCGCACAAAAGGTGGAGGAAACTGTACCAAAAAGCATCCTGCCAACGTACATAATAAAGGCATTTCTAACCTCAAATATCATGGGGTTAAAGTATCACGCTTTCAAACGATAATAGTGCTTGAACATCATTACCACACAACACATAATGAACCTACTCACCTTCGGCAAATGTTATTCTGCAATAATACTTTTACATAAAATCACTTCCGAGCGTTAAATATCATAATGTGTATTTAATGCACTACAGTGTAGCGAACACAAAAATAACAACAGTAACTACAACTGCATATACTGTTCTAAAAGAATTCAACACAAAATCTCGCAAACACGAGCAGTAAGTCTACGGATTAATTAATTAATACGCAGTCTAAACAGAATCTTGTTTTAAAATCTATCGGTTGGCCTCTCTGTACCGCGTTCATAAACAAAGGTTTCTGTGGTAATATAACAGGCGCAATAACCAGCTATGGCCGTAGCTTTACAATGGAATATCACCAAATATAACCAGATTGCACCATAATGGGGGAAAAATATCAATTGTTCTTTTGGGGTATCTCAATAAACTGTGCCTAATATAGCTCCCTTCCATTATGGGTTAACAAGAGTAGGGTAACTGAAGCTGAGCGCTAAGCAAGGTGACATACTCAAACAATTAAGCAATCAAGCTGAGAAAGGAATTTCAGCCCCTTTTGTTATGCTTGCTAAAACAAATGAAATGAAATTAACCATCGTTCATAATAATTCCACGCATTCAATTCCAGAAGATTTATATGCATGTTTTTATGACTTTGTATACCATGTACGTCCTTGAACAAAAGAAAGTTATGTCTGAAAGGCATATACAGGTGTCCCCCCCCCCAAAAAAAAAAGCACCGACAACGCTTAGTATGTCGTACGGGATTGCAAATTGACTAATTTTCAAATAAGAACCTCTCCGGAAATGCACAGTTTGGACGCTGTAGTGCATCAAAGTGTGAGATGGGTGTACGTTCACATTTTGTTGCAACAAAAAGGCAACAAATTGTGGGTCATAGGAGGCCATGTATGATTGTTTGAAGCTTGAAAATTTTTTTTAATCCTCAGTATTTAAGAATTTTACGGTGTGTATCATCTGTTGTTCTTGTGCTACAAGTGGAAATAGAAGAGGTTTTGAAGGATTTCTGCGTACCCAGTCCGGGTTTGACTCGGGCCGCTCGGATTTTAACAAAAACCTGCAGCAAACTAAGGTAACCTAAAAATGTCTTCTCCAATGATTAACCCAACTCAAAGTTATTCCTCAATTGCAAAGAGTGGACCGACTAAAGATCAGGCAATTGTAATTGAAGCATATGATGGTATCCCTCTTAAAGAACATATTTATGCTATTGGCAAACTCACTGATCCTTCTCAAATTCGATTTGTATCCAGAATCTCAAATAACAGAATTTGCATTTACTTAGCGAGTAAACAATTGGCTGAAACTCTATGTAACCAACATCTTAAAATTAAAGTTAACAACGTTACATTGACGTTGTGGCCACTCCTAACTAAACAACGCAGAATCATACTGTCAAACGTATGCCCAGTTATACCCAACTCTGTTCTTGAACATGCTTTAAGTAACTTTGGAATTAACACCACCTCTGCAATAATGCATATTCGAGCAGAATTTAACCTCCCAGGTTACTCTCACATACTGAGCTTCCGACGTCAACTCTATATTCAACCTGAGGATTTTGAAAAGCTTCCAGATAGTTTTGAGGTGCATCATGAGGGTACTGCATACTGGATATATGTATCTTCAGATGCCCCAACGTGCTTTGTGTGCAAGATGGAGGGTCATTTGGCCAAACAATGCACTCAACAAATTACTGAACTGCCAATACCTACCACTATCGACTCTTAACACTGTAGACTTTCCTCCTCTCTCACCGAGAATGGTGCCACCTGATGAGCCTCCCTTGCCTAAACAGGGGGCCAATGTCAAAACCAGTCTAACAGAGCCACATATTTCGACTCCAACATTGGACCATACTGTTCCTGCTGCTTCCCCTAGCACAGCATTGCAATGTGTGAACATTCCTCCGAAACAAACTAACGACCAGCCTCTGGCAGCTCACGCTTGTGCAAAACGTCCACTTTCCACTACCAGTAGTGGTGATGCAGAAACGTCTGAGGGGCCTGTCAGCTATCACTCTCACCTGTCTCCAAAAGCTGAATCATCTGTTGAGGATATTGTCCAAAAGCACAAATCTACCCCCACTAGCCAAAAAACCAAAACCTTCAGATGCTGTGCTATCTATCAGTAAATCACTTTCGTCCATCAAACCAATGTTGGATGCCGCACAAAGTGAATTTATTTTCACCTTTACTCAACTTTGCAGCTTCTATGGGAACGCATACGGGTCAAGTGACTTCACCAAAGTAGCCCTAACCTATACTACTGATTTGCAAGGAATAGTGGAAATGTTTCGCAAGATATATCCCCATCTTACAGACAATAGCATTAAAAATCGCACAACCAGTTATTTCTCAATGTTTAGTCGCGATATGACTTTTATGTTAAAGCGACTTCAAATAATAAATAAATTAAAAAAATGTGGGTTCTTTTAAATTTAATTTACACAAAAATCGTTGAATTTATTGAAATACGCCAAAGGAAAAAGTTGTCATTTATTCCATTTGCTATGAATATAGCCATAAATCAAGCACCTTCAATCAATAATAATTCATCCAGGTGATAGATTTTTTAATAAAAATATTTTTTTCTAGAAAACTATAAATTTTTCAACAGTTTGGTATCAGACTTTCTTGTTATTCACAACATAATAAATTCGCTATTTAAGTCTGACGTATCATTTCACTTCCATCCTGTATACATCGTAGATAGACAGCCAGAGATGTTGAAAACTGCAAGTTATTTTGTACTGGTGGAGTCCAACCGACCGACCTTCTGTTGGCAGG
Organism: Tenodera sinensis; assembly: GCA_030765045.1. Lineage (NCBI taxonomy): Eukaryota > Metazoa > Arthropoda > Insecta > Mantodea > Mantidae > Tenodera > Tenodera sinensis. The sequence goes on along the minus strand of CM060966.1, from coordinate 102,755,814 downwards.
CTGAGAGCAGTCCGAGGTGTGACGGGATGAGGGATTTGTAGAGTGACAGGTGAGAATGAGGTGTGTAGATGGGTACCGCAGAGAGTGGAACCAAATATGGATGATTCTGAAATTAGGATTTAGAAATTCAAGAAGGTTGGATTGGTTGGAAGTTTGGAAGATTTGTATGGGAGCTCAGCTTTCGCTGCTGGTATATACTGGTGGAGTTGTCCTCTTACGTTCAAGTAGCCTGGCGATCCAGATATGACTCATTCTTTTTTGTCCACGGGGGTAATAGGCTTAGGAAGAGTAGGCATTTCATTCCATTCCACCACCATTCCACCGGAAATACATGTTAGAGATTTCCTTAATCCACACTCCAAAAAAAGACTTTGGAAAAGGTCGGTATGTGTATGAGTATGTATATGTGTGCGCGTGCGTGCGCATGTGTGTGGTAGCGTGTATGCAACATAATTTCAAAGCAAAGTCGGTTATGTACCAAAATTGATATTTGTGTCCAGCATTTTCTATGGCTGTGCCCACAAACATTTTCACGGAAATACAAATTTGAAAGTATCCTTTACATAAGAAATACTTGGAAAATTTTTGATTTCATCAAAAGTGTTTCTAACAATTTTGAATAAGGTATCGTATACTTAAGATACTTTCATGACAAATGTAATTTATATAGCCTCAGAAATCCTCTTCATTTTGAAAGACTTTTCTATAACTTGTAAAACTAAGAGAGGAAAAAATCTTCCTTCACATCAAATGATAATACTGACACTCACATATTACATCAAATACATTTTTTTTTGCACAGTTAAATACTCTTATATGTTGCGTGTTATGAGTTGGAGTTTTCTAATGGTTATGTTTTTCTCAAGTGGGAAATCGTTTCTCAGTCTTTTTCTTCCCTTTTAGGCACGCAAAGAGAACGAATTTCAAATAGCGATCAGCTGTTACAAGATTTCACTACCACTGAAGCTTTCTGTGTTCTAATCCCATTACACCTACAAGGAAATAGGTATGTAATAAGTGTTTCTAGGAATCATTATCTCGATTAATGGAAAGATAGGAGAATACGCTGTTTAAGAAAGTCTCAATGAATAAGGGTAAAAAAGCTCATGCAAATGTGAACACATGAGGTTTTATTAACTTCGTATTAACACAAGGAGCAGAAGGCTGCTAATACTGTTATTTTTGTGTTTCCAACGGTATTGCTATTCTGTTGTCAGAAAGGGCAAATAACTTCACAGCGTCACCTTAATACTCGTGGAATATTTAAAAATTCCCTGCTTAGTTTGCCAATGCTGCTAAGCTTAAATTATACTACTATGTTATTTTTTAACGTAAAGCAATTTTTAAAATGTATTATTGTCACTAATCCAATAAGCTCAAATCGCGACTACAATGCATTTTATAGTACAATACTTTGAAACAAATAACAACTTTGATTATAGAAAATTATTCAAGTTTATTTCTTTTACAAACTTGACTAGCATTCAAGGACACTAGGAGATACGTTTGCTTCTACTCGTAAAGTTCGAAGATATTTATCCTGGTCTGTTAGAGTATTTGTTATATTTTTGAGATTATACAGCATCCAGTACATTATATTGTACCAAAATACTGAAATCCGTCAAGTTACTTGTACTTCTTTATTTGATATTCTAAGTGAATGCACAACGACGTTAACTGACGTTAACCCAGTCTACAGTCTTTCATGATATTACAACTCACAATCGTTTTCTTCTTGACGTATCCCTTTCTGTCTTTCTTCACTTTCTCTGTCTCTCAAACAAGCTGACTGACGAGAAAATCACTCAACACTCATTAACCGTACGCACACACACTGGTACTAAAAACTGACTGGCTCCCAACTCTCGTTGCCTTGCCTCATTATATACCCAGGATGACGTAACACAAACTTCACCTTTCTGGAATGTGCACAAATACGCCGGCGACCGACACTTCTTGAATAATCTAGAAAACTCCTTTGACGTGCCGCGCTCATTGTTGTTACGTGTTTACAACTGTGTGTATGCAACAAGTTCACGTATACAACTGGGCAGCTTCATATTCTTTTCGATACCCCTCATGGCATTGGCAGGTAGTATGCGGCGTGGGACAACTTGGCCCCGACCGTCCTCTGCTGTGCGCCGCGAACCGTGCCACAATATTTTTGGTAGCTCAAGTAATTAATTCACATTTATACTTGAAAATACATATACATTTAGTTAACTGAGACAGGGGGCTATGCATAAGACATTTGGATATTAAAACATCTTGTAAACAGCGTGGGATAAAATGAGTAATTTGATTAGATTATGATATAGGATCAAGCAAAGTTAGACCTCAAAAAGTCATTTGAAGACCCATGGTGATTAACTGGGGTGGAAAGTAAAGGGCTAACCGTTCTCTGGCCGCAGATAGTAGAGAAGGGCAATAGTCTGCCCCTTCATTAATTTATTACTGTCGCTTACCCCTAGCTGCACCACCCCTTCTGAAGGTAAAAGCGTGTGCTGTATGTTGGAGGTGAAGGTGTAAGGGCAGATCAATAATTACAAACTTCCGCAAGATAGTCACCTCACCTATGCAGTCTGTTCTTTAAGAGATTTCCTTTACGGCACTTTGTCAGAAAATTGTTATTCGGAAAAGAAAACTGGATATTAGCCAAGAGCACATAGAGCCTATGGTTATATTTATGAATATTTAACCTCATGATACATGGACTATATGGAAGATAAACTTACAGACATTATATATTTTAGTTAAGAATTTCAAGAACTAAATAAGTGAATCAGCTGGACGTCAATTTGTGGTATGGATTTTGGTCGGTCTTTCCAAATTCTATTGCAAGTATGTATTCCTCTACAATTCAGTATAGTGTAACGCAGGGCTGCGCCGCTTAACAAGGCACTCAAGATCAAGCTTCCCCATACCACTCACGCGAGCAAACACGTGAATAACAACAATCAAGTGGCGACACAAACAGCTTTCCAGAGCATTGGAGGAGTGTCCGGCAGCCGGCTTGTCTGTAGACGTCCGAGAAAGATCTGGCCACGTCATCATTGGTGTAAAAGCTTGTAGACCGTGAGGAAGCAGGCAGTTTTTGAGTCGGTTAGTGTGTCAGTGAGTGCGACACAGCTGTGAAGGATGCGTCTCGTCGAAGTGAAGATGTTTCAACGAGTATTGACTGATTGTATCGTCGGAGTTCGGGCTTGAGGGACAGAGAATGTGAAGAAAGACAGTGAAGGAACTAAGTCAACGTTAGCAGAAGAAAACAGTTGTGAATTATAATATCACGAAAGACTGTAGACTATTAATATCAGCAAAGGAGAACTGTATGTATTTATGATGAAGGCAAAATAAAGTGAGAGAAAAAGTAATTGGTCTTTAGTTGATGTTGTTGCAATATAATTGACAGAAAGCTCCTTAATTTACAGTGGTTTTATTGGGATCAACCAACTATCGAATCCAAACGTTAACAAAGGCGTTTAATACTCAGCGAAATGAAAAAAGCAAAACCACTGAATATAATGCCAATCTCATCCAGTGTAATTGAAATAAATTGATAGCCTTATCTTACACAAGTGATAAGGTACATCTGTTCGAAATTCTTTTTCCGATGTAGAGAATTTGACCTTCTTGGCAACTGATTTAGTACTATGGCTTTGCTTTGAAACTTAAATCTGTATAACTAACTTCTAATGTGCATTAAGTGCTAGAATTCCATGCCACACCAATCTGGTAAGATGCCATGGAATGTTTTTAACTCCAAAGAGGTGCATTTAGTTTATTAGGGTAACAAAAGCATTGCACTCAGCAAGTGCATTTGGAAAAAGGCGATACATTTCTTGCGCAAGAAATATTTATTTAAGTCTGAGCTATTAATTTGCTCAATTCAACATATTTTCAAAATGAAAGAATTACACCAAAACAAATAACACAAAAAAGCAATTTTAGTTTCTCTACTACGTACACAGGAAACAGAGCAAGTTCCATCTTAAAATTCGACATCGAGATTTTATCAGAAATACACGTAAGATTCCGTAAACAAAAATTAAAAAAGAACTTTATTAAAAAGGTCCGCGAGTGTGTGTGTGTGTCTGTGTGTCTGTGTGTATGTGTGTGTGTGTGTGTGTGTGTGTGTGTGTGTGTGTGTGTGTGTGTGTGTGTTTCAACAATATAACTCCCAAAACAGGTAGTCGGTTCAATGCCTACGAGTAACTTGGCGACGTCTTCCTTACAAGGATACCGTATGAAGATTTTCAGCAATATATCCCACCCCAAACTACCTTTATGAGAAACATTATAAAGAACATTTTTGTTTTCTCAAAAGTGGTTGTAATGCATTTTATTAAAATATGACATGTTGAAGATATTTTGATGTCAAATGAAAGGCATATATTTCGTTTTCTGGGGACAGGTTCTTGAAGCCCTCTTCATTGTGGAAGTTAAGGGATACACAACATTTTATTGCACAAAAATTTAGATCTCCCTAAAACGCATAATACATTTTTACTTTATCTACTGCTAAGTAGAAGGAAGCATTGTATTCCACCCAAAAATTCGATGTCAAGATTTCACCGGAAATATATGTGAATCAAAAAAAAAAAAAAAAAAAAAAAAAAAACATTTTTAGAAAAAGGACGACGCACGCGCGTGCTTGCGCGTGTGTGTGTGTTTGTATGTGTGTGTATGTGTGTCTGAGTGTCAGTCTGTGGACAGCATAAACGAAAAAGTCGGTTAAAAACCAAAGTTAGTATTTAAGTTTAATGTCTTCCTAAACATGGAAAATTTTTCGAAAATTTTGATTTTCTTGAAAATGGTTCTAACATTTTGATTAAAATGTCATGTGTTTAAGAAATTTGTATGACCAATGAAATGTATATTTTGAATTTTCAGACTAGAGGTCATGTAGTCCTGTGTGCTCTGGATGACCTTTGAACTACTCGTAAACTGTAAGAGATAGACCAAATATTAGTATATAAAAATGTAGATCTTGCTAAAACACAATTTATGTCTGAATAAAGTTTTTGTAGAGTGAACCATTGAGGAGATATTCCTCGTTATGTGTGCGAGTTTCAGAAAACTTATAGCTTTCTTGAAATGGAACATCGTTGTTCATTTATTAATTTCTCTACTGGTAAGTATTGTATTCCACCCAAAAATTCGATGTCGAGATTTCACCGGAAATATAGTTTTGAGACCCCTTAATGAAAAGAAAAGCATTTTTAGAAAAATGTCCGTGTGTGTGTGTCAGTTTGTCAGTCTGTGGTAGGGGCATGTGCATCGTTTATTACTTCTGGAATCTTCCTTATGTATACATGCTTTGAAGAAGCCAATAAATATTCGCAAGGTAGAAAAATTCAATGGGATTTGAACACGATCTCCATCCGTTTACTCTAACCACCGAGCTACTATGACAGCTTGCCGACACGACATAAAACTGCAACTGACTGCCATGGTAGCTTAGTCTGTCTGCTTGTCTGTCATGGTAGGAATTCCAGCGCGGCAACCGATGACTTGTGCATCAGACCCCGGAAGGAAGGATGATATGAAAGTATCCTACAAGCGGCCAGAATTAACAAAGGCAGAACTACAATAACGATGGATCCCTAATAGGTGCATGCAGTTTTTCATCCCTACGGAATTCCAAGTCGCCACAGAGAGCCCGCCACCAGCGAATTCCGGCTGAGCTTTCAGTGCCCCTGGGAGGGCGGTCAGCCGAGCACAGCGTCTCCACTCAGTCGAGCACCGTTTCCAGAGCACAGCCTACCGGTGAATCCCCTGACTTACAACCTGGAAAGACCGGATGGAGAGAATGAAATGAAAGAAAGTGAAACGGGGGATGCAAATAAGTATCCTAACCAGCATTCACCTGGGTGACCTGCGAAAAGCCTCCGAAAGACTGAAGGTTAGGAAGGTTGGCCGCAGGAATCAAACCCGCAACCTCCCGAATGCGGGCCACAGACGTTACCACCTGAGCCATCCCGCTCGGTACGGTTAGGGCAACTGGACGTAGACCGGAAGATCCGTATTTGAAATTCCGGTTAAGGAATTGAATTTTTCGGTCGATTCTATCTTGTCAATCTTCTTTTTAAATATGGCTAGTGTGAAAGAATAATAAACATTCCACTAATAACATATTACTTCTAACAAAGGCTTCAGCAAAACAGAGAGTAGTCATATACACCATCAGGACTCATTGACATGCAGCATATCTGTAAAGCCTTATATCAATAACATCAGCAACCCAGATGGTTACTTGTGGAGTTAAGTAATGAGATTTAAATTACAATAAGGTAATCTCAACACGTTTTGTGTGTCGAGAGATTTAACTCACGGCAGTACTTCTCCAGCAGGCCACGTCAGAAGGCACGGCTGCCTCTATGGGGACCGAATGAAATATTATCTCTGGGTCACTCGCCGCGAAACGGAGCAGATTTATCACACTCAAAAAGTTATTGTGAGAGATGAATTGCATACCGTATAATAATAACTTAAGGCCACACAGCTCACCGGAAGTTAATTAAGTGGAGAAGCTAGCCTTCATTTGTTTAGCTGCCGTGTGCCGAGCAACTAATCTACCATTTTGGAAGGGGAACTTGACGATTCCGAGCTGTCAAAGGTCATCACGGCCTCTTCCATTATAGTTCAAGTATTGTGCGGTGTGCAAAGTTACCCATAAATAATGAATTTCCGCCTGCGCGATATACAGTTATTATAGAAGAAAAATGTTATCTGCATTAAAGAAATAATACAAGATGCACGGTTATATTTTAATGTTGTATTCCTTATATTTTGATTAGACGTTGCCTTATTTATTTTAAACGCTTTTATCTAGCTACTATACTACTCTTTGCTTTTAAATATATTTATTCATTCTGTGGATTCTAATTCGTTGTTTCCCACTTGATTCAACATTAAATCCCCAATTTCCTTTGATTGTTCAAAAATTTTCAGCTACTTTAAGGAGAGAAAAGTAAACTGTCAATAAATGAAGTACTCATTTACATTCTCTCAGTAAAGCAATATTTTGCATGAACTGGTCGAAAGTTTGATCAACAGAAACATGAAATAGTCTCCCGGAAGAGATTACAGTTAGTTTTGATAAACCTCAACAGGAAACGACATAGTTTTACTAAGAAAGCTAAACGTAACTACAGCTCCCAAATAACTGTATCTTAAGTATGTCTATGTTTCTACGAGGAACGCTGTAATGCCCTTGCACTTGTCATCAGTGTAAATTGACTAACTTCCAAAGTACCCTCAGCTGGGTACTTAACCGTTAAGTAAATGCTAAGATTATCTGGAGTTATACTCACCTGCCTAATGACTAAATAATATTATTTGTCTTTTTGTTCACTTTTGCCAATTTGACAACCCACAAATGCGGGAAGTTGCTTATTTATTTCAATAGAATAGTTATTATTCTACATTCGACATATAAGACATGCAGGACGGAATCAACCAACTTATCCCCGCGGTAATTTTAAGCTTTATCCCTAGCTGGGTAGCCCCTCTGATGTTTTTGTTATTAATGCTCAAATCAAGGAATGAACAGAAATTGTGTAACTCAGGGGTAACCTCTGTGACTTTTGGGAGGTGCCGGGATCAAATACTGTGGGCCTAACAATCAAACTGGAGTTTTTTCGTGGTGTCCCTCAGTCACCAAGATAAACACCGGATTGGATATTTAATAAGACGATCCAAAGCAAAAAAAAAAAAAAAAAAAAAAAAAAAAAAAAAAAAAAAGTTTAAAAATAATAGAAATTAAAATAGAAGGTAAGAGAGAATGCGCTGTCATTTACTCACAGACAATGAAAGCAAATAGGCTGGAGAACACCTTAGAACCATCTCCAAGTTGACATACAGTTGCCTAGCATTAAGGTCTCTATGGACACGTGTTGAAGTCTTCATCTAACCTTAAAGAAGGTACCGTTGCTTAGCAATAAGATCTCTGTGAGCACATGAAGAAACAAGATAATAATTATCGTACCGTAATTATTAAGGTACAGGAATGAGACCTAGCAGGTTAACTGTCCACCACTCACTAAACCACGAGGTATGTATCTCCTAACAGAACCGCCGCGACATGGCCATGTAGTTAAAGTGAAGTAAAATAAATAGGAAATAGATATAGGTATACGAGTATAAAATATTAGAGACAATAATTTATACAAAACACATTGTCAAAGTTTAACTACAGTGACGTGTAAATAAAATTATGTTTGAGGATAAACGTTTAAAGGAAAAATTTTGACGGAACAGTGTGGTAGAAATATCCCCCAATTTGTGTCTTATGTGATACTTGAGGAAGAAATCTTTTCTGCAACATAATTTATGTGTTTAGCTGTGTTTCTTCAGCATATTCATACACATAAAGCTTTTTTTCAGAGAAATATAACATAACATTTAATTTTGAATATAAAGGCTCAATGAGCAAGGAGAAATGCATAAAAAACATAATCAGTAAATTGTCGCGCAATATTGTTTTGTGGTTTCATGGTCATTATTGCATATGCAAGCATATGAACCTCATCCAGGAATGTATCCCGTGGACACACACACGCGCGGACACACATACACACACACACACACACACACACACACACACACACACACACACACACACACAAAGGACCTCATGTGTGGAACGTCTACATCCGTACATACATACTTTATTAATTTAATTGTTATTTATTGTTTAACAACGCTATCAACTGCTAGGGTCACATCAGCGTCGATGTGCCGGAATTTTGACCTGCAGGAGTTCTTTTATATTCCAATAAATCTGCTGACATGGAGCTGTCATTTTTAAGCACACTTAAAAACCATCAGTGAGGGCCGGATTTGAACCCGCGACCTTGGGATCAGTAGGACAGCGTCTAAACAACTGAGCCACCCAGACCGACATAATATGCATACTTTGTGAAAACTGCAAGTCATTTGGTACGGAGTTTTTCTCTACCGTTAATTGTCTGACATGACTTAGTTTTTTGCCCAAATCTGTACATACATAAAATATATTTTAAAGAATAAGCGAAGTTTGTGAGACATTCGTGAGCATTCAGTTGAGGGAAAATTTCAAACTTTCTTGCTCTCGTCAAGGAAAAGCAAGTTTATAGCATGAAAAAAGGGTGTTAAATTTCATATAACTTTCCCTATATACTAACTAAACCCCGGCACGACATCTCATCTTCATCTCAAATGCATGTCTTCCTACACCTGTCATAAAAAAGGGTAAAGGGTACAGATACTGAGGGGGACACCTCACTCACGTCAACCTACACAGATCTACCCCCAGGAGGCAAGGATGCAATGAGGGAACCGAAGGTGACACACAGGGTCGCAGCTAGACGGACCTCAGAGGCGCGCGGAAGTTCCTAACAAGTGCTGAGATCTCTTCATCCCGGCACCAGATCCCGCCAAACAGCCATCAAACTGCAGATCCGTTATTGCACTGAGCGTCCAACCCCCCCCCCCCCCCAACCCGACGGAGGACATGGGCCGGTCAAAGGTCACCTAGCGCCGAGAACAGCAGCTACCGTGCGCAATGAACCACGCCATCTGCCCGGCACTGTCAACACCACATGCCTGAAAGTACACCTGAAAGATGATAAGGGAATGGAATGAAGGGAAAATGATGGGAAGGAAACCGTGGTATGAAATAGTACACCCCAGTGTTTGCCTAATTGTCAAGGGGAAACCAAGGAAAAACCCATGCCGGTGCGCGGCCACGGGGATCGAACTCACCACCACCCGAATGCGGGCCTCAGACGTTACCACCTGAGCCATCCCGCTCGGTCCTGTCATTGTAAGGCTAAACATAATTTCCTCAAAGTTCAATATGTGTTGTTTCAATTCGAATTAAATATTTCATCGGAAAATACTGCTTCCAGAAATAATTAATGTGCATTTGTTGTTTTATTTCTATTTTTATTAACGCCCGACTTCCGCTTAAATAAGCTGACACGCCTAAATAAAGTTGATGTATATTCCACTTTTCATAGCGTCCTTGTGATATACGTCGCGTACAATTTAACTTTATAATTTAATTAGGCCCTCAACATAAAGTATTTTTGAACAGAAACAGTTCAAATACATACAAACAATTCATGGATACTATGATATTACTTATTATGTATGAAAATATTCAAGAACTGGTTTCCTAAATTGTACCGGTACAACATTGAACACCCATAGTGTTGCATAATAGCCAACCACGCCACTTTGTGTTTGCAACGTTCTTGCGTATCCACAACAATGACTAAAGAACGATACGACATAAAGTTAGTAAGCTATCTTTATGCACATTTGACTCATGAGGAACTTAACTTTACTTTCACTTAACTTACTAATGTAATTCTCTTAGCCACGTACATACAAAATTATACTACAGCTAAACAAAATGCCCTCCTTCAAGCAAAGGAACCGTTTCTCACTGATGTAATCTCCATAATTATAGTGTATGTATATACATATGAATGTTTAAACTAATAAAAATGAATTCTTCAGAAATAGTACCACAAACCTATTTGATATACGTTATATATCTTAAATACTTCTAAATGTTCCTCTGGTAGGTTTTTCTATTACTGATGGTTATTCCAAATTATGCAAAAAGCATTTTAAATGCATAGGACTTCACATAATATTCTCAGCAAATTTGAGATATGCATTTTATTTTTCATAAAGACATCCTTAACCTACAGTAGTTTAGTCGACATTTTATGAGCCATTTCTGAGTAAGTTTAAGTAAGGAACACTTTTTCCATGTATGACTGAGGGATTTTTATGATGATTTTTATGCTACAGATTTGGAAGTTACTAAACTTAAATCTCTCATTGTTGAGTTTTGCTGTTCACAGGCACACCAAGGCAGACACACATTTTGATATCAAAATTTATAATGGAATCCAGCACTTCCTCTATCTACTAAAAACAGTGGTAAACTCAATAAAAATGAGTCAAAACCTATAAAATGTATCCATATATGCACATATTTCAATAACGAGCAATACTAAGCATTGTAAACTACAAAGCTAAACTCCTTTTAGAGCAAAAGATAACAAGAATTGCATGAACACAGATAAGGTTAAAGCTAAAACTTGAGAATAAGGAGAAATGCATCATTTACAGCCTTACCACTTGAATATGCGTAGCTAAGACAGGCATTCCATCTTACACGCTGTCTACATATAAAAAGAAGAGAACAGTGATAAGAAAAGTCTGTTAGGGAGAACAGCTCATCCGGACGCCTGTTTATTATAAACCCTTTGCTGCTTGTAAGATAATAACAGCTACACGGCAACCTTTCATAAGCCATTCAGTAAACTCTGCGAAACGCTTTGCGAAAATTATGGGTGAGTACTTCATCTTTTCGCAAAGGGGCGTTTTGTGCGAACGTCAGGATTTTGGCTTGAGCTCGGAGACTCCCTATCTTTCCTTCTCTTACAGGACGGCTCTCCCTTACTAAGAAGGGCTGCTCGAAGACGATGAGCGGGAGGAATGGAAAATAAGGAAGAACGAGCAGGGAAAAAGAGAAGACATGTAACTGAATTGATGGAGACGTTATTAAAGCAGATAGAAGAAAGAGAATGAATGACGTACGCACAAGACCAAGTGAAAAATGACTGAAATTCTGAATTAAGTATGAAACATGACAGTCAACTTGATTTAAGATAACAGCGCAGGCAGGCCATTTAAAGTCGCGGTCGCTTTTACATGGAAAGCCAATATTCCTGCCTGAATTGGATATGGGATAAGAGAAACTTGAGGGCTTGGCCCTGTCAATTATTCAAAGGTTTTAATAACATCGCAAAAAGCAGAATTTCTTAAAGAAGTGGCTGTCGTCGTATAGCATTTATAATTTTTACTCCAGTCAGCGATTATATCCAGATAGACTAGAAATACTTTCCTGCGGCATATTATGCGTGGATTAGTTCCTCGTCTTCATATTCTTTTCTTTGAACCTGATGAGGACTTCTACATATATTATACTTCATCCTCTGCTTAATTTTCTATCTGTCTCTATTTCTTCATTTTTACTTTCTCTACTGGTAAGTAGGGGAAGTATTGTATTCCACCCAAAAATTCGATGTCGAGATTTCACCAGAAATATATGTTTTGAGGCCCCCTGAATCCAAAAAAAAAAAAACATTTTTAGAAAAAGGTCCGTGTGTGTGTCTGTGTGTCAGTCTGTCAGTCTGTGGACTGCATAACTCAAAAACGAAAAGTCGGTTAAAAACCAAAGTTGGTATTTAATGTCTTTCAAGGATGCGACACAAAGATTTTGAAGAAAATAGCCCCACGCTAAACTACCCTTTACATGGAAAATTTTTCGAAAATTTTGATTTTCTTGAAAATGGCTCTAATAATTTTGATTAAAATGTTTATTTAAGATATTTTGATGACAAATGAAATGTATACCTAGAATTTTCTGGCTATAGCCTTTGTAGTCGTATTTACTCTGGACGACTTTTGCATAACTGGTAAACCGTTAGAGATAGACCAAATTATGCTATACAAAAATATAGATCTTACTAAAATACACAATTTATGTCTCAATACATTTTCTTGTAGGGTGAACCATTTCGGAGATATTCCTTGTTATGTGTGAAAGTTTCGGAAAACTTAGAACTTTCGTGAAATGGATCATCGCTGTTCAGTTTTTTATATGTCAAGTGTGCAAAGACAACAGAATCTCAAACATTTGTCTATCGCACAAAGTCTACTATATTCTAACATTCCCTTTGCACCAACAAGGAAATAAGCAATAAGATAATTTGTACAAATGTTTGTCTCAGCTAACAAGAAAGAAGATATAGGAATAAGAGTTTGTAAGAATGGTTAGTACAAGAGTAGAGAAAGTCATGTCAGTGCAACACATCAGATTTTTACTTTCTCTACCACAGCGATGTCCAACGTTTGCGACTTTACGAGGACTTTGCCACTCTTTAACTCCTAGCCGCGCATTGTGTTGCACCGGCGGATTGGTTGCATTTGACTTACGAAAGCACTTTCAAATCTTATGTGACAACATTGGCATTAGCAACTTCTTTGGTACAACTTACGTTTAACAAGTAAATCAATATTTGGCGACAAAGCCGAAGTGCTTAGTCTTATAACATTCACCAAGTGGTCGACGCGTAACATATTGCGATACAGACTTTAATATAGTTCAATTTGGAGAAACTCTGTTCGCAAATATATATAGAGCTATACTCACTCTTATGCACACTATTCTTGCAAATACTTATTCCTCTATATATCTACTGCAATTTAATCGACATAAGCATTTTCAGAAATTACCTCACTGCGAATTTTCTCGTAGGTGCAAGGGAAATAAGGAGTACAGTAGGCTTTAAGCGATAGTGGAGTGTTTTAAGAGCTGGTTGCTATGCGATGCCTTTTTGAAATTCCGTTCTCCTTGAAAGGCTAAGACAAAAAAACAAAAAAACAAAAAAAAAAACAAAACAAAAAAAAAAAAAAAACAAACGAAAAACATATTCCTATTTGAAAGAAGTATAGATATTGGCAAATTCAAACAAATAATAAAGAATATCTCGTGAATGGTTCACTCAAAAGAAAACATGGTGTTTGACATAAATTGTGTTTTATAGATATCCACAAAGAAGTGGATACAAAGTTGCGAAATGAGATTCTTGAGAAGAACAAAATGATGCACAAGAGAAGATAGAATTAGAAATGAAAATATAAGAAATAAATTACAAGTGGAAGCTATCACCTCAAGAATAGATAGGTACAGAAGAAGATGGTTTGAACATGTTGGAAGAATGGATGATACAAGACTGCCAAAAGTAGTTTTCCAATATAGTCCTAAAGGAAAGAGGGGCGTAGGGAGGCCGAGGAAAAGATGGAAGGAGACACTGTGAAGACGGAACAGGCGAGAGCCTAATCCATGAAGTGAAGAAGAAGATAGATATCCATGTTTGACATTTAGTAAGCTTTTGACTGTCTCTGTTTACCATCTATGCAAAAATCATCCAATGTTCTGTGGACATTCTCAGAAAATTCAAGGTATGATTTAAAAAGGGCCATGGAATCGCCTGTTTGTATCCATCACTGGATACCGTCTGTCCCTCCGACTGAAGAAGTGGAGTGGGGTATAGCCGTTCATTACGTAAGCGTCTCCAAAGAGACAAGACTGGACATTCCTACTACCATGTACATGGAAGGTAGAGAAGGTATTGTATACTACCCAAATATTCGATACCGAGATTCATTGGAAATGCATGTTTTGAGATCTGAATTTAAAAAAAAGCATTCTTACTTCCTTCACTATGCGCATAGTCGGTACAGAAGGTACTGCATTCCATTCTAAAAATTCGATTCCGAGAATTCACCGGAAATACGATATATGATAGGCACCTAAATCCAAAAACGACATTTCCAGGAAGGTCCGTGCGACGGCGCGCGCGTGTTTGTGTGTGTGTGTGTGTGTGTGTGTGTGTGTGTGTGTGTGTGTGTGTGTGTGTGTGCATGTGTGTGTCTTGGTATGTTTGTTAATCACCAAACCTGGTATTTAATTTCAGCATCTTCGAAAGATTCGATACTAAGATTTTCAAGAAAATCATCCACACCCCAGACTACCCTTCATATGGAACATTTTTAAAAAATTTTGGCGTTAAAGGCATAGCCCTAATGACTTTGAATAGAATGGAATATATTTAAGATATTTTCATGGAAAATGAAATATATACGTATATTGAACTTTCTGGAAAAGTCCTCAGAAACCCTCTTAATCCCGGATGACTTTTGCATAACTGGTTAACTGTAAGACCTATAAAACATTTTACAACACAAGGAACACTTAGGAATAACTCAATCTGTTCTCAAAGCAAAGCCATGCAGTGAGCTTGAAGCAGAAATGAATTCCCTCTCTTCACTTAATACCCGCCAACAACGCGCGCACCTCAGCAAAGCACTTGTGGAGCCCATTTGCAATAATTTTGGATAAACTGATTTTATCGTGACATTAGCGAGCGTGCTTATTCTGGTTGAAACTCCAAGAAAACGCAGCAGTAGTTACAAATACGAGTCCAGATAATTTGCAGATCTGATATCGCAGGCAAGTTTCTTTCCTGAATGTCGTTGACGCAAAGTTCAACTGACATTAATGAATGACTGTGCTTCAGATATAGAAACACAGGTGCATTAGCAAATTGGATTTCCTTTTTTGACGCAAATTTCGAGAACGTCTGTTTCAACCTTTTAGAATGTAATACATGATATAATGCCAGTTTTCATAAAATGTTATCACTAGGGTTTGGAGTTTAAGACTCATAAATTGCCTGAGAAGACCCATAGCTTAAAAGATACCTAAACGCTGGAAAAAGTACATAAAGAGGCGGTCCAAATTAATTAATAATTTCAGTTTCAAGTACATATTTAATATGTTTGTCTTTGCTAACGAAATATTTGTACTAAGGCACTACAAAGGGCTTCGTAAAATGGAAGTGACATTCACTAGGACTTTGTACCAACAGAAGTTGTGATTTCCTCGGTAGACTACTCTCAGGTGTTTTTCATGCCGAATATGCTACTGCAGTTTTTCTGAAATATTTGTAGAAAATATGTCCATCAATAGAAAATACCTTTACTCCAACTTTACATACAAGTTATCGCAATAAAGAAATTTTTCTAAGCTTAGCTTTAGGGATATTTACGACCAGAATTTTATTTCTTCCACCAGTTGTGAAATTGCAATAAAACAATATAACCTACTCACTCTTACCTTCTGTTCAAGGTGATTGCTGGTCCAAAATAACAGGGTATTTAGAGAAGGTTCAGCAGCTTCTCACAGGACCTATAAATACATTCCCTTTGCTGGTACTTATAGCATGAATGCAATAGAAAGGAACCTCTCAACTACCAGTTCTAGCCGGTTTAGCAGTACGTATTAACTAAAAGTAATTAGAATTGAGATCAGAATCCAGTTGGACAGGAGAAGCGTGCCAAAAAAAGAAACAGTTGAAAAACGCTGTTAAATGAAACGATACGGCTAAAAAGGACATTAAAAAAACCAAAACGGACAAATAAAATACACCATTTTCTAGCCAATAATGACCCATAATGTGTAGAGCCTCGTCTTCAGGCGCCAGAAAAGGATTTTTTCTCAACTTCCTAGCCCTAGACTATCTAGCAGATAACGGCTTTAATATTTATGTAGCTATATATGTAGCTGTCAACAGCAGTGATAATGCACAAACAACGCACATTTTTTCTCTGATTGAGATACTTAATCATTAATGTGTCATGTCGGTTTGGCTGGTTCAGTTGGTTAGACGCTGGCCTTCTGATCCCAAGGTTGGGAGTTCAAATCCGACCCACACTGATGGCTTTTAAGTGTGCTTAAAACATTCAGACTTGTTCTGGCGGTGATTGTTTAAGAGAACTGTTGTGGTTTTCACTTTTGCAGGGTTGATATATGTTGACTCAAACATAGGCCATAATATTTGTTAAAGTTAATATTTTTAGAACTTCAACAGCTTTCCGGGTAGATATCATTTACATTTTCTCTGACTTTGGCTGCCACTGAATTTGAAAGAAAAGTGCTGATGCTCCGATTATATTCACTCTGCGTTGGTTAGTAAGGATTCCACACATTTCACTATCTTGTTCCACTACACTATTATACCTGTTGATTTTCAGTAAAGAAAACCCAGAAGCATCCCTCTTTCGTTGAAATATACTATGGCGGTTACAGAGATCCATCCCATGCAACAATAATTTTAAATAATGGGAACTTGCATAAAGTAGCCGGAGGTAATCATGTTTAAAACAGTACGTTCGTCATACACAAGTAATCTTCTGAACATAGGCAACGGCAATTTCAGCGCATGTGACTTGCTGCTTCTTGCTCATAACTGACGTAATATTAGCGATACACTGCCGGGCAGCTGATTAATTGACCTATAGATCATGAGCTCGATTTACGACTGTGGTCGACATTTGCAGAGTATCTGGAATCTGAAGTGAAAATGAATGAATAAAGCTTCAAAGAATATGTTTGGGGTGGTTATACTATCTGCATAAGTATATGTGGAATTCATAGCTCAGGAAGGTCCTCCTGATAACATTTTATTTTGTCAATTGTTATTCATAAAAAATCGATTTGCTAACGATCCTATATCCTAATGGTCAGGTAATCTTTGCTGGAAATGAAAATTTGCTTCAACACATCAGTAGGAAAAAATAATGATTTTATTACTACTATTTGACCACTATTTAAATATTTAAACACACAAAAAAGCTAAGACTTTCCTACGGATAAATCAAGTCAGATGAAAAATAATTATTAAACATAAAATGATAGAACAAGTACAATACTTTAATTACTTGGGATCTGATATAGCATTTTATGATGATAGAGATATAAAACAAACATGTACATTTCAGAACATATGTGGAACGCTCAATTGAACTCTGAAAAAAAGTTCTAAATGAAACTACGTTAAAGTTCTATAAAGTGATGGCCGTACCAATATTGATATATGGTTCTGAAAATTAGGCAATGAACAGAAGTGACAAAAGAATGGTGGAAACAGCAGAAATTAAGTTTTTAGGAAGCATTGCTGGATTTACCCTTTTGGATCACATGAGGAATAACACAATCAGAGAACATATATAGTAACATATATATACAAACAGAATTGGGCAGCTCACATAACATGGACGTCAAATAATAGAATAACTAAAATAATTGCAGGATATAAACCTGAAGAGAACCGTAGTGTTGGAAGACCTAACCGTCGTTGGAAAGATGATCTTCTCTGAGCCAAAACAGGCCAACCTGGCATATCTTGGTGTCGATGAAAAATGAATTTTCATACCTCAAAAAGCGTCTGGCTTTCCTGTCTGTGGCCTTTAACTTTAGTATTCAAGAGATTAACCATCAAACAGACGCGTTTTCACACAACAATCCCTTGTGTCCAATGGACAACGTTAGTTCTTTCCTTCTTTCTGATAGAAAAAAGCGTGTAATCTGCATGTCATATTTTATTTGAATCACTTGCTTTTGACCTTGTTGTGGTAAAATTAGATGGTGTTTACAAATTTTGATGTTCGATATTTTTCCCTTCATTTATATGCCGTATGTCGTCTACGGTCATATCAGAGACTTTCTTTTTTCTTTTGAAACAATTGATCATGTCAATAATGTTCTCTCGTTGCTATTTGTACCACTTTGGGTTTGCTTTACGTTGGTTTTTATTTAGAACCGTTATATTCACACACACACACACACACACACACACACACACACACACACACACACACACACACACACACACACACACACACACACACACATTTACATTGTCTCCTACTTGCAAGCTCTACGGAGGATTGGGAATAATCCTGGCTAAACAAATATTATCCTCCAGCCGGGAATCGAAGCCAGGACTTTTGAATTTAGAAGTTAACATACTAACCACAAGATCACAAGGGCAGTCATATGTTTAGTGTTAAATTAGTATTCTTTGTGACGTGTTCCTCTTCGAATTGTACAGGACTTCTGATAAATGGTTTTAACCTCAGCAGATTCAAGCTAAGATTCATTTGTTTCATTGTAATGTAATGTAATGTAAACCCCGCGCGACAGCCCACGAAGGGCCGAGGCCTACCGCCCAGCCGCTGCGTCCCCCACCTCTGCCCACTACAGGCGTCATTGGTGAGGTGCAGTACTGGAGGGTGGGACGTGGTCAGCGCCCCGAGCCCTCCCGCCCCCCCTCTTCTCGACCTGGGGCCGCTACTTCTCCATCAAGTAGCTCCTCAATTGGTCCCCCCGGGACCTAACGAGGCTGAGTGTACCCCGTGCCAGACCTCCCAGAGGGGATAAAATTCCCATGCTGGTACCGGGGATCGAACCCGGTTCCTCCGTGCCACAGGCAAGCGCGCTGCCAGCTGCGCTACGGAGGCGGCTATTTGTTTCATTAATCACAAAAAAGTTTCTGCTGGAATGGTTTGATAAGTGAATGTTAAGAAGAAAAAAATGGAAAAGGAGAACAAAAAACAATGGGATGAGAAGGAAAGGTCGCAGTAGTTTTCAGACACAGAAAGGTAACCGCCGGTTTCCAACTGTTAGCACCGGGAGGTTAAAACCTTGGCAGGAGTTCAAGACTAAGGTTATGGGCGACATGTATTTCATGTTGCAATAGAATTTCCAGCACCTAGTACTATATCTTTCCCACTTTTGTAGCTAAAGCTATTTGAAGAGCTAAGTCCTTCAATGCAATCAGACTAAGCCCATCCGTTTGTACTGTGACGCAGTTCTTATCTTTAGTATTTAGTCATCACGCGATGCAGTACTCTTTATAATTTCTTTACTCCGCCTTTACGGAGTAATGTAATGATAAAGAATAGGGAGCTAAATTACATCCAGGGAGAACCTAATTAAGGTAATGTAAAAAATGGCAAGCTGTATGACATCCAGGAGCAACTATGGTTAGGGTAATGATGAAAATTAGGGAGATGTGGCATCCAGGCAGAACTACAATTAAGGTATCTAATGTTAAAAATTAGGAAGCTAAATGACATCCAAGCAGAGCTACAACTTAAGGCAATAAACAGAGTGGCATAGCACTCAATAAACTTGACAGGGTTCTTATGCGTCGCAGATGCCGCGTAACAGAAAGCTAAACTTTTACTTTCAACATGATGGAGTGCGATTTATGTAACTTTGTAAAGTACCTAAGGTAAAGATTCATGTTGAATTCCAGATTATTTATTGAGATTATATCACGTGACTGTGCACGCGCGCCGGTATTGTTGGTTATATGGCACAGCAATTTCAAGGTTGCTACAAGTTTTACTAGTTACGAAATGTGGCTCTGCATATGCATGCATCGTAAGGTGCAGTATGTTTACAGTTATAATACTCCAGATATCAGGGGTATTTGTGTTGCCTATTGGAACAAAGTGGACAGCGTTTCGAGAATACCATGTATGTCCTCATCAATCATCATTTTTCTGTTATAATATTCAAGGAGTGTTCACTGGTAGTTTGGAAGTGGAGTCTTTCTATACCAATAAAGCTTCAATGAGCAGACATGAGGTCGCTAATGTAGTGAGTTAATTTCAACCAGTAAGAACATTTATTCTGTGGTTAGCATTTATAGAGTAGTTAGCCATTTTACGACATCAGAGACAACACCAAGTAACCTCAAGACTACTAAAGCGTTTTGCCTCAGCGTGTCGCCAATTGGTGGGATGCCTTGTCAAGTAGTTTTATGAGCAGAAGAGAGCTTACGGCTATTTTATGGCTCGTTACTGTAGTTCCCCCAAGGTGAGGGTGCGAGAGGTTCAGGGTTGTCATTATGTGCCCTTGTGAATGTGTATGACTGCAATGCTGCTTCACAAACTTCTGCTCTTCAGCCTAAAATTGCAGGATTTCTCATCAACATTCAAGGAGTCTTATAGGTTTAATCGACAAACTTTATCACTGCTACCTTCATTACTTGTGAGATTCGACATTTATAAAAAATAAATATTCAATTTTCATGTGAAAAAATGCTTTAAAGTTTTGGCTCCAAAGCTTATCAAACCTCGGTTGCCCAAGGGCACACGGCCTGATAGCTCACGCGGTAACATGTCCGGCCCGCATTTTGGAGGTCGTTCGATGGCTCCGGCTGACCTTTCTGACCTTGGGTTTTTCGGAGGTTTTCCCAAGTCACCCAGGCGAATACTGAGAGGTATGTTTACCTTGCATCTCCCATTTCACTTCCTTTCATTTCATTCTCTCTATCCAGTCTTTCCAGGTTTTAAGAATAAGAGGATTCGCTGGTAGGCTGTGTTGCTGCGGCGCTAGCGCTATGGAAATACGGTGTTCGGCAGAGGGGAGGCGATGTTGGACCGGCCGCCATCCCAAGGGGACTGATTGCTCAGTCGGAAGTGGCTGGTGGCGGGCTCTCTGTGGCAACCTGAAACTTCGTAGGGCTGAAGACCTTGCCTGCACCTGTTAGGGACTCACCTGTCATGAATTCTGGCGGCCTGTAGGGTACGGCTGACGTGCCGTAATCCCTACCGTGGCGAACGGACAGTTAGACAGACACATACGGTCTGATAGCCTGTATTTACTTTTAGTGCTGTTAAACAGCCTTTGATTTTTATTACACTTCTGTACATTCAAATATTCCATACATGTAGTTTGTAATCAATGTTGAACATTTCAGCAGAAACTCAGAAAAAATGACATTAAAAATTGGTATATATTTGTTGCAATACTTGTTAAATTTCTCAAGATATGACGACAAACTGTTCCACTATTGACGACAAACTGTTATAAAATAATTTGAAGGGTTTAACTTTGTTTTATAAATAAACCAGGAGATAGACAAATTTTATATCTAGTTTTGTGAGTTAAAATTTACAAAGTATTGCAGTACTTTTATTGTTCTCAAAATTATGACTGCTACATTGTGTGGTTCACCTCACTAATCAGCATACAGTAAAATATTTTTCTCTACAAATAATATGCGCTTATAATTGTGGTAGTGTAGATGTGACCAACACTGAAAACATTCGCATAAGAACTGCAAGAGTTGGTAAGTTCAATGGGTTGCCTTAATGTTGAGAATAACAATTTCGTCTTTTAGTTGCACCATTTTCATAAATTCATCTACAATTCATTTTCTATGTTACTGGTTTTAAACTTCTTTGACGAATATTCCAACGGTTCCACAAAATTGATTAATACAATTCTACTCATAGAAAGGTTGCTATTATGATTAAGTAATAGAAACTTTATCAGCAAAATCAGAGTTTAATATCTTATTTCATATAATACCATTAATAAATTGTGAATGTTCACAAAGGTGCACTTGTAACTCATAAAACACAGAAAACTAATAATAAAACAAAATTTGTCTAATGACCAAACAATCAAATGTTTTCACTGCTAACTTGTGTTTGGTATCCTGTACCTAACAACAAAACATATTTAAAAAATAAATAAAGAATTCAGAACATCAAGCAACAACAATTAATTATGCATCTACTAAATAACACAAGCTGAGTTAAGTGAGAAATGTTTCTGGTCGAGCCACCGCGAGTTTTGCCTCCATAGAAGCTACGAATGTAGAATACATTTTGTTTTAGTATCCTGAATATTTGAGATACATTGCTGTTTATACGTATTGCATAACAGCTATATTATGCCGTTTTGTTTCCAGAATTATTGTATCAGAATTCAGAGCCCGTCATCCCGCTTATGCACTAACCCAGGCATTTCAGGCTACACGATGCGGTCATTTGTGAATAGATATGGGACAAAATTTGGTGCAGGCATAACAACTTTCTACATATTTTAATATTTTAAGGGCCCTAGGATCTCATTCGGAAGTTATGTGAACTAACACATCACATTACCATACAGTCTAATTATACCTTCAATAACTATTGAATGACATAGCATTTATGTACCTCTGTAACTGCGTTACCGCCGAAGTATCTGACTCAGTAATTCCTTTCATAGAAGAGTAGTCACATAAGTATTTGAAAACTTCGTCTATCTTCTGAGCATTTATTCACTGCTCTACATAAATTTACTGTTACTTAAAATTATGCTAAAGGACTTAACAAATGTTTACTTGCTTTTAAAACTGAGTAGAAATAGATCTTAGAGCACTCTTTTAACGTTTTAAGGCATATAAATGCTAGGTTGTTACATAATACCGCATGCTCAAGTGTAGCAGCATCAATAGTTACCTCTGTGTAAATATGGAGTATACCTAAGTATACATGTTTGCCCTTAGAATGTTATTTTCCATTTCGTCACTTTCATTTAATATGCCAATACACTGCTAAAATATTCAAACCTCATTAAACTTACCATTACTTTCACTCCCCTGAATATACAGAGCTTTCACAACGATTAAGGAATACATGTAGATCTGCAGTAAAACTATAAAGGGCTACTTAATAAGGTTAATTAATATTATACACACTCCTCCTTTACCGTGCTAGTGTAATTAATCTTGACACTCCATGGCAGACCTCGTTCAAAGGTTCCATCCTTAGTGATCCAATTACTGCAGTCTTTAGAGAAAGTGGCCACAACTTCTTGCGCTTACAGACAGCGAATTGCATATGATATTTAGGGAGAACGTTAATGTCCTACAGTGGAGTAGCACATCTGCACACAGTGTAAAGAGATACTGCAAATATCAACGTTATTGACAAAGAACTATGGAAGCTATATTATATGAAGAAGAAATGGAGACAAATTATGAAGAGACCGGAAGAGAAAACAACACAGTAGATTTGATAACATTTGAGGAAATATGCATAGCCTTGGGGAGTATGAAAGATAGAAAAGTCTATGAATTTGATGAAATAACGCAGAGATGTTGAAGTACGCTGGATTAATGTAATTTAAGACTACTCCACCTGAATAATGAATGCTGGTGGAGCTGTAAGGTTCCTAGTTCATAGACAGTGGCAGAAGTAATATCTGTTTTTTAAAAAAAGGGTAAAGAAATGAGTGTAATAATTACAGAGGAATTAGCAGTTTGAACACCGCTTATAAGTAAAGCCACAATTTTTAGTCACCTTATCGTGTCCACGGGACTGTTCCGTTCAGTGCTGATGGCTGGCCTTTTGGTCTGGGTGAACACACTCACGGCATAACTCACACTCCTACACACGATGCGGTACTAAAAATTGTGGCTTTACTTATAAAACATATGCAAAAATAATTATCAATCGTCCTAAAAGTATAGCGGAACCGTTACTTGTGGAAGAAGACGCAGGCCTTAGAAAATGTCGATCTTGTTGTGATAATATTATAGTATTAAAGAGTTTAGAAAAGAGACAAGAAGTCAATTTAGAATCGCATATAGCGTTCATTGACTTCAAAAAATCTTTGAATTTTATGCATATATGTAAGTTATGGACAACAAGGGATACTTCTTGCATATAATTAGAGTTATTAAGAGTTTATGTAATGCTACAAGAATAATTATAAATATAAATGGAACAAAAACAGAATAAATTAAGATTAATAAAGGATGTAGACAAGGATGCAACTTGTCTTTAACACTCTTCAATATTTATTTAGATGATCTGATTAAGAAATGGAAACACGAAATTAACTCAGGGATAAAACTAGGGAAAAATAAATTTATAAATGTCTTACTATATGCTGATGATGTTATGGTCATATAGAATAGTGAGGAAAGTCTACAAAGATCGGTGACTAAATTGCATACAACAAGTAAGTAATCTAAGAATATATATAAAAAAAAAAAACAAAAAAAAAAAAAACTTAATGACACACCATGGGAAATGTCCGGTCAATTCTAAGATTAGTACAGAAGGAAAATCTTTGGAAGACTGTAGATATTTAGGTTGTGACATAACTGTAGATATAGATAATGATGTAGAACACAAAGTCAACAATTTTCAACAAATTTGTGGAACAATACATAAAACTCTGGCAGATACGACGCGTAAGGACACAAAATTGAAATTATATAAGACAAGCCAGTATCAGTTTTGTTCTATGGAAGTGAATCATGGATTTGAAAACAGAAGAACAGAAGTAAGATACAGAGTGCAGAAATGAGGTTTCTGCGCAGTGTTAAAAGCGTACAAGAAGAGACCTAATAAGAAATCATAGGCTTGTTAAATGTTTTTTCCGAGAGACAGCGGCACGCGGGTGGGGGATTGCCTGGCGCGGGTACATTTTCCAGTCGGCGGAGGGACCGCACTCTCACAATAAAATAAACATTGTGTGCACTTCCAGTACCACAGTTGATGTCGAAAATATCCTCTATCTGACAGCTTCGCATGAAAGAAAGAGAAACCTCTGAAGTTCCACACCAGTGATAGTTTCGATTTTCTATTGCATGTAACTAAATGGAAATTATCTTCTTATTTATGGACGCTGTTTAACTACTGTGGGACTCCTTATCCCATTCTGTGTTGAGCGTGAAACACCGCATAATTTCACTCAGAGGCCTCTTTATCAGATTTGAGGTTCTTTTACGTGCCATCAATCTACAATAGGGGACTACTAGCTTCACTTCCCAAGGAAGTCATGTTAATAATCTTTAGGGCCGCAAAGTCCGTTGTCCGCCGCATTCGACCAGCAACCTCGGGAACCAGCGGGCAGCATGTTACCCTTGACTACGGAGGACATCATATGTAATGCTTTAGGTCATCAGTAGAATGAGGATTGTTCCTGTACGCTCTAGGTTTTAGTGTTTCCGCGTTGTAATGCAATATTCATCATGAAATCGCCAATGCTCCACTGGACATAGTGTTGTCGCTATATGTACAATTGCGGCCAAGGTTAAAGAGTGTCTGTTGTCACTGAAAGATGTTACCTTCAAGAAAATATAATATACAGTGCAGTGGATTGGAGTACTGCGCAGTATAGTGTAATACAATGCAATAAATCTGAATATCGTACCCCGGCATCTTCCAGAAATAAATGACACAATATTTTGATAAAGAAGCACACATTGTACTCATGAAAATATGTTTTACATACCTATACAATAAACATAGCCCCATGCCGTACCTTTGTACCTTAGTCATCATCAGCATCATTAGCTGCAAATTTTGAGCTTATTAGCCCGTTTCGTCCTCAAATCCCTCCATTTTGTTTGGATCTTCTTGGATCAGGTATTTCCTGAGGTTGATGGAATAGAATTCGACAGGGAATCCTTTCCAATGGATACTTCACCTTGAATCTAAGAAATTGCATCTGCTTTAAACATAGATCCATGTAAGACAGAAGTGGAATTCGAGTTATTCTAACACTGTTTTTACAACTAGCAAACTTTCATAAAGTTTATGGTATGCTTTGCGGGTCACTCCAACTCTGGGAGCAAAGCTTTTCCCCTCTTCCTATGTCTCGGTTAACCACGACCACTTCGCTTCTCAGAATACATGACACAGGAACAATTTCGAAATGGAGCCTAGCTGCAAAGGCTTACTTGTCGCTTCAGACTCATTGCTGTTAACCTTTATAGAAGGCGCTGGGGCAATTTGGCTTCTCTAGGATATGTGTGATTCTCATTTAAAATACAGATGATGAGACCAAGTGGGCGAGGGCTTCGATGATAGGGAGGCTTGATTACCATGCTGGGTGGGAGGATCTAATCAGGTTCCTGCGCCGGAACTAATGAGACTTTCTGATAGGGAACACGTGTTAATGTCATTTCTTTCAAAACCAGGGATCGAGACTGCCACAGAAACGAATGACGGTAAGGTATGCAGGAAAAACTGTATTAAAATTCTCATAAACCCTTGGTGATATTCGTAAAACATCAAACGTAGACGTTGTAAAATATAAAACTGTAATACAACTGTCTCTATTTGTCACAATTTCGTCGCTGTCGCTTTTCTATATGTCATCTGATGTTCCAAGTCGAAACTTTCAAGTTGTTCAAACTTATTTTCTTTGAAGGGAGTGTAGCTTAAAATCCTTTTAATCTTTAATCCCACTCCTGACATCAAGTGTAACGCTTGTTGCTTAGGAATAATCTGGAATGTGCAGAAACTTTGTTAAATACAAAATTGACATCACGTAAACAAAACAATAAAGCGATGACTGCATTCATCGTCTAGTGGGCGGGGTTTCCGTGTTCAATTCTTGGGCACTGCTGTGTACATTTTTTAATAAATAGGATTATTCCCTACCCTTCATAGGATCTGGAACCATGTATGTGATAGTGAAATTTTAAACCTACTGTAAACTAAGTTTAAAGAGCAAAACACCTTCAGATCTTTCCAGCAAAGCACCCTTTATGTCCATTGCAGTTAAAGCGGGCAATAGAAATGGGGGAAACAACAAACAAAAACATGCGAGCATCAACTCTTCTATTGAACTGTACATACGTGGGACTTAGAAGGTATAGCCTGAATGTCCAAAATAATATTTTAATAAAGCTATTTAAAGTCTAATTTTGGAAAAAAGAAAAAAAACGGGGCATTTCCCATCTGGTGGGTCAGTACTGGTTATTTAATTAAAATCTTGGCCTTAAATCTTCAAATTATGTGGGGATTAAAAACTAGTGCTCATCCTATACTTTGTATGTGAGATATCAATGCAGTTTATACGCAGATATACATATTAAAACATTTTAGTTTACTCCTTTTGGCCTAGGATGATACAAAAAACTGGGGTTTTGAGTAAAGTATGGTACAACATTTTCTCTTGTCTACGCTGATGATAGAGAAAGCTACAGGTTTACTTTTTAGATTTCCAGATAACCAATAATTACCATTATTCTATTTCTCTGAAGGAACAGCCTCTAAAATAGTGTGGAAAGCTGATGTGAAAAATATACCACAAAATTTAGGAAAGAAAGCAAAAGTGAAGCAGGAAAGAGTCTTCGTTTTAGAATTGCGTGTTTAAAATCAATACGAAAGAAAAAACAATATTGCAGGAATAAGCAATAAATATTGCTACAATTCCCCCCCCCCCCCAGAAATTAGATTTATTGTGCCTTTTGTGGTTCCATTTGTCGTAACACTTGCTGATTAAAAGTGAGATATTCTCCTTAATAATTATCACATCAAAATACGCGGTCGATTTGTCATTTGAGGTTCAAATAATGTGTTATTACTTATATTTATGGATTAATTACAATTTTATTACTATTAACGTCCTCCAACGTAGTATCATATCGGACGGTGAATGAATGAAATGGGTGAAATGATGCTCAAATGAGCCCAAGGTCCATGGAGTTTTAAGTTACCCGACATTCTTCTTCTCAGGATAAGGGAAAACCTCGGAAAAAAACCTTACTCGGATAACTTACCCTAAGCGAGATTCGAATTCACGACCTCTTGAACGTGAGGCAGACACGCTAACCATCACGCTATCGAGGTGGGCAGGATTAATTACCGTTACATTGTTCTGCGGCAGTAAAATGTAGCAGTGTTAAGTACATTATACAGAATGTTTAGCAGAGGGTATAAATTCAGTTATGCATTCCCCACATGAAGGCAATTATTGAAAAGTTCAGTGCAGCATACGTCCGGAACAGCTTGGTTTCTGAGCTATGGTCAACACAAAAAGTTTTTCTACCCGCAGGTAGTTTGTTTTATAGATGTTAAAAGTGTTCACCTCCTTCTTGAGTCGATTTCGTATGGTCGTGCGAACACGATCCCAAATTCCAGGAGTATTGCATATTTCCTCGCAACCTGCCACAATTCGATTCTCAATAGTTTACATGTCAGGCACCGGAGACGAATACACCAACACTTTTAAATGGTCCAACAAGCAGAAATCATACTTCAAATCAGATGAGGTGGTGGCCAAGCCGTTTGGGCCACCTCTACCCATCCATTGATCAGGGTCGGTCTGGGTAACTCAGTTGGTTAGACGCTGGCCTACTGATCCGAAGGTCGGTGTTCAAATCCGACCCAGACCGATGATTTTTAAGTGTGCTTAAAAGCGACAGCTCCATGTCAGCAGATTTACTGACGCGCAGGAGTGCCATCACGCAAGAAGTGAGCTTGTTGATGAATGCTCAGTGGAGTGTCTTCGTGCAACACTTAAATAATCTTCCATTACATATGTCAAACAAAGCTTTGTGCCATTTGAAAATTAATCTCACTATATTCCCTCCATATGTTCGATATCTGTAAAACCGTTTATGGTAGGTAATGGAGCAGAAGCAGATGTGAACACATCTATGCGATGGGCTTACTTCCTGGTGTGACATCTAGAAGATAAAGTATTACAAAACATTTATATTGACCGCACCACACTATATGTTGTGTCAGGCGAAACACACATTCTTCATTTTGCATTAAATATATTACGTAAGGTCAATTTCCTTCCGACATCTGACAGTTTATATGGTTACAAATTACTTCCACATAACAAACTAAAACCTGTTAACCAAAGCACGATTAGGTTTCTGTGAGAATATATGAGTTAGAAAATTTCTCATTTATTGTTGTCCTTTGGGGGAACTGAATGAACACAGGGATATCACATTTTAAGATATAATGGAACTCAATAAAACATATTTTTCGAATACATGTGCTCTTAAACTCGACTTTTAAACCCCTTAGAGATAACTCATGAAAATGGCTACTTTTAACTTGTATTCTTTTAATTTTTGTACTATTATCGTCTTGTTATAGAAGTCCTTAGTTTTTAAAATTGCTATTAATTAGCTAAAAATCTGTGAATTACTCTTTCCTTAATTTAATTGATTAGAAACTGTTACCATCACCAAATTGACATTGAACCGACGGAGGAAAGTAAATTTGCTACACTGAAAGGAAGGATATAAAGGGAAGTATAGAATAAACTGGATTTGCTGGGAAGGAGCAGTCTCTATGTCCTAGGTTAGGATTACTTGATGTACAGCCATGTTATAGCGCGGTTTACACAAGTCGATATTTCCAACATCAGCTTGAGTTTACATGTTATCGTCTGACGGGGAGCCAAATAGTCAGTTTGCTACACCATCCATTTCTTTTTCAGGAACAAATGCAAGTGCGAGTGATTCAAGACACACCCTATTAGTGTGTTCAGTAGACAGTACCATATATAACAGACTATCAAGAAACTCAGGCTATATGTTGGAAGTACGACTTATGTAAACTACACTGCCTAACGACATGGGACGACGTTTTTAGAAGAGTAAACTGGACTACATATGCTATAGCATGAAAATTTAAAATATGTATTTAATTTGCCATAACAATATCTTAAAATATGGCATTTTAATCAAAATCGTTAGAGCCATTTTTGAGAAATGCAAATCCATTTAAAGGGTAGTTCAGGGCAGAGGTATTTTCTTCAAAATCTTTGTATCGCATTGTTAAAATATGTTAAACTTTAATGAGAACTTTGGTTTTTAACTGAGGTTTTATTTTTGAGTTACGGTGTTCATAAGCACACACCCAGATACACATACAGGGACCTTTTCGTAAAACTGTATGTTTTATTCAGAGGGCCTGAAAACATCTACTTTTGGTACAATCTCAACATCGAAATTTTGGGTTGAATATAATAGGTAGTTTCCCTGCCTACTATAAAGGGTACAGGATAAATGATACAGACAGAGAGGACACCTCGCTCACTTCGACCTACCAGAGCTATTGTGACTACCCCAGGAGGCAGGGATGAAATGAGGGAACCGAAGGTTCCACACAGGGTCGCAGTTAGGCAGGACACAGAAGTCCCTAACAAGTGCTGAGATCTCTTCATCCCGGCGCCAGGCCTCACCAAGCAGTCATCACACAGTGGTTTCGGAATCGCATTGAGCGTCCCCCCCCCCCGCCCAAAGGAGGACAAGGCCGATCAAACGCCACCTACCACCGAGAACAGCAGTTAGCATGCGCAATCATCCGCGCCATCTGCCCGGCACTGCCAACTCTAAACGCCTGAAAGTACACCTGAAAGATGTAACTAAAAACTATAAAGGTAGCATTGAGTCTAGCATTTCTAGATTGGTGTGTAAGCCTTGCGGAAGAAAAAGCAGCACTTGGAGACGGGCCACTTGTTTTGTGTACACACATCCTTTTCTTCACCCCATTAGAGCGAATCTCAAGATCTAATAACCTTTAACAAGCATGCTGTCTGCACACAAAGATAGACCGATAAACACATTACATTTACACTAGCTTTGAGGAAGGAAGAATTGGTGTCATCACTCACGCTCCATTTGACCCGAATTGCCGGAGCAGAAGATAGTGTTGGGGCACACCTAACGCTAAGTATTCACTGGAGCATCACAAGAGAGCAAACATTGACTCAGGTCTCCCTCGGCAAGAGTTGTTTGCTCACTAACCTTGTCTCGGGAAGAAAAGAAAGGCATGATGAGAAAGGAGGAATACATTAAAGCTGGCTGACTTAAGAGAAGAAGATCTGACCCAAGCTTTCCGTCTATTTCTTTGCTGGCGGAAAAATTGCTCTGACACACGAAGACTAGTTCTCTCATTACTAACGGCGTAACCAGCTGTCACAGAGATGTTCTTGCTTCGAGCAGTAGTAACTCAGGATTTACTCTTTGAGCACACGCTTTCAGAAGCTCTGCAGTCTTTATTTCATTTTTATGGAAACATTCCTAAATTACTTTCTCAGAATAAGAAATAAAAACTACAATACGAAGCACTGTGACATAGAGAAGTACAAGCCATGACCCACTGACAGTAGACGGTAAACATACAACTAAACACTCTGATGGCAGCAATCATGAGTTTTCCACTCTTATTGTTTATTATTATTTGCCTCTGGAGCGGAGGACCCGGGTTCAATCCCCGGTACCGGCGTGGGATTTTTCCCCCGCTGGGAGGTTTGGTACGGGGTGCACTTAGCCTCATTAGGGCCAACTGAGGAGCTATCCTGATAGAAAGCTAGCGTCCCTAAAAGGTTAAGTAGTCCCTTATGGTGGGGGGAGCAGGCGTGCTGACTCACGCCACCCCCAACCTGCACTCCTCCGTGGCCTTGGCTGCGACTGGAGGACGCAGCGACCGGCCGATGAGGGTAACCTCTGCATAGAGGAGACGCCCTAGGGATTATAATTTATTATTATTGCTATTCCATAAAAATATTCACATGAAATGCTTTGTTTACTTCTGGTACTTAGTCTGGTACTGTATACCCAGGACAAGAAGGCAAGTCTTAGGAATGTGCAACGTAATCAGTTTTTGCTTCCCGCACGGTGTTTATGCTTAGTTTCCGAGTTTGACAAGGATGCTAGGTTCGTTTAAAATACACAGTGTTGTCACATAGCTCACCCATAGCTAGAAGTCCAATTACCTCCCTTGTTTCACTGTGAATACTTCGTCCTTTCTTTCGAACTGCAGCCATATGCAAATATTAAGCCAAGAATAAAACTAACAAAATATGAGTATATAACTGTAGTGCCGTTGTGCGTGTTAGCAGCGAGAGCCAAATAATGCACAATACTAAAAAAAAAACTAAAAAAAAAAAAAAAAAAAAAAAAAAAAAAAAAAAAAAAAAAAAAAAACTCTGCACCTATCTCTGTAGTACTGCAAAGCGCATTAGATCTGGCAACGTGGGTGACTCATATGGATTCTCATACACTCATTTCCTAGTAAACAGATCCACTACCGGAGCAGATTAACAATTCAAGCCCCGTCTGCCCATCATTCCCCTCTAGCCTTCTTGTCGTGGGCATACAGTACTCCGATAAGCTTTCAACACAATTGTGCATATCCATATAAGAAGGATACAGTAGGCAAAAGCGAGTCACATTTTGGAAACCATAAGTGTTTAAAAATTCAACCCAGTAACAAGGAATATCTTGGAAACGATCAAACTAATATTTTTTGTTTAGAGTGTGTATGATGAATACTTTAACGATATCTACCTTTTTACACAGAAAGATTTTGTTTATGTTTTAGGGTTTACCAGTTATATTAACATCATTCACAATAAAGAAGACTTCACACTCTGTGCCAGAAAATTCAATATATAATTTTATTTGCGGCGCAAATGTTTTAATGATCTACATTTTTGTGTAGTAAGATTTGGTCTCTCTCTTATAGCTTACCAGCTAGGCAGAAGTCATTCAGAGTAAACAGGACTACGTGGGCTACAGCCAGAAAATTCAAGATATACATTTCATTTGCCATAAAAATAGCTTAAACATATGACATTTTAATCAAAATTGATAGAGCCAGTTTTGAGAAAATCAAACTTTTCGAATAATTTTCTATGTAAGGGGCAGTTTAGGGTGGAGCAATTTTCTTCAAAATCTTCGTGTCACATCCTTAAAAGACGTTAAACTTGATGACTTTGGTTTTTGAGTTATGCTGCCAAGAGGCTGACACACGCACGCACGCACGCACGCACACACACACACACACACACACACACAAACACATACATACAGATAGACACAGGCACAAAACTTTTTCTAAGAATGCTTTTCTATATTCAGAGGGCTTCAAAACATATTTCTGGTGAAATCTCATCTAATTTTTGGATGCGACACAATACTTCATCTGCTATTTGTAGTAGAGAAAGTAAAAATGAACGATCCACGTTTGATTGCTGGTGCTTCAGTTTCACAGGATTAAACATAGCTTGGGCTGAATGTCCCTTGTGTAAAAGTATTTAGACCGTTTTCATGCAAACATGTTCCTAAAGCATGGCCTGCATGGTTTCATATTGTAAGCAGTTTGATTCCTCAGTGTCGTAAGCACAGGCAAACTCTAGCTTGTCATTTAGAAGCAGGGAAAAGTTTACTTCCGGCCCTTAGCACAAATTAAGTCTTTCTGCGAAATGCTACACATACACTTGTGAAAGCGCGATAATTCAACGTAATTGAAGATACCTAAGCACGCAAAGGATATTGTCACGGCACTGGAGGAAGAAATGCTATCCTGCTTTGACTATAAGATTCTTAGCAGCAGCAAAGGTCAAAACAAATTGTCTGACTGCTGAAGCTAAGGTCTGCAATATGAACTTAAAGCAAGATATACGTTTCAAAGGAAAGATAAAACTACCAGGCAACAAAGCAAATGTAGTTTAAACAAAGAAAGAAGTACCCTAAGAAGAAATTTCTGGTGTACAGGTAGCGATTCACTACCAAGTCCCCGGGTTAAATCCCAGTTCAGTGATTTAACTGAACCCATTTTTACTTTCTCTACTAGGATAGTAATTAGAAGTATTGTATTCGACCCAAAATTTTGATGTCGAGGTTTCACCGAAAATGCGTTTTGAGGCTCTCTTAATACAGTTTTAGAAAAAGGTGCGTGCGTATCTGTGTGTCTGTGTATGTGTCTCTCTTTCCCTATCTGTGAACAGCATTACTCGAAAACGAAAAGTTGATTAAAAACCAAAGTTGGTATTTAAGTTTAACCTTCCACTGGTCGCTAAGGCCTGGAAGACCCCTACATTTATGTAAACGTTCTAGTTTAGCTTGACTAGGACACCTTACTCGACTGTTTGGCAGAGCGACAACCTAATCTGCTTATTTTTTTAGCTCCAAGAATGACTAATCGGCAGAGGTCGCAGAGGTCAACCAAACTCTGCGTCTACTCTCATTGCATATTGCAATATTATTATTACTATTACTGTTATTATTATTATTATTATTATTATTATTATTATTATTATTATTATTATTATTATTATTATTATTATTATTATTATTATTATTATTATTATTATTATTATTATTATTATTATTATTATTATTATTATTATTACTACTATTACTGTTACTATTATTATTATTATTACTATTATTATTACTATTATTATTATTATTATTATTATTATTATTATTATTATTATTATTATTATTATTATTATTATTATTATTATTATTATTATTATTATTATTATTATTATTATTATTATTATTATTATTATTATTATTATTATTATTACTATTACTGTTATTATTATTATTATTACTATTACTGTTATTATTATTATTACTATTACTATTACTATTACTAATATTACTATTACTATTACTATTATTACTGTTATTATTACTATTATTATTACTGTTATTATTACTATTATTATTACTATTATTATTACTATTATTATTACTATTACTATTATTATTATTATTATTATTATTATTATTATTATTATTATTATTATTATTATTATTATTATTATTATTATTATTATTATTATTAGTCTGATTCTTATTATTAACAATACATTTCAAATTACAAGCGGTATATCTCAACATCGCATCCATGTAGTGCAGTTCAAATTATAATATATAGTGTACTCATACTACGCTTTATTTATCTTTGCACGTACAAGAAAATCTGCATAAGATAATTTCTGGAAATGTTTATCTCAACTAACAGGAAGATGATAGAAAAATAGAGTTTCCAAGAACAGGTAGTACAACAGTAGAGAAACTCATGTGAGCGGAACACATCAGATTTTTCTCCATGGTTTTCATTTAGGCTGAAAGGCGAGTTTTTGATAGCTGCACCATAGGGATCCTTGGCTCATTCGGGCATGGGATCCCTTTCAACGTTAGCATTCCTTCTTTGTCCAATATATTCGTTCCAAAGAGGTGCATCAGCAGTTTGCGAAAATCACCTTGTTTCGTGATACCCACAGCTGTGATGTTAAGCGCGTAGTATTGAGAATTTTTCTTTCCTTGAGTGGTAGTGCTGTGTAAACTCAACAGAAGCTTTGGTATGACGAATAGGTGGACATAGGACTAAAACCACCAAGACTGTGAAAACCGAGGCTACTGTAACCCAAAGGTGCGCAATGCCAGTGTAACCCTTCGAACGTTGAGCAGCACAGGAAAAAATTGGTCAACCTTTGGTGACACGAGCACAAAAAGTACATACACACAGCCCTGTTTATACATACCTGGCCTAATGGCCAAGACCAATCATTGAATGCCAAATTAGTGCAACTTTTGATTGCCTGTGCGAGTGACAAATATTCTCCACAACCCAAAGGATGACACCTGCTGAAAATTACTGAGTTACTCAAACGCAATCCAAGAACTGAAGTGGTACATTCTCCACAAGGTATGTTATTTACACCTAAATAAAAAAAAAAACAAATAAAAAAAAAACAAAAAAAAACGGTATTATTTCTAGTGAAATGAAATAAATACCGTCCAGAGAAACCATCACAACACAAAAGTCTCACGAGCAAATGGTACACACTTAGATGGCAAAATGTAGCAACTCAGAACACAATCGCAGCACTACGCACATCGGTCCCCTATAGCTAAAATCAGTCATCAAAAATTTAGCAACAGGTAAATTCTTGGACCAAGATGGAATTATAAATGAGGAGGTTAAAGTCCTCACAAAGAAAACAAGCGCAACTTACACAACTATACAATGTATGTCTTAAGATATACTATTTTCTTCAGGAATGGAAAGAAACAAACATTGTAATGACAATTAAACCCGAGAAAAATTCTCCGGAAGCAAACAACTACAATCCCATAACTCTTCTCTTTGAGACAACGTTTTTGAAAAGTTACTATGGCAGCGCATGTAAACCATGACATCTACAAACATAGCTCTTCCAGAGTGGCAGTTTGGTTTCCGGAAACGAAATTTGACGCAGCTGCAGCTACTGAAATGTATTGATGAAGTAGCGACTAAATTGAATGACAATGCAGGCACTTTGGACACAGAGGCAGCCTTCGACAAGCGCTGGCACATTGGATTAGTATACCAACTTTATCATGGACAGTCGTACTTACCATTCATACACAGCTACCTTGAATAACACTGCTTTAATGCCCAGGTAGATACTGCCAGCACACGTCACTACCAAATGGCAACAGATGTTCCACAAGACGCTATACTGGCCCCACATCTATACACCTGATATCACCAAATATCGCAAATGTCACTCTGTCATGTTCGTAGACGACAATGCACTTTTTAACACCATTATAACCCCAAAATGGTGTCCTAGAACTTCAATACTGCATGGATATTTTCTTAAACTGCGCTGACGTTGGAAAATCAAAATGAATTAAGAAAAATGTCAAATAATAGTATTCTCAAAATCCTGTATAAAACCCAAAATAGAAATTACTGCAGCAGGACAAAAACTGTAGCGTCGTTATGATGCGAAATATCTTGGAATAACCATCTACGAAAAGTAAACTTGAATAGAAATATGCAACAAATCGCTGATAAAGGAAAGAAATAAGAGCAAACATTTGTAGCAAAATCTTCCGCGACCACACAGTTCAAAACAAATGAAAACAATCTGCTACAAATCCTTCCTCTACGCGTGCAATGGCATGGACAAATTTTGTCATTGTAGCATTAAAAAACTTCAATATGTGCAAAAAGCTACTCTAAAAATACTCAGAGCTCTATCTTGATATCATCAACTAGGATCAGCGAGAAATTACAAATTAGGTCTGTACAGGAAACAGTTTTTGATGATAGAGGGAAGTTGCTATGGAATCCAGTCGTGAGAAATATGGGCACTGGCGAATCACGCCATTGAAAGCAGATCAGAGAGAAAAAGTGTTAATTAAAAACTCAGGACTGTACATATGGCAAGCCAAACTGTACAGTTAAGACGGAGAAATTAAGTGGGGACATAATTGCATCTTGTAAAGTATAAGAATTTGAACAATAGTTCAAACCAGTTCTAAACCAGCGAATGACAGCAAACAATACCTAAATAAGCTGATCTTGCAGGTCACAGATTTATAAGTATATGGAATTAAAAACGAACAACCATGTAAAAGCATTGCTAATTATAAGAATATATAAAATTCACCAATAAGGCTGAGGGATTGTTACACCCACAGGGCAACCACAGCGAATAAAGACAAAGGGAAAGATGCCTTCATCTATTCCATAAACATCTAACATAGAATACAAAAACGCTGTTGTGCGTTTTACGACCATTATCATAAATCATAACTGCCATGTACATAACTAAAATTTGTTATGAAATTGACAAGTTAACAGATATTAACTGAATTCTAAATTACCATTAGCATCATCACATCACAGATTACGTTTGTAATACCACAAGAGGAATAACTGGACTAAAGACATTAATATGATGCAGTAAATCTCCACAACTTCTAATTAATTGTTTCATCATGTTCTTTTGAGTGAAACATTTTCAGAAATTTTTTTCAGAATGCGTAATACAGAATGGGTTTTCTCTCATTCCCTCAGGTCTTTCAACCTTACGTTGGAGGCAAACTTTCTTTGATATCACTTTATTGCGCAATATTTTCTATAGGTCTTGATCATTTCTCAGTAAAGCTTTATGCATAACAGTCGTGATAAAATCTATATAGGTATATCGAAAATTCCTAGCAAACGGTATATGTATTTGCTTTCGATCGCCCATTCTTAGAGAGAGACTGATTCTAAAGATGATTTACTTCAAATACTCGTAAAATTATATGTATTTATTGCCTGTAGGGCCAAAGCGTTTTTCTAAAGAGCTACACGATAGGACCTAATAACTAAAAAAGGAAGATAAATATTGGGGTCCATTTAATTCATATGTTAATAATTTTATTTTTAATTGCATATTTAGACGATGGTGTAAAGCTTGACATCAAGCATAAACACCACTATATCAATCATTGTTAAAAGAGAATGTATGTAATTTTCCTCCAAATTTTGCTACTTATGGACTCCTGATATACATTAATGCTTTCATATTGCTGAGAGAGGGAGAGAGAGAGAAAGAGGGAGAGAGAGACAGCGAGGCTGATGCATCTAATTTATCATGTAATACTCAAACTTTATTCCTTGAAAATATTTCAACATTTTTGTTTAAAAAAATATCTGGTGGTATAAAGCTTATGAATGGAAAAACTTAGTGAACAAAATCCTTGCCCTTTGAATATATTTCTTGGTGGTTACATTAATTTGTAGTAATCGTTATCTGTCCGAATTTACTAAGAACAGTGAAAATGTAGTCAAAAGAGGTTACGTAAAAGAAACCATAAGATCTAAAAAGGCTTAAAAAGTACCAATAGGCCAGGGAAGCCCGAAAATGAAATGAACAAATAAAAGTCACCATTTTCTGACCGAATATGACTCGTGTTGGCCTCATCTTCACATACTCGAAAAGAAAAGGACTTTTCCTCAACTTCCGATTCTTACTTTTAACTAAATTGATACACAATTATTCTATTCTACAAACAGCATACAAAAGCCCAAGCCCACGCCAATAGAACCACGAGCGCCAAGACCATGACTTTTATACCGACTTTTTGTAATTGGTAATACATGGTATTTACTTTCCCTCTGGTGGAATAAAGCACTCCCAACCTGAATAACGTTAGTAAATAACTCATCTCACTGCGGAGATATTTTCTTGCGTATGGAAAATAAAAATAAAACATATTTCAGTATGGTTGGCTTATAGAGATTGCTGAAACGAAATTTGTAACATGTTTACATTCCGGATTTAAAAATATTTACCACTACTAGCTGCACCACAAAGAAAACCCTTAATGTACCCTAACAATCCATAGAAAATGTTTAAGAAACTTACGTATCGGCAAGAGTTCAATCCGAGAGTTACAAGTGGTGTTAACGAATCGACTTGGCAACGGTTCCAGGCCGCTACGGGACGAAGAGAGGGTGAGAGGGTAGGTTTTTCCTCTCGTTATATCGACATCTGTAAGCTGCCATTTCCCCTCTCCCGCGCTTGTTTTTCACTTTATCTTCTATCTGCTTCCTCCTCTCTCTATGAACCGGTCTCTTTTCTCACATTTCCGCACATCTTCCTGCCAATACAGCCCTTCCTTCTAGCAAGAAGGAGAGAACCAAAAGGGTTTAGACAAGGAGAACCATCTGCAGACGACGAAGCTAATGAGATGAGCAGAAGAGAACTAGAAGCCAGCTGTTGATATCCTCTGATCGATTCTGGAGGGAGGCAGACGCAGCTGCTACTTGCTAAATGTGGGGGTAGGAAAAGTGCTAAGGGGGAAAAAGTCGCGGCTGTTGGCAGCAGTGTTGTAAGTAAAAACTCCAGTTCTAGGAAGGTGGTGTATTTTAAGCCCTAAGTTTCCTTGAACAAATTAAACTCTAAAAATGCTGCAGTTAGATGCGTCTATTGGAACTAAAAGTTATACAACAATATAGTTTGTTACTCTAACGTTCCAAAAATCACATTGTTGCAATCTTATTTGGGAGGCTTTCTATAGAATCTGTATTTTGTGTTAGCCATGCTGATTTAAACTTCAGGAAAGGCTTGGTTATTTCCCCATCATGGTCTCCATCTTCTTTGTAGAATTAAAATCTGAATATAGTCTGACAAAACGGCAAAATCCAGTCCGGTTACTTTTCTATTACTTTATTGTATTCTAAAATTTTACCATAAGTACATGTTTTCTTCTCGTCGTTAACACGATCTTTCGTGCTATCCCGTCTCACAACTCTTACTTTTCGTAACATAGCCCAGTCTTTTTAGTGTCTTTTTTTCACTTCCTCTGCCTCTCATGCACTAATTGCAACGATGTGATCACTCGCGATGCTCGTTGAATCTTATTACGACGTGCCAACACGCAAAGCTGTCTGACACTGACACACTGACTGACTCGTGTCTGCGCCTGTAACCCTCTCTATTTTTTTTTTCTTTTTGGGGAGGGGGAAAATGTTGTTACGAGACCCCAAGTTACTGTAGGAGTTGCAACTGAAGATGGTCATACCTACTAAAGAATCCCTATCCACCGGAGTAGGAAGGTAAAAGCCTGAAACGGTACAGCCTGTAGCACCCCGCATTCAGTGGTGAGAAATAGGGCTGGTTCGCAATGCGTAATCCGGCCTCCTGGTATACTGGGGATGGCATCACAAGGAGCTTCCTCGAGTTCCACACACACGCAGCTAGAAGTCTCGAGAACGTTCCCAAAACCCTCTTTGTTTAGGCCGTCTTGATTGTTGACAGACGCGTACACGCATCCATTCTTTGTTGTGTTTCGAATCAACGTCACAATACGAATTAATTAAACATCTAACTACTTTTTATACACAAGGCACAGGACAGAGTTAAAAACTTATCAAAGTTGAAATATAAGTGTCGGTGGAATCTGATAATCTACAAAATGTAATGCCACAATTCCAGGAGAATCCACAAGAAAACTCTAAGAAAACCTTTTGATTGTTGCCAAACATGAGTGATCATTACATCATATTGTTAGACACATTATTAGGAGGTGAGTAAACGTCGAGTATATTAAAGCATGAGTAAGTTGTAAGAGAAGTAATTTTTCCTATATTACTCTTTTTCTATTCAAGGCTAAGGAAGGTATTAACTATATTTACAGATGTACGGACACATGGTCGAACTTCGTACCGTGAAATTGTACAAAAATAGAGACACACGTGAAACTTAATCCAGTGATGTTTAAAAAAATATATGACAGAGAAAATTATGTTTCTATTAATCTCTGTGTGTATTTACATCCTCCTTTTTTGACACTATCTTGAATTTTTGCTAATTTTACTGCCCATCGAGGTAGGGATTCTCATTACTTGGCAAGTACATTTCTTTTTTAGTAATTCCTATTTATCGCCTTTCCCTTTACGTATTTTCCAGAGGTTTGCAGTGTCCCTAATCCAACAGCTGAGCTGCTCGTCCCAAGGGGTGAGCTACAGTTTGCTGTAGAGAAGACGGGAAGGAGAAGGGGAACTCTAAGCCCCTGGTCGTTTTGGAAAATGGGAAGGTTCGACTCGACAATAATTCCAAAAACTGGCTGAAAGGGCCATGCTTGTTGGGTTTTGCAACAGGGATGTTGCCTGGTACAAGAAACAAGATCCCTACCGTCCTTCAGCATATTAGCATCTTATTGACTGGTGGGATTAATAATGTTATAAAGAAATAAGGAGATATAAAAATGTTCCGTATGTTAAAACTAATGCATAATATAAGAAGCATGAGTTGTTAGGAAAGAAGTTAATAGCTAATCAAGTTTCATGTTAAGGAGAAGCAATTAGTTAAGTCAGAGTAGCTAAGACAACCTGGGAATACGGTGAAATCAAGTTAAGAAGAAAACTTTTAGCTCTGCGGCTCTGAAAATTAGACGGCAAATAGCAGCTTAGAACATTGCAAGTCACAGAGGAAAACCTGTATTTCAAATGTGAATAGGAAGCTTAGGTTTGGCAAAGTATGATGTACTTTGATGGGGTAGTCATGAAGTAGGCAGGACTTACGTTGATAAAAAGCGTGTATTTGTAAAATTCGCTTCTTTCTTTTTGAGTATTTTGTAGCTTACAGAAACATTTTACTGTGAACTATTATCGGCAGTTCCTAGTGCCTAAAGAGCGCGCTCAGGTTATACACACTGTAGTGTGCTGATCGCACTTATTTTGTTTTATGGAGGCACCTCCTTTGTTTCGCAACTCTCGCTTTCCCCGCTGGGTTGCGCTACTGTCTTCCTATGGGTTGCCTCTCGGTCTGACAGTGAGACGGCAGTCGGAGTGCTCCTTTCGCGCCGTGCGGGGTAAGTTGTTTGGCTTTAACTAGGGCTCAGGGTCCACGCGAAACATTTAGGCTTTCAGATAGGCTGAAGACTGCCCGACTCCTCGCTTGAGAGGGAATTGACTGGGGGTTATGCAAATTGCTTTGTTTTACCTGTATTTCTGTTGTGTTTCGACTTCCATTTCTGTATAAATTATTGATCCATAAAGGTTGTAGTTCTCGGAATTTTTAGTGCTCTCTTCTTTTCAGTTCCTCCCCCCCCCCTTTCTCACGATTGTACCTAAGCCCCTATGGTACAAGAATGGTAGCAGAGCATGGTTGTCTTATGGTCGAGTGGGGCAGTTAAATTGAGCATTGGGTTATTGTTTTGATTAACCATGTCGAGTGACTTTCAGCTGTTGCGTAAGAATGAAATACTATTTGAGTTGGGGATTCGTGGACGTGATGATTTGTCGTCGGCAGACGTTCCGGCCCTATTAGACGCACTTCGTGGCGTGAAGGATAACGATTATGTTGTGTTGCCGGACAAACATTTATTGGTAACTGAATCACCGTCATTATGTGAGGCCGCACGGCTGGAATTTGAAGAGTTGTTCTCCGAGTTGAGTAATATCTCGGGGTTTTCGAAAGCGCAGGTGAGGCGTTTGACAGCCAGGATCTTGCATTATGTGCAGCGGATTGAATATTTCCAAAAATATTGTCCTAAGGTTAAGTTCGGGGTTGACTTAGCCGAGCTGAAGGGACAGTTTAGGAGATATTTAGAAGTGCTTGCTCAGAAAGGGGATCGGGCCGAGTCGACTACTGTCACACCAACTGTGACGTCTCAAATGTCGGCCTTTAAACCGCTAAAGTTACTTCATCCCTTACAACAGTTGGTTGAACCTTATCAAGTCTTTAAGGTTGTTGATGTTCTTACAGCTCTTGAATTTCTGAAGTTCCTGGTAAGAGCTAAGGATTGCGCTGAATTATGCGAAGTTCCCGGTTTGCAGCTGCTTGAAGTAGTGATGTCAAAAGGGGGTGACGCGGTGCGCAGTATAATTGGGCGTATTAAGGGATGTGTTGATCCAGTCTCTGAATTACATGACAGTGTATTGAAGTGTTTCGTTCCTCGTCGGGAGCTACATACATTAATTCAAGGTCATTATTTGAAACCCCAGGGATCAGGAGAGCCTTTCTTCGAGTACATTAGCAGGGTTAAGTTGTTTGCGCGTATACTACGGTTGCCAGATAGCGAACGGCAGATCTGTGACGTCATTATTACGGGGTTGACCCCGGAGGTACGTTCTCTTTTGGTATTTAGCTCTTGTCCTGCTACGTTTAAAGATTTAGAGGGGCTATTGCCGATCTTGGCAGAGTATGAGGCGTCAAATGCGGCACGAAACCGCGAATCATTGCAAGTGCCTCTGCATGGTGTTCGATTTGAGCCGCGGCAGACTAACCGAGGAGATTTGGCTCGAGATAGTTTTCGCTCGCCAGGGTCTTGTTTTAGATGTGGTTCTCCCGAGCATTTGGTTAGACAATGCACGGTGGCCAGGAAGCGTGGTGGCGTTTTACTACCCGTGGGGGTAGATGGTCAAAGGCGCCAAGATTGACAACGAGCTCCTTGCGGAATTTCTGCCTGTTGTCGGATATTCCGTCGGATAATAGCCAAGCCCTT
Organism: Tenodera sinensis; assembly: GCA_030765045.1. Classification (NCBI taxonomy): domain Eukaryota; kingdom Metazoa; phylum Arthropoda; class Insecta; order Mantodea; family Mantidae; genus Tenodera; species Tenodera sinensis. The sequence goes on along the minus strand of CM060966.1, from coordinate 102,712,261 downwards.
TAATTTGAAGCCGACAGTACAGGTGACTGTTGGGAAACGACAGTTAATCGCTCTCTTGGACTCGGGGAGTTCCTGCTCTTTGGTACACGAGGAGTTTTATTATACCTATCTTGGTAAATTCTCGGCCAAACCGCGACAGTGTAGCGTTGGGTGCGTGTCTGTAAATGGTCATAAATTTCAGGTAAATGCCAAGGTTCTGTTGACCATACGTATTTCGCGTTTTACATGGAAACACTATTTCTATCTTCTGCCGGACCTGCCATTTCAACTGATTTTAGGCTCGGACTTTATGACTAGAGTCGGCCTAAGGCTTGATTTTCGGGATGGGGAAATCACCTTTGCATTTGCCCCTTCCGAACGAGTTGCATTTCAGTGCGGTCAAGTCATCAACAAACCACCTTTGGAGGAGAGTGGCGGGCTACGTCACCATATATGCGACGTCAGCAATGCTTTCCCCCATTTGACAGAAGAGCAGGGCCGTTCGCTGGAACAACTCTGTGCGAACCATGGGTCATTGTTTGCTGACCGTTTAGGAGTAACAAATTTGGTGGAGTATGATATACAACTAACAGACGACACCCCTGTGAAGTTACCACCCTATCGTGTCACCCCACCTAAAATGGCTATTCTTCGTAAAAAGATCGACGAAATGTTACGAAAGGGAGTGATCAGGCCGTCCACGTCTGCTTATAGTAGTCCAGTATTTCTGGTCCCTAAGGGCGAGGACGATTTCAGGGTAGTGGTGGACTACCGGCACTTGAATAAAAAGATAAAGATCGAGGCCCAACCAATGCCACATCTAAATTCGGCAGCGCATTATTTTGCGGGTGCCAAAGTATTTACTAGTTTGGATTTGAATAGCGCCTACTACCAAGTGCCCTTATCGGAGTCGTCTAAGCCACTAACGGCTTTTGCTGTCCCATGGAGGCTTTATGAATTTCAACGACTACCCTTCGGCATTGCTACTGGAGCTCAGGTGTTGTCGCGGTTATTAGACGAAATATTTTCGGACATCAAGTTTAAATATGTGTATCACTATCTAGATGACGTGGTTGTCTACTCGCCCGACTTTGAAACCCATTGCCAACATTTAGCGGAGGTCTTTGACCGGCTCGAGCGCGCAGGCCTTACCTTGCGCAAAGAGAAGTGTAACTTTGCTGCGGGACAGATTTCTTTCTTAGGTCATATTGTATCTCCGGCTGGTATAACGATTGATCCGGAGCGCACCAAAGTTCTACGTAACTTTCCTCCCCCTAAAACCGTAAAGGCATTGGCCAGGTACGTGGGCATGGTGAACTTTTTCAGCAAGTTTATTCCGCATTTTGCAGCGCGGGCGGAACCATTGAACCGTCTTCAGCGGAAGGGAACGCCGTTTAAGTGGGGTGAGGAACAGCAGCAGGCCTTTGAAGACCTTAAACAGGCCATAATGAATCCCCCGGTGTTGGCTTTCCCTGATTTTTCACGTAGATTTATCCTTCAGACCGATGCAAGCAGGGGATCGGTGGCTGCTGTGTTACTTCAGGATTTTCCTATGGGGCGTAGGGTTATTGGGTATAGTTCACGTACCCTTACTCCAGCCGAGCGGAAGTATTCAGTTTACGAACTTGAAACTTTGGCTGTGGTATTTGGCTTAGAAAAATACCGCGAATATCTGGAGCATGTTGAGTTTACTCTTGAGTGCGATAACCAGGCGCTAACGTGGTCGTTGGCCTCACCGCGATCTACAGGCAGGTTAGCGCGTTGGGGCGTACGCATTTCAGCTTTTAAGTTTGTCCCGATACATATACGTAGTTCAGAAAATTGTGTGGCTGATGCCTTAACGAGAGTATTCGAAGAACCAAGAGAATGTAAACGCGGAAAGGAAAATGTTTTAGCCGTCTGTGAATTTCCGGAGTTGTTCGAGGGTTTGCACACACATCAGAGGAAAGATCCGGATCTGCAGGCCCTTATTGATCGGCTTGAGGCTGGCGAGGTTGTTACCCCTTATTGTTTGAAGGAGGGTGTTTTGATGACCCAGCCTACCTTCGACGGCAAGAACAAGGTTGTTTTGCCACGCGCCTTAATTTCCATGGTGTTTGAATATTTCCATTCATCTCCTGTAGGCGGGCATTTGGGAATAGCCAAGACCAAAGACAAGATTCGGGAATATTTTGTGTGGCCGGGCATGAATAAAGAAATTGCTTCCCGAGTTAGACAGTGTCAACTTTGTGCAATGGCGAAACCCGCGCAATGTACAGTATGGAAAGGTTTAGCATCGGAGGTGGCAAGTAGACCCCTGGAAAAATTATTTGTGGACTTTGTCGGTCCTTTTCCTCGTTCAGTCCAGGGGAATACGTATGCATTAGTCATAGTAGATTCGTTTAGTAAGTTTGTATGGATGTCGGCCTTACCGAAAGCGAATACACGAGGGGTAGTCAAGGTTCTCTCTTCAGTATTTGCGGCTTTTGGAGCCCCTCGTTATTTGGTAACAGACAACGCCACTCAATTTACTTCTTTCGCCTTTAGGAATTTCTGTTTTAGTTGGGGCATTAAAACCATAACTACCACCCCTTATTACCCCCGTCCTTCCCATGCCGAAAGATTTAACAGGAACCTCAAATCAGCATTAATAGCCTTTCATCATGATAATCATACTAAGTGGGACACTAATTTGTCTCGGTTGCAGTTGGCGTTTAATTCGGCTCGACACGAATCACATGGCGTTACCCCTCATCAGCTTATGTTAGCCTATATACCTAACTCTCCGCTGTCTAACCTTTGGCGTTTGGACGATTTGCTTCCCCAGAATATTACTCGCGAGGAAATATGTAGAGTATGGAAGGCCGCTTTTCGGAATTTGAAGAAGTCACTTGCCCAGGTAAAGAAGCGGTATGATGAAAATAAACGGCCTTCACCTTATGCCGTTGGCCAGAAAGTACTGTGTAAGCTGTACACTCAATCTTCTAAGCGAAATGCTTATGCAGCGAAGTTGGCTCCTAGATACGTAGGGCCGTACGAGATTATAAGTATCTTCAAAAATGTTTCTGTGCGCTTAAGGGACCTCCGCACGGGCCAAGAAAGGAGAGCTCACGTCTCGCAATTGAAACCCTTCCAGTAGTTTGGTATCTGTTTTCCTATGTGTATGGGTTTCCTTTGTTTACTCCTGTATGTTTATGTTGTGAATAAAGTGTTTGTTTGGAATGTGGGTGTTTGTTTATGTTGGAGCGTGCCATGTGTGCGCCGGGCTGTATACCTCTACGGCGCTCCTGTAGTTAGTTTCTGCCGGGCGTGTGGAGTCGGCATTGTGTAGATTTGTTTTCGTGTGTCTTTGTATGGAAGCGGTGTGAGGTGTTTGGTGTGGTATGTTTGGGGAGTATTTGTGGGATGTTTGCTGCGTGCTTGCGGTGTGTGTCTTGTGTAGTAATTATCTGTATTTCGTGTTTGTACTCTTGTGTTGTCTGGCCAGTAGGGATTTTGTTTTATGCGCATTTATTTATACAAGGCCTTGTTTATTTTGTTTAACTTGTATATATATTGTTTATATATATATTGTTTATATATATATATATTGTTTAGCTTCTTTTAAATTGTCATTTGGAAGAAATTATATTTAAGGTTATTCAAGTTCGTTTAAATTGTTCTTATATTGTTATGTTCATTAAACAGTTTGTGGTAGGTTATCACGCTTGTTGATTATAAATTGATTCAATTTTTTTAATTTTTTGCTATTTATGTATTTGATGTCATCCACAGTTCTGTAAAAATACTGTCATTCATTCAGTTTGATCTACCCTGAGATGTTATTTTGGGGCAGCAGCCTATTTGAAGCCTGCGTTTTGTTCCCTTTCTGTTGGGTTTGTTCCGTGTTACAGCCTCGCCAGCTCCTGTTCGTAACCTGTCCAGAAAGCACCTAACCACCGCAGTTTGGCATTGTGTAATGTTAAGCCTGGCTGTTACCATCTATTTGGAGTGTTACTGCAGCAGTAAGGTCCGCAATGGAGATTTCTGGAGGCCAGGGAGGTGACGATGGAATATGAAGGGGCTTGTATGTGGCCCACGTTTTGGGTTTTGGACTTTCCCAACGCCTGATTGCAACGAGAGGGCATCCACAGGCTCAAACCCAGAATTTGTTAATTCTCTGGAACAACGAGGGATCGGTACGCCCAACGAGCTGTGCATCGTCTCTCCCGTCCTGGAAAAACAGAATTGTGCTCTCTGATGTGACAGTGGCCAGTGATTTGTAGTGACAGTGTTTGGTGCCAGTGCTTTCACAGTGACCTGTACAATGACCGGGCGGTGTAAGGTGTGTCCTTCCTAATATGATACTTCTCATACAATATCAGTCTGTTCCTTTCCAGAATGGCGAGTGCGTGTTGTCAGATGGGGGCGGGAGTACTGTGCTGATCGCACTTATTTTGTTTTATGGAGGCACCTCCTTTGTTTCGCAACTCTCGCTTTCCCCGCTGGGTTGCGCTACTGTCTTCCTATGGGTTGCCTCTCGGTCTGACAGTGAGACGGCAGTCGGAGTGCTCCTTTCGCGCCGTGCGGGGTAAGTTGTTTGGCTTTAACTAGGGCTCAGGGTCCACGCGAAACATTTAGGCTTTCAGATAGGCTGAAGACTGCCCGACTCCTCGCTTGAGAGGGAATTGACTGGGGGTTATGCAAATTGCTTTGTTTTACCTGTATTTCTGTTGTGTTTCGACTTCCATTTCTGTATAAATTATTGATCCATAAAGGTTGTAGTTCTCGGAATTTTTAGTGCTCTCTTCTTTTCAGTTCCTCCCCCCCCCCTTTCTCACGATTGTACCTAAGCCCCTATGGTACAGTAGCCACATGAAGATTCCGCGCTTAGCGTTTCCGTGAGTCATAGCAACTTAGTCTTCTCATTGTTACTAAGGAAAAAGTTATTTAAAACCTTAAGGCATAATACTTCAACACTACAGTATTGAAAACGGTTAGACGAGACAGTGAACAATCAAGATATTGGATCTAAGTATAGTAATATTGTCTGAACAATCTGTAATGTGTTTCTACACAAATTCAAAAGGTCTTGGTCACAATTTAATGTTAAAATGTGATTCAAGCGTTAATTTCTAAGAGAGATTTGGCAATGTCACGTTGACATTAAATTGTGACGAAATTCACCCAAATTGAAATAAAAAGGCATTGTGGATAAACAAAATCTTAATATGCAATGTACTAGATCTCGTCAAAAGACACAGTTTATGTCAAATAACACTTTTGTGACAATAATTGACGAGATATTCTTTTTATTGTTATTAGTTTTAAAATATGCTGTATCTTTCTCAACTGGAAATCGCTATTGTTTTTTTCTTCCTCTTTTATGTTTTTGTATGTATTCATACTTAATAGAAGCCAGTTGCCATGTTAGGCTTGCTAAGGCACCTAGCCTTAGTGGATCGTGGGGCAGAGGACTACGGGTTTGAGTTCCACCTCGGGCATGGGTGCCTGTGATGTAAATGTGTGCATGTGACAATAAAAATATAAACAATCGGTAAAGCAACGGAAAATAAAAGTAAAAATAAATAAGTATAGAATGGAATTTCAGAGCAGTTACATAATGACCAGCTTTTAAAAACTATTGCTCTTTTAGCTGTCCCATAATATGTAAATGTGCAGCGAAGGTCTATTTGTTTCTTTTAACAAGAAGTAGATAAAATAATAAGGCTTTGTAAGCATAGCTTAGAGTGAGTGAGCCAGCGAGTGAGTGAGTGAGTGAGTGAGTGAGTGAGTCAGTCAGTGAGTGGGTTTTAAGGGCCCGTGGACAGCTAGGTCATTAAGGCCCCCATAGCTCATAGCTTAGAGAAGAGTGAGTAGGGATGTTTATATGAATGCACCACCTATTTTTTTTAATACACACATTAATTCTGCAAAATATTTTGCGGCCTCCTAGTATGAATGGATCAGGATTATCTTTCCTAATCTTACAAACTTCTTCCACTAATAATCGACTTTATTCCTCTGTGCCAAAAAAGACCAACAGCGTATCACACAGTTGTCAAAATTAAGTGAACCTATAGTTTCACATATATTAAATATATCCTTGCATTCTTAGGGAGATATTTAATTAATATGGAGTCAATTAATATGCATTAGATTACTATAAATTCAACCAAGGACGAAATGTCAACACACCAACCCATTGGAGCAAAGTCTCTCTTTTACCTCACTGTATGCACTGGGGAAAATACCAGATGAAAAAAGTGGCGTAGAGAACTTTTCTCGCGAATGTTGTGCAACTTTTTTCAGTGTTTTTCGTTTCTAACTTAGCTTCACAGTCTTACACTTGTGAGAACTGGAAGTCATCAGCATAAACTAGCGCTGGAGCAGCGAGAACAATTTCTTAATGCCTCTTAACAAAGTTGAGCTCGTGCTTTATCAATAAGCCAGTTAAATGCTAAATACGGCATGCAGAACGAGGAAAACTTCTAATTTCCATGTTTTTCCTTAGGGAAGAATTTACTGGACTTGACAACTTTTGTAAGATCCTCGCCAACTCTATTTGCGAAGTTAATTGTAAGGTAGGAAATCAGCAGGAAGGGACAAGTGCACGTGATCAAGGGGAGTGTGGAGACGATCAAAATGTCTGAAGCAAGGCATTTTACTTAGAGGGACAAGAAAATTGAATGACGACGGAGATAGGAAATAAATAAATACGGCATTTAAAGCCCTTGCCTTGGTGTGTCTCACCCCTTTTCTACTCCATCTGCTGAAAACAACTGAGGCTGGTGTGTACACATATTCTGAAAGCATTTGTTTGTCAGTTCCTGGGACAGAAAATAAAATACCCACACTTAGCTACGATGACGCTTTGTATTTGTTTTGTTTACTAGTTAACTTTTAAATTGGTTGTACATAATCTTGTAAGATCTTGCAGGCATTATTTTTGAAGTATTGGGCCACAACAGATACGCAACGAAATCAGTTGATCGTTCCATCTATCAATTGTCCTTCGATTGTTTTCATAACTACTATCAATTTATTTAACTAATTTAAACCTAATTATGCAGAGGGGTAAGGCCTATTTCACAGGTAATACGAGCCCAAATGACCTATTCATCAACGAGCCCTCACTCACTCACTCGCTCGCTCACTCACCCACTCACTCACACACTCAACCACCTATCCACTCACCCACCCACTCCTCATCCACCCTCTTACTCACTCATTCATGCATGCACCCACTCACCCAACCACCCACCTACCCACTCACCTACCCAACCACTCACTCCCCAACCACCCACTCATCCTCTCACCCAACAACCCCCATCCACCCACTGACTCACTCAATCACTTCCCATCCACCCACTCACTCACACAAACACCCCCATCCCCCATGCATTCACGCACATCCAATCACCCACCACTCTCTCACTCACTCATACACTTACTCACACAACCACCCATCCACTCACACATTCACCTGCTCTCTCACTCACCTGCTCTCTCACCCACTCTCTCACTCACCCACATACACACTCACTTACACAGTCAACCACTCACCCAACCACCCCCATCCACCTACTCACTCCCACACTTACCCACATTCACCCAAACCCAACCACCCCCTCCACCCACTTACCCACTTACCCACTCAACCACATATCCACTCACCCAGCCACTCCTCATCCACCCACTTACTCACGCACTCATTCACCCACTCACTAACTCACCCAACAACCAAACCCAATCTACCCACTCAATCTACAAGTAATGCTCAGTTGTTAGTCAACACACCTTCGGATAGGTGAGCTGAGTTTTAGTGCTTCCTGATGCACGACGTGCTAATCTTAATAAGATGCTTCATTCACTTTGATGATAGTTTCTCGGGATAACAGCCAGGTCAAATTTGGGTAACTGCCCGATAAACTCTCATCAATATCCAACACCAGGAAAGCTTCAAATCATTAATTCATTCACTGTCTTATACATTTCTATCTCTTTAGCAGTTTCCTGTTAAAAAGAGAAAAATCTGATGTATTACATTAATTTTCACTTCTCTAAACCTCTTGTTCTATTTTTACATATTTTTTTTATAAAATATTCTTGTAAGCGCTTATTTTTATGCCGGTGCATATTAAATGAAAACACTGTTACTGTTTACAGAAATAATAATTGCTTCAATAAACATTTAATTATAGGGAACACTGGCGTCTGAAGTGATAGTCAAATATTTAAAAATTGGGTCGCTGTATACCGGCTTCGAAATGCCATGCTTCTTCTATTACATAACAAATAAAAAATGATTGGTAAGAGCGTCTCATAAAATGACGAAATTATTAGAAAATTTGAACTAATAACAAATAGCTCCAGAATGCCGCAAAGCACTTTATGAAACAATTTGTGATCTACATTTTTTGGATCGTAAGTAGTTGTCTCTTATGATTTATCTGTTATACAAAAATATACAAAATCATACCAGAATCATCGCATAATTACTGCAGAAACGAAGTTTCATTAGACATATAGATATCTAGTCATAAAAATTATTTTAATGAAAATATCCTTAGAGCCATTTTCTCTAAATAAGCAATAAAGAATTCTTTTCTATATAACATATTGCGGGGGATCTTTGTAAAAGGTCTTCGTGTCGAATCTTTGGAATATGCTGAACTTCACTACTAAGTTTGACATTTATCCGACTTCTTAAGTATGCCAGTGTGTTCATGCGCGCCCACACAAACACGATACGCAAAGCTTGGCGAGCATTTCCCCCCGAAATTTCCCTTTTTTTTGGGGGGGGGGGGGGAGGGACACTGTGTAGCTCAAAATATGTATGTATTTCGGCTGAAATCTCAAAATGAGTGTTCTCATTAGAATGCAATATTTCATTACGCAATATTTAAAGAAATATATTTTCCGTGAAATCTCGACACCCAATTTTTGGAACGAAATACTTCTCTTAGTTTCTGTACGTAGGGGAAAAAACAAAAATGTAGATCGCCTTAAAATACACAATTGGCTAAAAACTTCTGTGGCGCTAGCTATTTCTAAGATATTCTTTGTTATTGTTTTGAAGTTTTAATACTCGTCATTTTTAAAGGCCAATTCCTATTCCTAGTATGTGAAGTCATAGAAAGAGTATTAGACCTTTTTGAGAGAGCGAGCCCGTTTACAGCGTGTTCTGATTTAGCATTATTATTTATGTTCTAGAGGAGAACTTTGAGAAGGAAGTCTACATATTTACTAAAACTGGAAACTTAACCATTAAAGATTCAAAGCTTGACTGAAGGAAATCCATTGAGGATATTTTGCGCAGTAAGAAAACCTGTTTACCTTAAAAGCATTTATATGAACGGTCTCTACTGTTAAGGATCTTAAAGAAGGACGATAGAATGCTGATGAAACTGAAAGGATAATCTCCTAAAATCTTCTAATGAAACCGTTCTTCTTGCTACCTATGACAGAAGATCATTCAAAAAAGAATTTTAAGTTATAACATAAGTTAACCTTTACTTGTTCTAAAATAAGTGTTGCAAAGTATGTTGAAATTTTGATAAAATGTCTCATGGATTGGACGGCTTTGGTAAGAAACTGGAAATAAGTAAAATAAACATAGGGCTAAGAGAGCAAGATGGCTCCGAGTTAATGTGAGCGACTCGCATTCGGTAGGTCATGGGTTCAATTCCCGCGGCCAACCTTGCTGACATATGGGTTTTTCGGAGTATTTCAGGGTTGCCAGTCAAGAGCTGGAAAGGAACTTACATGCCCCGAATTTCAATTCCATCCGTTTCACCCGCTTTTTTGGGTTGCAGTGTTACAGATTGGTGACCATGGAGCTTTCTTGTGAGGGTTTTGCGCACCTTAACTGCTGTTCTCGGCGTATGAGTGGCATTTGTCACCTATCTTGCTTGGGGCGGGGGGCGGGGGGGGTCGGTTGCCTGGCAGTAGTATTGCGAACCTTGAACCCGGGATGAAGGACCTCCAGCTCACGTTAGGGTTCCTCACATTGGCTCGCGCCCCTAGCCCTCCCAGAGCAGAAACATTCTCCACCGACTGAGCTATAAGTTCAGCCACCAGGATACATCTGTTAACGATTCTCACGTCGTCGTTCAACCAGAGCGGACGTGCTTTGCTTCTCACTGGTGGAAAGACGGAATTTTCAGCCATCCCTACGGAGCAGGAGATCCCGTAAGAAGGTGGACTGCGCATGCCGGTGGTGCACAAGCTTCGTACTTCGGGCTAATACATTAGCCAAAGACAACGTAGGGTAGCTCTATAAGAAGTTTGGAAAGCAAACTTTAGAGCTTACCGAAGGCTAGCTTTCCTGGAGCGGCAACAACTGGCTCGTGATTGGACTTTGCATTGGAGTGCCTGATTGGTGCTTGCATCAAGCATCGGTATTGGTCTCCAAATACTGCAAGCAAGGTCCCGACTAACAAGCAGTAGCGGTTTGTCAACAAGGCTAGAGCCAACACCTTCGGGTGGATATAGGCGCATCCTTTGGGTGTTCGGTCCTCTGTTGGCAACGCTTCTTAGCAACCGCTGCTGGAGGTAAGTGGTCAGCCCGACAATAATATATGTTTACAATGTCTACTACCAAATCCAATCCCACAGTCAAAAACAGCAAAACCAGACTCGATATTGAGAACTCAGCAATGCCCAGCACATCTGGCGCAAACAATAACGTCTCCGCAAGCTCACCTCAGGAGACAGTCAAACGGCGACGCCGAAAGCCCATACAAGGCGGAAATGGCAACGCCAAACGTTTGGCACTAACCAAATACACGTCCAACCAAGGCGCTAAACGCTAATCAAATTCACGTTTAGACCAAACCTCAGAGGCAAACTCTGACAGCTCCCGCGAGGATTCAGATGCGGAATCCAATACTGACGAGACTGTCGTCCAGTCTGAAACGTCCAGGATGGACGAAGACGAGGCAAGCTCCTCTGACATCTCAACTGAGGTGGACGAGGCACAATTTCGAGAAGTGGTCAACCGACGGAAGAAGCGCCGACAGAACCCATCAACTGTCCCGACTGATGAACCAACTGGTGAACCAACTGAAAAACCAGACAAGCAGCATATTCCGCCTATCATTGTAGACGACTTCAGGGGTATGGTGGGCTTCTTAAAAGAAGTTATGCCAACACTTTCGGGGTCGTGCTCGGTGACGAGGAGGAAGAGCCGCTACGTCTTTCAGACGAAACATGTGAGGGACTATAACACCCTCCTATCTGTCCTTGAGAAGAGAAATCTCCCTCACTTTACGTTTGGTCTCGACAAAACTCGAGACATCCGCCGTGTCATCAGAGGTCTTCCATTAGATACGCCCGTGGGCGATATCGAAGAAGAGCTCAGACGCAAAGGCATTACCCCTCGACTGGTAAGGCAACTTACCAAACCGGGCGAGAACGGGGAAGCCAAGAGACCAATTCCTCTTTTCCTGGTTGTGGTGGAGAGGGCGTGTGATCCAGAGATGAAAATCGACGGAGTCACGTCTCTCTGCTACCTCAGGGTGAAGGTGGAAGCTGTGAGGAGTTCTTTTGGGCCCCCACAATGCTACCGGTGTCTTGGCTTCAACCATTCGAGCCATTTCTGCCGCAGAAACCTTCGATGTCTTCGCTGTGGTGATGCGCACCACAAAGAATCCTGCCCTAGACAGATAACTGATGATCCCACCTGCGCAAACTGCAAGGGCAAACATGTGGCCTGCTATGGAGGTTGCCCTGCGAGGAAGAGAGTGATCGCCTCCAGGAGACCACAGATACCTCAAGGTCCAACTCCCGTCAGAGGAGACCAAGTGATACCTTCCACCTCAAATCACCAGGCCCCTCAACCCCAACTAGCCAACACCCCTAGGGTTTCCCAAGCTCAAACCAACCAACGCACCTCGGGTAATCCATGGACGTCTCGAGGACAACACCAGCAACCATCACACAACACACAACATCAGCCCCAAAATAAACCTCCCTTACAAACAACCCCAAGGCCGCAGAGGGAGAGAAAACCCCGGAAGCCCAAACGAGCACCCAGAGTGGTCGAAGCGAGAGATGTTTCCACCACCCGACATCCTCAGGAGGAGGCTAGAGCCGAGGAGGCTAGAGCCGAGGAGACACCAGCACCTCCTCCTTCCACAAACAACACCCCCTCAACCCCTACCTTTCAGCTCACTGATCTGCTCAAATGGATGCAGCTAGTTTTGCAGACCCATGGGCAAAGGATTTGTGATCTCATCGTGAGATATAGTTCTGCGAGCGACTCAACAGTCAAGACGCTCATTGTAATGGAGGGGCTCGCCCTTCTAACCTCCGTACTCCAAAACACCCAAAATGGCCAGACAAACTAGGCCAAGCACCTCATTTCGGTTCGCGTTTTGGAACGCGTGCGGATTGGCTGGCCAGGCGGGGGAGTTATCCCACTTTGCCCGCACTTATGCCCTAGACGCTATTCTAGTTAGCGAAACTCATCTACGCCCAAATGTTCGCTTCCGTTTACCGGGCTACGTTTGCCACAGAACTGATCGTCAAGGTCGTCCTGGAGGCGGAACGGCGGTGTTCGTAAGGCAAAACGTAGTCCATCGCCCAAACCAGCTCCCACCCCTTCAAACACTAGAGGCCACGGCTATCACTCTGAACCTTGACGGCACAGAGATACTGATAGTCTCAGTATATCACCCTCCGCGAAGGCAGTTTGTCCCTAATGACTACCTTTCCATCCTAGCCCTTTATCCCAACGTCATCCTAGCTGGGGACTTCAACGCCAAACACCAACGCTGGCACTGCGGTCGAAGGGCGGATGCCCGAGGCAATTCCATCATCCGCCTCATCGACGCGGACCCCGAACTAAGGGTGGAGGGCCCGTGGCAACCCACACATCATCCGCATGGTCTAGGGCTACCCTCTGTCATAGACTTTGCGATCATAAAGCATTTCCCATTTCATCTCACCCTGACATCAATAAATGCTCTCCAGTCAGACCACAACCCAGTACTGGCAGAAATCAATACCCGGATTGCCAGTCATGACAGCTTAAATTACACTCGGGAAACGGACTGGGAAGGTGTTCGTAACTGCCTTCGCACCTCCATCCCACCTAACCCCAGAATCAACGACATCCCAACTCTTGAGGCGGCAGTTTCTTCTTTCACGTCCATTGTGACAAGAACTGCCCAAAACCTGACAATCCGTGCTCCAGCTCCCTTACACCCAGACGTCCTCCCACTTGACATAATTCTCCTTATCCGTCGGTCCTGGGCGGCACGAAGGCTTTATCAAAGGCATCGCACACCCCACAACAGAGCCCTATTACGGCGACTGCGCCGACTGGTCGGAGCTCGACTGCGTGAGCACCGAGTGCAAGCGTGGGAGAACAAGATGGCCAGCCTGGACACTGAAAGTGGGGACGTGTGGAAGATCGCCAGATGCCTTCGAAACCGTCGTGGCCAATACAACTCGCCAATTCAGGGCACCCGAGGCCTGGCATACGAACCTGAAGCTAAAGCCAACGTGTTCGCTGACTATCTAGAGCGGACCATGTGTCCCAGAGACGACCCCCAGGACTATAGATTCTCAGAACGTACCCGCCAAGAAGTACGTCGATTCTTACGACGTCCGCCGGAGGATGCTGAACGACTACCGGTGATACGTCCCAGCGAAACCCATGGCGCATTAAAACGCCTCAAAATCAAAAAGGCGGCGGGACCTGACGGACTAACTCCCCTCATGCTTCGTCACCTTCCCTTCAACGCCGTGCTCTTCCTACCTAGAGTATTCAATATATGCCTTACCCTGGGTCACTTCCCACGCGAGTGGAGAGAGGCTCGGGTGATCTGCATTTTGAAACCTGGGAAAGACCCGGTGCATCCCTCCAACTACAGATCCATAAGCCTTTTGTCCATCCTCTCGAAAGTTCTAGAGAGGATGATCCTAACCCGATTATCCCCTTTACTGGGAAACATGCAAGCCATCCCAGAACATCAGTTCGGCTTTCGACCTGGGCACTCTACACCTCAGCAACTGCTGCGTGTGGTGGAGGCTGCTGCCCTGGGTTTTCAGGAACGCGCATTCACTGCTGCGGTATCTCTGGATGTGGAAAAGGCCTTCTCAACCACCTGGCACACAGGGCTACTTCATAAGCTGATTCACCTGGGGGTACCCACACAACTCATACACATCCTACACAGTTTCCTCCGACACCGGACCCTCATAGTCACAGTTGCTGGACGAACCTCCACAATTAGGCCAATAAGAGGCGGAGTCCCCGAGGGCTCTGTTTTGTCCCCTACTCTCTTCAGTGTCTATATGGCAGACTTCCCAACAGAACCACAGGTCAGTATAGCGCAATACGCAGATGACGTATTACTATACTGCACCAATAGAAACATCCTCAGAGCCTTCAACCCTATACAAAGACACCTCCGCCTAGTCCAAGACTGGTGTCGACGATGGAGAATGTCTGTCAATCCAGACAAGAGCCATGCCATTCTGTTCACGAGACGTCCCACACCTGCAGACTGCCCCACCTTCCAACTTCGGGGTCAAAGGATCCAGTGGAGAGACACCATCACCTATCTGGGAGTTAAATTAGACAGGAGTCTAACATTCCGAGGACACATTAGAGACCTATCAGCGCGGTCGCAGGGGGCTATTGCCTCACTGTACCCCATGCTGAAATCTGACATGCCAGTCCGCCTGAAACTACACCTATTCAGAGCTCTGATTATCCACCTCATGCTTTACGCCTGTGAAGTGTGGGGCATGGCAGCGGGTAGTTGGCTCCTGTGGCTCCAGAGGGCGCAGAACAGAGGACTTCGGTCCATCTACTCTGTCCCCTTATCCTTCCCCGTGAGACTACTTCACGAAGCCTCATCTCTTCCATACGTGGAGGATGAAATTAGGCGCCGGGCAGCAAAATTGTACGCCAAATTACCCAACCATCAAAGCGTCCTGGTTAGATCTCTAGGTGATTATGACCCCACAACACGCCGCTTCAGGTCGTACAGGGTTCCCCGCATGGCTTGCGGGTATATCCCATAACAAAGTAGTTCACCCATCAGCAGCAAAAGCTAAACTACAAAATAATCCTAACAAAGAGCTATTCGGTTCAAAATTCAACCCACCATCAAAATTCAAAATTTAAAAAGATCGAAAGATCTTAAAACTTGTTTATACACTTTTTATTTCCACAGAATGCAAACATTGCTGACTTCTGTGAGTCTTCAGCTAAGGGGCAAAATAGCCTCCTTATTATATAAGCCTTAACCTAAATTCAAAAACAGCACCCTTAACCACCCTTTACCAAAAATTCTACCTGCGGTTAAACCCTATTAAGGGTAGGTACGCAGAAAAATATCGTCGGGCTGAACCACAGCCTGCCAGTATGTCGTCGTCGTCGTCGTCGTCGTCATCTGTTAACCTAATGGAATTCGATCTTTATGCACTTATTGTATAAGCACAATTTAAAAATCAATTGAACTTGTAGAAAAAGCACGAGCACATAATATTTGTGATACAAAAAGCTAATGTGCTATTCCTACAAACACTTATTCCTTTATCTTCCTTCATGTAACGTTTTGAGATTCCTCGAATTAAAAAAAAAAAGGGGAAATAATAATAATAATAATAATAATAATAATAATAATAATAATAATAATAATAATAATAATAATAATAATAATAATAATAATAATAATAGTAATAATAGTAATAATAGTAATAATAGTAATAATAGTAATAATAGTAATAATAGTAATAATAGTAATAATAGTAATAATAGTAATAATAGTAATAATAGTAATAATAGTAATAATAGTAATAATAGTAATAATAGTAATAATAGTAATAATAGTAATAATAGTAATAATAGTAATAATAGTAATAATAGTAATAATAATAATAATAATAATAGTAATAGTAATAATAATAATAATAATAATAATAATAATAATAATAATAATAATAATAATAATAATAATAATAATAATAATAATAATAATAATAATAATAATAATAATAATAATAATAATAATAATAATAATAATAATAATAATAATAATAATAATAATAATAATAATAATAATAATAATAATAATAATAATAATAATAATAATAATAATAATAATAATAATAATAATAATAATAATAATAATAATAATAATAATAAAACTATGCACAGACATTTACAAGTACACGAACCTCGAGGTGAGACTTGAACACGCGATCCCTTGCACCGCGAAGCACCAAAGCAATATAGCGAGTATGGTAATGGAAACCGGTGTTCCGTAGGTACCGGGTTCCACTCCAATTACAGTCGCCATACTACATTTGGGCTTTTTACCTGTTTTCGGTATTGGTAGGTGACTGATGTGGAATATATAATAATCTTCTTCTTATTGTTATTATTGTTGTTATCATCATCGTCAATTATTATTATTATTATTGTTATTATTGTTATTATTGTTATTATTGTTATTATTGTTATTATTGTTATTATTGTTATTATTGTTATTATTGTTATTATTGTTATTATTGTTATTATTGTTATTATTGTTATTATTGTTATTATTGTTATTGTTATTATTGTTATTATTATTGTTATTATTATTGTTATTATTATTGTTATTATTATTGTTATTATTATTGTTATTATTATTGTTATTATTATTGTTATTATTATTGTTATTATTATTGTTATTATTATTGTTATTATTATTGTTATTATTATTATTATTATTATTATTGTTATTAACGGTTTAGACCTTTTACTGTCCTGTTCCGGCTCCAAGCCGCTGCTTGCATCTTTTCCTAGGTCTTCCCAAATTTCTTCTTCCTTGTACTGAATAACTGTATGCTGCTTTTGGCATTCTGTTTTCAGTCTCCTTATTAATTGTTGTTTCCAGTTTGTGCTATATTTCACTATTGTTGTATTTAGTACATCTTCGTTTAATTGTTGTCTTATTTCTGTGTTCTGTTTTCTGTCCGTTCTTTGATATCCTGCTATTGATCTGACGAATCTCAATTCTGGAGCTGGTATTCCAGCTGAGTGTTGTGCCGTCGTGGCCCGTAAGTTACTGTGGGAACTGCCGTCGTCTTGTATAATTTCATTTTAGAATCTTTTCTGACCTTATTTCTGAAAGTTAAATTTTGTGTTCCTGTTATATAACTAAACGTAGTTAGTTTATTACTTAGATCTATTTCCATTGTATATGATATTTCGCGGTATAAAAAGTTTAAAGTTTGTTTTTAATATTATCTTTGATCGAAATTAATGAGTACCCCTAGAAAGGCATCTTTTTTATTTTTCATATGATATTATTATTCCGTAGAATTTTCTGTTCCCCATTTTCTGCCGTTTGATTGTCTTATTATATTTTAGGTCCGAAGGATCAGGCGAGTGGACAGTGGGCGAGAGATATGGAGTTGGAGTTTGCTTTGAGGAACTGTGTGCCTTGACATTTCAGATCTGATGGACACTCAAAGAGACCTCTCGATGGGGTGACATGGACCAGGTGGGGGTGGGCCACACTTGCGAGTTGCGTCAGAGTTTAATACCTGACGACGTTTCCCCATCGTTCGATTCACCCTTCCTGACCGTGTGCATAAGTATCGAAGTCCTCCTTGGTGCCCATTGTGACCATAATCCTTTATTGCTTTGCTTCAGGTACCTATTTTGGATTATAATGTTTGCCTTATGCGGCTTGGTTTAATACCTTCATTATTAGGCTTATTGCAGCAGATGGGCTTAATGCAGCGTATTTATTCGAACAATAAAAATCTAAATCGAGTTGATTTATATCTAAATAATAGGGCTATACACAGTGCTCTGCTATGCCCATTATATCCTCTTGTAAGCACCAATTTCAATACACATTGTTTCCGAAATCCACCCTCAGAGCTTTCGCCTCAGTTCACTCCAGTTGATTTCGATTCCGTCATTAAGCATCTGATTACTAAATTTCATAGAGCATTATTGCCTAGAAGCTACCGCTATTATATCTGTCGGACATCACAAGTAAATCTCAAGTATGTGTGGAATGAGACTCACAGAGGAACCACTGCCTTGGCATAATACAGCTATATTGGCGGTTCCGATTCAATTCCACTCAACCCTGTAATGCACGAGGTACGAGAGAGTACAAAGACGGAACATCTAACCAAACTCTGGCTCTGAATTTGATATTGCAAGGAATTCCAGACTAAGAAACAAACAGGGATTGAGTTTATTAATATACAAACGGGAAATTGCGCACTGCTATGGCAATGCTGGATAACTGCAAACTACATTGAAGGCTTACATTTTAAGCGGAAACCCAGAAAGCTTAATGATGTTCGATGAATTAAAAACAAACTTCGTCTGGTCTTATGCAGATACTTTCGAAATAATAGTTCAGTCAAGATCGACATTGGTGAAACCAAGAATATCGTGTGTTAAGTTCATGTGTAAAGTCAGATACTGCGTTTTTTACTTTCTGCACCACGTGCACTCCACCCAAATATTTGGTATTGAAACTTCACAGGAAACTCACGTTTTGAGTTTCCCCGAATTTAAAAAAGCTCTTAGAAAAAGGTCTGCCCAGTATAACTCCAAAACGAATAAATCGTTAAATGTAAAACTTGGTATTAAGTTCAGCATCGCGCAAGGATATAATACGAAGCTTTTCGATATTCCCCAACCAAAACTACCCTTTACATGGAGCATTTTTGGAAAATGTTCATTTTCTCAAAAAGGCCTCAACGATGTTCATTAAAGTACCGCACTTCATTGTATATTCCGTGACAAATAACTTTTCCGGCAATAGCCTCTGAAGTCCCTCTGCATTATGGGTAATTTTTGAATAATCGGTAAACCATATAAGATACACAGCTTACTTCACAAACAAATGTGCATCTCGTTAAAGCGAGTTCAATTCCCGGTACTGGCGTGGGGATTTTCTCCCGCTGGGAGACCTGTTCCGGGGTGCACTCAGCCTCCCTGGGAGATCAATTGAGGAGCTACTTGATTGAGAAGACCGCATAGCCGGCCGGAAGGGCCCGGGACACTGACCACATCCCACCTCCAGAACTACGTCTCGCTCATGACGCCTGTGATGCGCAGAGGTGGGGATCAATAATATGCTAATTATATTTAATAGATGTTAATACCTCTCTGAGTAACTAGGAAACCGATTGTTTTTGTTTATGGAATTTTAGGGGAAAAAAGAGAAGTTAAAAAGGACAGTAAAAATCTTGCAGAGCATATTGATTCCAACTCTTTAAATTGTTTGTTGTTTTGTGTTTATCATCCGCTTTTACTACATGCGGCATCGCAGGCGGTGACACTGATTATACAGGGAATGAAGATGGAGCACCAGTGGAATGGGATGGCGGGGGAGTGGAATGGGAGAACCCGGAGGAAACCCGCTCCAGCGTCTTTAAATTGTTAAAGTATACGCACGTTAAAGTACGTTAAAGTATACGACTTTTTAATGAAGTCAAGCATTTTCGAGATGTTCCCTGTTATTGGTTTAATTATACAGTATTTATACCTTTCTTAAATGAAAAATTATCATGCCTTTTTTTCTCCTACTCATGCAACGAGAAAGGCATTTTAAACCATTATTTAGCAACCAGCTGTAACAAAATTTGACTAATTAAAAACTATTGCATTCCCCTGTTCCCACTGTACCTGGCAACAGGGGAATAAGCACATTTCTACAAACATTTACCTAAATTAGCGTGACGTAGAAAGAAAAAAGGAGGTTTTTAAAGAGTAGTTAGGCAAAGACTAATTAGAGGAAGTCATGAGAGTATAACACATCAGACTTTTAGCTTTGAAATTCTAATCAAGATACAGTTACATGACAGACGTTGTAATTTTTCATAACAATGTTCATTTTGCAAAAGATTTGATTTCGATAACGATTTGCTTAGACAATTTTCAAAAAATGATATTCACCTTTTCATTGTTTCTTTCTCATGAATTATAGTAAAAATTAAATAAAGAATAGTCAAGGAACGAATGCTCATACACCCTCACTAACCTAGGCTGCTACCGGAGAAAACTTGCATATAACCTTACGACCAGTGTTGTAAAAGATTATTTAATTCATACTGCACACCTCATTTTTCCCACAGCAAGTTATTGCTTATTCATTGAATGCATAAAGATATGTAAAATTCATTAGGTATGGCGAGGCCTTCAAGGATAGTTACAGAAAATTCAAAAGATACGTTTTATTTGCATTATACTACCTAAAGCATACGAAATCTTAATTATAACAGTTATAATCCTTCTGACAAAATGAGAAATAATGAATTGTCTATCGCATTATTTTGCATGGAGGGCATTTTGTGAAATTAAATAAATAAGATGGATTTAATTATCAGGTTCTGGATTTTTAAATATACATTTTCCCTCTGTCTCTTTTTCACTGTCTGAAACACAAAAATAAACACACAAACAAAATTTTTTCACTTTTGATTTCAGGAAAACTCATCTGAAATGTGGACCTATCCTTTTGCGTGGACTACTGTCTCTTTCTATATATAAGTGGTAGAGAAAGTAAACATGGAACGGATTTAAATAAAAAAATTCTATAAAGAATTTTCTAGTAGCATTCGTTTCGCTTAATACACTTACTAACTTGTTGGTTAGCATGACTATATATTGATTATTATTGACTTTAAGCAATCATCCATTGAATATTTTCTTAATATCGTAATTTTCTGTTTCCATGGAACGAAGCCATAGAGAAATAAGTACAAATATTAAAAAGTGTAGCGTGAACTTTCTTTAGATTTCATTGTTGAAAAGAAAATGTAAAACAATGAGATTTTAGGAACATAAGCGCTTTAAACGCGTTCCGCTGGAGTAAGCAACCTGTTATCAAAATTAAAATCCAAATTTACGTAGCCTATTTCCCTTCAAGGAAATTAAACCCTCCCTATAAGATACTTTTAGTATACCCTTTCAATATTTTTAACGGTTTCCACTCTACAAATCTATCAATAAGAAGAGCAGTATGGGCAAGAATTTGATGTTCTTGTTGCATTAAGAACCTTTTGACAGACATTATAACTATTTTTGTGGACTTGAGTTGAACGTTGGATTTCAAAGTTTACTCCATTTTATTCACAACAAATGGTGCACTTGTTCACAAATAGAATTTAATTCGTGTTTCACGAATATCTAACTTCAGTATTTAGAAATTCAAATGGTTTCGGTCCAAAGAGATGTTTATTTTCGAGCGTCAGAGTTTGAGCCATGTCTGACGCATGGAAGGAAACTGACAATTAGAGAAGCTGGTGAACATCAGAGAAAGCAACTGGCTTGCACGATGTAACTGCTGCATATTCCGGTGCATCTGTCAGCATTAGGGTGCACCCATCATCCCTAATTGGCTACTGTCCAGGAATGTATTACTGTGGAATTACCTCATTTAAGAATATTATTCATCTAAATATATTCCAAGGAATTGTCAAATTTATGTACATTTTCGTGTACATTTAATAGGGTTAGTGCATTCTGTAGTACTTTTTAATTCTTATCAACAGATAGAAAGACCCTTCGGTTTAAACTTACATCAGCCATGGCCAAACGCAGGCTCGTAAGCCAGTTTAGCTGTGCATCACTTGGAGTTTGTACCTACCAACACACCCCTTCACTTGTCCTGAATGCCATCGTTTGTATAACAAACATGGGTGGATTGTAACGGAGTGATCACGCTGTATAAAAGTATTATTAAAAGTATTTGTAAAGCGCCTTTAGGAATCGAAGTAGTTAAACTTGATCCTATAAATATCCTCGTCGTAGAGCATTTAGTACCTACTCTTATATTGGTAATTTTGCCATCACATACATTTGGGAACGACCATTTTCTTGAATGAAGCAAATAAACATAAAATATAACTGGAATATTAATTTCCATCTCCCAACACAGCTAAAAAATACATAAGATATGCCGAATTTGGAAGCTCAATTTACTGTTTATTGCATACTATCGTTAATTAGTTAATTATATAAACATAAACTACGTTTCTTTGATCTTGTGAATGCACAGTAGACTTTTCCTATGCACAATGTTTGGTCCTAACTAAAGATAATACCACTTGACAGAGCAAACGTCAATTTACTTCTGTCTCTCCTTCTAAATACACGTCATGTGGGAAGTATCAAAGATCGGCTCAGCGTTTGGACATGACTGTCTTGTATAAACAAACCAGTGAGAACTCAAATCTATTTGAACTACACAGTGTGTGTTTCTGAGTCGCTTTACCCTTTCTTAACTTCACATCATTTTTCAACAGTCATTCGTATCATCTTGAATTTTTATAACATTTGTGCAAGTGCTGAACTATCAGCATTAATTATTTCTTTGGACTCTTCAAATACGTACACTGTCAATTACACATGGCAGTGACATGAATATAAACAAAACAACACTGAATAATGCCTCCTTTGCATTACTGAGTATGACCACAATCAACAAATTTCAGTAAATTAAAATAAAATGCCACATTCTAACCCGGATCATGTATGTCCACATGAGGTCGATAAACGATAAATCTCAGGATGATTCAGGATAAATCTCTCGAGCTACAATGATGTGTTTCTCTTCCGCAATGTGCAATTTATTTAATTCCATCTGGGAAGTAATTGAACATACATAGGGATATAAACATATCAACCATAAGCATATAATAATGGACAAATTCCTTTTATTTTTAATTTATATTTTCTACATCCTATACGTTGAACGACGTTTCCTGTCCATTGCTCAATATACCCGCAGTAAATAAACTTCAATAAATTAAAATGAAATATCTCAATCTAACTCCGATTATGAAAAAATAGTATGTTCGTTCATGTGGGATCGAAAAACGATAAATCCCAGGATAAATCAGCATAAATCTCTTGGGCTATAATGATGTGCTTCTCTTCCGCAAAGTGGGATATATTTTACCCCTTCTGGGAAGCGACTGAGTATACTTAGGGATATAAATAGATCAACTATAAGCACATAATAACGTGCCTTTTGCCTTTTGTTTTCATTTATTTTTTCTACATCTTATACATTTAGTAAATTTTGTACCAAAATTAGCTCTTTCAATCTTGTACGAAGATTCTCTCTCAATCTCTCTTTCCCTCCTCTCTACTTTTGTCACTTCTAATCCTCTTATCCCTTCCTGTTTCTTTTTCCTTTCCATCAGTTTCCCCCTTTTGTTACCTCATTCTCTCCCATTTCGTCATCCTGTCCCCTTGTCAAATGTGTGTTTCACGTGATGTTTCGAGAACGGATATTTAAGCACAAGTAAAGTGTGTAATGTTGCACGAAACACCAGTAGCTTACGCTTTTAATGTGATGGAAACGATTATGCTCCTCTAAGTTACTGTAGGTATATGCACGTGAGCAGCAATAAGAAAAATCAGCATATCTCCTTGAATAATAAGCTTAAACTTTTATAAATTTTGTCAGAAGTATTGTAGATATAAAAGTTTGCTAGTTGAATTAAAAACTCAATAATAAACGAAGCACTGGAGTTTGGTACATTGAAACACTTTTCTTTGGGGGAAACAAATGTTTGGTTTCAAAGTAGTCCGATGATATAAATTATTATCTCAAAATAAAAAATCATCAAAACATTTCGGTTTATAGCTTTCTTGAATGCATTGCTCTGCAGAAATGTTATTCTGGGCTAATCTTTCCTGTAGCTCATTGTAACTAAACTAGCATCTACATACCCACCGGTAAGCTAAATTTGGTTCATTTAAAGATAGTTGAGAAGTGATAGCACAAGCATAACCGCTGTAGTTCATAAAGCACGGCAAGTATTCAAGACATCCATCATTTCTACTATCCAACATGTGGCTAGCAAGACGATAACGTACCCCTCGACGCCCTTCGACTCCAGTGCTCATTCGTTATTCCGAGAACTTCTCTGATAGATTTCTTTTCGGAGGCATCTTTTCCCTCCGTTAATCAAGCGAAGGGTGTAGGATAAGCGGCAGCGATTTCCCGCCCCATTTGTTGTGTGCTAGGCCCCGCATATTAACGTCTGTAGTGGAAGATACCGGAGACTGGAGGTCTATCGAAGCGGCTCGAATCTTGACGTGAGGAATTAGCCCTGGGTCCGCGCCTGTAATGAATCACCCGGAATCAGATCAAGATAGGATACGAGGCTAACAAACTTCGTTCCCTTATATCTCGGAGCTTAGCCCTCGCCCTTTCTCTCTTTCAAGGAAGCCA
This sequence comes from Tenodera sinensis, assembly GCA_030765045.1. NCBI lineage: Eukaryota > Metazoa > Arthropoda > Insecta > Mantodea > Mantidae > Tenodera > Tenodera sinensis. The sequence goes on along the minus strand of CM060966.1, from coordinate 102,688,094 downwards.
GGCTACGCTGTGTATACAGAACTCGCGGCAGCTTCGAGAAATCTGCGAAACTCCAGTTTGGTTTGCTTCCAGTAACTAGATCTAGCTAACTAGGAACAATCCTCTTATCTGTATGCCATGGGCCTTAGAAATTCAGTGTTGTTGTAACTAAAACTTTCGCTTTCTCCTTCAGAGGGGGTTATTGGCACTAATTGTGGAAATTTCATTGCTGAAAATACAAAATGTAGCGAAATTGTAATTACCCAAACCTATTCCGGCACTATATAGTCCATTCGTATGCTTTTATAGAGTATACTGGAGTTACAGTTAAATGTGCATTTTTGCGGTTTAGCATGGACATGGAAGAACACATTCTGTTTTCAAACAAATAATTTGGAAACATGGGGTACAAATGCAGTAAGGAATTAATGTATTTTAAGGTAAATAAAGCTTTGTAGGAGAGTTAGAAACGGATCGTAACATAAGAGATAAAAGCAGAAAAAAAAAAAAAAAAAAGAGATCGAGATGAAGATAAGATAGAGGTTTAAGCAGAAGCGAATTCACTCACACATATTCTCTCTCTACCCCCCCCCCCCCCCGCACTCTTACAGACATACACAACTGCGTACGCGTAAACTTTTTACATAGCCACACTAGTAATCACTGAAGGTGCAAATGAATAATCGAAAACAGGATTGAGGCAATAGCAGTCGTGAATTCAAACAAATACATACCTTTTGGAATAGTACAAGTATTTCCAATTTAAGGAAATAAATGATGCCATTATTTACGTATCCTCTCGGGTCTTTATTTGATGCATAATTCAATGAAGCAGATGTTCTTCTATGTATATGCGCACAGCTCACGATTAATTGCTATAGTATTTATTATTATTATTATTATTATTATTATTATTGTTATTATTATTATTGTTATTATTATTATTGTTATTATTATTATTATTATTATTATTATTATTATTATTATTATTATTATTATTATTATTATTATTATTATTATTATTATTATTATTATTATTATTATTATTATTATTATTATTATTACTACTACTACTATTATGATCATCATCATTATCACTAATACTGCTACTACTGTCATCATATTAATAGTCACTTGCATTAGATTTTTTTAGTGCTTCGTAGTTATTATTTAGTCTTTATCACATGTCCTTGTCGCTCCCAGTTTTACGGGTATCATTATACAGCTGTATTACATTAATTACTTAGCAGTTATTTTTTGGTGTATTCACTACATTTGTGGCAACTATTTACTTGCACTACATTTCATTGTTATTACCCGCCTTCTACGTACCTAAATCTTTTGATTCGTGCCTTCTTTTACTGCAGGGTGAGATATTTCCCAACTCCTAACAAATGCTTGTGTGTTTCCTGTTTACACAGTGCCTTTGCTACTCTCAGGAGCAGCAGTATGTAAGCGGTGTACTTACTTTGAATGATCAATTATAAAACAAGAGAATACTACTACAACTTTACGTATTTGCTTTGCGAAATCTCGTATTAAGAGATTTGAAACACAAAGAAATATTTATCGAAATTTCAACAAGTGCAGTGTCGTTAATAGGAAATTAAGGAAGAACAGGAATAAAGCTCTATAAAGCAATGATTTCTTTTTACTTCTTTATGATTGTGAAATATTGTGATTAATAAGAAAATTAATAGTAGTACTCAGAGAATTGAGATTGATTAATGGCTGCATAAGACTAGATCACATACGAAATAAAGACCTTAGACATTGATTAGAAATATATTTCATACGTGATAAAATTAAACAGTTTTGAAATAACTGGAAACAGCACTTATAGTGTTTGGACCAAACAAGACTTTGAAATTAACGTACCATCAGCACATCGAGACTTAGGAAGATCCAAGAAAGATGGAAAGAGCTGTGAGTCTGAAATTTTTAGTGACTCTGCATTTGCTAGCGCACATCGTCGTCCGATTCTGGTCGCCTTAAATGTCTCTTCCATTGCCTTCTTTCGTTCGAAGCAAACACGGCCGTTCAGGCCTAGTTGAGGCGTTCTGATCCAGGTTCCTGGAGATATAGAATTAATCTTACTTCTACCTGCTATAGGTGGCAACAGAAAATATAGAAATTATGATTTTGTGATACACAAAGACAGTTAAATAACTATACACTAACAAATCATGCTATCCTTCTCATTGTAATTTTGAAGTGTGTGTGTATGTGTGTGTGTGTGTGTGTGTGTGTGTGTGTGTGTGTGTGTGTGTGTGTGTGTGTGTGTGTGTGTGTGTGTGTGTGTGTGTGTGTGTGTGTGTGTGTGTGTGTGTGAGACTGAGTTGCTTTCACCTTCTATAATGTTTATCACATGTACTGTTTTATAGGATCAATAAAGAACTTAACGGTCGCCTGGCATTATGTAAGTACCACGAAGAATGTAGTTACCAGTTTCTTCTTCCTGTGCTTCATTTTGGCTCACATTTCATTCTAGCGTGTTAACTCCACTTTGTTGTCAACGCACAAAATGCAGAAACTTGTGACACGTTATTTCCACCCGCTTCTCTCCTCCTTAGTACAGTATAAAGCTCATATTTAACTTTTCAGCACGGAACAAACTTAATCGTAGACCGCCTTGGGGAACTTTTATAAAACGATCCAAGTTCTCATTCCTCGATTCTCTTTCCCTCTTTATCGTCACCCTTTTCCCACGTTCATTCTGCTTCCTATCCCGTTAACTCAATCTCCTTCCCAGCTCCTTTAAAGTATTTAATTAATTTTACAGCTGAAAATTAATAACCATCAAATCGCGAACTTTGTAGCTGCGACATATACAAATAAACAATCAACGTTAACCGTGTTCAAACTTTCATGTTTCAGGGAAGGTGGAACAAGTTACTACCTGATGTAACATAGAAGCTAGGGAAATGTGTGCTCTCTGATTAGAAGGCTTCTCGAGGTGAAATTTGACAGCAAAGCGAGGTAACTGTCGTGAATAAAAGTAGCTTTTCATAAAGAGCTATGTTACACTACTTCTCCAGCAAATGTCTAGAATTTCAATAATATTGAGTGTTTTATCGCGCTAAATAATGGGCTTGTACGAATGAATGACTAAAGGAATTAAATTTATTATACATATTTAAACTTACATAATTTCTTCTTCATCCTCTTCTTCTTCTTCTTCTTCTTCTTCTTCTTCTTCTTCTTCTTCTTCTTCTTCTTCTTCTTCTTCTTCTTCTTCTTCTTCTGCGCGTCTGGCATATTGCATTTCTACCAGTTCCTTCTTAGCATTCCAACAATTTATTCCCATCTTCTTCTAATATACCCCACGTCTCTTCTTCCACCAGGATTGCATCTTCTTATTAAAATGAGTATTCTTTCTTCACTCATTCTATTCACATGTTCTTTCCAGTTCTATATATTTTCTTCTAGCATACTTTCGTGACACTTATTTGCATGGTTTCCCACTTTAGTATTATACATTGTTTCTTTCTTTGTGGGTTGCAGAATCAGTATTGCTCCCAGGGCTTCAGCACTGTTCTGTAACGTTTATTTTCCTATTCTTATACTCCCCCTCTCCCTCTTTTTCTCCATCACTTTCCTAATCCATTTGTCTTTTACTGCCATTAGAAAATATACTAACTTTTTATGTATTTCTTCTTGCTTATTAACATTTTAATACTACTTAACTACACATATTTTTCCAGATTTTCTATCCCGTTATTTAAATCTTCATATAGTGGTATAACTTTTCCTCACCTCCGTGCATTTCACATATTCCATTATCATTAGCTCTCAGGTCGCTTAAAATTCTCGTTCCTGTTTTCATCCAGGCTAACCCTTACTTTTCTTTCTTATTGCACGTTTTATATACTCCTCTCTATCCCATTCCCTTTTTATTTCCGTATAAAGTTTTAAAGATTTTTTGTTTTACATACTACCCCATTTCTTCTGCTGTTTAATATTCTCCATTCTTTCACTTGTTACCAAACTCCCGGGCTATTTATTTTCCCTTACAACCATATATCTTTGATCCCTATTTGTTCCATCGCTTTTTTAAAACTCTTTTCACCAAATACTCTCCTTATTTATACAAATCCCCAATAAATTTCCTTTTTGTTAGGCGTTTATTCCAACATTTCACCATTCCCTTTAGCACTATTCTTTTCCTTCTTGTCTTTCCTAATTCCAGTAAAGTGACTTCTACCTGGGTCTGCCGTGGTATTTCGTAATAGCTCTTTGCAAAGTAACCTATTATTCTGGACCACTTTATATTAATTGTGTTTCTTCCCATACATCCACTCCGTGTAACACTGTGTGTCTGTTTGCTTGTCTACCTAAATGTATGTGTGCAAGTGTGTGTGTGTGTGTGTGTGTGTGTGTGTGTGTGTGTGTGTGTGTGTGTGTGTGTGTGTGTGTGTAAGAGAAAGGTATTCTGTCATATGCTATTATTTTTTGAGCCTTTGAGTATATTTTTGCGAGGAAGTCTGCCCTTTCGTTACCGTACTCACGAGTCTGACCTGGGATCCAGTAGAACTTGACTTGTAGAACTTGTTACGTTGTATGCCTTGGAAATCCGCCCTAATCTGACGGACAATATGACTGATTGATTGATTGACTTTTACTAATTGGGTTTGGTGTTGCTTGCGAGTCAACGTTTATTGCGTATTTAGCGGTAGTCTTTTTGCAGTTTTTTAGCCATTTTAGTGCCATATGAGTTCCGAGTAGCTCGGCTTAAACTACTGCACACTGGTGACGGAGTTGGCCAATTTTGAGAAAACTTCTGTTCGTTCTTTGTAGACTATCAGGCCTGCCCTGACGTTTTCTTCTGTTTTTGATCCATCAGTGTAGAGGTGTCTCCTCTTCCACCAGGGCCTTAAATTCTACTTCAATACATAGGGATTGTGTAGCTATATTACAACTCTATAAATGTATCAACTGGTTTCGAGGTGCAGAAACCTTCTAACAACCCTACTATAAGAAAGGTTTGCGTTATCCATTTTGTACTTATGTGGTAATCAAGTTCGTGAGCAGGTCATTCTAAATAATTTAATGAAATAGGAAAATCGCTACCATTATAAATTAGCAAATAAATATTTTATGATCATGTGAGAAAATTATTTCTCTCGCTGGTTACAAATTATGTTTATTTTACAATTACATGAATTGCGATTAAGAAAAATAAGTTTCAGTTATATTTCGTCGTAATGTTAAAAGCTTTTTTGCATGGTGTGAAAAGCTTCTAGCACTTATAAAATAACTATGTGACTGAAGAGAAGTTATATGATTTGAAATTTCATCATCGTCATCATCATCATCATCATCATCATCATTTACTTCACGTATTGGGTATATGTGTCATTATGTCTTCTTGCTTGCCCTAAGTTTATGTTTTCAATAGTTCGTACTTTGTTGTTAATTTTTGTATTGTGCTGATATAATTCGATTTCCGGTACCGACATGTGTGGAAGCCCTGCTCCCGGGTGCACTCAGGCTATTTTGGTTCCTGAGGGACCAATGGCAGAGCTACTTGATTAAGTAGCGACCCCTGGTTGCGAAAACCACATAACGGCCGCATGGAACCGGGGCGCCGATCAACCTCCAGAATTGCACTACATTGATGACGCTTGTAGTGGTCAGAAGAAGAACTCGCAGCGGCCGGGTGGTAGGCCATGACCCGGAAAGGGCTGTTGTGCAGATAATACCTATTGCCGACAGGTCGTAAGTAATTGTAAGAGCTAGCGCTTTACCCTCATATGTAGCCCCATTTTTCGCACTTTTTGGCGCGGGCAATATTGATATTTCCAGCACCATCTTTCCCTGCCTGAATCTTTGGAGCGATGCTCCGATTTGGACTTTAGCATCTGCTTTTATTCTAGCCGGTTTGCAAAGCTCCATACTCTTCCATGATGGATTTTTCGCACCACGCAATGCGTGTCGTGGTTTTGTACTTATTTTCTTGATTCTTACTGGTCTTACTTCTTACTGGTCAAGCAGTAACCCTGATGGTAAGTTTTAACATGAAGCTAGAACTTTCCCTGGGTATATTATCAAAGTTTATCTGTCTCTTACCGGCCATGAAAATTACTGCATAATGGAACAATGGTTATACACCTCACTAAATTACACAATGGCTTCTCAAGTACAGAGCTATCACAAAACTAACTTTGAGCTCCCAAGAACAGTTTTCTAGAGTCTAGAGTTCGCGTTTTCGGACATCAATTCGGGCATCAATTACCACAAAAGTGTTCCACAAATTTTCTCCAGTGCAGTCAAAATGATGGATTAGAACATGGCAAAATATGGTTTTTAAAAATAATTTACTTATGGCATTTTGCTTTTGTTTTTCATTTTTAAAGATAACAATATTTTCTAAAATGAGTGACATTCATATGTATTTCTCTGTTCACTGTGGCTTATTCTTGGATTTGTTTTAAATACTGTGTTTGCTAAAGTTAAGTTTTCCAACCATCTCTTATTAATTGAGAAAATCTTTTGGAAAAATAGTTTCATAGTACTTTTCGTCGTAATTTCAAGGCCGATACAGAAGGTTTAAGCCTTAGTCAGAAGTTATATAATGGATCGCTGTATGCTGACCTTTAAAGTCCATACTCTTTGCACACCACAAGAAATAACAGAATGGTCAGAAAGGACTTTCAAAGATATTAAGTAATGGAAAATTCAAACATAGAGCAATTATATGATGGAAGTGCTTAATTTTACAACATGATTTCAAACAATCTGATTTAACATCCACGTTTTGTAAAACTGTCTATATATGATATACAAGTTCAATAAGACCGCATAACTGGCGGGGAGAGACCGGGAGGCTGACCACGTCCCATCTCCAGTAACGCACCTCACTCATGACACCTGTGGTGGGCAGAGGTGTGGGACGCAGTGGTCGGGCTGTAGGTCTTGGGCCGAATAGGATATTGTGCCACGGGGTTATGCATATATACGCACATATATTATATGTCAGCTATTTCTTCACTTTTTATTTTTATTTTGGATTAAATATTTTGTTTTAACTGTAGGTTTTGCTAACATGGATTTAACATATGTTGCATTAAATATGCTCATATTGATATTCACATTCATTATTTCAAACTCCTTGGGAGATGGTAAAATAATCTGCTTAGAGGAAATTTTCTGACCTTAGCCGCGAATCGCACCAGAGGCAGTTTCTGTCTCTTTGCTAAGCAAACTCATGGAATGTTTACTAGTATGACTTAATCTTTCAGTAGTGGCTTCATTAAATAATTCTACTTAAAATGAAGCGTGTTACTTAAGTACGAGTGTTACTATCATTGTTTGAGATCGACAGCAATTTTTGTAAACTAAAAATAAAAAGTTTCACCTTCCTTGCATGAAATGTGATGTTTCGGCCGTAACCATATTTACGACTGTGGTGATAATTTTCTTCTAAATTCCCAAACAAATAGTACAAAGAGTGATAATTTTAGTTGCACCAACAATTAATTATTCTGGAAATTTTGTTCTTTACACACAAGAATTTGTGCGAAGTTTGAGGGCTTACATTTTATAGTCTATGTTAATATAGTAACAGATGGTTAAAAGTGTTAACTGATTAAACTTTAGAAAATACAAAAAAAAAAAAAAAAAAAAATAGATCATAGGTATGGGCATAAGTAACACACAACTAAGGGGGACATCTCGTGCACTTAGACCTTCAGAGATCTAAGGTATCTCCGATTCCCTAGGAGGAAGTGAAGTGAAGGGACTACACGGGGCTACAGGTCACACACAGACAGGCATCAGAGACGGGCGGAAGTGCCTAGGAACTCCAGGCTCGAGGACTCGCCTCACTGCTGGATCTGCCTATAGAGGGCGATGAGTGAGCAGTTGAGGGGAAAGGAAATCTGCTTACCAAGGGAATCACGAAAAACATAAGGTCAGAGAGGACTGTCGATGGGAATTGAACCCAAGACCTTCAAATGCGAACCTCACGTGCTACTACGGAGTCATCTCTCTAGGTTACATTCTTAGGAACACAATTATAAAATATTTCGTTATTTGTAAACATGCTTACTGTGTAAGCTTCATTTGAGCCTCTCGGTTAATATATGAACAAAGAGTTAATCTTGTAAATTTCATTTAAGGAACATACAGGCATGATTATATAGGTAGGTCGATAACATAGAAACCTATGTAGGATGATTGCCTTTCGCATTGCATTCCAACGCCGGTGCAGTTAGGTTCCAGATAGAATGTGCTCAGAGTAATGGAGAAGTATTTCTATATCGACCTTCTATGGAATAACGTTATCTAGATAAAGTTTCGCAGTCTTTAGTCTAGTTCTCAGGGCTTGCGGATAGTGGATTTCCAATAAACCACGGCTTCTTCTGTACTATGAGAGAGAGGAATTCAAATTGAAACACCGTTACTCATACTTTACTGATAGCAGAATATACTGCAGTTCCCTCTAGCGTGACTGACCACAGCGCAAAAAATGTTTTTATTCATATTCTACACAGTTTTTATTAATACTATTTGCTTCTACATAGTTTCACACTTCACTTAGCTTTTATTCAGTATAACTGTTATACATTGGTAAAAAACGAACATTTATGGAAATCAGCGGTACGGTATAGCTGTAAGGTAGGGCCGTGACCGAAGTTTGGCTTAATGAACATAAACTAACAAATGGAATGAAAGAACAAATATTTACATGTCCTGTATTATCTCACGTCTTAAGCCTTAATTTGTTGCTGCTGGATGTTGGTGACCGAAATTGGTTGATGTAATGACCGAGAGTGAGTCACCAAGTTAGGTTATTTAAATTAGTTCACGCTATATGTTAAATGAGTACCTCTACTGCTTCTCCCATTGTCTTACATGTTTTAAGTTGGACACAAGAGTTTATGAAATGTTGCATTCATTTACTTACAGGAAATGCAGTCAAGATCTATCATTGGGTACACGTGAGGTAATTACTTTCGATCCTTATCTAGCATAAAATGAAACGGAATAACTTTCAGTAATACAAAATTTAAACATTTAAAGGTGTCAAAGGTTGATCTCAAAGGTGTTCGTTTACCTCTTATGTCAGTTGCAAGACCGATCTATAACGTATTGGATCGTTGTGGACCATTTAAACTATGGGTGGAATCTCGGACCTATTAGTGGATTGCTGCAATTATTGCTTTCTTCATATAGTTTCATCTTAATTTTTCATAGATACTGTGAGATTATATATTTCAAATTTTTCTTAGGCCTAAATTTGTAGAATTTAGATATTCGGGACGTAATTTATTGAAGTACGGACATTCTTGTTCGCATTAGTGCAATTCATTTCCTACGAGTTCACGGTGTAGGAACAGATGTTAAAGTTGCATTCCCGTCGTTCACGTGTAGTCAGCCTAACTGACGCGTGTCCACAAATACTTGGCAAAGCTTATTCGGGCGTGTATATACTTGATTATATGGAGAAAAAGTTGGGTGTAACAGACAAATTATGAAACATGTTTTGAATTTATATTTTAAACCTAAGTGAAAAATTCTCACATAATATAAATTACTGTGAGATTCTATTAGGCACATTATTCCAGTTTAGTTCACATCTTCTCAAATATGCAAACATGAATATCGCCTAAAGTAATAAAAAGTACAATTATTCGTGAAATACTCTGTCTTTCAAAAGTAGGATCTGAATTAACCCTACACCTCTATAACTAGACTTTTCCTGTGATATTGTTTTTTCATTGGAATCTCTTTTATTGATAACTGTGCTGAGGTGTTTGTTATTGCGTGCTTCCTAATGTTCAGGTGGATACAGTTTAATTCTCCCTAAGTGTTAGGACTCAGCACTATTCAGCTCTCCAGTTGATTGAAAATTTCATAATGAGTTTGCTCTTGTCCCAAATGCAGACTGAATAAAGGTATGTTTCCCAAATATAATTGGTCAATCCTACAGCTCGCTGATAGTCCATTTTGCACCAGGAAGTAGAAAGTAGTTTCCAATACCTATCGTCTATTCGGAAATATTTTGGATTTTCTTACACATGAGTTTCGTGAGCGGTGATATGCTTTGGTTTTATGCCCATGGGAACATGATTAGAGCAACAACGCCTTCATAATCGCAAACTTAGGAATTTCTAAGCACCAAACCCAGGATGGAAGAAAATTAGGCTGAACTGTGACTGAAAAGTGATGTAGATAATAAGCCATCCCATCCTTCGTACACTCTTTTGCAGACAACTATTGACCCGGTCTACACTATTTTGCATTTCTTGTTGTGCAAAGATAGTGTAGATAACTTGAAACAAGTACTTAAGAATCCCTATGACTGGTGATCATATGCATAGCCACAATTTGATAGAATTTTGATAATGGCGACGATAGTTTGAAAGTAAACAAAGATGTTCCCATTGAGCTAAAGGTAACTTAGTTAAAATAACAAGTATTTAGAATTATTTCCCTTTTTGGGGACAGCGTTACTTCTCAGAAGGGGTTATTCGTCAGGCAGCTTGTGGATAAATCTGTGTGCGGTATGATCTCTCTAAAGTGCTGTGTATCGAGATAACACTTTGATATAACACTTTCATTAGCTCTCTCTCTCTCTCTCTCTCTCTCTCTCTCTCTCTCTCTCTTTATCAGACATTTCCTTTCTTCAAAAAATGACAACAATAAGCATTTTAGTAACACATGTGAGATGATGGCACTCTTGCAGATGAATAATTGTCTTTCTTGGAACAGACCGCCGTGAGCATTGTGACAATGTCCAGTTCAATTACTATTTTTTCTCGCTTTATTTTCCTCTAAGTGAATGCACAAACATGCTGTTGTTTTTTACTGACGTTAACAAAGTCTTTAGTCTTTTGTAATATTACAATTCCCAAATGTTTTCTATCGTCGCCTTGACTCAGTTCATTCATTGTCTTTCTTCACTTTCTGTCAATCATACGATGCCTTACTCAACACTAATTAAAACTTCTTTATTCGACGCAACGTATCTTTCACGACGACAGTAACACACACACACACACACACACACACACACAGCTGTCTCCCACTCACTGAGACACTGACCGACTCATGTTTGCAACCGTAACTACCCTCACTCGTTGCTTCGTCTCTTTATATAGCGAGAATGACGTAACACGGACCTTTCTCGAACTTCTACAAACACGCCGGCCGCCGGACACTTCTCGAATACTCTGGAAACCCCTTTGTGTTGCTTTGTTACGCGCCACGCCAATGCGGTGGGTGAGCCAGGCTCTAACCGTCCTTTGTTGTGTAGCCGTTGCCGCGGGTTGGGGTCAAGTGCGTTTAGACCACCAGGAAATAGTGTCACAATCTATTGCAGAGTCACCAAATAATTATAGAATCAACTCATACATTTCTTTAGCATATGTGCATATATCTCCGTAGTTCGACTTTTATTGTCTGGAAACGCTAATGTGACATGAATAATTTTGTTGCCCATTTCAATAGCTTATAGACAACATGGATAATCCTGTACATGTTCAGTTTGTCGTTACAATAGCACACCAGATCTACATACAGATGCTAGTTATGCAATGTTTGTTATTTCTGGATTCGCCTACTTGATAACTTTGCTGTTTCATTTCAGAGAAATAGAGAACCTGGTATGTTTTGTAATTGATATGGAGATGCGATCAAAGACCTTTGCTCTTGATTGAAGCATGAAAAGGTTCTATCTTATCCTACAAATACGGATAGCAAAGGAAGCTAGAATGATTATAATAATTGAAGGTTTGCAGCATCGTAGCTTGCTAGCTATCACTAGATCCTGGAACTAAATTCCTAATGTTGATATTACTGCCATACGTCTTTGCCTCCCTTGACGTCGTTCCGAATTCTGAATAGATTCTAATTACCAGCCTACTGCTATTCGATCTGTAACGTACCTTGAGTACGCATAAATTGGCGTGGAGTCCCGCTTGAGGTGGGGGAAGCCAGGGCAAAACCTTTGAAGACGACGATGGTGCTCATCATCTTCTCCCATCCCCTTTTAGACACCGTTTAAACTAATTAAAGTCGCCATAACGTGTCTCTTCTCATCATTCCAGTACGATGTTCCCTGCTAAGCGGACCAGAGCCGAGTAGCTTGTCATAATGACATCGCACAGTTGATTAGAAGAGGAAAACGTCTCCGGCTTTCATTACCTTACTGCTATCTCAAGGGAAGAACACTTTCTGTAACAGAGAGAAAAGTTCTGTTTCGGAAAGATGTCACAGCTATGCGATGAACTCGCGATGCCAACTTTGCATTTAGTGAAGAAAAGATATACTCATGTTATGATTCAGTTCCAAATTTTACCTTCCGTGCCATGGTACTATAATAAACAGGTGCACTATAAATTTCGTTATAATCTTAAAGTGTGAACTATTTGAAACCCACACAGGTACAGAACATACCAGCATGCAACATGAAATTCTATCTTCCATAAAATGTATGAAGCACTTGGTTACGTCCGGTTAAGTTGTAATTCTTAAATTCTTAGTATTTTGCATTGCATTTAAACAAAATTGTTAGCGTTTGATTCACTTCATTGTTTGTTAACCTTGTGGAAAGCTACGGAATAATATTTCGTTTACCAGGTATACATCAGCACGTCCGGGTTCAGTGTGCCTGTAGGTTAAGCGTTTATCAAGGCTAACAGAGGGAAGCTGAACATTTCATATCAGAAAGACTTCCATTTAGTATCCTGATATTTCTGTTCGTGTGTTTTTTCTATGCTGCACTATAAAGAATTATAGAAAATTAGTTCTAACATAGAAATAAAATATGAGAATGTGTTCTGGAAGTCCATATTCCTTACATTCTGTATTATCAATGTTATAAATGTTTTCAAGCATGTTCGTCAGTTTTTGATTTCAGGAAAGTATAACAAACCAGCAACGTAGAGTATTATGAAAGCGGCTAAAGCTACGAACAAAATTGGCAAAATGTGTGCATTTTAATTATATTTAGTGTGATATGATTTCTCAGTTATACAAAGTTATGTAAAACTCAGTCACCGTAAGTAGAACTTTACAAGATATTTGCAAAAACTAAGTAAGAGAACTCTGAATGGTAGAGCAAACAAGTTAATATAAACATAGTGGCAAAAGCAGATATTTGAAAGTTTATATTAAAATTAATGTTGATATACCTTCAGGCATTTTTCTGAAGCTGGATATTATGCCTATAGTGTACAAAAAATTATATCCGGAGGACATATTGACCATTAATATAATTAAAATTAGCATGGTCATTTAAACACAGTGGATGCGATAAAAGATATTTAGCTGTAGACATACTTTGCACATACAATATAAGGCTGCAAAAAGGTGACGCACTAAGTCAGATATCGGATTCTCGGCAGGCGAAGGGTTCAGAAGGCTGATTTATAAATTATGGCGTAAGAAATCCCGTTCCGTGAACATATTTTGGAGGACATAATACCTATATCCGCATCTCTTTGATTTATTGCATTAAAGTCAGAAAAGGGCACCTATAGAAGAAAGCCAAGAGGGGTTTAATGTCTTGATTTCTCTTGAGAAATTCCGTTTGAATGGAACGAACAAAATACCTAGCGATGAATGCTTGCTCAATGAGTATTTTCCTGTATTTTGACAGAGAAGTACGAGGGTAAATAGAACCACTGAAACGATAAACAAAATGAAACGTTTGTTTTATAATTTTATTGCCCGTTCTCCGATTGCTTAAACATTTGATTCACACAATTCTTTGTACGTCTTAGTGAGTTAAAGTTTTCTATAATTATGTAAATATAAAGATGAAATGAAGCTGCAAAAGGGTAGTTGGGAAAATATCTGCGTGTATGTGTGTGCATGTATCAAAAAATAACCAGAATCTTCTAGAACTTTCCACTCTTCCTGCCTTCAGAGCGTTCTAGAAGTCTCGGGAAATATCCGAAAGCTGTACAAGTAAGTGTTCGAGCGAATGAGAAAGTTGTTTGTTACTGAATGCATTTCTCGTGTTCTAAGTACTGTTCTCCGAGTGAGATTGTGATGACATGTGTACTTGGCTGCTCAGCTTGTGTATCGTCCAGAAGAGGCGGCTACGTCTTGGGTATTTCATTATGAAATACAATTAAGTGACAGCAAGAGAGTGGAGGGATGACGGTGAGCAATGGACAAAGTCACAACACATATATAATATCCCATAACAGCAAGACCATGAAGTTAAGTATACTTTTCACCTAACAACACCGAACAAGAATATTAATTGAAGTGTATTTAAAAGGATTCATAGCGCATCATTAATTTGGAAAAAAATTGTAAAAAACTGCAAATGTCTGGCTAAAAAATAAAAGTTGTACAAATCTTTAAAAATGCTTGTGAAATTTCCAGTTTTGGAAAATTTCTCATCCTGCTGCAACAATAGTAAATTTATATGGGTTAGATACCTCAGCTTGCATCAAAATATATTACAACACACGTCACAAACACATTCCTACAGGCGGCATTTCTTCAATAGAGCACCAAGTTACTTATGTACAACGGGTCATTTTCTCAAAAATGGTTTTAAACTTAATGTAAACTGAATCGGTCTAACAATGTTAATAGTAAGGTCCGTTTTCCCAAGTATTCCTAACCCTTGTTTAATTTAAACCACTTCTCCTTAGCTAACGTTGGCTGTAATTCATGCCGGCATCCGATTTGCCAGTCACAGAAGTGTTTAGCACTATAAGCTCAACATGACAACTGTTGAAATTAATAAAGAAAAAAAAATCTCCATAGAATTATATTAAAAGGTTTAGGTGAGTAGTTATATTCTGTAAATAATTATGTTATATTTATACCGTTCATGATTTACTTTAAGTACCATGCAAATTAGTCTTATAGTACCTGTTCACGCTACACAAAAAAAAAAAAAAAAAAAAAAAAAAAAAAAAAAACATTTTCATGAATAGACTCTATTAAATCATTTACTCTGAAAAGCTAATGTACTATAAAGTTGATGAAAGGAATGTTCTTTCAAATTTAGTTCTTTAACCAAATTTATTTTCAGTTCGTTTAGTCACGAAACTGCTGAGGCATAATATTTCATTGCCTCTTATGACCTAACATTCTTTAAGCTTTGCTTTTAGCTATGTGTTTTATATTAAGTATATTAATATGCCATATGCGTATGTATTTAGAAATCTATAAAAATTAATTTTATTTCAGGGTTTTCCGAACTATGTTCACACTTGTACGAATTATTAGATATACTACCAAACCGGTATCATCTTGCTCTATTTTACTTTAATTTTCAGGAATTTCACTAGACTCTCTCAATCGTATGCCATTTGAAAAAAGCTAATGTAACTGAATCATAAAAAATAGCTTTTACACATTGTCATCATAGAACTTTTTAATCATTAAAGATGACAGGAGGAAATTAGGTTCCTTCGCCATTCCCAGATACCGCTCGGACCGACTTCTTGCCAGCCGGTCGTTTAGGTTTCTGGTGATGATGGTTGGGATGTCTGTAACTGGGAGCCGAGTGATTAAGAATAATGCCTGATTATCACTGTCGTACTCTCTTAGTTTAAACCTCATTAACACTTATAATTATCTAAGAGCACTTCATTTCTAATTTAAATCCTTTCTAAACTAGTTTAAGCTAACCCTATGTTTAAACCCACCTTGTTTAAACTGTGTGTAGTGTGCAGTCCATACTCTCTAGGAGAATAAGAAAAGTGCAATTCTTTTGTGAATGTTTTTTTTTTTAATTGTTAGTAGCACTCTGGAACCATTTTCCATAAATAGCTTTTCTTTATGCTTCTTAAGGAAGAAAAATTATAGGCAGTACAATTAAGCCGTTAAGTCGCTCTTTTATTTATTTCTTACGAGCACTTAAAGTACACACATTATCATGGCTAACGAATTTATATACATAATTTTAAACATATGGCTATTCGTGCCACTAACAAGCATGTTAAAAAAAATATATAAATACTTGATGGAGAAGTAGCGACCCCAGGTCGAGAAAAAAAAAAAAATATAACCTAACTTAAATAGTTTTCTGTGTTTTTTATCGCAACTAATAACTGCATGAAGTAATTTTTGTGTCCCAATAGGGTATAAAATAATAGTGAAAATAAACTATGGTTGATTGGAAATGCTGTGCGGTTATTATAATCCATTTTCTCTCAAGCACCTTAAAATTTTAAAACGAGATCTGGATATTTTAGGTAGCTGCCCTAGGCAGGCGATTAACAAACTAATAAACAGGAAGAGTTTTAAATCAACCTGCAGGTTATTGAAGTGTAGCTCTTTAGCCCTAAAATAATACCATTAAATTGGGTAATCTTTTTTTTTTTTTTTTTTTTTTTTTTAAATCAAATAGTACCAAATAATCCTTTGGGAGTTAGCATTACCAGGTATATAATAGTGTTTTGTCTAAATAATAGTTTTCGTCAAGAAAATTGCATTTCAAGATTATAGCCAAATTAAAAGAGGCAGAATTGAGTAAATACTAGGTGAAATACCCGGCGTTGCCCTTGGTTTAATGATTTATCCATATAACTTATAGACTTAGATTACACTTGCCCAATAACCTTCTGTTTCTTTGGAGGTATTTAAAAAAAAATAATTAGAACTATGAGAATATTATAAGGAATAAACAACCAACACAATAAATAGAAACATGGGAAAGACAGTATGCAAAAGCACTGTTGAACAATCACAAATACTGCAGGAAGAAAACCGAGTAAAGAAAGCCGCGTGGTTGTATTACGTTGCATTTTTATTTAAGTCATATAAAAATTGTGTTGATTGTTTCTAGAAGAGCGAGTAAAGAAAGAAATGTGATTGTGTTTCGTAAAAGGAAAGTGAGCAGAGTAAACCATGTGAACGTAACACGTTACGTTTCTATTTCAAACATACAGAAAATATGAATTCTGTGTAGAAGAGGATATAGAGAAAGAAGTGTGATTGTGTTTCGCAAAAGAAAAGTTGGTAGAGAAATCCACGTGAGTCTAATACGTTGCATAGTAAAATGTATAACATAGAAACCTCAGTGAAAAGAAATTTAGATGTGTCAATTTTCATGGCGACCGGTCAACAAGTGTAGAAGTAAACCAAGTTTATAATGCCAACACACACACGCGCGCGCGCGCACGCACGTACACACATTGTATGTTGAAGAGCGAGTAGAGGACTTGTGAATGTGTTACGTAAATGTGAGTAGAGAAAATCATGTGAATATAATCCATTACATAGCAAAGTGGACAGCAGAGAAACGTTCTCCATGACAAAATACATATACGTGCCGAATTTCATGGTGATCGGACAAGTGGTTTAGGAACGTATAGAAGACAAGCATACATTCATCTTTATATACATGTAGACGACATCGAGAAACCAAGTTCAATTGTAACGATGACCATTCTCAAGCAATCATAAAGTACATTATTGGAACACTATATTTTAGCTGTGACATGAACACGCTTTGAAGCGGAGCATTCTTCTGAAGCTAAACTGACCATGCATTTCCATTGGAGTTTAACTTTATGTACAAGAAATTGCAGTAAACTGCATGCCATTCTGCTCTCTTGCTCGTTTCTCCAATTTCTCAGCTTTCGTTTAGTCTGGCACCGAGTTTTAGTCCTCCAACTTCCCACGTTGTTGCTGACGCTTGCGCAATTTCCCTGGGGTTATATCCCATTCCAATGAGGAGAAACAAATTTGAAATTCCATTTCCCGAGCCGTGTTCCCTCCCTAGCTCTGCCTCAACGTGTTGCTTCTCCTTGCAAACGTCAGCAACGCGCAGTTTCCTGCATTACATTAAACACCCTTATCGTCTTATTAGATGGCAGATCTGCCTTTTATGAAGTTGCTCTAAATAATCCCTTATCTCACTCGCAGTGGATGTCAGCTGTTGTTTTTGCTTAGCTGTAAACCTTAATATTTGAAATGTGGCAAGCTCTTCTATAAGCAAAGTAAATCCCATGACATTTTGAAGACACTAAATTCCATGGTAGGATTTTGTCGCCCCCAGTCACCAAAACACACATGTTTGACATATAAGAAATTACTATCGCTACTACTACTACCATCCCCACCCCCACCGCCACCGCCACCACCAACACCACCACTACTACGATCACAACCACGACCACCACCACCACCACCCCCACCCCCACCACCACCCCCACCACCCCCACCCCCACCACCCCCACCCCCACCACCACCCCCACCACCACCCCCAACACCACCCCCACCCCCACCACCACCACCACCACCCCCACCACCACCCCCACCGCCCCCGCCCCCCTCACCACCACGACCGCCGCCGCCACCACCAACACCACCACTACTACGATCACGACCACGACCACCACCACCCCCACCCCCACCACCACCCCCACCACCACCACCACCACCGCCACCGCCACCACCACCCCCACCCCCACCCCCACCGCCACCGCCACCGCCACCACCAACACCACCGCCCCACCACCACCACCACCACCCCTCCCCCACCACCACCGCCCCCCACCACCCCCACCCCCACCACCACCACCGCCACCACCGCCACCACCACCGCTAGCTACTACTACCATTGCTACTATGTACTGCTGCTAATAAGCAGGATACTGATAATGCAACAAAACGACGGCAAAAATGCGAAGTCCGTTTACTTATCTAACACTTTATTTCCTCTAAGTCTTACTACGAATGCACAATTTCTTCCTCCTTGATAATACAGTTTATAACCTTCTCTACTATTACAATTCACAGTTTTCTTCCGATAATCCTTAGTCTTTCAATTTCTATCTCCAGTTTCACTGTCTCTTATATCTTTACTATTACGATGCAATCACTCGACGACGCATACAACTCGCTGACAGGCTAACCGATTCACTCTCGTAATTAAAACAATCTGTACATGATGACTTAAAAGTACTCTGACACCAAAATCTGACTCTAACTCTATAACTCAACTCTAACTCTAAAACTGACTGACTGTTCACTATCCTGGAGCCGGTGTGACGTGTTTATCGAACACCTGGCATGCAACCTTTACGCCAAAAAGAACAAGAACCATAATGAGCAAATAAGAATGCTCGGGGAGTATAATATGGCACGCGACAACCACCTCCGCCCTCTGTCATTGTTCGATCGCACTATGAACCACTGAAATTACTGGTCAGGGAATGAAGGGAAGCTCACAACCACACACAACACAACAATACTCATCCACACTGTCTAGCCCTCATAAGTCCTTGCGCTACCAGCCACGGTGGACCTCGGGAGACGAGGGCCTCCCCGGCAGTGGCACAGGCTCGCTTCTGCAACTCAGGCAGACAGCCCGCCATGTGTGCACTATATATGACCAGGCATGAACAGGTACACGATTAATGACGAAGCCTCCGGCTTAATTTCAACATAGTAAGTAAGCATATTGTAAGCAAGCATTATAGATAAGATAGAGTTAGAACATTACAAATAGATTTAACGTATATCATAAGCTAATGCCACCATACAATGCACCAGTCCAGTTATATTACATCTAGTACAGATCATAGGTTATTTAAAAAAAAATACAAAACAAAATAAAAATAAAATAAAAATTAAAAAGCACTAAAAAACAACAGAAAAAACATACTCTAAGGACAACAAATGAAACCTTCGGGTGGAGAATAAAACTAAACATGCTCATTTCAGTCACCCCTCACACCAATTTACACCATCCAACACTTAACGATGCCAAATGGCTGACTCTACAAAGATCACCAATAACTTTCATACACGCCACCATTAATTGCTACCAGGACGCACTCAGGGCTTATGTCATGTTTGTCCTCCGGCACATCAGTAATGCACTCGCTGTTACTGCCACTTGCAGGCAACTTCGATCGTTCATCACTGAATGCGCTGGTGCTTAATGCAGTACTACAGCAATGAGGTCTCGACCTCAAGACTTCCGATGTTTTTTTTTAGTGAGTATGCTGCCCGGGTTCAAAGCCAGGGTAGGAGTCTTACACTCGCATGCTCGCATGCGGTTAGGGCGTAAGTAGCATATTTCCCCAGCACATTTAAAAAAAAAATAAAAAAAAAAACAAAAAAAAACTACCCTACTACCCACTACAGGCACCATTAGTGGGGTGCAATACTGGAGGGTGGAACGTGGTCAGCACCCCAAGCCCTTCCGGCCAGTTATGCGACCTTCGCGACCTGACACACTTTCCTTGTGCACGTGTGTATGAAGAGCTTGCCGGACACAACGGTGTTATCACGCTGTTCGATCGCATACACAAAGTCGCTAGTTGCTCTGTAGCCCCGGACCTCCTTCACGCCTCGCCGTCATTATTACGGTCACGCACACACACACAACTGTCGTATTAAAGGTCACCCGGCCTCCTCTTGTCCGTATATTATTCAACGAGCTATTGTCACAACAACAATAATTAATAATAATAAATAATTAATAATAATAAATAATAATAATAATAAATAATAATAATAATAAATAATAAATAATAAATAATAAATAATAAATAATAATAATAATAATAATAATAATAATAATAATAATAATAATAATAATAATAATAATAATAATAATAATAATAATAATAATAATAATAATAATAATAATAATAATAATAATAATAATAATAATAATAATAATAATAATAATAATAATAATAATAATAATAATAATAATAATAATAATAATAATAATAATAATAATAAGAAGAAGAAGAAGAAGAAGAAGAAGAAGAAGAAGAAGAAGAAGAAGAAGAAGAAGAAGGAGAAGAAGAAGAATATGTTAACCATGCCAAATGACTGCGTAACGCATGAAGCTCGCATTCGGGAAGTTAAGGATTCAATTCCCGTTCACTGCCCTTTCTGAACTCGGGTTTCACGTGGTTTTTCCTGGGACAAAGGCAAATGCTGGGATGGTTTCTCATCTAACACGAATTCCTTAAGATCATTTCCCTTCCTTCTCATTTTTCAGACCTGTCTCTAGGTTCCCTATGCTGTGGCAGACAGCGGAAACTTGCTCAAAGGAAAGGCCCTAGATACTGGAGAGTGCTTGGTCGACAGGAGTCCAGCAGTGGGGGCTTTTCGGCCTGGAACTGTTTGGAATTTCCGCGCGTCTCTGCTGCCTATCTACTGTGTAATGGACTGTCTATGATCAGAGCATTACTTTCTTCGAACGCTCGCGTTGGTGTCAATTTGGAGGGCTTATTTCGTAATGATATAACATTATCATACCACTCTTAGAACCCAACTTGGTATAAATACTTGATGTTGTTTGGTAACGTGCGATACCCACAAACCAGAACGCAGAATGACCTACCAGCTGTTATTTGCGAAAATATCTTAATCCGCCTAATAACAAATGTTTCACAAGAAAAAGGGGAAAAAAAGGAGCTAAAAGACACTCTCCCCCAAAAAAAATCCTGGTCCATATGCAACAACAATTTGAAGTTGGGAATTAATAGTGCTTACAGGAATATAAAATAAATTCGCCGTATATCACATATGAAATATAAAACCCCTCATTAATATTATTCTGAACTTGTTTTGTTGAACAGAGTACGTTTTGCTATTATTGTTACAAGACAAACTCGAATTTACTGTTGTAAAGCATCTAAATCACTCGTAATTCCGTTATATTTCAACAGTATTACACAATAATTGTTTTTCGCTACAATTATTATTCAGCATAATATTATGAATTACATAATCATGTGTTTAAATTAAGCAAAAGAAGAACAAGAACCAAAATAAATATTTTAGTAACCATCAATTTCGTCTCAAGAGCCCCTTTGAAAAATTCTCATATGTTACATTCACATGAATTTCTCTACGAATTTTTAAACAAGCTATTCTTAAAACAGCTTATTATACTATCTATTTCATGTTAATCGAGATAAATATTTGTAAGAAGTAGCTAAATGATTAAAATAAATAAAGTTATGTTACGTGAATACAAAGGACAGTCAAATAAATGTGCTTTTAGGGTTAAAACAATGGACAGTCGAATCACAGAAAATATAAACTAACGCTGTTCTTTTTTATTTCACAGTAACGAAATTCACAGAAGCGTCTAGTGGTATGTCTTTGTAAGAAACTATTGAGAAGTATTATCTATAAAGTAAAGGTGTTCTATTTAAAATTTGACTGTAGCACTGACTTCCGGTTAAACACCAAATGTAGTGTTAATCAGCTGCATGTCTCAAAAGTTATTGAAGTAGTGTCGAACTTTTAACTAAATCTGTATTTTCCTGCACCCAAATCACATATCAAGGCAGCCTAAAGAAGTCTGATATTTAAACTCTTAGACTCAAGCTCCCGAGGTTTGGGCTGTTATGTGGAGGTCCTCTTAAGTTCGTCGTTCAGAGACGTACGATTTCGATGCCATCCAAAGATGATACAAAATCAGGGAGTTACTCACAAGTTGCCATTGCTTCAGCAGTAACAAATGTTTATGCCTGGAGTGAGGTAAAATATGAAATTTGATATTATAAACCTAGCGTGCTAACATTATGGGAAGAAGTATTTTTACGTTTAGCAATATGTAAAATTCATTGCATGGGGCAGAAAACTTTCAAATGTTATAAAATATTGCACTTTATTATACTACTGCTTACATTATTATTGCCACCTTTGCTTCGGTTTCATTATTTAATTATTGTACTTTTGCCTAAAGAACAGGCTTGATCGATGAGGAAGAACTTATGAATGCTGTTATCTTTTGCCTTTAAAGGAAAACAAGCCACTAGTTCCTCCCAGAACAAGGTCTCGGCTTGACATAATGCAACATGTAGAACATGTGGTCACAATCGCATCTCTCGACTTAATTACACATTTTGAGGAGGGTTTACGCACTGACTAGCGGTGGCTGATCACATGAATACAATTTGCACAACAGGAAAGAGAATAATTTGGTCATGAATTGGTCAGCTATTATCCGACATTAACTCTTGTGTCTGCCATAGATTCATAAACACTAACCTAAGCTACTGACATTTCAGTACTGATTTAACTTGTCATGTTCCAGATAGTAAAATACCGTCTTGTACATTTCGTAACCCTTTGATATTCATTACAGAGTACAAGACAGAACTTAATGGAATTCTCAAAGCTATGTAACATGTACATTTGCAACAGGTTTAAGTGATGCCAATTTCCAATTACTTCCCTGGTTACATCGTTCGCCAAGGAGACGTGAGAGAGTTCTTTTATTACCATGTTTCTCACAAACTGCACTACCTCTCACAGCTGTGATTCTATTATAGCTGAAGCCATTTAACGACCGAGAGACTTACAGCACCAGAGCAATGAATGCATACGGTCATTCAATTTTCCCTGAGAGGGTTTGTGCAGTCGTATTTGTTGGCAGAGTGCCGACACTATAAGTTCTTACGTAGCTCTCTGCGTAATGGAGAAAATGTTATTGCAAGAGCCGTACGGAGATTTTCTAGTTGTCTGAAGAGATGGAAAAATATCGACATCTGGATAGCATAATGTAACAGAATGGTTGCAAAGCTTTTAGGAGAAATATGCTTGTCTCATTTACTGAATTTTACGAAAACATGCTTTCTGTTTTAGCAGAACATTCATTTCGTTAAAGCACTAGGTATATATGATGTAAAATAATAGTGGATGCATGCCACCAGAGAAATAAACGCTACATTCTTGCTTCTATACTAGTGTCTGCACTCCCACATGACTTTTACAGAGACTATAAGGGTTCACACAGGACAGCCGTGGCCAGAACCTGTGCTCTGCTAATGTAATCTTGCTTACACTTGAAATAGCGGATGAGCGATGCATGCGTTGATTCTTATCTCTGTCTTCTAGCTTCCGTACGGACACCTGTTCAGTTACGAATGACAGACAACAGGATATGTACAGTGTTATACAAGCATTCGTCACTAAATTGGACCTTAGATCGGACATCTCAGTGATCGAGATCTTTTTTTCTAATGTCTGCAAACGCGTGGTCCTATTTGTGTGGAAAATCTGCAGATATATGTTGGAATCTTGGAATCTACAAAATGTTTTAAAGATTTGAGAAAAGCAGAAAACGTTTTGTTTCTGTTTTTGAATCCATTCTCTATCGATCCTGCAGATGCTGAAATAAGGTTCCAGACAGACCTAATAGATTTGCAAACAGACGTATTATTGAAACAGAAATGTACAAATCTAGTAGGTTCTGATATTTTTCAAATATTAGATAACACAAAATATCCGCAATTGACATCAGTTGCAGTTACGATCCAAGCCATATTTTATGAACGTGAGCACTACTTTTCAAAATTAAACATGGTTAAATCAAAATGCAGGTCACGAATATGTAATGATAGTTTACTGGCTCAACTACACGTGGCAACTTCCGTTTTAACTCCTGATTTTCATTCATTGATATACCGCGAAGACAGTCCAAGCGATGAGGTGCCTTGGAAACCATTAAAATAAATGCATGCCGCCGATTTCACATTCCCTAACCCAAGTGTCTGTTCTATACAAACCAGGTTGTGAACCTAATGTGTTGGTGTTTGCCCAGTGCTAATACAGGGTCATTAAAACATATGGTAACCGATTCCTCCAT
Organism: Tenodera sinensis; assembly: GCA_030765045.1. Classification (NCBI taxonomy): domain Eukaryota; kingdom Metazoa; phylum Arthropoda; class Insecta; order Mantodea; family Mantidae; genus Tenodera; species Tenodera sinensis. The sequence goes on along the minus strand of CM060966.1, from coordinate 102,663,562 downwards.
TGTGCCAGGGAACCGAGAGTCGCCGACAAAACGATGCTGGAGGAGCTGCACTAAAACTTACCTGACAAATAAGCAGCACTTATTAAACAAAATGGGTCCTATTACTTATCTGAACAGATAAACAGTTTCTTTAGTAGCCTCTTTCATATTGTCATTTTCTACACTAATAATGTACGGATTTTAGTGACCTTATTGGTGGATTTGAAAGACTCATTATAGAAAAAAAGTAGTCCATGTTGTACGACCTTTCACTATATACTGCAATGTGTAAACAAACCAAACATTCACTTCATGACAATTGTATGTTTTCAATTGTTTTCTTCTCCACTTCTGAGCACATAATTAATAAAGATGAGACAATCCCTTTAGATTTAGTAGTTTTTTCAATAACAGATAAAGAATTTTCAGTCACAAAGTTTACATTTAGTAAACTCGCACCAATAGAGTTCCACACAACACAAATGTAGATCTTAGATTTTGATCCACGCAAGTATTAGATTGTTTTTCACAAACTGATTGAAATAATTTTTAGCAATACAAGTTTATTCTTGAAGAACTGCTAGCAGCCTGAATATCGTTGTTGTCCTAAGAAGCACAAGAGTTGGTTTGTTGAAATTTAATGTTTATTTATGTACGCTCCTCAACTGCTGTGCTCACAACGTCCTGTTCTATATCGAATGTAAAAGGTATATTAATTTTGCTCAGAGGCCTTTTTATCGTGCTTGAATTCTTTAACATGCGTAAATCTGCTACACGGGAGCACCGGTTTTACTTAACTTCCGAAGGAAGCCGTGTTAAGGATTGTTACACCCAAAAAATTCCATTACCCTTCACCGAGTTTGAACCCGAGAACCATAGGCAAGCATGTTACCTCTAGACCACCTTAGATGAGATGTTTTGTTGATTACTAACCTCAATATTGTACATGGTTTCGTTACCAATTGAAATCAAAACATTTTATGGACTACCTGTCCTATGTTTAGTAAAAATATTGCGGTGAGCCGTCTTTTACAGAAAGGTTTTGATGTACCAAGTTCAGAAACAATAAAACAAAAAAATCTGAATGAAGAAATATAGCTGTTCGCTGTTAGCCATAGGCGAAGGCTGACCATTGGTGGTGCTACTAATAGTCGAAAGATAAGTTGGAAATTGCTTTTCAAAACTAAACTTAGTTCAGAAATCTGCGACTACTAGTATGATTTTATGACTATGACAACTTGTGGAGGCAGACTTAGCACCTCGACCGAAAGTGGAACTTTTGTGCCTACGTTCCTGACGGGGCACCCCTCCCGGAGGACGAATGAGGCGAACGGATCCTAAGGCGGCAGGACAGGACAGAGCAGTGACAGGGTTCCTACATTTTCTCAGTTAGAAGCAGACGGCTAGGGCTGGCTCGGCCCGGATCCTCTCCCACTCCTTCAGATTCGTACTTCCAAGGGTGACGCGGGACTCGGAAACCGGCTCCCCTCCCCCTTCTCGGGCTTGTACCATCCCATGGGGGGCCCAGAAACTAGTAGACTCACTTTCCAATCCAGCTGTCGAGATTTCCAGACCGCATTCTTTCCCCCGACCGTGCTGCTGCCGCGACTCTCGCCGACGCTTCCAATCCTGAAAGGAACCTAACGGAATGAAGGTAAAATTAAATAATTAATGTAACGGAATGGCAAGTCCTTTCCAGCGTTTGCATGGCAGGGATACCTCCGAAAAAACCAATGAATCAGGACTCGCGACCTCTCGAATGCGGGCTACTCACCTTACCGCCTGCGGCGTCCCGCTCGGTGTCAGAGTTCAGAAATATCTGACCACTAGAATAGAAGTTATGATAAAGTTTCTAAATGTCTATAAAGGTGGCGGCAGGTTCACAACTATGTATATAAAACGGTAATTAGGGTCAAATATTGATCAGCTAATTTTTTAAAACTACAGATTCTTATTCCACGCATTTCAAACCTTAATTGCAATAAAAAAGAATATTTTCCTTTTTTTACGAAAATTGAAGAACCTTCCCCATTAGCTGCTCTTGTTCAGAAAATAAGTTATGACGTCCACACTCATAGAGAATACGGAAGTTCTATGCTATATACTTATATTTAAAGAACACGTACAGCGGGGAGAAAAACTTTATCCTCTTCAGTTTTTCTGCTCCTTTTCTCAACGCGTCTCATATGCAAATTATTCTGTAAAAAGGTTTGGGAATACTTTTCATGCACTTGGAAAATTATATGCCAAGGACCCCCCAGCTTTAAAAAATAAAGTTCTAAAGACGAAACGAGGTTATAATCTTATTAGAAAAATTCTTGTGGATGGGAGATTTGGTCTTCCAATCTCTTTTTCTACTGCCATCTTTTTTCTTCTTCTTATTTTTCACCAACGCCCATCTCAAGATTGAATTCGCTTCGGAGAAATAGGCAAAGAGGAATTAGTTGTGGTCTTGGACAACCCATAAGAGCGAAAAAGAGCGCAAGGGTGAGAGAGAAAACAACCAAGTAAGTCCTTGTGCAACGAATAGCTGAAATTATTATTTTTCTCCATTCTTTCTCCCCAAAAGTTGCTTGGGTAAGCACAAATTGTGCCCAATGCAAAGTTCTTCCTTTGGTTTGGGAGAGGATGGGGATGAAGTGCAGCGAAGAAGGGCGCTGAGGTTTATTAAGGAGGAAAGCATTTCAATTCATTATAACAAAGTAAAGTTAGAGCGGGAGCTAGCCCCTCCAAACTTGTTTCCCACTAAATAGCGAGTTCTAATTTCCCTCTTGAGTCCAACCAGCCAAAGAACGACTTGGTAAGAGCACGTCATTGAGCCACATGGCACTCATATTACCTCCTCCTGCATCAAAATTTCACTGATTGTTTGCGCTTGTTTTGCATTTTCAGTAGATGCAAAATTTTTGTTGTGCTAATCATATCCTCTCCTCTCTTCCATCCTCTATGAGAAGTTATCATGGTGTTTTATATATTTTTATTTCCTTTATCACTTCCCGATGCTCATTAAATTGGCTCATACTGGAACGTAGGTGATCATTTTGGCACTCCATTCTCTTCCAGCATGGCATCTCTCTTTACTTTAGCATTTATAAACTACTTCTTCTTCTTCTTCTTCTTCTTCTTCTTCTTCTTCTTCTTCACTTCAAGGAGTAGGCTTGTAGCCTGTTCCGACTTCCCAACACCCATATTTTCCTTGGTCTTCCTATATATCTCCTTCCTTTAGCTCTATAGTGTATTACTTGTCTATTCTTTCCATTCCCATTCTTTCTACATGTTCCTTCGGCCTCGTTTTCTCTGTTCTTTCACTCATACTATATATTTTAAATTTCTTACTTATTTCCGAATACCTTATTTGCACTCGACAGACTACATCCTTCTACTTTCCTTAGGAATTTCGTTTCTCTGTACCCTCCTTTCGTCTTTCTTAGTTATTGTCCAGGTCATACTTCCGTATTGGTGTTGCCAATACTTAATATAAGTTTATCCTTGTATCTTTCATGGATTTAATTGCTAATGTTACATTTAGCGTAACGCATATCATTTGAAGCTCATTTAGCTTATTGGATATGTCAGTATCATATTCACAATTTATGTCACATCCTAGTAAGTGAAAGCGAGATACCTGTTCCATTGGTTTCCCTGAAGCTATTGGGTAGTTTCCTTTAAAGGTGATAACTTTCCTTTTATTTTCTGATATTTTCAAGTTATATACTTTTCTTTTAAGTCTAAACAACGTAAGAGCAATTTTTAAGTCATCTTCCTTCTTTTGTGTACTTATTTGGTCATTGGCAAATAGTAAAGTGTTTAAATACTGTAGTTTTAGGTATCAGTTTTATTCCTAAGTCAACCCCTTGCTTCAATGGTCTAACAATGTCGTCAATATATGTGCTAAATAAAGTGGGTGAAAGACTATATACTTGTCTTACTCCTCTATTTATTGCTATCGGTCCCACGTTCGCTTTGCCTGCATTAATTAAAATTTCATTATTTAAGTAAAGGCTTGTTATCACTTGTATTAGATGTTTAGGGTAGCCTGTTCTTTCCACTGTGCTTGTAATTCTAACCACTGGATTAAATTAAATTGTGTTTTTATTTATGGATGCTCAAGTACTATGGTTTTCAGCATTCCATTCTAGAGTGTCCGACAAAAGCCTTTACACCTTTGAACATGTATAACATGAATTTCACAAGGTTCCAACTTTGTGTTGCCACAAATGGGAAACTTTCTGAACATCATACTAGCACATCATCGGGAATCTTTTGAGCATTCTTGTGAGTTATAATGCAATAGTATTATACAGTATATAATGTAATAGAAACTTCCTAGTAATATCGAGCAATGCCATTACGAGCACTTAGACCGTTCGCCTACCACCAAGGCGGCCAGGTTTGATCCCAATAACTCGCATGTGGTACTCGTGGGGTGGGTTTTCTCCGGGTTCTCCTGTTTCCCTCTCCACTCATTCCACAAAATACTCCATCAACTTTCCATTCATTCATTTGGCCTGCATTTCATATCATCCTCTTCCTCTCTCTCATACCTGGTGTTTGGCTCACCATTCGCTTCCAAGTCTTCACTCTGGTAAATAGGTTCGTCTGCTCCCCGACAGCCACCTGACCTTAGACACAGGCTTGTAAGTCTTAGGGGGTGTCAGTCTTCCATACGGGGAGGGTAATCAGTAAAGAAGAAGAAATAGTACCATTGATGAATGGTATCATGTTGTGATAAAACGACCATTCGACGACTCCCATTTCCCGAAAAAGTGTGAAAGAGTGACAAGATCAGACCGGTTAATTTTCAATCACTTTATTATCGCCTAACATTATACCACAATTGCAGAGTTTTCTTCTCGTCGTTAACCAGCTTAAGGAGCTATTGAACAAATAGTGCTGTAATTACAGTTTTTCGGCACATTTACCACTACGTATCCACATTGCAATAATGAAGAATTAGGTAATCTCATGTTAAATATTGCGTTAAATACCGGCATGGATGGATCCAAGATCACAACACATTTTTAATTATAATCTGCCATTCTTGGATGGGCGTGGATTTGCTTTGCTTCTGTATACAGGAATTTTTCTTCACATTGAATTGAGAACGGTGGATATGCAAATAATCGGAGATTAGATATAGCTACTCATTGTACTTGAAAATTGTATTTTATTTTTAGCACTTGTGGTATCGTTGATTGTGTTATCTGTGTTTCCGCGGGCTCTATTTTTTAATGCCGGTGTCTCTCAAGGCAGCATGTAGATAGAGAGGGATAAATAGCTCACTATTCAAATTACAATATATCAATCTTTACTATAGAAAGCTATTACTTATGCAATTTTCCGCTATACAATCAATAAAATAAAATCATTAAATATCGTGCTTTCAACCCTTTACGAATTTCACAAAGCAAACAGTTGCTACAATACTGTGTTTGGGAAACGTTTTCTAATATTATAATTAAATTTATATTAGTCCTCGTTCTTCCCGGGTCCAAATGACCTCGCTGTCAACGAGTCCTTAAACCCCACACACTCGCACACTCGCTCGCTCACTCACTCGCTCACTCACTCATTCATTCCTCGTTCTTCCAATGAATCAAAATTGAAAGCAGATGGTTAATTTTTCTTTCGGTTTATTGTCTTCCAAAATTTTTTCAAAAATACAGTTTTCTTCTCTTCGTTAACAGTCTGCAGTTTTTCCTGTTATCACAGCTCACAAATTTTACTTCTGTAGACTTGCTCAGTCCTTTCAGTGTCTATTCACTTCCCTGTCTCTGATACACTAACTACGGCGATACAATCAATCACTCGTCGCTCAATGCAGACACGCTGAACGACTCGTGATTTTTCTTTTTTGTTTATTTATAAAGGTTTTTGCCTAGTGCCGGTTCATGAGCCTCAGCTTACAGGCTACAATTTCCACAGGTTTACAATTGGCGATATTTTTCGTATAGTGTCTTTGGTTTATGTAAAACACATACTGTGCCCAACTGTAACTAACTCACCGCTGTTTTCTCGCCTCGTTATATAACGGGTCTGACGTCACACAATCTCCACAAACGCGCCGCCGGTCACACAGTTGGTCCATTCTGAAAGGCTCCTGAGATAACACCTTTTTCGTGTAGCCGCTTCGATTGCTGCTAGCCACGTACACGCTGCGGGCAGCGTAACTTTAAACGCCTTTTCCCGCACGCCGCCTGACATGTGGCGTGAAGCAACCAACATCGACAGTCCTTTGTTTTGTGCCGTGTCCGGCGTCACAATGCAATAACAATTTCTATCCAAAACCCCATGAAAGTTAGTCAAACACATATGTGAAATTATTAAATTTGAGGGTATGAACATTAATTATTGCAACAAGTTTTGTGATGCCTGTTGTAAGGAAAAGCTAACCGTTGTTTTATAGATATTCGTTCAAAGTCTATTTTCCGGACAGAATGCAGTGTAAACAACTTCTGTATTTCTCATTACATCATGAAAATTCCCAAAACAACTGCAGCAGATAGATGCTATGTGCGCTTCTTTACTGCATTAACAATAGAATTCCTCTAGCTAACTTGGAAATTTAACACAATGCTAGTAATAAAGTTGAATATACAACATGCCTATCTTCAAGCATGCCTATTGCAGGTTTAATTCAAACAAGCTGTTTGAAATGTACGCGAATGCTTCTATTGTAACTCAAGCATACCTACAAAAGTTTTTCCTCCCAAAGAACACTATTTCTCGCCTTGGCGTCTTAAGAACAAACTCGCAGAGTTGTGTTGGTACAAAACCGCTTTAAACTTAGCAAGCGCTCTTCAGCTATTACTTACTTAATACTCCAAGCAAGCCAAACTATTAAAACAAACTGTTGCTTATGCCTCGAAATTACGATTTGCCTGGAGCTTGGCTGTCTTTTACTTTCTCTTTCGCACTCCCTTCTGTCCTCGGAGTTTCCCTCCTAACGACAAAATATGTACGAATGAAGGGGAAAGTGCCAACTTGCTAAGTGATAGACGGTTCCATACTACTGCGGTATAGCTGCTCCTGGAATATCACGTGTTTTATAGATAGCTACAGTACACGTTGAATGTTTTGCAAACATGCGCTTCCTAACCGTTGTATTTGTTTAAGGGAATAATGTGATCTATGCCGCAGCTCCTAGGGATGTTTGCTAGTATATTACCGATAACCTGTTATACAGCGGGCTCTTTTGTTGACTTATCGTCACAGCATTTGCATCATATCCTACACGCTTCCATCCGCTTTATATTTGGTTTACTGTAACTGTTGGATTAGCCTTAACTTCGAGATGGAATATCCAAACAATTTGGTTTTGGATATATCTACCTGCTTAATGCATAAGTTTATCCTCATAAAACCATGTTAATGGAGCCAGGTCAGGAGTATGAAGTGAATATGACTACAAAAATACAAATGCAACGTTATTAAATGCAATACAAACAATTAAATTGCATTTTAACGCCATAGTTTTCAATGGTCCGCTTAATTTTGCTCAAATTTTATTAAGCTTGAGGTTTTTCTTACGTGGCATAAGTCTACACCACTCGCTTTACTTTCATTCCAAGGGAACCCACACTAAAAACTTTTACGCCTGTGAAAATCCATTGCTCTCATGAACCCGTCTCGGGAACCAGAGGCTAGCGATGGAATATAAATACAACACAGTGACAGATTCGAGAAGTAAATAAGCAAATAAACACCTTTGATGTTTTGGGTGTTCGCAAGTACTGTATTGTGACAAAATTTCAAAATCCGTCCAGTTGCTTTTCTGTCACTTTATTGTCTTCTAAAAGTTATCACAAATACACAGTTTTCATGTCGTCGTCAACACAGTCGACAGAGTTCCAGGCTATCACAACTCAGAATAATTGTTCTTCTGATAACTTGTTCATTCCTTCTGGTGTCTTTCTTCACTTCCTCTGTCTCTCATACCCTAATTACGACGTTACAATCATCACGACACTCGCTGAATCTTCTTGCGACACACAGATTGATTCATGCCCGTAATTCAACTCTGAAGTCCATTCCCTGATCTCCTTATTTGACAGGGATGGCATCATTATCTTTCACGATTTCCGCACTCACACACGCACGCACACACACTCGGAAATGAGTCATATAGAACTCTCGTGAACGCTCTCGACAACCCCCTTGTTTCTGACGCCTTGATTGTTGACAGTTACGTAAATACAGCAGTCCCGTGAGGCAGTCCGACCCTAAACGTCTTTACTCGATCGCCGGCACGACATGAGGTGCGAATTAGTTTGGCCCCGTGCGTCCTTTGCTGAGCGCCGATCCCGACGTCACAATATAAACATCGGAGATATATGTACTAAAAAGGTCTAAAATATGCATGTATTTACCCTATCAAAATTTCGAAAATATATACCACAAGTAGATAATTGTTAACTTTAATCTTACACATTTTGATGCTCATAGTGAACATGCTTCCTTAGCCAAATTTACGTTCGTTACACTTTCATTTGCAGTATATTGTGATAATGCATTTACTGGTGCTTTACATGGCGTTGTAAGAAAATTCAATATTTCGTGTCTCTGCTTCTGGCGTCATATCTGTCAATTCCTGTGTATCTCTGTCTCTGTCTCTCGTCGGCTCTCTCTTTCTACAAACTGTCACAGTACCACTTCTTGTGCTGCTAATGATTGGCATTCACCTATATCTCTGTATCTTTCTTTCGTCTTGTCCTGTCACTCAACATGTTAATTTTGCCCTTTGCTGCTAAAACCACTTGAAAGCTCCTCTTACTATGCAATACCTATTTTAGAATATTCCACACATAACAGACGACAGTTTGTACTGCGCCTTATTTACAAAATTTATATTATTTGCATACATTCCCCCTTTTTTGCTTATTTCCCTATTAATCATTTTCTCTGGTATTAATTTCCCTGTCTGTTTTTACGTAGGCATACTCATTCCTTATATTGATTGCCTTCTCTACAAGTGAATCAACTCAACGTTCCACAGCTTGTCATATTTATGAGAAAATATACAAATCATCGTGGAAAGGGGAAAGACACAATCTGCAGCATCAGCTGAGTTGTGAATGAAGCTAACGTGCATTACTTATGCAGTGTCCTGAAAGTGAATGGTTTGTTCCCAGGATTTGTATTTACTCTGGTGGCCACAACAGAATGCTCCTTGGCATAACGTCATTGTTGTCAAGGAGCTAGGAGAGTAACAGACAGAGTTGAAAAGGCCAAGTTTGAAAAAGTTTATGCGTAAAATGAGTTTCTGAGTGTAATTGTGTTAAGTTTATGTAAGTGAGGACATAGTTGGAAGAAAATAAAGAAAAGAAAATAATTGAGAATTGAAAATTGTGCCATTGGTCTCAGAAGTACGACGAAACCACGGTAATGTGGAAGAAGTGATGAAACAAATGTTATCCAAAATGGACGAAATGAAAGACGAGGTATCTCGGGCACTCTTTTTGGTGAATATCGACGGGCAAGAAGTAAGTCGTGAAAGACCTCGGCCAACGTGCTAAGACCCTGGGATACGGAGTCGACGGCAGCACAACACACTCGAACGCCAGGGTGGAACAAATTATCGGCGAAACTAAGAACTTGAAAGCCGAGATGCCAGGACGCGACACATCCCCACTAGTCAAGCCACCTAGATACGACTGTACGTCGACCTTTGAAGTCTTCTGCCGACAATCCTCCACATTCGCCGCCCGCAACCGCAGGTCAACAAAAGAGGAAGCTGCGCAGGTGACAGCTAACCTACAGCGACAGGTGGCAAAAATACTGAACGCGATTCTGACGTCGGCGACGTCCCGAAACATCTGGGAGGCTCTTGAAAAGCGGCTCGGAAACCACTGTCTGCCTGCAATCCATCGTAGCCAGCGCAAGTCAAGGCTGCAACAACAATGGAAGATGCTGCAAGAGTTCGCGCGTGATAGTGCAACACTTGTGAATAAGGTCTGGTGAACCTCTCGACCGTATAGGTGTACCAGGAAGTTATCTACTCCGTCGACGAGGTGCGTGACACCGACAGTGCTCAATACTCGGCGAATATCAGACCAACCACAATGCGCTGACAACCGCGCAGATGACCGCGCGGACCGCCTTGGTCAAGGTAACAACTGTCCCCGTGTGGAAGATCCGGAGTATTCGGTTTGTGTGGGACGGGGGAACAGCGTCAGGACATTGACAATCTCCCAAAGGTGCGTTAGGAGTGTGGTTGTCCAGAATATTTCAGTTTTAAAACATATTCAAGAGGAAACATATGTGAAAATTATCGACATGCACCTGCAATCCACTAAAAGAATCAAAGCACAAAACAAAGAAAAGAAAATAGAAAATTACATAAAGCAATACAGAGAAAGACAAATATCACGTATCACTTATGTAAAATACATTTCCCATTTGAATGTAATCCACCACATGACAACCTGAAAGAAGAAATTTTAATCAAGGAGTTTTGACAATTTTAATCATTTTAATTTTTAAAATATTATGACAATTATTAACCACACGCGCATTTTTAAAATGTTATGGCATATTTTAACCACACCACACGCATCATTCGCGTGTCAGTCCGCAGTCTGACGGAAAATTGTGTCGTTTAAAATTTTAATTCTTTCAATCGTAAAATATGTCTCGCCATATTAACGTGGTGCCAATCTAGGATCAAAATTATACATATTAGTTTCGAATTATTGGCGCAAACGCATTATCCATACACAGCAATACATTGTGGCGCAAATCCATGTGGCGCAAATGTGGTGGCCCGGTGATACCTACCATCCACCCGCGGTGCCGTATGTAGCAAAAGTTGGCGTTAAACACTACAAAAAGAAGAAAAAATCTACTGTATTACACAACATAATGGCTTCGTCTATTATATCCTACAACGAAGTGTTTAAATGTAAATGTAAAGATACGAAATAGCATAATAGGATTTTGTCAAAATAGTTGTAGAGAAGGGAACTGAGAAAGCCATGTGAATGTAACACCAAGTTGTCTTTGTAAAATTTTATCGATCAAAGACTAATATAGATTACGAGAAATAATGGTATCGTCTCCATTCTGGGTATGATCGTATTTACATATATTTAGTTCTGTCTTTGATTCGTCGTTTAAAGTATAGTAAATGTAATTACGTCATCGTGTACCTCGAATATCTGGACTTAGTTAAGTTGTACTACTGTATTCTGCTGAAAGAAGTAGAAAAACACTGCGTTGCCTAAAGCAAACGATTTTCTTTCACAAGGCTAAAGATATGCTAATATTTCGCTTTCACTCCGGAGACCGAAAATTTACCGCTTACACAAAAGCCAGGCCTCCAGTTTATTTTATATTTGCACATCTTTCCTCTGAAGCTCAAGAGAAATGTTGCCTTTTGCGATCCGTCACTGGATAAACGCTAACTTTTCCTTGTGTGCGTTAGCGAAGAGAAAACTTACTGCTACGTTCGTCTGAGTAAACACAGGAAATGTATTAAATCACACACAGTCTCTGATACCGTTGACTTCAGTTTTGTATTTAAACAGTGAAGCGATCAAACCTCCAAGCCATACGCTTTTTGGTTTGAGGAACTTCTATGTTGTAGCGAAATTATCTGATATGGCTAAGTGCCCATTTCGATAATAAGCCCGAAATCATCACAGTAACTAAAACGTGCAGGTAACAATCTAAAATGGAGTAAAACAAATATTTCGATTTTATTATGATTTGGATGCTTCCAGTTTATACAAACTTGCAGATGCCTAAAACTGTATTTAAGTGAACCAAGTAAATTATCTGGTCGAGGGATAAATCCTTCAAATCTGATTTAACTTCTCAGCTTAGTACCTACATAAGGTTGGTATGAAAGAGGAATTGCCTATTAAGTAATGATGATGATAACAATAACAGAGGAAGATATTTTTGTATAGGCCCTAATGCAAACCTTAGTGCAATATTGTTGATTTATTAAAACAGGTCTTCAACCTCCACCCGGGAACAGCCTCTCCTTAATTTCTGTCATATACTCTCCAAATACCAATTTCCTGTCAGACTTTCTTTTCTATCTTTCCATATCGAACAGTACACTATGGTGCAGAAGACAATGAATAAAAGTCAAAGTTATACGATGAATAACATCCAACTTTATCATAGATTTTGTAAATATCTAGCAAACTGATCTCACCAATGTCTCCTGCAGTGTTTAAACAAGCAGGAAATGTTTATACATTAAATATTAATAGGGCTACTAAAATTGTTCCTCATTTTAACTAAATGTATAAATGCCATAAAATACATGAGCTGTGCCATAGCTGCAATATTTACTACATACATCGGAGCAGAACGTGAGTAATGCGTTTTCTCCCTTTTAGTAGTCACTTCAGCTTATGAAGATTGAAAGCTTCATCAAGAGTGAAATATATCGTACAAACCGCTAATACACATTCGCACTCTTAGACAACTTTCCCCTACGAATAAATTAATTGACAGATCTTCGGTGAGGCCGAACAAGGGATGAAAAACGTCGTTGTGTAAATAGGCTTATGAGGAGAAGAGCATTTGCAGATTACTTTTTAAAAACATCTAATGTAAATGCTCAAACTGTTTATTCATGAAAAATTATAGTACTCATTGGGAACACGATTCCTTTTCCCGGGTTATATTATTCAAGATATAGATTATCTAGGAAACACAAATGAAGAAATCTACACAAAATTGTGAAAACTGCATTCGAATGATTAGCTCTGGTCCCATAAGAAGAAAAATAAAGAATTACAGAAACTTAAAGCATATCTGTCTGATAACGTAATAGAAAAGTATATATGTCTTGCAAGAACTTTTTATCACTACCAGAAGTGTACACAAATTGGGTCATTTTAATGAGCAACGCATTTTCTCGTGGGAAGATTTTGCCTATTTTCTATAAATTTCCACTACACCAATTGGGGCACATTTATTTTAGTTCGCAAGAGGTGAACTTCATAGGCCATTTCAGTTGGTCATATTAATCTTTGAAATATATTTCGATAGGAAAACCTAAGTCATTTTTGAGAAACTAGAAAACAATGAATAGCCATAAAAAGGACAGTTTACAATGGGGGAAATTTTAAAGTCCTCACAAGAAAATCTTAAACAGTGTCTGAGTAATTCTGAAACAGGAATTTATCCTAATTTTCTTGTTTGATTTTTACAATTCCTACACATACAGAGACAAACACTTAGACATGTGTGTACCTTTATTTAAATTACTTTTGGAGGGACTGGGTGGATCTAAAAATGTGGATTTGTGAGAAAGATATGTTTAACTAGTGTCTCTACCAAATAAATAGTTGATAGAGAAGGTATTGTGTTCCATCAAAAATTTCGATACTATGATGTCAGTAGAAATATTCATTTTGAGGTCCTCTGAGTAAACATAACATTGTTAAAAAAAAGTCCAGTTGTCTGTGTTTGTTTTGGAGCTTTGCTCAAAAAGGAAAAATCGGTTAAATAGCAAAATTGGTTTTGAAGTTTTCCATTTTCAGAAGATGCGACACGAAAATGTTCAAGATCATCCCCACCCTTTGTATAGGAAGTGTTTTAAAATTTCGTTGTTCTCAAAAATGATTAAAACACAATATATTTAAAATACGTTTATGAAAACTGAAGTATATATGCTGAATTTTATAGGAATAGCCTCTGAAGTACACTGGATGACTTTTGCCTAAGTGGTAAACCGTAAGAGATGTACAAGAACTTGGTGCACAAAAATGTAGATCTCGTTAAAGTGTACAATTCATGTCAAAAGAATTATTTTGTAGGTGGAATAAATTTAATGTGTGCCTTGGCCTTGTGTGTTATTTTGTAGTAGATTTTATATGAATGTATGTGTTGTTTGTTAAGTGTAAGACTAGTACAATGTTAGTGGCGACGGATAAGAACAGATGTTCAATTATTGAAATTATAGAACTCAGTTTAATTTTCCCAACAAAGAAGTATTTTAGGTGCGATTTATTGTTCTTTCACACAATAGCCGTGTGTAGGACAAGGTTGTAAACGATTGTTTGAGAATATCGTCATAATCGCATTGGTCAACCTTATAGTTGGTTAAACTAGAAGCCGTACTTACAATAGGACAATAAAGTATGTCGTCTTATATGAGTTTGAGTGGTTTGCGGGGAGAAGTGCCAGTGAATTGGAGAATTTAATGTTGTAGCGACACGTTGACCATGGTAGCTCAATGGTTAGATCAGCCGCACGAGACCCGGATATGGCATATGGGATATGGCATTGAATTTTTCAGTCTCATTCTACCATTTCCAAGCAATTTATGTCCTATAAATCTTCCTTCAGTAAGTTAAGAATTATTATTTACAAAGCTTTCTTCTTTGATGAATGCATTTCTTAAAGATACTGTATAATTTCCTAAGTATTAGTCTTTTTAGTAGCAGTCTTTCGACAAACAATATCTCAAGAATATGTTTTGTGAATATTCTATATATATTTGTGTTTTCTCCCTGTATTTATGCACCTTTTCTCTGTCACTACTTAAAATAAACAGTATAAACAGTCACACGTTTATTGTTTTCTTTTTTTGTCTTGATCCCATCCCGAAGTTCAAAAACGTCTGCTGCTTTCAAAAATCGTTTTGAGTCTGTAAATATGGCTACCGAGCTCTCTTTCCCGCTGAGAACCCGTTGTTATTTTTTTCCGCAACATTAACCATTCATGTATCGTTATTTATATTATTTTAATGTTTAGTTATGGCTTTATTAATAATTCTGTTTTGAAGTTGTTTAAATCTGACAGCATCCCGATTGAGATAATGCTTCCGTATTCTTTTAAATCCTATTCTTTACTTTCCATATTTAAAAGACTGTAGTTTAAGACTTTTATTTAGCACTTCTACTGGCATGTTTCTTATTATTCTATCCCATCATGCATTCATATTATAAGTATAATTTCAAATTGAATTATTTTACATATTAATGAATTCGTAGGACCTTAAGTCGGTGCTATTCCAAGAGTTATCCACTCTTGTGAGATGCTCCTCGTTATTGGCTTGAAAGTTGAAATACTTATTTTCTAAAATGTAAAACGTTATCCATTTTTTTTTCTCCTGGTCATGCAAAGAGAATGGAATTTTCACGTCATCACATAGTGACCAGCTCTTCATAGGCTTAATTATCACTTAGGCTTACTGTTTTATCTCTATTTGCATTGTACCTAATTGAAATATATAATGAAACCACTTCTAGTTATCTCAATTAATATTAAGTACATGGTGCACTGTCCACCGGGGTGTACGGAATCATAAATCATGAAGGTCTTACAAGCCACTGAGAAGAAATATTTTATTAAATAGGACAGGGACAAAACCAGTAGGTTCCGTGGATATTTTTAAAGAACACTATACTTGAAATGGCAAGGAAAACTTGCCTTTATTTTAACAACTTCTAGATTACAAAATGAACTTCGCACCTTGGCTTATTAACCATACATTCCACTCACCGGTCACTTCAAAGTCTTCACACAAAATACACTTTCAAAATATTTTTCTTCCACTGTCAAGTCCTTTAGTTTATTCCCAAAAATCTCTGCCATGCTGAACGTTAATATTAGCAAATCTTATACACGCCAAAGCCCCGACCCAAAATATTAAAGTCCGTATAACCGAAAGAACGTGAATTTAGTACACGCCATTTAGTTTTTCTTCTAAACGTAATCCCTCTCCGGCCGGTCGCGCCATTTAAGTCGACTGCGCGGAACGTTCTCCTTCGCTGAGGTCGCAAGCCAGAAGAAAGCATGCTGTCGATGTCGCAGGCCCAGCCCCGACGTAGATGAATTTTCGAGCGATGCGCATGCGCCGGAAGTTTCGGCCAGTTGCCGTGGGAGAGCAGCAAATTCTGCTGGTGACTATGGGATCTCGAACTCTGTTCACCACCTGGAGGCAACGACGCACTATACTCCTTGTCAAACTTGATGCGGGAACTAAGATGATTGTGGATGCTTTAATTTGAGCGCCATATAACGGCTCAATGGAACAATAAGCTTTTGTTAAAGAATGGGCAGCAAAGTCATTTGTTACACTACAGCATTTCAAGGTATTCTATTCATTATACATGCACTGAATGCACTCAATTTCTGTGCTTATTTGTGGTAGTTTTATAGCAGTTCAAATGCCTTTAATCTGATGCATGTTTATGGATATTTAATACTTATGGCTTTATAACAAGAAAACACATTTTAAAATATACAATAAATAAACCCCAAAATTTTGATTAATTCATTTCAGTTCAATAATGTATAACGAAACAATGCCCAGTGTGTGTGTGTGTGTTTGTGTGTGTGTGTGTGTGTGCGCGCGTGCGCGCGCTCACGATCTGTATGGGTCTGCTAACATGCGCACCTATGGTGACTCCCTCACTACTGATAAAGTCTCTGTCCTCTTCAAAGAAGATCAAGCTGGGAGTGAGTTTTCACACCAAGGAGTAGAGTGCGTTTCAGGCTCAGGGTCTTCACCTAATAAGAGTCTATTGAGTTAAAGGATGTTCAAATACATGTCGTTCTATGACAATAGTATGATTTATGAACTGGATTAAAGCGTAGGGACGGATATGAATTAAAAGAAGAATCAGTTCATATTATAAAAACAGGAAAACAGCAAAAGGTTAGTTAGGAAATAACGTAAGTTCTTGAGAGATAAAAAATAACCGTTTTCAGGTTTCTACCAACAGTTGTAACTTTACAAAAAGTTCACGGTTGTATTTAATAATACTAGCTATAAAAAGACTTTCTAATAAATAACGCGGATAGCATCCAGAAGTGAAAATAGAGTTAACTCGTGAAAATGGAATTATTTTGGAAGCTTGATGGTATGTTAAGTGTCAACAAGTTAGAATGAATGCAAATTTCGCGTGACGGAAAATTGTGTTTTTGACATGAACAGAGCCATTTTCAGATAGAGGCAAGTGAAGGTCTAGAAACAGAAAATTACTTGAGGGACACTGTATTTCCTCCGAGTCACGTGATATTCATCCAGTGACGTGACATGGCAGCAGTGCACGTGATGGAAGCAAACCACGTTCCCTAACCCCCAAGTCCCAGGACAAAACTGTGTCTTGCAGAAGTTTCCTCTCTGTTTCTTTGCTTTGACGATGAATTTTAAAATCGGCGTTATGAATAATGATGTAGGTGTATAGTAATATGGCGCTGCCAGAATTCCAAATTTAATATAAACAGTGGACAAAAGTAGTGAATTATACAGTGACAACATACTTTCAGGGGTTTAAATTCTGCTGATCCATCTAGCCACGCCATTAAATTATTGCAGGCATTTACTAATCAAGCTGACCCTTCATGTAATCATATCCCTGTATCAGGTTTTGATCCACACTACCAGAGTTGTTCATTCTTCAGTACTTTTTCAGACATGCTTTTAGATTACACAAGTTATATTAAACATTGCTGGTTGCATTGAGATATCGATTGCAAAAGAACTATATATACTACCTCCTAAAAGTTTCCCGACAAATCTACGATAACGTCCTATACAACATTAATAATGCTTTCAGCATAGAATCACTTCTAATTTGATTAAACATACACATACAAACATAAATATATAAATAAGGGAGGATATTTGAGGAATTGAAAGTGTAGAAAATAACCAAATATGAGCTATTTTAGATGTATGTGATAATGAAAGATGCTGTATGCATAAATTATTGTCATGTATTTCTCATGCCTAATTTATGAAATATACATATAACTAAACCCAGTGTGTCCAGTAAAGTTCGGGGGTAGTGTATATATACAATGCAGTTTAAAGTTAATAAGAAAATCTAATTATATCACTCGTACGAAAACATTAGGAACATTTCGCTCATAAAGAAAATCATAATCTGAAAATCCTGTAAGTAGGGGTTAAATGTTGAGGTTCACAATCGTAGAGGAATTTCAGCAATGCACCACGACAAAAACCAGAAGTTAGGGGTGACGTAAGAAGGATAGTCAGATCTGATGGTCGCAGGTGCACCGTAGTGGAGTTCGTAACGTTTCCAGGTTAAACTCTCTGGACGCCCCCTCCAGCCTCGTCTATCCTCAAGACAGGTCTGAGCTGGAGGTTCTGCCAGGGATGAAACAGTGTGGACTCTGCAATCCTAAACGAGGAAAAATAATGGAACGAAAGGAAATCAGAGACAGTATTATTTGTGCTAGTGTATCCGCCACAGCAACCACGAAAAACCACTAGGGTTAAGGTTAAGTCCAGTGGAAATCAAACTTGAGACCTCCCGAATGCGAGCCTCAGATGCTATCCCGACTGTAGCTATCTGCTACGTACCTGCTATTTACCATATACATAAAATATAATTCCCAGCTTAATGGGTGATGGGTGATGGTTCTTCTGCGAATTCGAAGAATCAGCTTTAATCCCCATTACCAGATGAGAGTTTCTTGTAGATTTTCGCGAAAGGGTGCATAAAGTCTTGTGTTATGAACACGTGATAATTTTATTATTTCTACGTACTCATTTGCATTACTGGTATTAATGAAGTCTAGATTTAGTTTCCATACTCCTAACCTAATCCATACTGTTGCTTCTCTTTCCCTTTGATTACAAACTTCTGTGTACTTTTCTTTGCCTAATTCCCTACGTTATCACACGAAAAGTTTTATCATTAACAGAAAATAAACAGAAATATATGATAACTTTCTCTGCTCTTGCACTAACCATTCTTACAAACTCTTATTCGTATACCTTTTGAGATAAACATACGTACAAATTATCTTATTGCTTATTTCCTTGTAGATGCAAGGAGAATATGGGAATACAGTTGGCTTTGTGCGATAGTCAAATTTCTTAAAGCTTTGAGATTCCGTTCTCTTTGCACACTTAACATATAAGAAAAAGAACAAGGATGTTCTATTTCACGAAAGTTTTAAGTTTTCCGAAACTCACACACATAACAAGAAATATCTCCGAAGTGGTTCACCCTACAAGAAAATTTATTTGGACATAAATTGTGTATTTTAGCAAGACCTACGGTTTTGGTACAGAATGATTTGGTCCATCTCTAACGGTTTACCAGTTATGCAAAAGTCGTCCAGAGTAAATACGACTACAGGGGCTAGAGCCAGAAAATTCAAGAAGTACATTTCATTTGTCATAAAAATATCTCAAACATATAACATTTTAATCAAAATCGTTAGAGCCATTTTCAAGAAAATAAAAATTTTCGAAAAATTTTCCATGTAAAGGATAGTTTAGGGTTGGGCTATTTCTTCAAAATCTTAAATACCACCTTTGGTTTTTAAGCTACTTTTCGTTTTTGAGATATGCTTTTCCACAGACTGACAGACACACAGACACGCACACACACGGACCTTTTTCTGAAAATGCTGTTTTTGGATTCAGGGGGTCTGAAACATATATTTCCGGTGAAATCTCGACATCGAATTTTTGGGTGGAATACAATACTTCCCCTACTTACCAGTAGAGAAAGTAAACATCTGAGTTCATATTTCCTATTTGGTTGAAATCAGTACCAAACTGAGCGTACTTTTCAACCATATCTCTGTAATTTTTCCTAACATATTCTAAAATGTATTCTTCACATTTTTCCTAAAGACCGGCAAGTCATGGGTACGGAGCACTAACTATTGCACTAACTTGCACTAGACGCACCCACATCACATGAGATTGGAAATTCATGATCTGCAACGTGAACACATGCCCTAATCTCCGAAAACAATTGTGGTATACTCACAAAATTTCATGTTGACTGATTGCCTGTATTTCTCTCGTGATATTGCCGTTCAATTCTTGTAGTGTTGGGGGTTTAATGCATACGCTTTATTCTTAAAAGTCCCCACAAATAAAACTCGCTCAGACATTTAGCACAAGAGGTTAACATTTCCAAGACGTCAGCTTTCGTGGCAGCGAAACTGTGTTCTGTACCCATGACTTACCGGTCTTTAGCGCGTTATTCTGGCAGAGAGCGCACCGGTCCTAGCCCAATCCCTTGTCGCCGCGGGGCGGTCTGGCCTGTCAAGGAACGCACGGTATTTATCAAATATACTATTAAACACCATGTGAAATATTTTAGAAAGCTTTAATTGATCAGCCCTTGTGTCTTTAGTAAACAAGGTATTTTTGAAATTATTGTGTTAAGTACAACAAAATTAACCGATGCACCATACTTCATTTCTGAACGTTTATATACATAAAATGATTTAAGATAAATATAGTTTACAGAGCCCGTAATCCATAAAAATCCAATTAGTGGATTACTGAACTAAAAATCACTAAAGGCCTACCCCTGGGAAAGTGCAAGGTTTCAATAAATAGAAAGAGACACTTACAGGGGCATATTTGATTAATTTTCACAGCTAAGCTCTTGTTATATTCACACACATTTTGGCGATAATTTTCAAGATCCTGAGATGTTGCTTTTATCCTGCTTTACAGTAGCTTATACGTTTATTGTGAAAAAACTAGGTACTAGGTATACTGACATTACAGTAGATTACTACGGAATCCAGTCGATTATTCACAGAGAACTATTATTCAAAACTTAATTAGGTGCGGTTTTTAAATTAAACTTATCAGAATTTTCCTTTGTCGTTCATTATTTGCCCGAAGCACATTTAAAACAGACGTGCTTGTTTCCACGAAATAATGAACCTTATGTTGGTTAAGTTTTCACATAGATTGCTATGATTTAATAATATTATTATTCATACAAGAAGGGGTTTTATCGATACTAAAAATAAACATAAATTAGAAGATAAGGAAGCTACAAAGGGCAAACGGAGCGTCGCCATGTAAAACAGAAGGACAAAAAAGAGCAGTTTGTTATCCATTAGTACTCAAAAAAGTCACAGCTTTGGAGCACTAATTGTCAAAAACGAGGAAAGTTTCAAAATATCTCAGCTGTATGGATGTCCTCCAAAAACCCTACAAATTTATTGTTTGCAAGAATATCAGTGGTTGATTATAATCCTAGATATCTCGAAGGGATTATAGATTTAATTTAGTTTGGCAAAAAGCATAGTCAGATTCGTAAAAGCATCACAGGAAAAGCCGAAATGAATCCCGGATAGAACGGCAGGTTTTCACAGATGATATAGTATTTCATCCTTTTTCCTTAGGTATGTCGCATACGGCATATAAGACTCTACTAACATTATAAATTCAAGAAAATAAAAGTGTTCAGGTTAAGTTTTATAAAACTTACAACAGATGATAATAATTAATCTGATCAGGTTCGATTAATTGTGCTTAACACGTTCAAAGGTTATTTATGGAAGTTGATATATTGTTTATAATTGCAAGATGTGAGCATCGAGGAAACTTAGGGTTTTTGTTCGCGGCTCTCATGCTGAGTGCCTGTGATTCGACTCCCAGCTTTGGGCTGCCAATTTTAAGTTACTCCTATTGACCTGCACCTCTGACTAGCCCAAGGTCCGAAGTAATTCGGAGTCCACAGCAAAAGCATCAGCATCACCGTCATCATCACCCGACCATTGAAGGCAACGAACTCCGCACTCTGGGTCACTACCTCAAAAATGGGTCCAGTCACGGTATGTTGAGTAACACGATAGGTCTTACCAACTGGAGACTTTGCGCTGATGACATCAGCTTGTGTAGACTCCAGCGATTCCTAAGCCTGCCCCTTCTACCAGCGCTGCCGAATGTGCTACATGCATCTCACACGCTCTTATGAACAGAACCTCTGCCGGTGCACACGCTACGCTTGGCAATAGCGCTCCGCTGGAGCATTGGCCAGCGTTCACATGCCTTTAACTTTTGCCAGCAGTATAGTGTTAGTATAGCTCGCGGAATCATTTTAGAACCCTAAAATATTTAAATGTGAGTCACCTACGTTCAGTAGCACTGTATCTTGTAATCAAGACGTAATTGAGAGTTGTTTTTCTCAAATCAGAAATCTAGATAGAGTCCATGATCATCCATTACCAACTACCTTGAATCAGAGAATAAAATGGACCCATGTGTTCCGAGAACTATGCAAGGGATATTAGCGTTACATTAAGTGCAACGCTTATCTGGGAAATTGAAAGTGACGATAAAGAGGCAGAAGAAGAAGTAGGGAAAAAAGAAAGGTATTTAGATAAGAGACTGGCAGGAATATGAGGATTATGGCTTATTTTTCTATGTTAACCATCTCATTGAACAACTGGATCACATGCAAGGAACAGTAAAGGTAAAGAGTAAAGAGTACAGGCACAGAGGGGGACAGCTCGCTCACTTCAACCTACACAGATCTATTGTGGCTACCACCCCCCCCCCCAGGAGGCAAGGATAAAATGAGGGAACTGAAGGTACCACACAGGTTCGAGCTAGACAGGCCACAAAGAGGCGCGGAAGTCCCTAACAAGTGCTGAGATCTGTTCATCAGGTCCCACCGAGTAGCTATGACACCGCGGGTTCGGTATCATACTGAGTGTCCCCCCGGTGGAAGATAAGGCCGGCCAAACGCCACCAAGTGCCGAGAACAGCAGTTATCATGCGCAGACATCCACGCCATCTATCCGGCACTGCCAACACTACACGCCTGAAAGTACACCTGAAAGATGATAAGGAAATGGAATGAAGGGAAATGATGGAAAAGAAACCTTGGTATGAAATAATGTGTTCCAGTATTCGACTAAGTGACATGGGGAAACCACGGAGAAACACATGTCAGAGTGCGCGGCCACGGGGATCGAACCCGATCTCCCGAATGCGGGCCACAGACGTTACCGCCTGAACCATCCCGCTCGGTTACCAGGTACAGTAACACAGGCACATCTTCCCAAAATGTGCAACTCTTAGAAATGTTGGCAGGCTATGTAAATTAAGAAAATCAAAATATGCATTATGCGTTTAGCGAGTGTATATTGTTTATTTAGGAAAAATAACAATTAGTGTTGGTAATCAGGGAGTGTTATTTTAACACTTACTCTATGTGAGTAAATATGCAACACTTTAACCTCTCCATTGTTAAGCTTTATTAGTCAGTAGGGCCCCCAAAACCTTAGCTACGCCACTGTATCGTGATAAAACTATCTTTTGTATGAATTCGAGCAGCAGTTTTTTTGTTTGTTTACAACACGGATGAATTAGGCGATTGTGGTTTTACTTCATTGGGCCATGTTCAGACTAAGAGAATTACGTCATTGCAGTTTGCGCGCCGTCGCCTGTCTTTGTCGTTAGCTACGACATACGCTAAACTATCTCATCGATATTCCTATACCTACTTTTTATACTTTTACAGCAATTATTCAGATATATATTAACTCATTTTTCTCAATTAAATATATCTCAATTTTAGGTATTTATATAGCTGTTATGCGATTCCTTAAAATATTTAGAACAATTTTATGTTGTTCTTCAAACTTTTAGGCTCTTAAAGTCCAATGTAGGAAGACAAAAGTAAACCATTTTGAAGTGGTGACAATGAGGTGTACAATTGGAGGAAAAGAAAGAATTGTTCAGGTAGTGGAAACTATTCCAAGTTACACTTCCGTCAGCTTCAGCACGTTCCAGACAAATGGTCGTTCCTTGCTCCTTTCTTGGGTTTAGCTCCGCGATTTATGGCCAGAGCGAAGGGGTTAACTGAAGTGATAACCTCTCCTCACGGGGCTGAAGTTCTTCATGCTTTGGTTGCCTGCCAGAGGGTGACCACAGCCTTCCCAAAGTCGTGGCTTCTCCTTGGCGCCATTTTGACGACTCCATTAAACTAACACATTGCATGGTTCACATTGCATGAGAATCTGCCCATGAATGAAT
Source organism: Tenodera sinensis (assembly GCA_030765045.1). NCBI lineage: Eukaryota > Metazoa > Arthropoda > Insecta > Mantodea > Mantidae > Tenodera > Tenodera sinensis. Next base: position 102,639,831 of record CM060966.1, on the reverse strand, counting down.
CAACTGGTATTCTTATATCTTCTCTCTGTTATGTAGACTTCCAAGCTAATGTATCTAATTTAATCATTTGGGGAAGAAAAATCTGGCTTCATAGGTAAAGAGACAAACTGTGAATATGTTGTATTCATTAAAGTTTTCCAGCGATGAAATTATTTTTGCATCAGTTAAAGTTATATAACCTTTATGTTCAGAAAACTAAAAGAAGAATATGAAAACTGGGGTCTACGAATAAATTCAACTAAAAGGGGGTGCATGGTTATTAGAGGATGAGAAAGTAACTTAGCGAGGGAAGATGGGTGAAATTAAATGAGCAGTACGTTTAAGTAATGGTAGCGGGGGTGAAATGTTTTCTTTCTTCTCATATGCGTTAAGGTGCAACTGTTATCAGGTTTGAATAGATGCCTGTAGGCCTCGGAGTAGCTACAATCGTAATGCCATAATACTCCTTTCTATTTGATCTTCAAAGGATGGAGGAAACCGATCGATGTGAATCTTTTTAATAATTCATGTTTTTAAATTATTTGTAACGAACTTTATTCTATATAAACAATTCACACATAAACTTCAACGTGCATTTCACATTTTTATGCAATATCTTTTTTAACCGCCACTGTTTATAGTGAAGAACGACTTCTCAGTGCCTCTGTTTTGTTTTTATTATGAGCAACTTCTTATGCTGATTGTAGAAATAACTTCCGTTTTTCTCCACTATGTCAGGGTTTTACACAAAGTAAGAAGTAATGTTTAAGAGGTTGAATCAGAAACTGAAAAATTCAATGCTATAGCCGGGATTTGAACCACGGATCTTCCGTTTATCGAGCGGCTGCTTTAACCACTAAGCTACCATGGTCAACTTGCCAGTACGACATTAAATTCCCCAGCTGATTCGTACTTTTTCCTGGTTAACCACAAGAGAATCTCACATTAGAGATAAATACCCCAAGGGCGACTTACAATTGTAAGTACTTAACGCGGAAGATCCGTGGTTCAAATCCCGGCTATGGCATTGAATTTTTCAGTTTCTGATTAAAACTCCTAAACATTGCTCACACACGGCTTGTGTGTTTAAAAACACCAGCAGTAAGCTTGTTGGCATAAATAAATAATAATTACCATGTAAAGGTTACTTAAACCCGGGACATGAAGTAGCTTTCGACTGCTGGCTTACTCAAAAGAGGTTTAAGAAAAGGTGTATTTTCCAGATATTTCACCTATAATTCGTCTGGCCTATATAAGCAAGTGAGGACGATGAAAAAGCCAGTTTTTGAAATTAGTGTTTGAGTGTGAGTTGGATACAGTCAGGTTGAGAGTTTGTATATCGTCAGATAGTTTTATACATTTAAACGTCGCGTCGGAGTTGTGAAGCAGTTTTAGTGAGTGGATCGTTAGCGACATAGGACGCCGCCCACTAGCTCTCGACCATACCAGAGGACACTAAGGCCTGACACAACCTCGTCCGGGTAGCACCCTGTCGTACCACTACCCAGTCGAGACCAACCCAATCCAAACAGCTTCCAAAAGAGAGGGTTCAAATATTCAGCCCGACGTGTCTCTAGTAAGATCAGAAGAACCAGGAGTGTAGGTGCACATAGCGACCGCATCACAACAACTCTGGGGATCGGAAACGCTTCCATATAGAACGCCCGGGAGATTACTTTCGTGCAGCAGAGTAGTAAAATTTCGAACTTAATATCTATTTTTGCCAATTTTGTACGATTATGAAAATATATCAAAATGCTCTGACGCAGAGCATTAAAGGGGAATTCACGATAGATTTGAGAAACGAAAGCGTTGTCCTCACATCTGCTGTAATGATCCGACGTTTCTATTGGAACTGTGTGTACCTTCGAAGTCGATTCGCTGATTTGCAAAGAACATTTACTTTGTAGGTTCCTTCAAGAAATTGATTCACTGACAATTCACTAAAAGCGGTCCTTAGCTGCCGCACTGATAAACGCCTCTATAGAATTCTCCCTCTTTGATACGATGTCCCTATCTTTTGACACCAAGAAGTTAACCACTCATTAAGGCTGATGCTTGCCGCAAGGAGAGACAAACCCTAGCCGCTGTTTCCTGCCAACTAATGTCGAGTGGTATTTCCCTTCACCTCCCTCTTATTGTCCTTCCTCATGTTTGAAATGCTCTTCCATCGCTTCCTTTTACAAACAGTCCCACTTTTTCCTTTCTCTCTCCTTCCTTCATCACAGTCCAGTGAACAATGGCCCGAGAAAGATAGCTTCCCCACCCAGTGGCAGCATCTTATACCTCGTTTCACAGTTCCACTTTGCAGGGAGATAGAGAGGAAGAGCATCGTCGTTGTGGTCCATTACTGGCTGTGCACAGCATCCAACGGTCTCCATTAGCTCGACATCTGCTGCTGTTGATACCGTCGTACCAGGGTTGATGCTAAATCTTGATGGTATCGAATAGAGGGTGGCAAACTGATACCAGTTCTAATGCCCAAGTGCTGCCTGCAATTTATTGAAGCCATTCATACGGTTTTCCCTTCACGATATAATTTTTGTCACGCTTCTAACCTAGTAATTAAGGTATACCTAGCTATTATGCAAGACGGGTATCTCCTAGCTTACAGAGGATCTGACTTCTGATATATAGTTGCACCAGGAGAGCCAGTTAAACCGTGCTTGGGAGGAGAAGATTGTATCGGGTGTAATAGTTTATGTGAGTGGATTTGGTAATTTAACTAACCACACAGTTGTTTCACAACGTGGGAGTTTGATACTCTCTTTATAAGAAAGTCTGGTGAAAGGTTTACATAACTTTCTCTATCCACTGCAGTTAACTTTATACTGTATAACTGTTCTTACAAAATCTTATTTTCTCTCTACTTGATGTTATCAGCAAGGGCACGAGTGCCTGTAAAATTACAGTAGTCGACAATGAAAATGTGACTGGAATGAAGTAAATGTTTGTTAGCTATATCGACCACGTTGATAAAAAAGAACGACACTTAAAACCTCGAAATTCCAAGTTAAAGAGGTGCATTTAATTATATTTTATTAGCATTTAGTGCCAATCTCTTCCCATATAGACCTCGAAGTCCCACTTAGGGTAGATAGGGTATTGAAGTTTCAGGCAACAATTGCTGTGGGTATTTTGTTGCTATTTTTAGCCGGGCTCATAGCAACAAGGGGGAGAGAAAATGAAGGGAAGAGCGGAGAGTATTTCACTTTAGCGAGTTTCAGTTTGTTACAAGCTAAGTTCTGGTCCTGTGCTGGAAGAGACAGATTGCTCTCAGCGCCAATCAGTTAAATCAGAATCTTACAATGTTATGCACGGAACACTCGTCAAATATAAGAACATAATTTGCCCTGCTCTTCATATAAAATTTAACCCAATGAAAAACTTTGTTAAGGCCAAAACTGGAGAAACATTCCCTATTTGCGCAAGAAATTTCCACATCTTAGATAAAAAATAAAAGAGGGTATTTTTGTGTGTCCTCAGATAGGCAAACTATACAAAGATGAGCATTTCAACATCATCCTGAAAAGTTAGCTTGTGATTTTATTGTTCAAATGTCAACAAACTTTCTAATAAATAAGACGACCGAAATCTAAGGATCTTGTGGCAAATTGTACCTCTACAATAGATTACGGTACAGTTACATTTCTTAGATTCTCCTGATGTACTTTTTTCTTGACAACCGCAGTGCTATAAGCGACGAAACTCTTCCACTAGCAAATTTCAGACACGGAAATGAGATACCAGGGAAAGTGGAGAACATCGATGTTAGCTGAAAACTTGAAACACCGGTTAAAACGGTTGCACCTTCAGAGCGAGGGAGGTAAATACAGGCATAAGCTTATATGGGTAATAGCGTATAGTCATCATAACTTCAAAATGCTACTCTTGCATTTTCACAAATAATTTCGTTACCAGCACATCTAAAGAGTCTGGAAATTCTTTGTTCTGCTCATGAGGCCACGTATTTACAAGCAGGGGTGTGAGGTAGCTTGACTTTGAGCGTCTGATGGCGGCTGCCAACCACGTCCCAGTATTTTCCTAGACTAATCTATAACAGTAATATTTGGCTTGTTCGATAATGCAGCAATTTATTCTAAACCTCCTTCACACTCAACATTTCCATATTGTATTATGTATCAGATTTAAAAGTATTGTCTTATGTTTGTTTACCCCAAAACCAAATTTTTATTAAACATTAAAATCTGTTCCTTGCATAAAATGTCATGGATCTGAACTTACTTTGTAATTTCTTCATTGTATCCATGCTGAAGACCAACTTGCAAACCTCAAAGAAGAACCGAAGCCTTTGTTCATTGAAGATGTGCTCACCCGCGCATAAGCTCAGAAGTAGTGTGTTTGTTAATATTCACTTGCACTTTTAGGTTCTTATATTTGCTCAGATGGAAATGATCCCTCACGATAGAGTTCTTGAATGTTAGTGTGTTTCCTCGTGAGATACTTCGGGTTTCAGTAAAAAATGGCAATAAATTGAGGCAGTTTTCCTTTGAAACCCTCATAAGAAAATGTAAAATACAGGCTTTGGGAAGACGACCATGTTATAAAGAATAACAATGCTTCGAAAATATGCGAAAATAATACAGTGAGTCTGAAATCTGCATGAACAAGTATACTGTAATATATCCAGTGCATCTTTACTTCAGGAACACTATAAATCAGTGTAAATTAAGTCTTGTCATTGTATGTAACATAACTCCAGCTTTTCTGTCCCCAACCCAGAAGACAACAGTTTTCACCCAAATATCGACTGAGTTAGAACCGGGAACAACAAGCAGGAAAAAGGTAAGTAACTGAGATCCTCCCTTAGGAACAAATATAAAAATACTAAATTATTACCCCGCGAACTATTAAGTTACTTAACTGACTTAAAGATTTGATAATAGTGGAAGAAAATGGGCGTCCCTAAAGCAGCCCTTAACTAAGCCGGAAAGGGTAAACCAATCTATGTAATTCTTAGCAATGACAAAAAAAAAAAAAAAAAAAAAAAAAAAAAAAAAAAAAAAGGGGGGGGGGCAGAAAGAAGCATTAACATGGTTATGTCGCAAACACATCTGCAATTTGAGTAATCGGCTTCCTAAACATAAATGTGTTCCGGGTGCTTCCTAAAGCAATGCACTCTGCTTTACCAGTGAGCGCAAAATTGGCGATAAAAGCAGTTTTCAGCAATAATTACATGTACGAGCTGTACCAGTGGCTACGAAGACACTTTGGAATCTCCTAAAGAATAAACTAGCAGCAAGTTTTAATTTTAAATTATCATATCTTAATTAAACATATGGAATGGTGCTTACACTCCCCCTAAAACATTTTTAGAGGTCTTAATAAACCTGTAGCAGCCAAAAACAAAGCTGTTGGAAGGCTAAGACACGCCAAGAGGCTAGTTAAGTTACTGTAAAATACATTTTATTACATTTTCTTCATTTATATTCACTAGATATCAGTATAATTTGAAATGAAGGACACAATTCATTAAAAAGGTTTATGCAGGGTTTCAATTGAGCCTGAGCAACGAATGGTTATTTTTCATGGATAGCAACAAGTTAAAAATTGATCCTTTTAAGTAACTCTCAATAGCAAATGCTTCTAAAAAAGCTAAAATATTCTAGCTACATTTTAGTTATATAGCAGATAGACTATGGGCTAAAATGTATGCATGCGAGTGCAACAAACAGTATAATTAAGAAATAAAAAGTATATAAATATAAAATTTCATAATTGAGTTACACACTGTTTAATTATGACAGACGAAGATTTTAGTATAAATTCCCCAGATCCAAACTACCCTTTTACGTTGACGGTTCTTTGTATGCTTCATTGCCTTAATATTACTCAAAACAATTTTATTAAATTGTGTGGGCTCTAAATTGTATGCAGTTCTCATACTGATTGAAGTATGCACATATTTACAAAAAAACCTAATGTGCTGCATACACATGACTTTCTCTATTCTTATATTAACCATTCTTACAATCTCTTATTCCTCTATCTTCGTGTTAGTTGAGATAAACATTTGCAGAAATTATCTTGCTGCTTATTTCCTTGAAGGTGGAAGGGGAATATTAGAATACAGAAGGCTTTGAGCGATGGTCAAATATTTTAAAACCTTTAAATTGCGTTCTCTTTGCACGATTAACATATAAAATGAATAACGCTGCTCCATTTGATAGTAGTATAAGTTCTCCAAAACTCCCACAAATAACAAGAAATATTTCCGAAAAGGGTATGTTTTAGCAAGATCTACATTTTTTTGTATAATAAGATTCGGTCTATCTCTTACGGTCCACCACTTATGCAGAAGTCATCCAGAGTATATAGGGCTTCATGGGCTAGTGCCCTAAAATTTAAGATATACATTTCATTTTTCATAAACATATTTCAAACATGTCATTTTAGTCAAAATCGTTAGAGCCATTTTCAAGAAAATCCAAATTTTCGAAAAATTTTCCATGTAAAGGGTAGTTTAGGGTGGAGAAATTTTCTTCAAAATGTTCGTGTCGCATCCTTGAAAGACATTAACCTTAAATACCAACTTTGGTGTTTAATCGGTATATTTACACTTTTACAAATACGTCATTTGTGGACATGTATGATTTATTTCCAAGCTTTTACTAGGGCTAAATGTTTAAATGCTGTTTCCAAATCTCATTTATAACTAAGCACGTGGCTTTGTTTGAAAATATCCATATATGAAAGTATATGATAAATAACATAGCATTACTTTCTATAGAATGCTGCAATATGTTGCGGACACATCTGAATTTGTGCTGATTTTTTGACACTATTCGCTATTGAAAGCTTAAATGCACTGTTATTCTAAAGTTCAACCAATTTTGTTGGCTGGCCCCATAGCTTAGTCGGCAGAGCACCTGCGAGGGGTTCGGGTTCGATGGGAATTTTTCATTAGCCAATATCTTCCCCAGAGACTGAAAGTATGAATGAGAGTGTGAATGTGTGTGTTTTTACAATACTCTTTATTTACTGCATGTTCCATTACAAATATAGTAATACTATATGCATTATTGTGTGTGTGTGTGTGTGTGTGTGTGTGTGTGTGTGTGTGTGTGTGTGTGTGTGTGTGTAGTTGAACAATAAAAGTTTGTAATGATGGAAGTATTTGTGAAATTACACGCTAGATTTACTATGGACTGTGCATTAAAATTTAGAACCGTCTACATCTTCTTCCTCCATTTCGAGTAATCACCATGTTTCAGAGTTTATGGATCAGCGAGTGGACGGGGGTAAAGCGTATGGCGGTAGATTTTGCTTTGTGAGACTGTCTGCTCTGGCGTTTGGTATGGCCTAAGGAGGGCTCTCCGTGGAGAGAGATAGGTAGATCTGTCGGCTTCAGCATTAATATCTGGAGATGTTGGGTACCCTACCTTCGTCCGAGCGTGTCGTCCCGGATTTGGCAACCCTCTATATTCTTAGTTGCTTTCATTCTTCCGGGGTGTTTGCAGGAGACTCAAATGCCAAAATCCTTCACCGCTTGCTGATAACTATTACTCTTTTGGGCCCTTAGTGACCTGTGAAGCCTGTACCTTATGAATATTTCTGTACCTTCTTTTCCTGCTTCTATTTATATGCCAAAGACAAACTGCTTCTCTTCTGTATCCTTTGATTATTCTACGTTGTATATTATATGAAAGTTCTTCGATTGATGTAGGGGTGGTTTTAGTGTAAAGCGTATTATTTGCTCCTCAATAAACTTGCAACAAAAGGGATAATCGATTTCACTTTTTTAATATCTGGCTGCAGAGTGCAGAAAAGCCGTGACATTTAATATCTGGTTGCTTGGTGAATTCCGCCTCTAGGGATAGGAAGAAAGGGGGCGTGTACTGGGAGGCTTGAAATGAACTGCCTGGTGCGGCGGAGGGGCGGTATAGTTTCAGCATCTGCACTTGATATTACGGAGAAAGCTGGGGGAAAGGTCTAGGATTCAGTCCCCTGGGGCTCCCTCTTTGCTGTAAGGAAGGAAGGGAGGAGCAGATACAAGGGTGGGGGTTGGTGTCTTCCAAATGGATTAGCCTGCCAGCAATACCAACTCTCTTTCAAAGAGACAGTATTGTTATATAAAGAATGCACCTATAAGCCGATAAGACCACAGGGTGTAGAAAAGGCACATAATTGATAAAATAGCAACTTTCCATTGTGCCTTTGTTGGGGCTCTTCATTTACGAATGTAAAATATCATAGAAGCAGAAAGTGTAACTACTCTCATGTTATTGAATTAACAGCAGATAATCTTTTCCTTTTCTCTCTGTTTCTCTGTTTGCAAAACCTCTTTATCTAAAACCTCTCGTTCAAAACAAACTCTATTGTCAGATAAATTTCTCAAGAACTATCAAAATATTCATTAAGATACCTTTCTGTTTGTAATATTCACTTTACTTCACTACGTACACTAGTAATCCAATTGAACAAAGAAAAAGTACAAAACAAATAAAGGACCTTTTAGAAAATCCTAATTGTAGATGTGAATAAGCGAACAAGCTGGCTCCTCCGTAACGTGTGAAGCTCGCATTGGGAAGTCCTGAGTTCGATTCCGCCACCGCTCACTCTGACCTTTAATTTGTTCATGGTTATCTATGCTTGATAGGCGAATGCTGAAGTGATTTCTCTGCATCAAAATTTCTTTTTCATCATTTATCTTTCAATCCCTTAGTTTCTCATCTTTCAGAGCTTGACTATAAGTTTCGTCGTGTATGATATTGCCGGTCATGTTACAAGGATGCTTGCTCAAAGGAAAGCGTATTCCCAGTGGCCGCTAGAGGGCTGGCTGTCAATAAGTCAATTCCTAATTGTAACATTACAATTTCGCAATTCAAAGAACATCTAGCACAATATGGTTTAAAATTGATATCATTTGTGTTTCCTTTCTTTTGAATGAGATGCTACTGAAGTAAACCAGCTTATAATATAAACAACCGAGACGTATTTTCGCCTCTTGGAAGATTTCTAAGGCTTGCATTCGTTGTAATCAGGCAACATAAACAGAAGAATAAAACTAAAATGGGTAATCTTATACATGAAGATTTTAGTATGTGGAGAGGAAAGTCATGCGGCTGAATCATGAATTTTTTCATCCGATTCCTCACTGTTGCATCAACGTTTTAATGCAAGTATTGGACTTCAATATGCTTGTAAATTAATTCTACAGTACTAGAATACACTACCTACTGGATTTGTACTCGTAATTAGTAGTCATGATCTTTCTGTGCGCTTCTTGAAATAGTTATACAGTTATTTTTATTTCAATTTTTAGGCGACATTGCTTTCATACCATTTTTATGACAGTGTATAAGTTGCCATATTAAGTTTTCAAAAGTACACAATCAGGAAGTACCGACTCGTTGCGCACTGGCCTGATTACACAATGGCATTACAACGGCTTCCATTGCCAGAAACCACAAGCCCCTCCCAATGCAATGGGCACGTGAATGCCGTCACTGGTGTGCTGAGTAACAAAATACAGTCCCTTCTGACAAGACTATCTTGAGCCTGTCCAACATCGATGGCCGTGTTCGACGGTAGCGTAGTGAGCGCAATCTGGAGGCCTGCATTGATGTGGCGGATAAACACCAGGTGTATGGTTTGGAACGCCATTGGTTAAAATAACCGATGTCCTACGAATTGAGGACGACTGGAACAGAACTGGCACACGGAGGTTTTGTAGCTTGCTTCAGGCATCTCCACATGCCACATAACAGAAGGAAAATGCCCGGCCACATGTTGCGACAAATGTACAGGCCTTCTTCGAAGAACAAGAGTACCATTGCTTCCCTGGCCTGCACGTTCGTCTTTCATCTTCCATCGACCGTGTCTGGGATATGCTTGATCGTGAACTTGTTCGTCACGGTCCTCCTTTAACCAGTGTAAATGATAAATGGGGTCGCATAACAACTTCGGGAGGAAGATCCCTCAGGAATATACTATTTACCTTTTTTATTTCATACCACGGCTTATAGCAGCTCTAATTGCAGCGCGTGAAGGCTACATCAAGTAATGAATATTCAGGCTCAAAGGTCATGTACATTTTTATCAAGTTAATCACTTGATTAGTCATATACCTAATCAGCGATATAAACTTAATTTAAACCATGCATTTCCTTCTTTCTGTTGCAGTTTTCACAAACAGTAATGTAGTTACCTATCCCAGATTCGCCTAGCGACCCGGGGAAGCCCCGAAAAAAACCATGGATCAGTGAGTCGGCCGCGGGAATCGAGCACACAGCTTTCCGAATGCCGGAGACTTGAGGCATTCTGCTCCGTAATCTAAGTGTATACAATAACAGGTACTTAATGTGCTAAATAGTAGATATATACTAAAATAATTCTGTTATGATTTGAATAATATTAGTTATTATGTTAATTTATTTTTAGAGCTACCTGTACTTTATATTTTATATATATATTCGGATTGTCAACATTGGCTTTATTACTCTGGAATTTTGCATTGACATTATAAATAAAAACTGTAAAATTGTTCTGAGTTAATTATGGTGAAATTCTCGTTCTTAATCCCACTTGTCATAAATGTGACTTAATCTCGCTTTTCCAGTGCCCAATAGGTCAACAAATAACCCCTTATAACAACATTAACTAGATGTGGATTAGGCACATTATTTCGTACCAGTGATGCAGAAAGATACACATTTTTACTTTCATAGCATTGTATTCCATTTGAAAGTCACTTATTGGTATTTTGCAGGAAATACGGGCTTTAAATTCCTCTTAATAAAACAAAGTTCCGTGTATACAAGTGAATGTAGTGTAAATGTGATGTGTGTGACCTAAAATCGAAACCAAAAACATTATCAGAAAAAGAAGAACGCGCACACGTGTGTATTCATGCTTGTGTGCGCGCCTATATTTCTGTCTATACCAAGCTCATTCAGACCTCATGAATTAATTGCTTTCTTGGTCTTCCAAGTCCGCTGCTTCATTCAGTTCACATTCTATCACCATTATTTTTATTTTCAAGGCTAGATGCGAGTGAGAGAAAATATAGGATATTAGCAAGTGACAAGGAGACAGAGAAGAAAGAAACCAGGATAGGTTACAGCAGTTCGACAGAGGAAGAAAATGGCGGTGGAAAAACGCAAAAGATAGGAGACGACGGGGATACGGTGAGTGGCCTCGTAGGCAAAGATGTTAGTGCAAAGTAATGAAATAAGAAAGGGGAAATTTCAGAGTTAAGTGCAAAGAAAAGAAGTAAACAAGATGTGCGGTATGACCAGGTGGAATGGGATGATAGAGAAGCAGGCATTACGTATATGGGTAGAATGGGATGAAAGAAGGGCGAACTGAAAAGAAAAGCACGTATTTGGAAAAATAATATTTCACAAAAGTGGGTGTCACATAGTGAAAATGCGTTAATATATAGGAAAAAAGAGAAGAAGAGGAAAATGCTGACCCACGCCATGTGACAAGGAAGAACAATTTATTAAGTTAACGTGTTCAGGGTTGGTAGGAAGGATGAAAATAAAAGTTTAGAGATAAAGTCACGTAGATATTATAAAAGGGCGAAATTTAAATGAGGAGAGCAAGTGAAAGTGATAAAGAAATAAAAAGAAACTGAATCAGTGAGGCGTAGGAAATTCTTAGCAAATAATCATGAAACATAAGGCATAAATGAGAGGGAAATATTTTTAGAACGGAATAGAGAATTTAAAATAACAATGAATTTAGGGAAATGGAAAGTATAAGAGAATTTTTTTAAATAAGTGAATCAAAATACGAAAGTAAAAAGAAAAAGCAACTTTCCAGAAGGTTAATTAATAGTAATTAAAGAATAAAAACAACACACTTCAAAAAATTATATGTATATAATTTCAGACGGCCGTTCAATGATGGAGGGTCTAAGGCCCAAGTTCATGAGCAGCTCGAGGTGTATAAGATTTAGTATTCAATAAATGCATATTCATATTACTATTTTGTAATTTCGGATCATTTTCACAGTCCGTCCATTTCCATGGTCTATCAGTTGCAATACCTTTTTACACTCATTATTTCCCAAAATTTTGTATTATCAATTTTATGAAGAGATTTAAAATTGATAACTGAATAATAAAAGTTATACCTTTGAATGTTATTTGAATAACCCACTCTCTCTTTAAATACGCCATTTGTTTCAAACAAGACTTTGTGACATCAGAGATTATGAGGACGTTCGAAGTTACTGGTTTGAATTTTTAATGTTCTCCATTTATGAAATGCTGTCGTTCAGTAGTTTCTCACAATGACACTGAAATGATATGAATTTTGAAAACTTGCATTTAGGTACCGGTTTAGCTTCCTGTACACCCACATGTATCTACAACAAAATGTGCAATATTCAAATTTGATATCAATCATTAAATTGAGTGAAGAATAATATTTTGTAATAATGATTTGCATAAGCGAAATAAAATAGATCATAAAAGCCAGAGAAAGGCATATGAATTTGACACAACAGATAATAAAAGTGCCTGCTTTGGATTCGGTGGACCTCAAAATGCATTTACGTGAAAATCAAATTTTCGGTTGGGATACGTTACTAGCGTAGGTAAATGAGACAAGAAGTGAATAAGGTAATTAAAGATAAAGAAAGCAGACAAATGTTTCCAAATTCCTCTCTAGAAATTAAGGTCGCGGGGCTGAATACGACCTACGGAATTTTGCTTCTTCATGCCGAAGTTCTCAATAACTCATTAAATTTGTTTTCTCCTTGGATATCACTGAATTCCTTTGTTTCATTTCCTTCTACCAGGAAATATCAGCAAAAAGGCGACGACGCGGAAAAAATATCGGAAGTGAAACATATGTCACAAAAAATTATAGGAAATATCAGGAGAAGGGAAGTTATGGATGATCTCCCGTAAAATTACCTATCCTTTGTTGGAGCAAGGAGAAGACAAATTGCAGAAAAACAGCAGGAATAGCATTACGTAAAGACATGATGAGGCAATACTTGTATCTGCAATCACAAACCAGAATGAAGAAGCAAACACAATTATTTAATAGATTCTAGAGGTAAATTTACTTAAGTTTCAACTGCAGGCACAAATTCATGGATGTCTCTGTTTAGCGGTATTTGCAGTACATCAAGTTAATCGCAGTGGACAAACATATATTGGTTTAACCCCGAATCCATATCGCAGAATAGACACGACTGATTGGCTCTGTTTTGTGAATAAACATTCACGTAATTGAGCCAGAATATGTTTACATAATGTGAGAGTTTGGGACCCGAGGAGAAATTCTTTTGTTCCCATTAATTTGTCAATGAAGCCTATGTCTTTTAACGTTCAATTTATGCAACAGTGTTATCACCTATACATTTTATCTCAATTTGTATAATCCTAAATTAGAGTATATTAAATTAAGCTATAAAATACGTCCTATTGCCGTTTTGAGCATTCATTGCATCATAATTATGGGTGTTTACTTACATTAGTAATTAATTTAGCTAAAACTGCTCTTGTAGTGAAAAATTTAACGTAGCTCTCATATAATTTTCTCTCTTCATTATCGCACAAAATAGTTTTGCATGCTCCTATTATTCTGTCTACTTCACATTAATTGAGATAAACGTTTGTGGAAATCTAGGTACAAAAGAAATAGGAGAATGTGGTAGGTTTTAGGCAATGTATCTATGAAAACTAAAAATCCAGTTTTCTTCTGATTGCTTTGCATTTTTTCCCACACACTCAGAATATAAAGTAAACAGCATATACAAAATTTTAATGTTATATGTCAAACCATTTTTAAATAACATATTTATTAATAATAAATCACTTTTGATATGCTCATATGAAATGACCCTTGGACCCGACAGTACAATATATTAAAGACGACGGGTTACTCAGAAGGAAAAGTTAATTTTCAGGCGTTTATATTAAAGAAGCTGTGAACACCAGAAATAAATTAGGGATGTCACTGGAGAGAGTAAAATTTAAACTGTTAATGTTTAAAACTGTTAATCAAGAACTCTATTTATCAAACACATAGAGCAATACAAAGATAAATATTTCTACGTTATCAATCGTTTATGCAAAACATTTATTCTTCTGTCTTAACCATTTTTCTGTAAACCAGCACAGTTTTGTACCATCGAACGGAAGTTCTAAGCATGTCTTTAAATTTTTTGAACTCTCCTCTATCCATTAAAGAATGAAATGTTTGTGACATTCATGGTTTATTTTAAATAAAGGTATGAAATATGCTCCTTTCTGTAGAGTCACGCTTCTACTAGGTGTCAGCTTGTCTTCGGAGGGAGAGATTTGTATCCACAGAACGAGAGACTCATCAATGTGAAATCAGGCATTGGAAGAGAAGAGGGAAAACTAACAGTAACCCACATCAAACCGAATGAGGCAATAGCTCGTGACTCGGAAGATCGGGACTTCGATCCCGCAGCTGACCTTTCTTATCCATGAGTTTTATCCAAGGTTTTGCTGGACCACTAGGCGGAATGCTGAGAAGGTTACTTACATCCCTCAAGTTTCCAGTGCCTTCATTTCACTTCAGTTCTCATTGCACTTCCCCTTTACCTTACTTGGCTGTATCAGGTATCGGATAGATAAAGAAACAGGTTTCGAGAGCGATGTTTGATCATGGTTTGTGGATATTGATGATGGATCAGGTTTTGAGAGGGATGATTGATCATGTTTTGAGAGGGATGGTGATGAATCAGGTTTTGAGAGGAATGAATGATTAGTTTTTGAGAGGGGAGGTGGATCAGGTTTTGGGAAAGATGATAGATCAAGGTTTGAGAGGTGTGATAGATCAGGTTTTGAGAGGGATGATGGATTAGGGTTTGAGAGGGGTCATGGATCGTGGTTTGAGAGGGGTGATGGATCAGGTTTTGAGTGTGATGATGGATTAGGGTTTGAGAGGGATGATGGATCAGGGCTTGAAAAGGGTGATGGATCAGGTTTTGAGAGAAATGGTAGATCAAGTTTTGAGAAAGGTGATGGTTCAGGTTTTGAGAGAAATGTTGGATCAGGTTTTGAGAGAAATGATGGATAAAGATTTGAGAGAGGTGGGGATCAGGTTTTGAGAAGGATGATGGATGAGCTTTTGGGAGCGGTAGAGGTATAGATCAGATTTTGAGAGGTATGATGCATCAGGGTATGAGAAAGATGATGGATCAGGTTTTGAGAGGGATATTGGATCAGGTTTTTAGAGGCTGATGGATTATGTATGGAAAGAGTGTCGGATCAGATTTTAAGAAGGGTGATGGATAAGGTTTCAAGAGCAATGGTGGATCATGTTTTGAGAAGCGTGATGGGCCAGACTTTGAAAGAAATAATGGATGAGGTTTTAAGAAGTGTAAGAAAAGGAACAACGGTTTCTCTGTTCCTATTGTTCCTAGATTTCAAAAGTTTGCTAGGTTTACTCATTCGCAATAAGATATATTAACACATAACATAAATGTGTTTGTTTTATGCATTAATTTGACAGCTCAATTCTACACCTTCTATGGTTTGTTTCACTAAAAGTTGTAATCCTTGCCTCTGAAGTTTCCATAATATACTTATATGTAGCTTTATTCAATTTATATTAAACCATTTGTAAATCATCCTTTTGAGGCAGAAATTCAACCGACGTTGACAATGATCACGTGCTCACCGCATGATGACGCTACGTGATCAAGGAATAAATTCAAATGAAGAGACGCTAGTTGTAGCCTGGGTAAGACAGACGCTAGCGGGACCTCGAAGTAAGTGGATAGATGTGAGTCGGCCATTAGCTGATGCTAACGAATAGAGTGCAGTTTCTATCCTTAATCACGATCGGCACCTCTCCAAGTTACAATGATGATTTTATTCAATAAACGAACGTAAAACGTGCCAGTCTGTGTCGGTTTTTTCTTATTTTTCCTACGCATACTGTGAGAAAACAATAATCCATCTGGCTACCAGAGCGGCTATGACAACGATGCGAAAGGGAGTAAAGCAATAGCATTTTTTCTAGAAGTGGCGTCAACAACAATGTGTGATTTTTATCCACCGACATCCATCATTCCACAGCATAAATTTGGAGTTTTAGCGTAGCATCATCTTCAGCATCACCGCTCCTTATTCGCATCAGATTGGCGAACAACGTGTGGCATTTTCGTGGTTCCTGGCTTCATTTTCAATCAACACTCCCTTATTTGGTATTATTGTGATGTGCCAAAAACTAAAGCGCACATCATCAGCGAGTAAACGCTCAGAAATTCGGTTCTTTATTTGTATTGGTTGACAAACAAGAGGAGCTGTGTAATTAATTAAAGGTAATACGATCTTTAAAGTCAAACAAATAGGGCTTTGCTAATCGTCCTACACTGGGCATTAAAAAGAGGTCAGTGTCTGTAGGAAATTGTAGGATTGAAAAAGTAATAAAGTCTGGACATGTATACTAGTTAATAACGCCCCCAGTCTGAAAAGTGTTCTCGCTTTTGAATAACAAATAAACACCAAAAACTTTGAGGTTTCAATATCCCGTTCCAATTTCAGTCCTCGTATCAGCACAAAGTAGTCTAGGACTAAACAGATACACTGCAGCTTTAGCTTTATTTTTTTTCCGGTTTTAGTCCCTATTTTCTTCGTTCCTTTTCTTTTTCTCTTGTTTCCGACTTTCTTTCCCTTTCTCCTTGTATTCTTATCGTACCAGCAAGCACAGGGTAACTTTTATCCTCGGCAACTCGTTTCTGTGTGCGTGTATGTTTGCGCATGTAAGGGTGTGTGCATGCGGGAAGAAGAAAGGAGAAAGAAGAAACGGGAATGAGAAAGCCTCGGAGTTTTAAATCCCTGCTCAAGTAGCACGAACGGACAGAAACCAATTTGGCGGACTCGGGTTCGATATTGCTCAGTAGTCCCACAGGAGTTCTCACTCAACCTACCTAGAAGAGAAAAACGAAAGAAAGAACCAATACAGATTTCCAAACCGCTCTGCGAGCCATTTACCTACAAGATAAAGTCCCAAGCGCTGGCCAACAAATAATCAACCAATTCGAGTGAATATCCAATGATCTCTTGGTGGAAAAGTGAAATGGGAGATTAAGAGTTTGTCTCTCTGGAGACCCATTACAAACATTTGTTTGCCACAGGATTAAAACTCATTTTAAATACCCGCTGCACTGCTTTAGAAGTCGTATTTAATGACAGAAATTACAAAGAGAGTAACTGCTTCAGACGTAAGTACATGTGGGGTTGCATTCCCAGGACTAAACATAAGAAAACCATTTCAGTGTTGCTAATAGTAAGGAACATGAAATCGAACACATACGAGTAGTGTATATACTATCTTCGAACATTTTGCGGACAAAACCTCTAATAACGTCCTCAACGACACTAATTGTTTCAGCAATCTAATTTGATTAAAAATATAAAAATATATCTTGTATAGATATAAATAAATAGATATAAATGTCTTATTGGAGCGTGGGATATACGAGGGATGTGAAATAAAATGACTGATATAATAGAAGAAATGAAAAGAATAAACCAAGATATTAATGTATTAACAGAGACAAAGAAGGAAAAGGTTCCAATGTTCAAGGACCATACTTACATTTCTATAGTGAAGTTGAAAAACACAAAACAGAACAGAGAGGAATTGCAATGATGATTAAGAGAAACATTAACAGAAAGATAACTAGTTGGAAGACGTTAAGTGAAAGTACTAAATGAATATAATTAAATGAATATAAATACCTCTGACAAAGAGTTTACAATTTTAGGAGTGTTTGGGACAAGTCAAGATGAAGCACCAACAATGAAATGTGCATTTTATGAGAACATGAATAATGTAATAAACGAAATTGGCAACTCAAGAGAAATTATGATGGGGGATTTGAATGGCAGAATTGGTACCAGTACAAAAATGCTGTATCTAAAATCAAAATTGGAAAATTTGTATCAGATGAAATTAAAGTAACAAAACGCCTTCGTCAGGGTTACAGCTTAACGCCCATATTATTCAATTATTATTATGATACATAAAACTTATCAAATTAAAACAAAAAATGTTCAGGAATGGGAGTACTAATTGGAAATGAATCAACAGACACAATATATACAGTATGAATGAAGAAGCACGACAAGGGAAACAAATGTGCTCTGGAAATCTCGTCCCCGGGATTGAAAGGCGAGATACTGATTTTTGGGCCCCCTATGTGATGGTACAAGTCCAAGGGAGGAGAGGTGCTAAGGCATGCTCCGTCGGGTGCTTCTAGCAGGGAAAATGCAGGGATCCTGCCACCTGCTCTGTCGTGGTAACGTCCCGGCCGCCCTAAGGTTCCATTCGCCTCGTCCATCCCCCCGGAAGTGTCCCGTCAGGGGCATGGGCACAATAGATGACCTATCGATCGAGGTGCTTAGTCCCCCTCCGGCAGTTGACATCTGTCATGTCGAATTATAAAAACAGTGCATACAACTGCGACAGAATGTCTCTAGAGAAACACTGAAAGATGCGAAGCTTGGATTCAACCGAGGCAGCACATTTATAGCCCTGACACAGTTACCAAACATTAGTATGATTGACACATGTCTCTGTAGTATATTCATGTTAGGAAGCTTTCTGCTACTAGGTCCATCACAAACTGACAAAGGAACAAAGGTGGGCGAGGTTGGACTGGTGTCAGGCAATAGTCGCCGCGAGTGTGTAACAACACATTGTTCCGAAATGTGACGTAATGCACACACATTAGCATCATTTAATGTGTCTTACCCGACATTACACATATGCGTTCTCTAAGGAAGGCGTTGACAATATGAATAGGCCTAATTCCATGAGTATTATTTTTGAGAACTAGGACCTAAGTGCTGTACATCTGTCCAGTTTGTGCAGATTTGTGAATAAGATGTTGAACTGTAGCCTATTCATAAATTTGTCTCATTAATGGCCAAGTGATGTAGGGATAGAAATTAGGAAAGAATATATTTGAACATTGAAGCTACTCTAATTCTGGAGTCGGCGTTAACCAATGGACGGACGGGGCCAAGCTATTTCACACCACATGCCGGGCCGGGAAGAGGGTAAAGACGTTAAAGGCCAGCCTGCCTCGCGCGACAGTGTGTGTGCGTGACCG
Source organism: Tenodera sinensis (assembly GCA_030765045.1). NCBI lineage: Eukaryota > Metazoa > Arthropoda > Insecta > Mantodea > Mantidae > Tenodera > Tenodera sinensis. The sequence continues at coordinate 102,620,771 of CM060966.1, read as the reverse complement.
TAAACAATGAGGCAGCAGAATCAAAAGGAATCGAGAGCGTTCGTGAGACTTACAGCTGAGTTATGTGTGTGAAGAGTTTAAGAACATTTTAGAGGACAATAGAGTGATAGAAAAGTAACTGGACTTCAATTCCTGCGGTTGTTGCATCATTATAAGAATAAATATGACAGTCGACGTACCTTTAGGATGTTGGCAAAAAAAAAAAAAAAAAAAAAAAAAAAAAAAAAAAAAAAAAAAAAAAAAAAAAGATTTCTTACCAGATATGGTGCTATAGTTGACCAAACGAAATAAAAAGTACAGATTTCTACATGCTTAATTACACTGAAAACATGCAGAGGCGCAATAGTATGCATTGGCAAAAAAAATTATTTGTAGTCAACGAATTGGAAATTAGGGTAGCGGAAAGGTTTTAACATTGTATTTTAGCTTATTTATAATCAGAGTTTCAAACCTTTGTTGTGCCAAAACCATACAAAAATATTCTCCCTTACAATAACTTTAAAATGTAAATTATACGATATGAACATAAAATGCAACTTAACAATCCTTCAATAACAATCAATTTTGAATATTTTAAGCCTCAACTTTCAGCCTGCGAAGTAAAATGCTTTAAAATATATCACTTTTAGCAATAAAAGATTAAAAATACACTGTAATATTTACTTACATCGAGAAGATGACACAAATATAAAAATCTCTACATCCTCCACACGGCTATAAATATTTTGGTACTATCACATTGCCTAATCTGCCGGGGGGGGGGGGCGGGGTGGAATGAGGAGCCACTTGATGGACAAGTAGTGGCCCCAGGTCGAGAAGGCCGCATAACTGACTGGGAGGGCTTGGGAGGCTGACCACCAATGACGCCTGCAAGCCAGAGGCGGGGGACGCAGCGGCTGAGCAGCAAACTTTGGCCCTTCATGGACAGTTGCGGGGTTTAACTTTTTTACCAGACCCGTTCTTCCACGTTCTGTTCTAACAAAACCTTACTCTTCTTTCTATTTCTTGTTAAGAGACACAAATTCATTACACATTTATACATTTCATTGTAGGTATAATAAGAATGCAGAATACCATAGCGTAGGTCAGATTTCTAAAAAAGCGAATCGTTATGTGTTGGTTCTGAAATTCCAAGCTCTTTGCATTACCACAAGGAAAAGAAAAATAAAATGGAAGAAAGAAAGAACGAAAAAGTAGGAACAACCTACAGAAAGAGGTAAAAATATTTGAAAGCTAAAAAGAATAGCTCGAAAATGGTTAACACACAACTATGCACTGGAAATAAATTGAGGTTTAACAAAACAATTTTAAATAAATCGCATACTTTCAAAAGATCCACATATTTTATATTGTAATATCTTTATATTTCTAATGGTGTGCAACTGATCCAAAAGAATTTGTAAACGAAGAGACATCACAGACTATGCATAGAGAATTCAAGGAATTATGATTTTTCATGCAAATGATATGTATTTTAATTAAAATGGCTAGTGCCGTGTTTCAGAAAATAGAATAAAAAATATAAATAATATCTTCATGTCCATCGTTGGATTATACTGAACCAAAATACAAAAATTTGAGCCACTCACCCATCCAAAGTCCTACCCTCCCCCTCACACATGCGTGTTAAAAAAAATTTCAGCTGCGCCTTAAAACATGTATTGGCGTTAAAAAATTATAAAAAATTAGGATGAAATGCAGTGCTTCGTCCATCTACTGGTACGACGGTATATACGTCGTGGATAAAGTGATTGTATCCTGTTAGTCCACTGGGGTTTAAGAAACATTTTGAGCCATTGAACTCTATTAATATTTAAGTTTATAAGAAGTTAATAATGAACTTCAAAACAAATCTCATCGATAGATTTCTTAATCAAATCATCTGTCAATCAAATACACACACGTTTTCTGTCCAAGGCCCTAAAACAAGTTTAGGAGAATTCGTAAATCTCCGGATGACCGAATTTAAATCCCATTTTATAGAACAACTAAATGCAGAATATTACATAAAGAAACAAAAGCACCTTAGTTTTGGTCACAGATTTATGAAAATTGGATGTTTTATATGTGTGGTAAATATCAATAAAATTGAATTAATCTTTTTTTCAAAACTACATAGGCCTTTTTCAAAATTAAAAAGGGGTTATCCACCATTTTACACATAACCATAAGAGATAATTACTTAAAATTTAACACACTACTTATTTAATTATAGTAAAACAATTTTGCTGTAAGTGTTTTGGTTTCTGAAGCTTGGTTTATTACATGCGAGTTTTTAAAAATAATGCTGCAAAATTGATACCTTTTCCCAATGTGTGGAGTGTTAGTAGTGTACAAAAAATTAGCTTTGCAAAGTCTCATCAAATATATCACATAGTTTATGAGAAAATAGTACACACATTTCGGAAGATGAAACTTTTGGAAAACGAAGCACACAGTTATGGTTTATATGACAATAAGAACAACTTTCTTGTTCCTAACTTTAAAGACCTCCATATAAATACTGAGTCATCTTGGGCGTCATCTAAAGCTCTACTGGTTCATTTCCCTCTCTGGACATGTTTACTTGTCAATGTGCAGAAATAACGGTGCTTTCTATGGTTTCTAATGTAAAAAATCATTGATCATGATAATTTTCTTTGTTAAGAGGCGACTCAATTTGGAAATTTAATTAAATTTGGAAATAGTGCTTCGGGGACTTGTCATTTAAATACCAGAGAACAAAATGGAATAAAAATAAATAAAATAAAATTTTCAGATATTTTAATTGACATCTTCCAAGTGTTTTCTTTACTAGAAACAAACTGGATCCATAAAATGGAAATTGCAGTAGATGTCAATGCCTTAAGGACTTACAGTTAATGGCCTGTATGCAGTGAACCAGAACAAGCAATAACAAGCCATTAGAAGGTGTCTATTCTAATTGAATGAAAACAGAGAGCTAGGTGATGATAAACTGCAAGCGGAGGAAGTTGTAATGAAGGAATGGATGGGCGGACGGAAGAATGCATATGCGCGTGGATGTATGCATGGTAAAATGACCAAGTATCAGGTCTAATACAGCTATTGTTTGTTAGGCAAGACGAAAAGATATGAATAGCTACAAGAAATGTATTGCACTTTGCCCCTCTCACCTCCGATACATGTCTGTATGCATTAAACTGCAGTTAGAAAACAAGTTACTATAACCACGACATCTGGGGTACTAAATAGATAACCCATATAAGTTATGTTGTGAATATTAATTTTAATTGAAATTTAATTAATTTCAACATCTATTATTAATTTCTTCCCGAATAATTAGGATTAAAACGTAGAAAAACCAAAAATCACGTATATCTGATTTGCGTGAAGGATTTTTATTTTGTCTTTAAACTTTTAGTTAGTTTATCTGAGATGTAAGGTGACTAAAATGGATAAAGAACTGCACGGTTTTTATGGAAGGAAGGAGTGAAAAGGGAAAAGGTTGTGTAAAAGGTATGTGCGCATTGCATTTAACAGAAATTAACATAGGCTCAGCAGGAGAGCAGAGTAGATGTTCATTGTCAACTACTGGAAATAGAGAATGAATATGCAGATTTTTTTTTTGGACAAACTGGTGACAAAACACTAGCATGCACCTGAGAAGGAATCCTTTGTTCGATAACATGAAGGACGCGCAGCAAGGTAAAATTTCAGCAACAATAATAAATTGCAGGCAGTTATCAACGAGTGGGTGTGTGGTACCCCAACCAATAGTTCCGTGACGCAATAATTAAGTTCCTTGGAAGTTGACAGTAGTGTATTGACGTTGGTGGGGAGTACATTGAATAATCCTATGTACATTGAATCATTTTTATTAATAAATAAGGTATAAAAACTATTATTGTAAGTCATTTGCGAAAGCCCTTGTCTATGGACAAATGCTCCTACTTTACTTGCAAATTATTTTATTTGCCTTCGTTTTTACCCTAACAAGTATTCCTGCAAAGATAGCGCAGTAAATAGATGGCAGATAGGCCAAAGGAGGGCAATGAAATATCCGACAACCAAGCGGCCCTTTCATTTGAGCAAATATCCGCGAAATTTGTCCGACATTACCATATTGCACAAAACTTTGGGGCAAAACTGTAACCTTAGGCGGTCCAAGTATCTCGCCGTTCACGATCTCGCTGCTCGACTAGTCAGCTTGGGTCGTATCTCAGAGCGCATAAGTACCAATATGTCTAGTTTTACGCCTTTTCTGCAAATTCGTACTTTTAGGCACTCCCTTACACTTTAACTAGACAAATGTTAGAGTAATAAAGTTCTCTCTGTATAATTAATAGCCTATCTAAACGTCATTATTCCAGAAGTTGAAATCCTTCCTTTTTCTACTCTGGAAAATACTATCGCTTGTTATTCTTTGTAACTAAACGTCCCCGTTTATGAATTATATATTACTAGCCCAAAATCTTTGCTTTTATAAAAAATTATTACTGTTGCAATTTTTGAACGAAATTAACTTGGTTAAACTCACAAAATCTTTTATTTTGCCCCTCCGGAGAATCCTATAGCTTCGTAAGTAAGCGCCGTCAAGAAAAGCGACAAGCGAAGTGGGCATATACTTGTTTTTATAATTTTAGAGAGAGAAAGTGCTGTATTATCTTACACAAATATAAATCTTCTGTAAATTCTAAACAGAAACATGCACAAACGAATACAAAATACCTTAACAACCTGTAAGTAAGGGATGCATGAAGATTAATCACACAGACACACACACACACACACACACACACACACACACAATGACCAAACCAATAAATTTGGGGACGTGATAATTAATGGCAAAAACTTCACATTATTGAGTGACTAGGAAACCACGAGAAACCAAGGTCAGATGGGTCCGAGATTCCAATTTGTGATCTCAGTCTTATTGCTCGATAAGTTTAATGGTAAAATCCTATATGATTTGAATGAATAAATTAATAAAATGCCTTCATAATAAATTAAGGATATACACATTTAAGATGCATGCTGGACATGACTGCAACATGGTATCTGATTACTGCATTACCACAATCTTTTCCCAGATAGAATTGGCTTTTCCTCTAAAGTTTGCAGTGCAAACAATAAACCCTTAATATGCAGGATTTCGTATATCCGTGGTACAAATTCACACAGAGCTTTTGTTGTGCTCGTCCACTAATTCAAGTGATAAACACAATTATTTGAGTTCCATGGACACGCGTTTTCCTTGCATGCTCTTGTAGTCAGTTTGCAGCAATGCATCACCGAGTGTGTGTCAGTTGTGGAGTGCAGACAGACAGCAATACATCTATTACTGAGTCAGTGGAATTCCCTTCTACGCCGAGGACGTAGAAATGGAATGCTTCCAGAAAAAGGATGCGGAGTTACTGTGGAAATTTCTGTGATTTAACTAAAGCCATTATTGTACTTAGAAAGACAAACTATCTCTTTGATCCATAATGGCTAAATCACATTTTAATCTGAAATACACGTTTTGAACTCATTAAGTATTTTAAAGAACATGCAACAACAAATAGTGTAAAGCAAGAACAAACACTCAGGAATGTAATTTGTTTATAGTAAGTTCACAGAATATTGTGTTCAAAAGAATTCACAACGAAGACTTGAGTTGAAATACCGCGTTGGAACTTTCCCAATCAAAGAAAGAACAGAAAAGACAAGAAAAGATCAGTGTGTGTGTGTGGTTTTTTTTTTTTTTATGCATGCCCCATTCCATATGAATACTACATGCTTGAATTTATTTATTTACATACAATTTACATTTTATATACATGTACATGTTGGTGATGTTCTATTTGAACATTTACATCTTTATTTACCTCTAATTTTTATCTACCTTAGTCTAATTGAGTACTTCTCTATTGTGATATTTACAGTTTTTTTTTACTTTATTTCTTTAACCTAATGCTATTTTACAAATCATAAATCTGGTACTTATCATATAGTGAAAGGCAAATATTATTATACTTGTAACAGCAGTAGAGTATTGAACTGTGTTTGGACAATGATACTGATTGCAATTTTGGTAAGGAGTAGAAATTATATATATTTGAACTTAAGTCATTCTATTTCTGTGAATTGTATAGCATTAATGAAGTTAACGAGAGGTTGTATGAAATTGTTTCCAAGTTCTTCTTTGTTTATGGGCCAAGTAGCACCTTTACTTTGTATCTTCCTAATCATTGCGTTTCTCTGGTTGTTTAGTATTTTGCATCGAAATATAATGTGGTTTACTGTTTGGTCCTCTTCTTCACATTTGCACATTGGGTTATCTAAAAATCCAAACCTGTGGCGATATGATCTTAGCTTTCCATGTCCTGTTATCATTGCTGTGAACTCCGGAGATATTGGTAACCGTTGCTTTAATCTTCTTCTCACGGATGGGAAATATTCTTTGGTCACGGCTCCTTTCCTTGATGCTGTCCATTGTTGTTGCCATTCTTCGAGTGCAGTTTCTTTCTCTCTAGTTACTATTGCTTCTTTTGATACTTTGTCATATATTATTTCAGTGTCTTCCGCGGCAGCTTGTTTTGCTAGTCTGTCCACAAGTTCATTTCCGTGTATTCCCGCGTGTCCTTTCACCCAGCCGAAATGTAGTGTCCACTTTGATTTTGAAAGTTCAAGGATTTTGGTTTTGATTGCTTCTATCAGCTGGTTATGTTTCATGTTGTTCCTGAGCAGATCTAATCTTACTGTCTGTGAATAATGCAGCTCGTTTTTCATCGCATTCTCCATATCCAAGCTCATCTAGTTTTTTAAGTGTTTTTAATATTGCCAGTTGTTCAGCCTGGTTATTCGTGCATCGTGGATGCAACTTGAACTTTAATTTGTATGCCAGGTTGCCATGGATGAAGATGATCCCTGCTGCCCCAACTTTATCACCAGTTTTGCTACCATCGGTGTACATTTCAACTGCATATTCATTGTTGTTATCTACCTCATCTATTATTGGTATTTCCGCAGGGTGTCTCCAATACCTGACTTCCAGCGGTGCGTCATATTCTTGATTGTTGACTTTTGTTGCCAGGTAGGTTCTTACATATTGTTCTATGGTTATTTGTAGGGGTGGAACGCCTGCTACTACGCATGATGCCTCGTATGAGAGAGTTCGGTAGGCTTTAGCAGTTTTTATATTAATCAATCTTTGTATCCTTTTATATTTTGTTAGATTTTTTATTTTTCTTAAAGCGTCTATCCACACTGGTGAGCCATATGTCATTATTGGGACTATAGCTCCTTCGTATATTGTTTTTAGTGCTTTGTGTCCTAATCCCCATTGTAGTTTAGCTGTCCGTGATAACATGTGGATGAGTGTGATTGATTTTCCTGCAGTGTGGTCTATGTGTGCATTGAAGTTAAACTTACTGTCAAACCATATGCCCAAGTATTTCATTTCTTCAGTTTGGTTAAGCTTCTTGTTGTTTAAGTAGATATTGACGTCCCAATTGTCCGTTCGCTTTCTTGATATGACTAGAGTCTTCGACTTCTTTTCGTTAAATTCTATTTTGTTGTCAGTGGCCCAGTTCTGAATTTTAATTAAATCCTGATTCGCTATGTTTTCTGCTTCTACTTTGCTTGAGCCTCTTGTTAATATGACAAGGTCATCTGCGAATGCCATGGCTTTAGTTTTCCTATTGAAATCAGTATTCAATAGGGAATTATACATTATGTTCCAAAAGCCTGGGCCACAGCAGGATCCTTGTGGACAGCCCTTCTGAACTTCTTTTTCCATTGTGTAATTGTTTATTGTGATTTTTGCTTTCCTGTGGTTGAAGAAATCTAATGCTAAGTTGTAGATGTTTCTCGGACATTCCCATTCTTTTAAGTTCTTGAGAATACTGGGCCACCAGGCGGCATTAAATGCACCTTTGACGTCAAGGCTTGTTAGGATTATACATTGTTTTATTTTCAATCCCTCTTCTATGAAGGTTTTAACTTGTGTGTGTGTGTGTGTGTGCGTGCGTGCGTGCGTGCGGGCGGGCGTGCGTGCGTGCGTGCGTGCGTGCGTGTGTGTGTGTGTGTGTGGTGTACTCGCAAACACATACCTGCAAAGCGAAAATTTCGTCAAATAGCATACCTGATATTTCAGTTGTCTTACAAGGATACAACACGAAGATTTCAAGAAAATCTGCCATATGCCAAATTACGTTAAATATGAAAAATATTACTTATCTTGTATGTTCTGAAAAACAAAAATTTCTTTAACGATTTTATTTATTGTATGACATGTTTAAGATATTTAGTTTACAAATAAAGCGTATATCTTGAATTTTTTGTGTAAAGCCTCTAAAGTCCTCTTCATTTGAATTATCTTTGTATAACTGGTAACCGTTAACAGATGCATAAAATATTAGTGTGCCAATATTAGATTTGGTTGAAGCACACACATTTTGCCAAATACAATTTTTTGGAGCTTTCAGAGATATTCCTTGTTATTAATTTTAATTTTCAAATGTTGATACTTTTCTCACCTTACAAGCCGCTATTCGGTATTTTTCGTGATCATGCAAGGACAAGGGAATATAAACGCCATCAAATTAGGGATATGCCCTTTCTATAGCCTTACCTGTTGTATCCTACAACGAACTGTATATTATGTAATTAATTGCAAGCTTGTCTGAATGAACAGTAGTGGCTAGAATAGTCATATTTTATAAGAAGAATGAGTAGAGAAGGTCGCGTGAATGCAATACACCATAATTTTCAAACATGCAAGGTGAAGGCTTTCATACTTAACGTAAAGGCTTAACAAGAAATAGTCATTTGAGTCTTACTTAAGGCACAAGTAAGAGGTGTGGTTTCAAACACAAAAAACCTATAAGTTTATTGTGTATATGTTGTAAGATTATATACTTAAATACCAGGAAATGTCATGCAAATAACGTAATCGAATCTAAAACAATTATTAATCACAGAATAATGTATAAGATTACTTTAAGCAAAACCTATACAGCGTTTTCATCTGTGTAAGGGACATCAATACATGCTTCAGTAATTAGTCCTGACCTCATGCTCTCTGGTGCTGCATCAGATATCTGGGCATTGAATCTATCTTGTCCAACACTGAAGAAAGAAGCGAATACACAGTTCGTAGTAAACCTCTCCTTTCAACAGGCTGATGAGCTTGCAATATGTCTGCGTCGGGTGATCACTGAAGATGCCTACCTATGTGATGTTTACTTTAGATACTTATAAATCATCTGAAATATACAAGTATGTCTTTTTACTTTCTCTACTACATATACTAATTAGAGGAAGCATTGTATTCAACTCAAAATTTCGATGTCGAGATTTCACAGGAAATATGTTTTGAAGCCTCCCTGAGTCCAAGAAAAAGCATTTTCTACATGTGTGTGTGTGTGTGTGTGTGTGTGTGAACAGCATAGCTCCAAAACGAAAAGTCGCTTCAAAACCAAAGTTAGTATTTAAATTTGATATCTCTCAAGGATGGGGCATGGACATTTTTTAAAAAAAATCCTCCATCCTAAACTACACTTTACATAGAAATGGTTCGATAATTTTGAATTTCTCAAAAAATAACTAAACATTTTAATTAAAATGTCACATGTTTAAGATATTTTTGTGTCAAATGAAATGTATATTCTGAATTTTCTGGCTATAGCCCGCGTAGTCCTGTTTACCCTTGATGACTTTTGCATAGCTGGCAACCCGTAAGACATAGATCAAATCTTAATTGTACAAAAATGTAGATCCCATTAAAAGACACAGTTTATGTCCAAATTAATTTTTTGTGGGGTGAACCATCTCGGAGATATTCCTTGTTATTTGTGTGAGATTTGCAATACTTCAACTTTTCTCAAGTAGAAGGTTGTTATCCACTTTTTTATGTCTTGACTGTGCTGAGAACGAACTTAGAGTTTATAAGAACTGTCAGTACAAGAGTAAGAATGTCGCAGATTTGTTCTATATGTGAAAAGCATTCGTGCTTTTTGGGCATGTCAATATCTAATTTTGTATTACGAATAGTCAATATTACATGTTGTGGAGAGCCCCTTGAAGTTTGCAGTCCTTATTGCGCCTTTGCTCTGCTGGGTGCCTATCCCTTAGGCGAACTCGACTGACAGACCAATGTAATTTACGGAATTCAAACCGTTAGAAGACGTACCGCATGCGGTAAAGTACACTAATCGTTTCCGAACACGGACCGCTTGCTCTAATATACTTAAGTACATTTGCTTTTGCTTGAGGTGTATGGTTGCCAGGGCAGTGTCTAAAATGTGTTATCAGATGATGAGGAATATGGTGTATAATGCTATTTTATACCGTATTATTACTGCCAGTGTCAACATGGTGGAAGAACTGGAATAATATATTTAGTATTATTGATTTCAATTATTAGATTTTTTGTTACAAGTGAACAAAACTTAGAAATCCTGTTTACTTTGATTGTTGACTATGTCTTGGTCTGTTAGTTTCAATCAAAATATACCCTTAAATCACAATGCTTAAAAATGCATTTCATTAGTTTTAGATTTTAACCAGCAATATTTATATATTCCGTATATAGGCTGTTTCCGAAATTGTGCTGCATTATAAGGGGCTGTGTTCACTATTATAACCTTTAACATTTGAGGATATGGTATATATAGGTTTAAGACTAAAAATGCTATTAGAAGTAACTCCCTACATTTACTCACAAGGTGGAGTATCACATGAATAGATTCCTTAGCTCCAGCTGGAGAAAAAAATAAATACAATTCTCTTCATAACTATTTTGTTCATTAATTTTTGACCTAATGTATTTCTTAAATGTTAACCATTTAAACACGAAAAGCTATGAAGAGTTTTCAGTGTTGAAGGAGCGACATAAATGGCTTTGCCAGTATTTCAGAAAAATTCATAAAGGAAAAAAGAATACAGCTTTAAATTCAATTAATATTTAGCGTGTGAGAAAATCGAATTAAACAGTTGCCGGTGCACTCGAGCCTGATATGAAAAAGTAGTGCTTAATATTGTAGCAAAGTAATATTTATTTACATTAGTTGAACCTATTGGGTTAAATACAGAGGTTACTCTCTCTCACCCCATCAATCCGTCTTTTCCTACCTCTCCAAACACTCCCATTTTAATCTTCTCCTTCCCCTTTTCCAGCCCCTCTCCATACCCATCTTATCATTAATATTTGCGCTTGATTCCGTCTGTTTGTCTTTATGTGTGTATGCGTGTGTGTCTTTGTGAAATTTAAATGCTGTATAACTTTTGGCAAATCACCAAAAGACTATTTTTCTAGGATACTAATAAAAATTAGAACATAAATTAATATTAATTGCATATATACCTGAACTTCTTCCTTAAATGGATTTTCTAGTTTCATTTTGTGGCCTATTAGAACTTGTTACAGAATTATTCAATGACAACTTGCGGAGGGGACTTAGCACCTCGACGGAAAGGCGATTTATGTGCCTATGCCTCTCACGGGGTACCCCCCCCCCCGGGAAGATGGATGGGGAATATGAATCCTAAGGGCACCCGGAACGTTCACGACAGCGCAGGTGGCAGGTCCCTACTTTTTCCCAGTTAGAAGCACCCCGGCGGAGGTGCATTATGATACATTAAAATGCATTCGTCCATCAGCATCATCCCCGGCTCCAAGCCGGGCATTCCCGAACCTCTGGTAAGATCTTCTGTACTCACTCAAGCTTTTCCAATATTGTGTGATATCTGTCACTAGATTTCCATTGCTGATTTGTTGGATGAACAGCCGATAGAATAGTTATGTAAATACATATGTGCTCTTGTTTAAATGTATTCCGGCACAACAGCTTAGTTTCTATTTCTAAGGAAACCAAATAAAGAATTTTACACCCTTAGTGCTGAACATTGTCCCTTGAAGGGGAACCTTAATTACTAAGTTTGAAACGTTTTGTGTATAGGATTAAATTTCTGTACGTGATTTTACTTTTGAATGGCTCTCCAAGATGTTTATTTGTCTTGTGGTGATTAACTATAATGCTAAAACAGGAATGTTAGTACCTTTATTCGAAAACAAAACAAAACCAACATTTTCGTTTATGTTTTGCCTTATTTTGTCCTTAAAACAGTGTTAATGAGGATAACATTTAAAAATAATATTAAACTTGACATTTACAAAGAAAATATTTCTCAAGAAGAAGGTACCTCTATCAGTTTGTCTCATGGAAATGGCAACCGAACAACATTGCACTCATTTCTTTGTGTTCTTTACACACACCAATAAAATGTTTAAGTAATTTGCACCTCTAAATATTGTGATACAAGGTTATCCTTAAGTGAGTTCCCACTTTAGAATGGGAATACATTTTTTCAAAATTTTAGATTCTAGCAAAATAATAACACCAATTTTTTTCTAACGAAATATTTTATTAAAACAAGTATTTCTTCTATGGTCTAAACGGCATTAGCAAGCGCATTCCTAACGTGACCGAGCGGTTAGCGCGCTCGCCTACCAACTAGGCGGCCCGGGTTCGATCCCAGGGATCCGCATGTGGTATTCGTAGTGGACGAAGCGGCGTCAGGGCGGGTTTTCTCCGAGTGCTCCGGTTTCCCCCGCCATCTCATTCCACCGGTGCTCCATCTTCATTCCATGTGTCATAAGTATTACCTCCTACGGTGCCGTAGTAGTAAAAGCGGGCGTTAAACACTACAACAAAACAAGCGCACTCCTAGAGATGTTCTCAATTGCATCTGATATTGATTGCTGCAGTTCTCCGCATAGAGTGGATCTGGTAAAAAAGTATATTTTCTGTTAGATAACTCCGTAAACAATAGTCAGCTGGATTTATGTCCGGGGACCTCGAAGGCTAACTATTCGGAAAATGTCGACTAACTACACAATCATCGTATGTGTTTTTAGAGTATTGCTCATGTGGGGAGGACCGAACTGATTTGACAGAGCAGAATCCTCTTCTTAATCCATTTCATATTCAATATTTTCTCAGTGCATGTGCATATTGTAATAGTACTGAAGGAAGTCACTTCGAAATGGTACACGTGAAGCTATTGCTCCTAAAACTGCTGTCTGTATTAAGTTTAAACAAATATGACACATTTACCATGACAACCAGAAAGAAAACTTGAGCTTTATAAATAGTAGGATACCAATCTGAAACCAAACTGGTAATATGTCAAGAAGCTATTTCAAAATGGGGGTTTACTTTAGAATAACCTAATGCTATAGACAAATTCAGATAGCATTAAACAAACTTAGACACAACATGGCTTGAAGCCCAACGAAGAATTTTGTTTCAGTGTCCTCAGAAAAAAAAAGAAAGCCAACAAAACAAAACTTAACCCTTCATCTCTTTTCTCCTATGCTTTTAATACATTACCGGTAATGACAGAACCTGTGTTGTGACAAAATTGATGCAAATGCATGTGTGTATGTTTGAGAGAAAGGGAAAGGCAGAGCGAAGATGTAAGGTATGATGGCATGCTAGTGTCTTTATGTTCGTATGGTAGAGAAACCACGACTACGGAACGGTGGATATAGAAGGAAAGCACAGAAGGAAGGAATTTAATCCACCCTCCAAACAGGGAGAGAGGGAAGTTGGCTTTCCTAGTTTTGCAACTAAAAGCCAAATGGAAGGAAGCAACCAACCATACAAACCAGCAGGTGTATGCTGCTCGTTGGGTCTCCCTTCACGAACCAAAACTCTAGTCTAACGACAGAGTCCGCGAAATGAAACGAGCGAATTACAAGCCTCTAATTACATTATTCCCGCATTTGCCCCATGTTTGTTTCCAGAGCTTCCCGGGGCTCATCTCACCTTACCACCTTTCACAACGTCAGGCCATACTTCCCCTCAAGCCTCTTCTGCAAATTGCAAACCGCCAAGCATGCAGACGTACAGCATCCAGTGCGTGGCGCCGTTTTTTCTTGAAACGGCCTCCGTCGTCATCGTCCGTTTTACTCCCAACAGAAGGGAAATCGACATGTCACTACGGATTTATGGGAGCATTACCGGCGACTTTGAAACCCCACGCAAACAGACGTCCTGGTGTGCACGAAAAAGAAAACAGAACGGAAGGGAAAGAAAAGAAAGAAGAAGAAACGGATGAAGCAAGAGAATTCACCTAAGAAGGCGGTGGAAACCAAAATCCAGATTGATGGCAGTGTCAACATCCGTTCGTCTAGAAAGAAGTTCATTCTTATGAAATCTTTGTAAAGTCTTTATGAAAAATTCCTCAAGGAAATCATCACTTTCTTTCTAGTCATGCTTGGCACCAAGGAATACTGCCATTACATTACTTCCTTAAATAGGAAATGGTCTCAGACTACATCTCTCAAGAATCATTCGGCAGTGCCAGGAAGTTTGAACCACATGATTGGAAAGCATGAATCAAAATGTCTTGTTCTTCTGACTCAAGGATATACTTTAATGTCCGTTCTACCTCAAAGATTGTGCTTGCAACGTATTGTGGTCCTCATCTTTCACCTCTGGAACGTAAATAAATACCTATTTTGTTAACATATTTAAACTCTTTCTTTCAATGTGTCCATACCATTGACGCTCTAAACAATGATTTATTTTTCGTAAACTGTAGCCTTGCAGTAATTTAATCTGTTATGCCTATTACGCACATATGTGATATCTTATTTACTCAAAAATCTAACTCCCTTTTTAGCAAAATTATAGCCCAAAAATTTGGAGAGTCCTACAAATGGATCTGGGAAAATGAAATTAGAAATTTATTTATGAATTATGAATTGTATAGCTATGTTTAATTAAACACTAACTATTGTTGTTAATAGCATGCTGCTTTGCTACTTTGCGCCCTTTTATTTACATCATTTCACAGGTCACTACACTCTTATCTTCCACCCACTCGTCACTGCGTCACCCATTGCAGCAGAGAGTTCCTTCTTGGGTTCATGAAAATATCTAGTTCCTCTTCTTGGGGCTTTAAGTTTATCTCTGTAATTTCTCGAGAAACGTATCATGTTTGGTTGTACCAAATATCCTCAGTCTGCTGTTCGTACACCGTCTTTTTCATAGAAGAGTTGAAACTACTAATGAATGAAGGTCAATATCTAATTCCCTTTCCCTTTGTTCGCAAATAAGTGAAAGGAAAACACTTGTCAGTGGCCGTGTATTGTATGTACAGTAACAAAGAAATTTTGGAGAATCGTTTTTCGAATTAAGTCTGTCTCAAATTAACTGTCTAACATTCGTATACATATACCTGTATTTCTCAAATTCCTCCACAAAACTTGGCGGGTCTTAGAATCGAGGGGATTTTATTTTCAAGTAAATACGGTATATACCTTATTCGTCTTAAAAGTTACATCTCTGCAGATTCAATTTAATCTTCGTTGTTCTATACGGAGTGCAATTTTTACAACCGTATGTTAACAATGCAACATCTAGAACGCACATCTAACATCAACATCTAACATCAGCAACATCTAACAGCAACATCTAACGCATGTGTTGAAATTTATATATATTGTGTGATTAAATTGATTCGAGAATGGTTTAGATTCACAATTTTACCTGACAGAGAAGGGTTTTTAATTTATGTGAGATAGGAAAAATTGTTCAGTAATGACTTATTTGGACAATGACCCGAGTGGAAAGAGGCAGTAAGATAATTTGGAGAATATGGATAGAAAGAATTGAGCAGCCCATCACGGACCTAGGTTTACCGCCCGGCTGCTTCGTCCCACACCTCTACTTACTACAGGTGTCAGGAGTGAGGTGCAGAACTTGAGGATGAGGTGTGGTCAGCGTCCCGAGCCCTGCCAGTCGTTTATGTGGCCTTCGCGAGCTGGAGTCGCTAGTTCTTTATCACGCACTTCATCAATTGGCCACTCCGGGAACTAACGAGGCTGAGTGCACCCCGTGCCTGACCTAACAGTGCACTTTGTGGATGAAAGGTATATAAACACATAGAGCATAAAATGGGGATACTGTTTACGATTATGAGTACTTAAATTAAGGGGGAAGAGGAAAATGTTTTGCAACGTACATGTCCAATCTGTGTGCGAAGTGAAACAGGACCATAATGTTGGAACATACAGAACAAACACTAGGGAGAGATTTGGTAGAACAAAGTTGCTTAAAGAGAGGCATCACATTTAAATACGTTATTAAAACATGGTTAATTAAGGAAATTGTCGTGAAAGGTGAAAATCAAATGCAAGTAATCAGCGAAGAAGAAAACCATGGAACAAATAGGTTATCTTTATACATAATACAATAATATTTAATGAATATGGATTAGAAATGTAGAGTTATAATGGACATAAGGTTTTAACAATAAGTGGCACTACTATTAGCAGTAGCTTAATTGCACATTTATGTGGAATGTATAGAGATATGTTAAGTGATTATCATCGTCGTCGTCGTTCCAGGTATTGGGCCTCGTTGCTTATTACGATCTCAGCGCAGAATTTTCTGTCCCGCTCTTCCTTGGACGGCCAAGAAATCACTTTCCTATTGGGTGATAATGGAGCACTGCTTTAGGGATCCTAGTCATGGACCTGCGGAGTATGTGGTCATTCCAATTTTTCTGATATTACTGCATGAAGCCTAACGCAGTTTGAACTTAAGTTCTTTCAATATATCTTCATCACGAATGTGGTCCGTTTCGGTGTATCCTGCAGTGAATCTCATGAATCACATCCCCTAGTTATTCGATGTTCATCTGTTCTTCTCATGTCTCATTCCCATAGCAAAGAGTGGGTGGTACCAGTCTTATAAAGGTGTATAGCTGCACTAAAGATGATTTAAGGACTTTGTTTATGATACTCATAATGCTGTTAAATTTAATATTTTTTCTGGAATGTCTAAGTCTTCAAGGAAAGATAGTTTGTATCTAATATATTTAAATGCATTCACTCTTTCTAAACTGGGGTAACTAAGTGATCTAGCTTCAAAATAACATGGTACAGAAAACCATGGAGTTCCATTAGCCAAATAAATAAAGGCTATATGAAAATCATACTAACGAAACGTACACAGGATGGATTCTAGAGGTTTAAAAGTTGACCCTTATTTGAGGAATATCCTGTGTATCCGTAACTGGTTATATGTTTATTTATTCTGTGCATTAATTTGAAATCCTTCGTACTTATCTTTTAGTTACCAGTGATAATGCTTGTGTTACACATTTTTATACAAAAGAAGAAATCTGAACATACTTTGTCAAAGTAAATAAATATTTGAAAATCAGTTAGGGACCTAGTTCAATAAATTCATGTTGTAAAACTATAATTATAAGGATGAAACCCCCACAGAGTTCAGACACCTCAAAGTTCTACTATAAAAACAACACGACTATGGTTGTTATTTCTCACATTTATTTGGTATTCATTAATGGCTGAGTCACATTTATTTTCTTCCCCACAAGATGATCGATACACTTTGAAAGCAAAAAGATGCTGTCTACTCGTTAACGAGCATGAAAACGAGCTTCCCAAAATGGGTCTGTAAATGCCGATGTTTGCGAAGTGCCAACAAAATGTGTGTACATTTGCTATGTAATGTCAACAACGATAACTCATCGATATTGCAACTGGGAGGTACACCTCCATTCTCCTGTCAAGCCTGTAACGTATAGTGGGTATAGCTTGTACACTCTGCGGACTGTTAATATTTGACCTGCCTTGTTTCTTTTGCATCAACTTCCATGTTTCGTTTATGCTTATGTTTATGCTTGAGTTACTTCTCGAGATAACAGTAACAGCAGTAAACGTAGTTGCACATTGGCGTTAGAATTCATTGACTACTTAAGAGAAAACCAAAGACCACATAATTTCCTTGAATGTTAATATACTTTGTTTAAATTATGAAATATATAATATGAATATACGTGAAAGTTGTTCACATAAATTTAAACTGCTACGTTTACACGGTTTAGAAACACTCCAAAATGACTTTTGGTCACATAAGAGTCGCGTTTAGACTTTACATAGAGCAAAGTTAGCTCTTATATTATAACCGTCACTTCTAAACCTGGTGAAGGTGCCATACCGGGTGGAAGGGTAGTCATTACATTAATTTAAACCAGTGGTAGATCTCGGTATTTGGAACACACTTGTATGTTACGTGTTTGTCTCCAACTATTTCCTACATAAATATTTTAGTTTTGTCAAAAACAAGCTGGCAACACAGCAGATTGTGTGGGTGGGACTTTCTCTAAGTCAGTACATAAACAAACTTCCTAACGGTGCAGCTTGAAAACATAAACACATACCGTGCCATGCCCTTCTGTGTCTACTGGGCATGTATAAGTTAATCATAAGCGTTAGCTTCCAAAACACAAGTTGAAAGTGTTTACATCCACAAACCAAGTCAATACCCTGACCAACCTCAACGCAACGTTGTCGACATGTAACACGTCTGAAGGAGCTGAACGTAGTATTTCTTCACGTCTTTTAAAGGGATTAATTATTTCGAAACCCTGTGTGATGTCTCATAATTACTACCGAAGGTATTTCAGAAAGAAGTTACTCTACGCATTTTACAAGTAAGGAAGTGTTATCTTCGTATATTCTTGTGGAATCACGCATCCAACTTGGATCAAAAACCTTTGTTCTTTCGAAATCGGCTGACCAAAGAACAAAATGCCATTTGACTTTTTTGCTTGTAATGCTTCTATGGAGCACATATTAGAAGGAATATAGTGACTTCCTTTCCACCCTGTATACTTATATCTGTTATAATTATTTTCCTGTCCAAAGTTTTAAAATGCTATATATACCAGGTGAGTCAGCCGTGCCTTATTTTTTTGGAAGGTAGACCACCCATCAAACGGCATGTGTGCCTTAGTCCAGGTTTGCGCTTACTAAAATGTATTGCTTGACGTTCTTAAAGAGAGGAATGCGCAAAATTGAGAGCAACAGCGGTTTAAGGGACAGAACGTACTCCTAGCTAAAGTACACCTCAAAAACACACGAGTCGTTTACTGAGAGCGAATTCCGGTTTCCAGCCGATTTTACAAACTTTTTATTAGAGTATACATAGCAACGTAATTCAGTAAACGCTTCGGAAAAATTGGACCTATCATATGGGTACACTAACAAGTCAGCTAAAAAGAAAGTGGTGGATTCTTGTACTTAGAGCAGGGGTTGGCTGCCAAACATTACGAAAAATTTAGAGACAATTCTCATCCATCATGGACCCGTACAGTAAAAACGGACATATTATTAAACAACCGTTTATTTACATTTTTGCGTGAACTACGCCTCGTGCATCTCAATATGCATAACAGCTTTTGCCATTTAAGTAATAATATTAAAACGCCCAGCAAATGATTAAAACTGTCTTAAAAGGCTAAATCAAGCCCCAAAACTCGCGAGGTGGCAATGGCATAGCACCAGGCATACAAGTCCTACTATTGCACGTGGTACGTGCTTTCACTCAAGTATCGAAATAGCTGAATAGGATTGTGACGGCTCCTGTGCACTAAGCCCCAATGACGTAGGTCCGAGTCTCAGCATTGTAACTATTTTTTTTTATGTTCATCAAAACTTGGAAAACGAATTCACACTACTCTAATTGTAAAGTCCCTGAGCCTGTAGGGCATTATAATTTAAATCGTTTTTGGTTGTCTGCACTTTGTAATTGAACAGATGTAATGACTTCTGCGCCATTGGAATAGCATGATGTATTGTGTTGTGAATGCCGACCCCTGCGTTCTCCATTCGTATGGTGTCGCACGATATTTTGTGCCAGTCTTTCATTATGTATTCGACAGACGAGTACGTAGATATGCATTTGATCTATGGAGAAGTAAGAACAAGTACACCGGAGAAAATATCTCGGGAGAGATGTCCGAATAGACGACAACCAACAGCAAACAGCTTCCGGAATGTTGAAAGGTGTCTGCGTGTAACAGCATCACTTGCAAGAATGCCTCCTCTTAGACACGCACCAGCAACATCGGGTGTTAATGCAGGAGCAGTTTTGAATGCCACCCAGAACAATTCGCTTATTAGTATAACGGTAGTTGCTCAGGAGGTGAACATCAGCCAGTCTTCTGTAGTGCGAATATTGAACACTAATAAGTTCCATTCTTATGGTTTGCACCTACACCAAGCACTTCACGGGAGAGATTTCGAAGCTCGAGTGATCTTTTGTGAATGGTTGCTGGTACAAGTAGCAAAGGATGTGGGATTTGCATCCAGGATATTGTTTTCTGACAAATCAAGATTCCACAACAATGGAACTGGAAATCGTCACAATATGCGTTATTGGACTGTTGATAATCCTCATTGGGTAAGGGAGGCAGCATTCCAAGAGCAGTGGGGTGTAAATGTCTGTTGTGGAATCTTGGAAGACCACCTTGTTGAACCATTATTCTTCGAGGGGAATGTAACAGGAGCACGCTACCTGGAATTCCTCTGTAGCTCACCCCTTATTATTAGGGAATGTGCCACTGCAGGAGCGAATGACCATGTAGTTTCAATACGATGGCGCTCCTCCTTCTTCCAGGATCGTCTGCAATCATTTGAATGCTGCACATCCTGGTCATTGGATAGGAAGACAAGGACCAGTCCCCTGTCCTGCCAGATCACCTGATCTGACACCCCTTGACTTCTTTCTCTGGGGTTATTTAAAAGAACGCATTTATGCGGAGGAGCTGGACAATCCAGAAACCCTTCCTCAGCGTATTACAGTGGCTTGTAGATCTGTTCAACCCTGTGTATAAATGATCCTTATATCAATTGCACCTACCTATAGGTATGTTTAAACAACTACCTAATTGTAGTTCACCAATAAAGAAACATCAAACAATACCATAAAACATAAATAAAGCAATAAAAATGAATATAATAACTGTTTTCAGAATAATAATTTGTAAATTGTGAGGATTGCACGGTAAAAAAATTAGTACACGCAGGTGACTCGAACCACCTTCACAGCAGACAGATTACTTCGGGATCTTGCGCTCGTTCCAACTGAGCTACCTAGTAACGTGTGAGGTAAGTATTCCGTTTAAGATGTAATATTCGCTGGTTCCAGTGAACATTTGCAGAAGTGCAAACATCAGCTGTCCAATTACGAATATATTAAAAGGCGATGTGATAACATCTATATTAGCACTAATTTCATTGAGTGTTTAACATCCATGTTAAATACGCGGGTAGAACCTAGTAATGGGGCCCATGTTTTCATGTTGGAGTATAAAATGCGGATTGCATAAAACTCGAGAATAAGGGGCAGCTGACTCACCTGGTATATTGCATATCGTCAGAGATAGCTGTAGGCATTTTGTGAAGCAACCACAGTGACTGTGATCATCGAAGCTAGTAATTTCTGCTCAACAGAGAGCGTAGAACTGAAAGACTATGAAGTATCTGTCTAATTTGTGACTGGACAGAACATCTGGAGTTGCTAGGTCACAACATCTTATGGATTGTATCACCGATGAAAAAAAGAAAATTGAATTACGTTTTGTTATTTTTAGTTCTTATTTTCAGAGAAACAAAGTGACAGAAGAAGTAACTGGAAATTGTCATTTACCACACAAGTGTCAGGACTGAGGTAAGTCACATTTTCATTTTATCAGAATACTATACGTAAAAAATATGGTTCTTGTGCAAGCATTTTTTCGTGAATTATAGCTTTTGTGTTTGTGTGTGTGTGTGTGTGTGTGTGTGTGTGTGTGTGTGTGTGTGTGTGTGTGTGTGTGTGAGGATGCGACACAAGGATCTTGAAGAAAATTCCTTCACCGTAAAATACCCTTTACATGGAAAAACTTTTGAAACCTTTATTTTCTCAAAAATGGCTCTAACGACTTTGATTAAAATGCCAAATATTTAAAATATTTTTATGGCAACTGAAATGTATATTTTGAATTTTCTGTCTATAGCCTATGTAGTTCTGTTTGCTCTTGACGACTTTTGCTTAACTGGTAAACCGTAAGAGATAGAGCAGATCTTACTATACAAAAATGTTGATCTCGTTAAAGACATAAGCTAGGTATAATTGCCTTTTTTGTGGGGTGAACCATTTCGGAGATATTGCTTGTTGTTTAGGTGTTTCGCAATACTTTAACGTTTCTCAAATAGTTCTTTATTCGTGTTTATTTCTTGGCCGTGCAAACAGAACAAAGCTTTAAAAGATTTGACTATCACTTAAAGCTGTATTCTCATATTCCCCTTGGATCTACAAGAAAATCATCAATAATTTCTGCAAATGTTTATTTCGAGTAACATGAAGAAGATAGAGGAATCAGAGTTTGTAACAATAGTTAGTACAACAGTAGAGAAAGTCGTGTGATTGCAACACCTATGTGGCTTCACCTATGAAATAAATCAAGTAGGAAAGTACAGAAAAAGCAAGAAAATTAAGAGAGAGAGAGAGAATCGATGTTAAAGCTGAGGAGGAAGAAGAGATACCAAAACAAGCAAAATCCAGCTGGAAATGCTAGGGTGGCAAAAGAACAGGAAATGCGGAAATCTGGAAGAGGCACTTGCCTGTTATCACGCACACTGAAGACTTAACATCTACACAAATACAATTCGCGAAATCTCACAGGATCGTAGGCACCCTCAGGAAGGGAAGCGAGTTTGACATACTCGCTGCTGCCCTGACACAAAGTACACGTTAATGTCAACAGTGTTTGAGATTACACGGAACACAGGTTGGTGTAGTTGACACCATGCTGCTTCTGTTATTCTCTCTACATCTCTTTTTCTTACATTCGCTCCTTCCGCGTTCCATTGTGCCGCGGAGACGGGAGTGCCATTATGTACTCCGAGACAATGCTGTTATTTTTAGTTTTCGCCACAGGAAATTACACTTAGAAGGAGCCCAAGTTTCAATTTGTCAAATGTACTGACATTATTCTCGCGCATCTCGAGATTGACTTGTGAATCAGGCAAAGGAACGAAGGGGGAAATGCGAAGGTAGGGAAAGGGTTACAATGTGGGAACCGGGAAATCCAGCACAAAAGATTCTGTGGCACAGGTGCCAGAGGAAGTCAACTCTTTCACTTTGATTCCATTCCCATATATTCACTCACAAAATTCGTTCAATACATTTCCGGAATGTGCAACGCTTTTAGAAATTAATTGGCTAGGGAGAATAATGTTATTTCTATTAAATTCAGACAAACATTTTTGGTTTCTATTCAGGTTGTATGCATTAGTGTTTAAAAATAAACTATTGTATTTTAATGCAAAAGTATGGTAAAGTATGTCTCCTTTTGCCATGCAAGTCTTACATTTAATGGGCTATTACGATCTCGCATATGACTTTTGTGTCCAGTGCCATCTTGGATGGCCCATAGATTTCTTCCCCATTTGGCGATAACAAAGCAGGGCTTTAGGAACAGTAATGTGAACTTATCCGTCCAGTTATTGTGCTGTTCTTGTATGTACATGACTGATCCTAAGGGTTTATCCTTAATCATATCATTGCGTTTCTAATTTCACTTGGTGCAGTACCCACCTAAAATATACGGATGGCCCAAGTGGCCTCCAGTTCGAATCTCGGCTATGGTGTGGATAAGGTCTGGATAAGGTCCTTTTTCGCAGGTTTCCCTTATCGTGAAAGATGAATGTGGTAACTCTATGAACGACAGGCTCCTTTGAGAACTGTTTCACCCATTTCATTCATCGTCCAACATGATCTAATAGGTTAAGAATGTTACACATTAGAGAAAAACGCATTTAACTAGCAGATCCTCTTTTGTCCCTAAAAACCTCTGCTCCATTAATATGGTCCGTGGTAACCAATTCTGTAATTTCTGAAGTTAAGATTTTCAAATTATTATTATAAAATGAATGAATAATTTTATAAATCTCATATATATATATATATATATATATATATATATATATATATATATATATATATATATATATATATATATATATATATATATACACACACAGTCAGTTAACGACGCTGTCAATTGTCAGGATCATATCGGTGATAACGCGGCGTTCCGCTGGAGTTCCTTTGCATGGCAGTATATCTACTGACATAGGGCTGTCACATTTAACCATACTTAAAAAACCATCGGCCGGATTTGAACTCGTGACCTTGGGATAAGTAGCCCAGTATCTAGCTAATGGATGTTGGTATACCCAGGCATATGTATGAAATTGATAAACTATACTGGTTAACTGATCACAATGGAAATTGATGTGTCTAAGTCAATGATGTCCAACCTTGCCTCTTTGGAGACGTTTACGTAATGAACGCTGTATCTCACCTCTTCTTTCAGAGGGTGAATCACGCCTGTGGCGTTTAGACTCTCAAGAAGTCATTAGCCAGTGACGAACACAAACGGGCGGTTCCATGGCAGTTTCTATGTCATACCTTGAATTTTCTGCGAATGTTCTTAGGAGACCTCTTCATTCTGGATGATTTTTGCGTAAATGGTAAACAGTAAGACACAATTTATGCCACATACTACTTCTTTCTTTGGAGTGGACTATTTCAGAGATATTCTTTATTATTTGTTTGAATTTGTCAATAGTTATATTTTTCTCACATAGGAATATATCATTCGTTTTTTGTATCTAAAACCATTTGTCTACTGCTAAAAGTCTACTGTATTTCCAGATTCCCCATCCACCTACAAAAAATTAGCAATAAGACACTTTCTGAAAACTCTTATATCCATTAAAATTAACTAGATAGAGAAATCAGAATTTTCGAGAATAGCTTGTATAGGACTGAGTATAGCTCTACATATTTTTACAAACAGAGTGTATCCAAATTGAACTACATTAAAAGTCTGTATCACAATAGATTACACGACATACACTTGGTGTATCTTCTAGGCTATGTACTTCGACTTTGTCGCCAAATATTGATGGACTTCTCAGACGTAAGCAGTACCAAAGAAGCCACTAATTGAACAGATGTTTATCGCATAACATATGAAAGTGCAAATACATGAAACGCAACGCATGTAACCAGCCCGCCACTGCAACACAAGCCATGTCGGAGTGAGCGGCAAAGTCCGCGTATAGTGGAAAGAGATACACCCAACCTGTCCTCTTTCGCAAATGTTGGACATCGTGGTTTAGGTGTCTTTCCCCTCCTTCATGGAAAAGGTTCTTATGCTCTCCACTTTACTATAAAACGCCACTACATGATGCTACAGTGTATCAATTTCAACACCATTCAGCCGATTGTCATGAAAGTATTTATCTCTTCCCCAGTGATTGTCGACTATTCTGTTGCGAAACTATGACAACTATCGATTCTTGCGGTTGTGATTTGTAAACATGTCTAAAGAAACGCAAATCGAGCAGGCAAGCGCAATCTAAGTCTAAAAGTTGGAAGGACAAGTCGTCAAACCACGGACAATGCCGGGTACTTCAGCTAGTATATTATAAAAGTGCATCACGTTGAGATTTTTTGCAACTTTAATCCTAAAATTCATAAGCATTTATAGGCAAAGGCGAATATCTTTTTCTGATTGCAGGACTGGAAGATGTAAAGAGGAAATCAGCTGAGTATGCTGTTTCTATGAATATTCTAACAATTTCTTGGAAAATTCAAATTATGCTTGCTTAGAAATATGAATTAACCTTGAAAATTCCACGGCACTGGCAATATTCAAACTACGATCATTACAAGACATTTTTCAAGTTACTGCCTACATAAAATTGTTATTGTGCTTACACAATGTTTCATTTAAATCTAATTCTAGTGCATTTGTACTCAGAATGCTTAAGAAAGCTTTGTAGAATTATCAACAGCTTATGGTAATTGGAATGGTTAGGAGAAACGATAAGTATTTTAAAACTCTATTTGCAAAAATGATTTGTGTATGCTCATGGCGGTCTCTTTTCATTCATCTCTTGGTTTTTCATACTTTAGTTTCTCCTCTCCTCATTCACACCTTTCCTTTTTAACCTTAGAATTTCAAATTTTTCTTCTGCAGCATGAAATAAAAAGAGGGGAAGTCATGGACTACAGGAAGGAATGCTTTATTTTTATTGTTTCTATGGATATATATTACGTTATTTGAAACATGTTATTAGTACACATATATTTCAATGATTGTGAAATACAAAACAATATTACAGAAATTAATGATGATGCAGACGTTATACTTTGCGACATTATGGATAGAAATTAGTCTCTCTCTCTCTCTCTCTCTCTCTCTCTCTCTCTCTCTCTCTCTCTCCCTCCCTCCATGCAACGATACTTTCAAAAGTTTTTCACCCAAGTGTTAGTGATAATGTATATAATATTGCCTCAGATTTTGTAATTACTGTCACACACCTAGCAAGAGGCGGCCGGTAATTTTAGATTCTTTTTTAGAAACAAGATTGGCAATATACCAATTAATTTAGGATTAGTTGGTAAATGTATTTTCACTTTCTCTACTAAGTATAGTAAATTAGAGGAAGTATTGCATTCCACCCAAAAATTTGATATCGAGATTTCACTAGGAATATGTTTTGAGGCCCCCCTGAATCCAAAAAAGCATTTTTAGAAAAAGGTCCTGTGTATGCGCGTGTGTGTGTGTCAGCCTGTGGATAGCGTAACTCAAAAACAAAAAATCGCTTAAAAACCAAAGTTGGTATTTAAGTTTAATGTCTATCAGAGATGCGACACGAAGATTTTGAAGAAAACATTTCTGTACCCTAAACTATCCCTTTACATGGAAACTTTTTCGAACATTTTTATTTTCTTGAAAATGGCTCCAACGATTTTGATTAAAATGCCATATGTCAGATATTTTTATAACAAATGAAACGTATATCT
This sequence comes from Tenodera sinensis, assembly GCA_030765045.1. NCBI lineage: Eukaryota > Metazoa > Arthropoda > Insecta > Mantodea > Mantidae > Tenodera > Tenodera sinensis. The sequence continues at coordinate 102,594,072 of CM060966.1, read as the reverse complement.
TGAATTTTCTGGCTATAGAGCATGAAGTCCTATTTACTCTGGATGACTTTTGCATAAGTGGTAAACCGTAAGAGATAGATCAAATCTTACTGTACAAAAATGTAGATCTTGCTAAAATACACAATTTATGTCCGAATACATTTTTTGTAGACTGAACCATTTCGGAGATATTTCTTATTATTTGTGTGAGTATTGGAGAACTTTACTTCTGTCAAATGGAACATCGTTATTCAATTTTTTATATGTTAACCGTGCAAAGGGAACGGAATTTGAAAGCTTTAAAAGATTTGACGATCGCTCAAAGCCTACTGTCTTACCATATTTTCCATATACCTACAAGAAGATAAACAATAAGATAATTTCTGCAAATGTTCATCTCAACTAACAGGAAGAAGATATAGGAATAAGAGTTCGTAAGAATGCTTAGTAGAAAAGTAGAGAAAGTCATGCGAGTGCAACGTATCACATTTATTTTATCTTTTTCAGTTTATATTTTCATTATACTCTATTTTAATCTGAAAAATGTGAATCGTATATTTTTCTTCTTTATTCTGGCAAACATGTAATGCAGAAATGATCAACAGAAACGTAACATCCTATTTTGTGTAGGGTTTTAGTTAAGAAAATTAGATTTATAGCTGAATTATATGCTTAAAGGATGAATTTAAATACCCAACAGTTTTACTGTAAAGGAATTATGTTTGGAAACAGATAACAAAGCATAAGAAAATTTCACTAGATATGAAGTGCACACATTCTCACTTATACACATCTGCGTAGGATCACAGTTTGTTTCAATGGCAGTCTTGTGATATCACTTTGTATGGCTATTTTCAAGTCTGTTCTGGAGTGTGCTGTCTCCTGTCTCCCCTGTCTGCAAAAAAGAAGCTTCGTTTTGTCGCTTGTTTCATAACCTAGCTTCTTCCTTCAAGTTTCTCCTCCATGAAAATTCCTATCCGTTATTACGAAGTTTCTCCCCCATCTTTTTATGCAAAAGCAAAGCAAGTCTTGGCAAGTTTTGCTGTATTTACGAAAAGAGAATACTCTCCGGTTACTTTTATTAGTTCTTGAAAATCACATTTCTTATTGTATTAAGCCTACTCCCAAAATCAACAACTATAATCAAAACAAAGTTATGTTGTTGGTTTGTTAATGGAGACAGGTTATTATTCCAACATGTTTTGCATTATTTTGCGTGAAACAAAATTAAAAGGATCGCTAGGTATGTTGTAAAATTATACATAAACTAATTTATTTTTATGTTTTAGGTAAGGGCCATTTTCACACATATATATTTCATACGGATGTGACATACTCCTATTCTTGGTAAATGTAGCAAACTTTGTTTTACAGTAAAAATATACTTCATAATGAGGAAGTAGCAGAACTGCGAGTAAATGTGGATAAAACTGAATATGTGGTAGTAGGTGGAAGTGGACGAGAAATCTCTCTACCCCAAGGAACTACTAAAGCCGTTAAAAAGTGCAAATATCTAGAACGGTTTATTTATGAATCAGGGAGCTGTAAATTGGATATAGACAGCAGGCCACACTCAAGAAGAACTATACGAATGTTGAATTGGGTTTGTGCAGTAGAACCATGTTGAACTGTACAAGGAAAAGAATTTTGAAGACTGATAAAAGGTATAATGAGCTATGCTGCTGAGATGTGGTAGAGGGACAAAGATTTAAGATCCTGACAGTGTAAATAGACGGAATAAGACGCAGTGCTTCAGTATCAAGATTGGAAAGAAGGAGAAATGAAGAAGTGAGACATGATAAATATGAAGGAAACAGTGGTGGAGAGAATTGAAAGGCGGGGTCTTCAATTTTATGGACACGTTAGAAAAATGGAGGATGATAGGTGACGCAAGACCCTTTTAGAATGCTCACCTCCTGGAAGAAGGAATCGGGGCAGGCCAAGAGCAACTTGGAGAAGACAAATTCATAGAATGATGAATTATCGATACTTGGAGGAAGATGACTTGTTCAAATGGAAAGAATGGCAAATGGGAATACAGGGCAACTGCTCAAGAGTCCTTAAAAGTAAAAAATGCGGTATTACATATAATAAAAATATATAACAAAGTACGTTACTTCACAAATTATACACTATATATGCATAAATATTCAACCTCGTTAGGCTCCTGAGGGGCCAATTGAGGAACTACTTGATGAAAGTAGCGGCCCCCGGTTGCGTAAACCGGGGTTCAGGAGCTTGGTCGCTCTGTGGCATCGTATCTCGGAGTAAAATTTCTCTTTTCTCAGCACAGATGCTTGGAAGAGAACAGGAAGTGTCAGACATTACTCCTCCACTGAACTGAACAGCAGCAGCCTTTGTACTTTGTAATAATTGTGTATTTAGAAACCAGTAGCGCAGCTAGAATTTGAAACCTTTTTTGGGAAACTTCAAATTTATTTATTTATGTTAATGGTGTCCTCTTTTCGGCTGTCGTAAACACGAAAAGCACGCCAGTATTATAACAATATGTAATAATTAGGGCTACGATTTTGATACGTCTATCTTTATTTTGCTAAGTCTAATTCATTAATGAGTTGTGTATAGTTTCAGAGAAATAGAAGTTAAACTAACCATATTTTTAGGGCTTTTTCGGCTTTCGCTAGTTTTGTGGTGAAACGCATTTTTATGTGTGTTTATTGCATTATTGTGCATTTTTACCACATGTAAGCATTGCAAGTGAATTAAACTGTAAATAATGACGAAAGTGGCTAATGACCAAATGTAATGCAGGGGGTAAGTCTATATTCAATAACGAGGAGCCTTTCAAACATTTGCAGAAGCCAATTTTTTGGCGGGTGTTAGAAAAATCCACTGCGACCGCTCATGTTATAAAACAGCTTGTGAGAGCTTAAGGGTTAACATTTCCTGCTTGGGATATCGGTGTAACTAATATGAAGTATTCTTGGAGTCATCTTCCCGAGACGTGGAATCTGGCAAGTCTCGAATGGTTCGCGATACGTAAATTAAACAGCTTACTCCATGTGAATATGGCAAGATCCTAGCCAACTATTTAGCAAAGGATAGAACAGGTTAGAACTTTGAAGCTTTCCAGTTCTTTCAAAATGGGCAATGAAGAGGGGAACATCGATTGTGCCACTGCTGCAAAGTTCTAGAAGTCTTTCTGAAGAAGAGAATGCCAAACCCTCTAAGCTGCTACTGGATGACACTATTGAATAAAGTTGCGGCGTTGATATACTTACATATTAATGTATTTTAATTAAAAAAGATGCATTTAAATGATATTTAACTGATGTTTGTGTTAATAATAACAGCTTCTCGGGTGATCAGCCGTGTCAAATGTATAAAATTCGAGCTCTCGGCCATTTACTCCATCGCCTTCATCAGGAACGAATGCCAGGGTAGAAAACACTAATGTACATACCAAAAGAAAATGGGCGGAACTAGGTAGGTCATGGCCAATGAGCGTGGAAGTTTGCCGTGAATGTTTTAAGGCTTATAATGTGTTGTCATATATATTACTGGCCCAACGAGTTCGCTCAGACGATAAAAAGTGAGGCTGGTATTGGAAAGGTATGAGTTTCGACTCCCATTCAACTGTCACCCTGATTTTGGATGCTTTCGTGATTTTCCCGATGATCATACAGGCTGTTAGGAGTATCAGAGCGCAGATTTCGCTTGATGGTGGATTCACATGTGATGAATAAAAATTCTAATACGAAAGTCATCTATCTGGAAAGGCAAAGGAGATAAAGGAACATTATGGAATACATTATTTGCACAGTCTAGCAACAAAGGACTGAAGAAGTCAATATTTTGTTTACTAATACGGCCACTGTTCTTAATCATGCGTTCACACCCACGAGGACTGAAAGTCAAAACTAGGCCAGTTCTAGAAGACTTGGTTTCGCCACTTATCCATGTGTTTATCTGCTACTGCAAGAAACAAGGGCAGCGAAGGTATTTTTCAAGCTATCCGAGTTACTAGTATTCACGAAAACTCAGCAGTGTAAACATTCCTCATCTTCCGCTTTGTGCGCTTGCTAAACTGTGGCCATAAATTTGTTCCGATAGGCACGCTAGAATCTAATTATTCAAATCATTGTGTGGCTAAACGGCTCATTTTAGCAATTAATGGAAAACACACAAATAACTCATCCTTAAAAGCTCCACCTCTCTATACTAATTGCAGAAGTAAATGATAAATGAGTGGTGGCATATTGGCTATCAAACCACTTTTGCTTTTTATTCAATGCAATCATGCACTATAGAGGAAAATAATACAGGAAGCTATGTTTCAGCTTAACATCAAGAAGTCGTCGTTTTGTCTACGCAAACATACCATCAAGCATTAGTTCTTCCTCATTTCCTCTCATTTCATAGTGCAGGGTAACAGGGCTAAGCGCGGTGGACGGTGGTGTGCAGCATAGATATGCTTTCGAGGAGAGCTTCTACTTCTTCGTCATACTCTAACTTTATGATGAAGGTTCTGCTGGGGGCGCTCTCTTTGGAAAAGGCACTACTACTTTTGTGCTGCACCTGCCACAGCCATATATAGCCGCTCACTCTCTGTCTCTCCCTAATTTAGTAGTGTGTAACGCCCGCTCATTTATACTCCCATAATTTGGAATTACTTCAAATTTATGTGATAGATTGTGTCATAATTAAAGCGCAAATTAAATTATTTTTTCCATTACAATATTAACTTCCTTTAACTGGGTAGGTCTAATTGGACAGCAAAGAAACGAAATAGCTGAAATGGTCCTTAAATAAGCCCGGGGTTCCTAGAGCTTAGAGTTCCCCTATTTGTCTTCTCAGGATAAGGGGAAATTCTGATAAAAGGAAATCCTTATCCATGTAACTCGGGTTGCCGAGATTCAATTCGAGAACCTTTGAATGTGAGGCACACACGTTAATTCTGTAGAGAGAGGTGGGCTGATGCATTATTTACCATATTTTGGGAAGTTAATTGTTTGATTCTAAGCCTCCTTATCTTTCTGTTATATATGTAAATATAATAAACTGTAGCTATTATACCTCATTTACTGTACGTATCCAATAGAAATTGCTTTTGTTCGTTTCTTTCTTTCCTCCTTTAGTTGGTTCCACTTATTTTGTAGTGTTGGTATGTTTACATTAGGTTTGTTTTGTATAGGTAGGAGTACAATATATGATATTTTATTCATATGCTTTCCTATTTAACAGGTAATAAATGTTCAACGAATTGGATCCGTTTTTATCCTACTACCCGGCATAATAAAAATATCTCTTCATGTTTGCACGAGAATCGTGCCTTCCTTTTGGTTCTACACGCTTGTTTTGTATGTTGGTTGAAGTGCAGTCTTTAAACTATTTGTGCCTCGTAGCGTAAATATTTGACAGGTTTATATGTGGTAAGACATCTCTTTAATTTCTACGGCAGTATCTCAATTCCTTACCTTTTTACTGCTTATTGCGCCAGATTGCTTGAAGCCCTCGCCTGCAGGCGTTTACGACGGAAAACCTACAGTTACCATTATAAGTGACAAGACTGATTCCTCGTATACCTCCTGCTTTATTTATAACGCACTTAGGATACAAAGGCACTTGATAAATTTAATTAACTTTTACTTTCTACATTTCTTTTACCAAGCGTTGCTATTTATTTCACCAAAACATAACACGATCGGCTTGCAAATCCTGTGTATCTCACCTTTTGTTATAAGGGCTTATACTTTCTGCTTCTGGGAAGCTTGCATCTTGAAGTAATTAACCTCATAGGCCACTGTGAGATTAAATAAAGGTCTTTGATGAACGTCTTCGTTAGTACTTTATATTTAAATAGTTTTTCGGAGTTTGGGAAACACTGCATCACGAAACGGTATCGTTCATTTAATGACACCCACATCAAAATTTAAACCTTTCCATGGGACCAACGTTTTTCCAGGCTTGGTAATATATTTTGTATACATCCTGTACACCGTAATAAATATCATGATGTTTGCATAACGAAAGGTCTGAATTTAGCCTCAGTACTTCGCTCTTCAAAGTAATGCCAAAGGAATATGACTGTACGAGCATGGTTAGATCTAACAGAAAGACAAAGCAACCAGTGTAAATATGCAGCATCCTAAAGAGGCTGCTCCATGGACGAAAGCAAATATAATAGATGAAAACAACGAAAAGCTTGGAAAATGAAAGGAGAGTGAAATATGACTGCAAGGGAAAAGAAGAAGGGTAGTTGCAGCGGGTGTGGAAACCTGCTGGGGTCTAAATTCATGCAGCAACGCTCTAAGCGATGTTTTACCCATTTTAAGGAACGCAGTCTAAAACGCTCAATAAAACATTATACGATAAATTTAAGATAGAGCGAGTGAATGAGTGAGTGAGTGAGTGAGTGAGTGAGTGAGTGAGTGTGTGAGTGAGTGAGTGTGTGAGTGAGTGAGTGAGTGCGTGAGTGAGTGGGTATGTAGGGTTTAAGGGCCCGTCGTTTAAGATAGATATATACCACAGAGAAGTCGAGGAGGAAGAAGAAAGCAAAAACCAAAGCTGCTCTAATGCCGAAACGTAGTAACTATGATTTAGAGTTGCGACATAATTTTTAAACCCGAGATATATTTTTGATATGATATCGAATCGTGTCATTACATGGGATCGTTGGTAATATAGTTTGGATTGGTGACGTGAATGCTTGTAACAAATATAACCATACTTTCTTTAAAAATGATATTAGTTTCAACACGCCAGCAGTATTATAGCTTTATGGCTCATACATTCAAGTAGCACAAACACATAATTGACCATTTTTGCTAAATTTAGTATATCAATAATAAATTTAATAAAACAAAACCCAAACTAGAATGATACTGGAATATTTTGCATGGCATTAACTTGAACTACGGCCGCGCCATGACTGAGCGGTCAGACCGCTTGACTCTCACCAAAGACACCCGAGTTCGATTCCAGGCGTCCACATGTGGGATGTGTGGTGGCGCAGGGATGGGTTTTCTCCAGTTTCCCCCGCCATCGTTTCACCATTTGCTCCATCATCAACTCTCCTAGCATCTTTCGCCATCATTTCATATCATCCACCGCACATACTGGCCGGGAGGGATCGGAGCACTGACCACGTCCCACTCTCCACCACTGTACCCCGCTTCTGACGCCCGCACTGAGCAGAGGTGGGGTATCCGGACGGTGCCCTAAGTTTCACAACGGAAATAACAGGAACTCAGTGAGTCAACTTGAATTATAAACAAAGAAAGAATAACTGCATTCGTACTTCCAAACGAAAGAAAAAATATTCAATAGTTTACATTCACATTATTTTCTATATCCATTCTTCGTCAAACTATTCTTTAAACATATGATTCTGCTACCTATTTGTAAAGTAAGGTCCGATGTTTTATACAGAGAAAATCATCACAGATATTTGCAAAACGGTTGATTTATTTAATTAAATTCCGTTTTTCTACATAGTTGCTATATTTGTTTAGACATTTATTATATAACGTTCTACAGACTTTATGTGCCGATGTCACAGAAGTCTGCCGCCTATGGGGCTAACCAGTCGTTGGATAACCAGTGGACATTTTCAATCGCCGATCTTCACCGATCTTTTCATTTGTGGTATTGAACAAATCTTCTGTGATCACCGATGACCGGCCTGATCGCGGTTCATTATGGACAATGTCCCGTTCGGAGTTGAAAACTTTCACACACTTACGCACTATGCTGAGCCTCATTGCTTAGGGACCATATACTTCACTGCTTTGTCGATGAATGTACCCCGTGGACAAAAAACTCAGTCATGTTTGGAACCCATATATATATATATATATATATATATATATATATATATATATATATATATATATGTGCCAACATACATACACACAGATATACACACACAGAAAATCATGACAGATAGACGGTCAGACATACCTACTTTGTGAAAACTGCAAGTTCTTTAGTACTCGTGGAGTTGTTCTCTACCGCTAAGGTACCCTGGCGTTCCAGACATAACTTTTTTTCTCTTGGTACGTTGCTGAAACGTTCCTTGCTGTCAAACCTGAATCACAGACTATATGTCACAGTCGGTGGGCCCATCGATTGTTTTAAACATTTTGAACCGACACTGTGAACATCACACTGCAGATGACGTCGTTTTACGCGTAAGATATGTTGGGAGTCTGTGCGCATGCGCGTTTCAAAGTTCGCGCGAAATTCTATGAACTACGGCGATGAGGATTATTATTATTATTATTATTATTATTATTATTATTATTATTATTATTATTATTATTATTATTATTATTATTATTATTATTATTATTATTATGATTATTATGATTATTATGATTATTATGATTATTATGATTATTATGATTATTATGATTATTATGATTATTATGATTATTATGATTATTATGATTATTATGATTATGATTATGATTATTATTATTATTATTATTATTATTATTATTATTATTATTATTATTATTATTATTATTATTATTATTATTATTATTATTATTATTATTAAATCTTCAAGAGCATAAGCCTCATTTTATTGGCGAATGTTAGGTCTCTAGAATCTATTATTGCAATATGAATAATTTGAGATAATTACAAAATCTCTACTAATAATTATCACAATGTCTTAAAATCTCCATACACGGATCTTTTGTTCTCTAAAACAAAACTTTTGTAACATTACAGTTAGTGGGCATCCTAAAAATTGGTTATATTTAGTTAGCTAAAGATCGACTGGTATTTTCTGATCATGTGTCGGATAGTGTAAATGTTTGACTATCTGAGTTTCCTGAACAAGTGAACTGATATGTCCAGTGAGACAAGGAATGTAAATCCTTCCTAAGTGAGATTTAAATGTTCGATAGCCAGTTCTGAACACAAAGCAGGATGCAAAGCTTTTGATAAATAGACTGTCTTAGACTTGAGGATAAAACGTTTTTTTGTTTACTGTTCCATTAACAGTATTCATTCAAACAGATGACCCTTTATTTATTATTTGGGCTTTCAATGTTTTCTTCAGATAATGAATAGTGCAACAGCATTATTAAGCTATACTAATGTAAACAACAACTGGAGCACTTATTTTTAAAACTCTGAAAAACAGCCTAATTAAAGGGTTGTTTTAACACTTAAGTATCAGTAGCATCTGTGAATCGTCAGATTCTACTGTCATATGAAAATATAAAAGTGGAAGCAAATAAAGGTTGCTTGTTGTTCTCGTTTTGCCGCTTTATAAAGTTATAAAGCGTTGCTCCAAATATTTACCTTTCAACCTCCTTTTATCTTTGAAATTCAAAATGAAAGTTTTTTATTGGTTGGAGTCGAGGATTTGCATTGCTGTTGAGCTTAGCTTTAGGAATAATATAGATTTGGAAATAACCTCAGGGTGGTGCTTGTGATTGCACTTTCTGCTGCAGTCACTGCCGCCGCTTTAGTCAACTCTTTACGTTATTGACCAAAGCTGGAAGAGAGTCTTCTTGAGCGCTTACGAAGAAGCTAAGGGAATGGGCGGAGAAGGTTTGTCTGGTGTGCGCGAGTCCCTTTTAAGTGGAGTTTCTCCTCTTTCTCATTGTCTTTATTGGAAAAAGTAGAAAGAAAAGAGTAAGAAGGCGCCTAAGGAAAAACTTTTATACAATTCTTTCTTACTATTCTTCTTCTTCATTCCCTAGTAGTCCCAGCGGGAAAATCCCACCTATCCTGTAGGACATAGGGACGGAAATTGGAGGTAGGGATGCGGATTCAAGAAGGAACAGCAAATCTCTTGGTCAGCGCCAAAGATTTCATGATGCTAGTGCGTATTTTTCTGAGGAATTCCTCTACAATCCTCGGAGCTGATAGAAATGCTGCCGATGATCTCTGGTTGGAAGGGGAGGTTTCAAAGTTAGAACTTGTAACCCGAATTGAAGAGCCAAGTGCGCAAACGAAGCTTATTACATAGTTTGCACATCAAAGGAACAGTGAAGTCAAAGACTTCCTTCCTTCCTTCCGTCGTTCCCCTTGCTTCTGCTGTCCCTCACCCTTCCCTTTCTTCAAGTGTGTATGCATAGAAATAAAGTTAAGACGTCGAACAAGTTATGCTGAAATCTCTGTCCCCTTATTCTAGCGTTGTTCTCAGTTGTAGCAAAACGTGGCAGAGGGTGAAACTAGGAAACAAAACATTAAGTATACGAGGCTAATTTCTACTATTTATAAGATGCTCGAAAACTCTGCAGTGGTTATACTGATCAGGTGAAACAATAATACAATCAATTATTATTGTAAAATCATCTTACCTGTACAAAAAGGGACAGACTATATTAGCAATTAGCTATATGTAAAACCAAGTTTTTCCGCACTTGACGAAATAAGTACAGGAAAAGACGGTTATAGCGACGTCGAAGGGACCGACGGTTTATGGTCGTTATGGCTGATATTAGCACAAACCGGGTATTTGCTTTTTTGTGAAAAAATACCGTATCTGTAAATTTTAGGCTGCCATAGAGCTTAAACTTCAAAAAGTACAGTGAACCTACAGCATTTTTATTCGGAATTTGCTAGAAGGGGCTGAAGAGAAATATTTCTTATGTTTATGCAATATTACAGCAATAACATGCCAGAAAAAAGTAACAACTTGTAATAAGTGAGAAAAGAAGTACCAAGAATGTAAATTGTTAAATAATGTCAAACACGGTCTTAGATAATAAATAAGATACATTTTTGAGCATGTTCAATCCTGTAAGAGTTGCAAATTAAAATAGTAAGTTTCAAATCTACAATCTACAGAAAACAGGAGTTTGAAAATAAGCGTTACATTTTTGTTAACATCCCTGAATATGTAACAAACAAAATTGAGCTTTGAACGCTATAGCCGATATATTTCTTCGAAAAAATACATGCTATACGATAAGTAGCAATACACGATATCGTACTAAGCAGTTCTTAAAATTTTATAAATATATGGAAAGTAATTTCTGTCATTGTTATGCCACTTTTTATTTTCGTAATTTTGAAACATTTTTATGGTCAACAGAATCGGATTTCTGACAATAACGTAGATAGTGAAGCAGTAAAAAGAAATATGAGGTTTATGAAGAAGTGGTTTGTTCCTTTGTCACCAGGTCCATTTTATTAACGGTAACTACATAAAGGATTAGTATCTAAAATTCGTTTAGAAAAGAAAAATAGCAAAAGTTAAGATTGTCGATAAGTAAGCATTGTACTATGAGCCTCTCATTCCTTATTTAAGACACAAATTTGGGAAGTGATTGGTCTATCGTTTCTGCCCCTATAATTGTCACTAAATTTACTGTTGATCTTTTCCGGAGCTTGGAATTACAATAAAATATTTTAGAACACACTAGTTTACAAATTACCCCTAACTCTCTGTACATTCTACCCAATCTATTGCCTATAGCTCGTTACATACTAGCTTACAAATTACCCCTAACTCTCTGTACATTCTACCCAATCTATTCCCTATAGCTCGTTACATTTAATAAATAAACAAATGATGTAGTGCTTAGCTGTCCTATTTACAAATACGTAATACGTTTGTACATTACTATATTGTCAAATACTTTTATATTTTAAATCCTTGACGTGCACTGTTTGCATCTAACATTGTCTATTTCTATAGATTTACTAGCAGGCTGTATCCTGATAATTCTAAAGTAGGACAGGTTTTCCAAATACTGGATTTTCTCTGTGTGCAAGCTAAACGAATAGTGACAGAAATAAAAATTGATGGATAGCATATTTTTGAAGTAGATATTCTAAGATTATATGGTTATTAGTTACGAGGAAAAGAGAGATGGAAACCACATATCTTCTGAACCAGGAAAAGCCACGAAATTTATTTTGGATCAAAAATAAAAAAAATTAAAAAATGTCAAATGTGATAACTTTATACTTTCCAGTCTTCTTTGATTCACTTAACTGACTCAAACTTCAGAAACGGAGGGAAATGAAAAAGTGGAGTATTTTGAATTATTTGGCCCCCAAGCCATTACAAAGTTCAAAGTTACAGCAACTCTAGAGGGGACTGGTTCCTTAATCTTCCTGCTACATTCCTTACATTTTCTCCATTTTAGTTTTCCCTGTCAATCATTGTCTATACATTTCACTTCCGCATTGTGACATCTTGGTGTAAGCGCCTGATTGAAAGCAAATTGGATTGGGGAGTTGAGTGGCAAAGTGCTCCGTCATTAAAAGGAACACGTCCATCTTTAGTCATCCACCTACCCTCTCCTCAACCTCTCAGTAAGGGATCAGACAATAGTAGAGGGAAAACACATTGAGGGTTTACCCCTGTCAGAAAACGGGAAGAAATACGTATCAGATAGCTCCGAAGAAGAGAAATACTTAAGACGTGTCCTTCAAACGGGATAAGTGATGTTATTCATGATGAGGGCGAAATTCATTTCAATTATTCCATGACAATATTGATATTCTTGTACAAGTTGATACAAGTGGGAATTATTGACGACTAAGATTTACAAAGTTATAAGGACGTGAGAGTGACATAAATAAGTAATTGCAATAAATAATTTCCCTTCTGAATTACTGTATGATGTAATAATTCCGCATTAGAGCCATTAGCTAGGCATGTACAACTTTGTCTGAGGTTGGGAGTATGAGATCAGGTACAGGTAATTTGTATAGTGAAGCAAGCTATTAGTTCAAGGCCTTCCTGGGTTTCAGCTATAGATATGAATGTATACATAATTGTGAAAATAATTGAAGGCATGTTGATAAAAGGGGTGTAACCCTCACTTTTTTAAGAGTGAGAAAAATATTGTATCCACCAGAAAAAGCAATATTAGTGTTTTATTAGAATTAGAGTAAAAGATTTGCCTCAAACTTATTGTTTATTCAGACTGCACAGCGTTTTTTTTCCCTTAAACTTAAAAGATTATAAGGTGAGATTGGGATGAGCAGTGAAGGAAGGGAAGCAATGATGGAATATATTGTCGTAGAACTAAGGACGCTCAACTATTTGGTTATCAGCGTCCTTATAAAATAGATTATGGAAATAGCCAGAGATAAGTTTCACTGTAAAATAAAAGTACTGAAAGAAAGGAAATATACATAGGTATGCCAAACAAAGAGGCAAAAGTCAGAATATAACAAAATTATAACATAGTCGCAAATGTAAGTGATAATGATATATGACATTCTAAATCCTTAGGTTTATGTTTACCATTGCTAAAAAAACTTCAAAACTTTTTTGAGCGCTCGCTTGCTTATCGTTTACCAATCTGGAAGGTGCACTAGGTAAATACACTCTAGCACATGATGGACCGACAAAATATCACACAGCGGAGAAAGAGCAGCAGAGTCCCGCTTAAAGAGGTAACCATGCGTAAAATTGCAGTGGCCAATGCATAACCGAGCCAAAATCATTTCGTCACGACGAGATACGCGAGAGGATGTTACCCAGTTGTTTCACCTCTCTAGGCTTACTGCGGAGAGTTGGCCACTCTTCGTGCCAGCACTTCGCTCTCCGCACTTCAAGCCTAAAGTCTTGTGAACAGATGGTAATAGTATGTTCTGTAGTTGTTTTTCTTCGCTGCCAAATGCGCCATTTCATTTTCCGGCAAACCTATGTGACCAGAAATCCGTGCACATTAACGCCTGAAGCGTGTAAAACAAGGAAGGCATCCTGGATACGCTGTACAGTGTGGCCCGTAACCTCCTGCGGTTCTCTCACTTCATCCACTCCTCCCGAGTCATGATGGCTGCAATAGATCTCACGTAGGTCACCGTGCATGAGGTGTCCCCCTATGTTGTATATCTTAGAGCGATATAATGAAGTATTATGAGAACAGAAGGTTGAGGAAATACGGAAACTACAATGATAAGAAGTTTTTACCACTGTGTGTGCTATTGTTTTCTTACTAGAATCATATTTGTGTACAAACCACGTTACCAACCTCCGCATGAGTAAATTCAGAAATGAGACCACGCCTGTGTCTGAGCTTTATGGTTGGCCTTTGTGCAGGTCTGTTTCCCAGCCCATCTTTATAAAGGCTACCAAGGGGATGAAAACGGCTAAGCTGCATGTGGAACTTGTGGTTACGTAACCTCAGAGAGGCAGCTCTTGATATCAATCAGGACTGCTTCCTCTGCGGCTGTTGATTGTTATTTTAGCCAATAGCAACTAACAGTGCCTGGTGTTACATTAATGCACAAAGGGCTTCTAATGACCGTGTTGTAGCATCTTCAGACAATATAGTACAACACTGCGGTGCCTACTGTCTATCTGGGTACTGAGAAGTTGGGCATCTGCATTTTGAATACCGAGACTGAAAAGATTACGCATTTTTCAAAATGTATAAGTGGCAGCGGAAAGGAGCCACTAAACGCGAAGAGAATCGAAAATCCATAATCCCATTGAGGTGTTATATTTTGGAAAATGCAAATCAATAGCATCGAATATGTTGAAAATAGGTCATAAAATCAGTGGTTAGAATAAACTAGTATTTTATCGAGATTCTACAGTTTTATGTAATTCTGGTTTACCTCCTATGGTTTGCTGCCTTAACAAAAACTACTTATAAACATCCATAAACAATGAAAAGGAATTTATAGATCCTTCGTAAAAAATTCAAGAAATACCTTTAAGAGTTGTCATGAAAATACTGCAACAATAAAGAATTTTAATCACAATCGCTAGAGAATCATAAAATAAAGAACATGTGTGCATTTTAAGGGTAGCTTGAAGTGGAATACCTTTTTGAGGAAAACTTCCTGTAACAACGATTATATTTGGTTTGGTATTTACAACTACTGCTTTTTGAATTACAGCATTCACAAACAAACACATACTCACACGAGCAATAGTGCATTTTTTGGATTCACTTGACCTCAAAACATGTATTTTTGGTAAAATCTCGATACAAGTTAAAATGGAATGTAGTATGTCCTTACCAGAAAAATTAAAGGCTGAGCGGACGTCACAGGCTCTAAAACTAAATCAAAATGTTCAAACACTGCTAAAGGCTCAGAGCATATGAACCTTCATGTATTGCTCGCATACCTTGGAATAACACAATGATCATCAAGGTTTAAGCGAGTGTTTATTTCGTCGCTTCATCTTTTATTTTTCAGACCAAGGTAGCGGGTAGTTGAAAATAAATGCACAATTCTTTTAAATCTTACCGGGCACAGTGAACTGATCCATAAGTACCTCGAGATATCAGTGTAGAATACAAAAGCTTAATTAAAATAATATATTGGGTGGAAGAAAAGTCATTACATTAATTTAAACCAGCGATAGATCTCGGTATTTGGAACACATTTTGTATCTTACGTTTTATTCTCTGACCATTTCCTACGGAGATATTTTTTCCCGAGACCACCAAGCTGGCAACACTATTGTGTGTCACTTTGACTAGACAGTACATAAACAAACACCGCAGCGACGTATGTAGTGGTCGTAAACAAATACCATGCCGCGTCCTTCTGTTTCTACTGTGTGAGTGTAGGCCAATTAGAATTTTTATCTCCCAAAACATTACATCACCCTGTGCCGTGTTTGCAAGCGACCGACCTGTTTAGGTTCAGAAGCCGGTTTGGATGCCTGACCAACCTCAACGCAACGTTGCCGAGTTACTTCAAGCCTGGAAAACCTGTTTGGAATATTCCTTTAATTCCTTTAAGTGATTAATTATTTCGAAACCCTATGTGACGGACCATACTTACTACTCAAAATACGTTGCTCTACATGTCTTAAAAGTAACAAAGTATCTGTTGAAATTATCACTAGGTTGAACTCCTCTAACAGTAATTAATATGTTTTAGCTTGTTTTTGATAGTATATAAAATTTTCTGGGCAAATCTATGCGATAGAGTATTTAAATTCATATTTTATTTCAGAAATTGGCTAGATAAATATCATAAAACATCTAACCGATAAATTCTCTCTCTCTACTCCCTTTCTTGTTCTTTGTTGCCCAGGGTACCTTCTGGATAAAAAGATTTATGTACCTTCTTGTTCTATTGTCTTAGGAATCTTACTAAAGACGGACAAGGTATGTGAATTAGTGGTAGGTTTATAATGTGAGGATTAAATTATTGAAGGCACCTTGATTTAAATAATGTGCCTCTCCATGATATCTAGAATTCGTGATATCTATAGTTATTTGAATACAAAATGAAGCCCTGATGCAAGGCACACACCCTTTGTGATAATGCCTATATGCTCTTGACACTTTTGAATGCAGTTCATTTAAATTTCCAATTGCTTCTCTGATGGTAAATATTGACCTAACATTCTCCCCTACCCAATTCCATCCCTTCCTCCAATTTTCTTCTTTAAGTGAAGACAATGCAGCTTACATCTGTTCTAGGGACTTGGTAAACAAATGAGGAAGACAAAGGGGTTGGTAACGAATCACTTGTCGCTCTTCAAAACGTGAATGTAATTTGTTATGGAGGAGCTGGGAAGGTAACGATTGTTATCCCCACAGCTTTAAGACAAAAAGCTTTTCGTTCTGTTTGTAGCCCTCTACTTGTGAACGCATTTCACTTCGATTTGCAAGCCTCCCCTTTTCAGATGGTGGCGAGTTTGTTTACACTGACACCGTGCGAGGGAAAACCTAAGTAAAACCATGATGGCGCACATCCAAGGTAATCTGTTAAACAATGATCCACGCAAATTACTTTCGGATGTTTGCCTGTCAAGGTTCTTGCTGAAGGGCGGATTGGCTCCTTCTGACAGAGAATGACTTGACTTTAGAATGAAATAGTACAGTGGTCCATCCTTTTCGGTGGCAAAATAGTAGATACATACTTTCAATCTTAGCAAATTCCATTCTACTCTCATTGATTCAGAAATTTAAACAACGCACATGCTTTGGATAAAGGGTATTTAGTGCTCTATTGGTCACACACGTTGGGCTTCAAGTAAATTGACTACGGCCAGTTCAATGAGACAAGTGAGAGATAAGTGTGCTTCCTGAGGTATAGGGGAAGTCCACGATGGAAGTTGGGTGATTTTGGAACAACTAACATCCTATTACGTAAGCTAAATATATGAGGTTCTATTATCTTGAGATTCACAAACATGTTCTAAATAAAAGATGTAGAGAATTATCAGTAACTTTGGCAGTCTAAATAGCATTTAGTCAAGCATCCACCGCATCCATTAAATCAGGTACAAGTTTGGATGTAATAGTAAGTGTATCATACAATACTTTGAAAGAAGTGGCTTACTTGTCTTCCGCTGTATTTGTAAGGGCACATTTTAGTGTACGCAATGTCCTTCATAATATTCAGTCATAATTTTGTGACACTTGGTGTGAATCTTCTCCTTTCTCACTGCAACTTCGTGAATTGAGGTAGCACGACTTTAGGGCAAATACGCTAGACAATCCGAAGAACAAACAGAGGGATGGGTCACTCTAGCGTATCCTACAGTGGCAATCCTGCTTTGGGTTAACATCGAATTCGAATAAAAGCAACATTAATTGAGCCTAGGATACGAGCCTAGATACTTGGACTCATCTTTCTTATACCAAAACTATTAGAGAGCTAAATTCAGCTTAAATTGGGAGAATTGGAGGCCACGTGCATTCCTGGACCTCATAGTCAATGTTTATTCGATATATTCCACAGAGAAAAATTGTACGTGTTACATTCACACGACTTTCTTAACTCGTTCGTTCAACAAAGTAATCTTGTAAACGTTTATTCTTCTATCCACTTCATGCTAATTGAGATAGACATTTGTAGAAATTATTTTATTACATAATGTCTTGCAGTGGGAATAGGAGAATATGCAGTCTTAATCGACAGTCAAATCATTTTAGAGCTGGTCGCCATGTGATGACATTGAAATTTCATTATATTTACATGAACTTAAGATTTTAAAAAAGTATCGTGAAGCCCAAATCAATTACCAGAAATATCTCAGAAATGGCAAGTCTATCAAAAAATTATGATATAAGTTGTGTGCTTTAATAAGATGTACAATTTTTGTGCAGTAAGATCTTTTATGGTTTATCAATAAGGCAAAGACATCCAAAATGAAGAAACAAACATTGGCAGAAAATTGACAGAAAATCCAAGATAAGCCCTTCATTTGTCATGAAAGTATCTTAGACATATGGTATTTTAACAAAACTCGTTATAGCCATTTTTGAGAAAATGAAAATGATTAAAACTTTTTCCATGTAAAGGGTAGTTTGAGTGGGTGGATATTCTTGAAAATCTTCGTGTAGCATCCTTAGTAGATGCTGAACTTAAATACCAGGTTTGGAATTCAACCGCCTTTTTTTTTTTTTTTTTTTTTTTTTTTTTTTTTTTTTTTTCCCACTTTTCTATTCACAGACAAATAGATGGACGCGCAAACATATTGACCTTCTTGTAACAAGGCTGTTTATAGGATTTCAGAGTACCCCAAAACATATAATTCTACTGAAATATGCGTATTGCATTATTAGGTGAAATACAATACCTTCTCTATTGACTATGTGCGGGGTGGGAAAAATAAAAAGTAGCAATAAGAAAATCTCGTCTGGCGAATTCGCATCACTTAGAATTTTGCCAGCATACCTTAAACATTAAAAAGTGATTCTTTAACCCTAGGTGATTTATTACACACTTTTATCTAAAATTATATAATGTTAAAACTAAATACTTAGATCTATGCCATCAAACAACTTTTAGATTATGGTCAAAAGCCTGAAAGCACATGCGGTATCCCTATTGACTAGTCCCTGTAAAGGAAATCAAAACGGAGGAATAAGAAGGTTTCAAACATCTCAAGTAAGATGAGACTGTTACATTTGAAAAATACAAAGTGAAAAGGTTTCTATTTGATTAACGTGTGGGTACTATTAGCATGTAATCTTCTTGAAATTCCTAGTAAAAGTTGTTACGCCCAAGTTTAGGAAATTGAAAAATTAGTTTGCCTATGTAAAGGGTAGCTTGAGCTGCAGTGACTAACTGAAATCTAAAATATGATCTTTTGTGAATATTAGTGTTTAATTTATGCAAAAGACACACAAACTGATGAGCGGAGGAACGAAAACACGCATTTGAGCATGTATTTTTGGAGGGAGCAGTTCAATGGAATTTAAAACGTGCATTTCCAATGAAAAATGCAGAAGAACCCTGGCCAAAGAATCTTATTCTCTCTTGAAGTATAGTTAACGCACATGGTGGAAAATTATGCTTCTTTCCATTAATTTGGCTGCTACAATCTTTAGAATATAGGAGGTCCCTTTTTTTAAGCATGCATTATTTCCCCTATCTTTCCACACGTATATTCCTTGCTATATTATACCCATTTATTACACAATTTTCTTTGCATCCCGATAAATCATTCCATTTCATCAGGCCTTGAAAGCTGCATGTATGAATTTGGGATTTTGTTGAATCCTGGGATACGTTTTCTACGTTTTTCTATATAATTTTGCATTTAAGAGCATTAAAAGGCTTTTATTTGGAAGGACAATCAATAATCGCTAGCACAACAAGATTTGGTTTTGACAGTTGCGGTAATTGAAATCTGATTTTCTCTGCGAAGCTAAACATCAAATTCTGTAAATGACAGATGAATGACAAGTATAAATAAAAATATTAAAAGTAGAAATCTCATATAAAATATCTTCAATGAAACGTGCTATTTTAAGAAGAGCTCATAAATATACTTTTTTCAGATGTTAATCAATATGAGAGTATACTACTGGTTCCTTATTACAAACTAAGAGTTTTTCTGACAAAAGCAAAAGAAGCATCAGATCAGCAATATGTGTGTGTGTGCGCGCGCTCGTATATGCTCGTATATATATATATATATAGGATAAAATTACTCCACAGCTGATTGTATGGAAGTAAAGTTTGTAATATGAAAACTGAAAATCGACGAAATTAGACACACTGAAGTGTTAAGAATGACTCAACACTTTTTAAATTGGATGTAGGAAGAAATGTAAAGACTAAAATATAGATTAAATAACTGTAATATGAAGAGGTGAATGTTGGACTCATTCGAATGTGAAAACAATAGGCTATCGAATAGGTATTTTAAAAGTAGCTCACACTTATGACGCCGCATCTACAGATGTGTCATCAATAGGCACTTCCCAACAATGTGGTCTACACGGTCTCCAAATATCAATCTGGCAAACTTTTGGTTGTTGGATTAACTCAAAGTACGTTAGTTTCACCAGTTGGATTTAAGTTTAGAATTGCGTTTTTATTATTACTAGAATACAGTTTTCTTTTATTAATAAATGTATGTAAAATGCTATAGAGGATTGTTTTTCGTACAAAGATACTTCATTATTAGCACCTATTATAAGTGTTCATGGAAACGGTGGGAGAAGAAGCAATTTTGAACCAATTAATCCCGATATATTTTAAAACAAAATTATGGAAATAACTATAAAATATCTTGAATAATTTTGGGCAAGATTAAGAAGTGAAATATTAAAGCGTTTTTACTTTGAATGTTCATAATGCTACTGAATAACACAAAGTTGTATAATTTAATGCTAAGGGTAAAATCACCTGATATGAACGTTCAGAGAAAATGAGACCGAAATTGATGGAACGTTTGAAGAATTTCTTAAATACCTTAAAATGCTAATTACAAATATCGTTGAAATAGTGTCTCATACGTCGCATTTTCACATCTGTTTACTTGAGCTATGAAAATTCATTGACCTGTTTTATAAGGCTAGCAACCAACATAATTATAATATATGATATCCGTAATGTACCGGAAGTTTCTACCGCAGAAATTTTATTACGTGGCAGTAATCCTACTAACAAAATAGCTGTTGCACTTTAACACACTTAAATACCACAGTCCGTAATGCGCTACTTGAAGGGGCATATTATACATATTGTTACATTGTTTAAACTATACTGTCTATAAAAAAGGAAGAAAGAAAAAGAAATATCACCGTCGTAAAAGCTTTAAATGACTTTGGCATCCAGAAACTGCACTTCATACTAAAAGCCTCTGACGAGAAAACGTGAGCGGGATGTTCTACTCTCTGGAGGAGTCAAGGGATACAGTATCACATGGCAGCTTACCATGATGTCATAAGAGACTCTATTATCTACATTAACTACATCGCGTAACGCTAGCATCCAAGCACAACAGCGTATGTTTCCTAAAAGACCGAAGCATTGTTGTTACATTGCCTTTATCTCTCAATTAAGACTAGAGCTTTCAATATCAACAGGCACGTTCTCGTAAGAGGAACAAGATTAGAATGAAGCTTATTAAGGGATTTGATACCAACTATGAACTTCACTATACACACGTGCATTATTGAAACAAAATACCAAAAAAGAACAACATACACTCCTTTGATTACAAATAAAATTCAGTATTTCAGTTTTCACAATGTTCACAATGTTTATGTTTGTCACAATCTCTTTTTATTTATTTGTAATGATTTTTAATCCTACCACAATAAGCAAAGACATCTAGCGTTCCCGATCGGAGCAAGTCGACTGAGGCAAGTCAACAATCTCATTTACCCCAAAGACGTTTTAGTGTTCTCTTTTTTGTTTTAATTCATTATTTAAATGTTGTGTTGTCATTTTCGGGCTATTCCTGCCAAGGCAAAACTGTGCCAAAGTAGTCTTGATTTAAACCATTGCCTAAAGAAAGAACATCAGTAAAAGATATGGAAGAATTTAGGCAATGTGCAAGCGTCTTAACGAGCTCACCTATGAAACAAATCTTGGTTCAGAAAGAAGTACAGAAGGAAGCAACATTTAAAGCAACAAAGGGCACGGTAAAAGAAAAATGGGTTATTAGCAACATAAGCAACAAACATAAGTTGAATTCCCGTAAAGAAGTAAGAAGCCCTATGTCGTCAGATCAAACTTCCAAAGAAAGTACAGTGTCGTGTCGTTCTCGTGACGAGACTGGTTGATTGTCCATCAGAAGACCGGATACAGCATAGCAAATGCCACACTCGGTGACACGAGAACAGCTCAGGTTTTGAAGGAGTAATATTTGTTTGTGATTTTTGTTAATGAAAACCATTCATTTTGAGATATTGATTTACTAAGTTGAATAAAATAACCATTTAATTACCTCCTATTCAACATGAGATAGTAACAATATGTAACTTAATTATTGTACTGTAATACTCAATTTTTATCAGAACTGTTGTAAGACAAGATGACACTTATGTATGGTTTTCTATAAATGCAAAAATAATTTTGATAATATTGAAATAAAAATGTATCAAACTGTGTATATTACAAAAAAGGGCTATTCTACTACATGCAAAGAAGACCAAATTATTTTAAAACATTAATTAACCAAAAATGGTTTAACTGTTAAACCCGGATTTCCCTATCTGTTTTCAGTTACGTCGAGACCAAAAGCAACACTTTGCATGCAACATTACAACATAGATGACTTTGGTTTCAGTTTATTTAGGATGGTAGGGATACACACCTGACAAATTTATTGGTAATTGAGGATAGAAAACAATATTAGTTGAACAGTTTCTTCATACTCGAACTTATAATTTTACTTAACAAGAGTTGTATGCTGTCAAGATCGTTAGTACCTCAATGTAGCCATGAGGCAAAGCAAGCCGATCTCGTGATAACGAATGGTGTACCGGAACCGAGTTTCAATACTTTCTACAAGGCCAATAACACCTAGGTCAGTACACCACGCATTCAGATATGAAGCAAAATGGTTAATTTATGCAAGCGGCATTATCCATTTAGCGACAATTCAAAGAAAATAGGGTACGAGGCTTTGTGATTGCTTTGTGAGAAAACTGTTACACGAAGATAAAAGCC
The DNA here is from genome assembly GCA_030765045.1 of Tenodera sinensis. Taxonomy (NCBI): domain Eukaryota; kingdom Metazoa; phylum Arthropoda; class Insecta; order Mantodea; family Mantidae; genus Tenodera; species Tenodera sinensis. The sequence continues at coordinate 102,571,308 of CM060966.1, read as the reverse complement.
AGCTAACACTTCGAAGCGGTTATATAAGATACCAGTTACAATAATTAGTGTGTTGCACTCACATGACTTTCTCTACTCTTGTACTAGCCATTCTTACAAACTCTTGTTTCTATATCTTCTTCGTGTTGGTTGAGATAAACATTTACAGAAAATATCTTAAGGTTTGTTTCCTTGTAGGTGCGAGAGGAATATGGGAATACAGTAGACTTTTAGTGATAGTTTAATGTTCTGAAGCTTTGAGATTCCGTTCTCTTTGTACGTTTAAGACATAAAAAATGAACAACGATGCTGCATTTGACGAAAGTTTGTTTTGCGTAATTGTAAAATAACAAGGAATATCTCCGAAATGGTTCACTCTACAAAAAAATTTATTTCGACATAGATTGTGTGTTTTAGCTACATCTGCATTTTTTGTGGGATAAAAGTTTGTCTGTTACGTCTTGCAAGTTATTTAAAAGTCATCCAGAGTAAACAGGACTACATAGCCTATAGCCAGAAAATTCAACATATGCATTTCATTTTGCATAAAAATATCTTAAACATATGTCAATTTAATCAAAATCGTTAGAGCCATTTTCAAGCATATCAAAATTTTTCCATGTAAGGGACAGTTTAGTGTGGAGCAATTTGTTTCAAAACTTTCGAGTCGGATCCTTGAAAGACGCTAAACTTAAATGCCAACTTTGGTTTTTAACCGACTTTTTGTTTTTTGAGTTATGCTGTCCACAGACTAACAGACATACGCGCCTGCACTCGCCCCCCACACACATACGCGCATACGCACGCGCGCGCGCACACACACACACACACACACACACGGGCTTTTTTCTAAATATCTATTTTTGGATTTCGTGGGACTCAATTTCGGTGAAATTTCGACATCGAATTTTTGAGTGCTCCACTTCTTCTCACAAAGTATTCTTTCACTATTATGAAAACTCTTTTAAGTCCTTTTAATCTTTGTCATATACCCCTAGGGCGTCTCCCTTATGCAGAGGTCGGTCTGGGTAGCTCAGTTGGTTAGACGCTGGTCTACTGATCCCAAGGTCGCGGGTTCAAACCCGGCCCAGGCCGATGGTTTTTAAGTGTGCTTAAAAACGACAGCTCCACGTCAGTAGATTTACTGGCATGTAAAAGAACTCCTGCGGGACAAAATTTCGGCACACCGGCGACGCTGATGTGATCCTAGCAATTGACAGCGTAGTTAAACAACAAAATAATTTTAAACTTATGCAGAGGATACCCGCATCGCCGGGCCACTGCGTCCGCCGCATAAAAGGCCATGGAGGTGTGCAGGATGGGGGTGGTGGGAACCGACCCGCAGAGACCCCTACTGGACAGCGACTGCTTCACCTTTTGGGAACACAATCTCTCCATCAATAGCTACTAAGTTGACAACATGAGGTTGAGTGTTTCCGGACCAAACCTCCCAGTGGGAAAAAATACCGGGCATCGAATCAGACTTCCCCGTGCCATAGGCAGGCGCACCACCACTACACTGCAGCGGTGGTCGCCATTGTTATACAGACATTAAAATGCCGGATGTTTATGAGCAACTCCCCCGTTAACTGACACTTATTGGAGAAGAAATAAAGAAAATTTGCAATACGGAATAACTCATTGTGCAAATTGTATGAATAGTTTGACGAAATACCTTCATTAATTCATTCAATGATAACTAAGTACAAATTTTACGCGCCATTGGGTTTAATTTTTTATAGTAAATCAATAAAGAGGCAGCCAGAAATGGCTACTTAAAACAATGACTGGATTAGACTATATTAGAGATGCAACAGCCTTAATGTTATGAAAGACGAAGTGAATGATTAAAATGACTGATATTTAATATAACTATCTAACATAACGCATGATTCAAATTTTATTGATTTCTAATTTCCTATGCAGTCATTTACACAATCATAGTTACTTCGGTCTCCAAGAAAGACAGGAGATGAAGCTATTCAAAGAAAGATTCTCCCCTCCAGCAAAGGAGACTAAAACCAGAGGGCTTCATCCTGGTTCACCAGACTGCGCAGACAGTGCGTGGTTTCTCATGTATCACCGCCTTCTATCTCTCATTTCCCTTTTATTTCTTTTCTTTCTCATCTTTCAGGTACAAGTCTGGGTATTATGGGATAGATGGCGCGGATGCTTTCTACAAGAACAGAGTCACCTCCATAGATACTAGAAGGCTTTTAGGGACTCCGTCTTATGACCTGCCTGCGTGTACTTATATCAGTTTATCCATTCCTACTGCGGGGAGTAGCTATAGAACATAGTGCTAGAGATTCCTCCCTCCATTGCTCACCATAGACTCTATGTGAAAATATTGTGACGCCAGCCGCCATTAAAGTGACCCCCAGGTCAATCTACCTCACATCACTACTTGTAAATACGCGTCCCGTCAACAATGGAGTGGTCAGAACAACGACGAAAATGAGCGCGGCAGAATTTTTTTTTTCTACACTGTTCTAGTAAACCTGCGACTGCTGGCTTGTTTAGCGGAAGCTCGAGAAAAAGTATATTTTCCAGAGAATTCGCCGGTAATTTGCCTGGCTTATATACAGAAGCATGTGGGACCGCAACAGAAGCCAGTTTCCTAAGTTATTCGTCAAGTGTTGAACGAGACAGTTGTTAGCGGTGTTTAATTAAGCTTGATTGAGTATCAGTGTCGTCGGAAGCAGTTTGTGAGACAAAGAAAGAGTATTAACGAAGTGTGTGTCCAGGTTACGATCGGACAGCACAGGTGTCACAAGGACACAACGAATTTGGTTCAGTTTAGAGAAATACAGTGACAGAAAAAATAACAAAGTATTATTTCTCACAATATTATACTTACACACTACGTTTCCGTGGGGAAATCAAATTGATCTGAGTTCTCATTCTGGATTAAATACTACATAGAAACCCGGATTCAAATCGAACTGAATCCTTGAATCCGATGCTCTTTGAAGTGAGATCAGATCGATATTTTGTTGCATAAAAACACCTACTTGATTTAAATCGATTTGAATCCTCCAAAGATGCAAACTTCTACTGTACTCATAAACGCCGCGCGCTCGTCATTTTTTTTCCAGCGAAAGGGGTGTAATAAACCACAGCAAAGCCAATTTTACTATTTCTATAATCTCCTAATACATTTTTCTAAAACATTCACTAACCACAAAACCTACGCTAACATAAACTAAGTGACCAACATAAAAGCTTGAACTATTTATGCTTGAGCCTTGCCTGTTCAAATCGATCTCATTCCGGATTGAATTCAACATGGAAATTCAGGGTATTGAGAACGGGAGTGGACTCAAATCGATTTCAATTCCCAATGGAAACGTACTGAATGTTCCGAAATTCTCTATACGATTTTAAATATTTGCGTTAACGATTGGAATACTCCAATTGATTACGAAATACGAGTATAGTTTGAATTACACTCAAATTCCACTACACTTTGCAACATAATGTAAGTGATGATCTTTGTTCTTTTAAACCCCATGTTGACTATTTTGGTCCAATTTAAGCCGAATGCCAAGTTCTAAAGATCTGGCTCTTAATAGTAAAATGATTTTAAATAAATTCGCAAATATTTGTGATACATTTCTTCACATTGGACATTCCTAACCGTTTCAGGTGTAGTAACAAACCAACTAATTCACTTCGTTGTAATGGAGTGTAACAGCAACCACATAATTTTAATGAGCAAGAGATGTATTGCAGTAATATGGAGTTGAGAAAACATCTGGAGTGCCGTATATCACGCGTGATTTACATGGAGAAAACAACCCCTCTCTAGTAAATGTAGATTTACACAGTGAACTTCACCTGAATTTTGAATGACCTTCGCACCCCCGATGTTGGGCGCCAAAGCCCCAACATATGCCTCTCTCTCTCCATCCAATCTTCAGAAGGGAAGAGAAAACCACACACACACGTGAAGGGTAAGTTCTACAGCCCCCGATATATTGGTATTGGGGTTGATTCGGCTCGTTTCCCCCCATGAAGACGTTATCGTAAACTCAACTCTGTAAAAAAGCACATTTCTGTGCTTACCTCTGAACTTCTCCTCCCCCTCCCTTTCCGATACACGCGCAAAGAAGGCAATTTCACCCTCTTGCTGCAGTCTCGTGGCGCCTCACCCCATACGACCTCGCACCCCAGTGCTTGTGTCACCCTCTACCCAACTGGGACTACTTTTGATGGTGTCAGCACCACCTGGTGACCACCTTATAACTTACTCAAACATACAAACTTCACTTCACCCCAGCTTTCACCCCTGCAACTGTCCAAAAAATACCTTTTTCGAAATTCCATTTTAAATTAAGTGCTTGTATCTCTTCATATATGTTTAATAACTTCATTTCATTAAATACGACTGCCAACACGGTGCAAACGTGTTAAATATTTAGACCAACCCTGTACTCTGTAGAGAACGTTAGAGGGATGACAAATTTATTAGTTCCATCCGCCGACACGAAACTTGCTGACTTTTCCATTTCTCAAATGTCAGTTTTAATTACAAGTCGTTTTGTTATTACTTGAAGGGAACTTTTGGAACCAAAAGTATAGCATATAAAAACATTAATTAGTAAGCTATCATTCATCCAGCAGTAGTACTAGTTATTCCAAAGCTTTCAAACACAAATTTAAGAAAAGTGACAATAAATGAAGCTTCCATTTTCTGTGCTTTAATTACTACTCTTTTGTCGTGATATCCAAGGCATGATTTAACTTTTTTGTGTTTTATTCCGTTTCTTTTAAGCGCATATTTCAGTCATTAGGTCCTTCCAAGTGCTGTAAAAGAAAGCTACGTTAGATTATTGTGAATTCAGTTCACAAGCTTTGACGAGCATAAAAAATTGTGCAATGCCGAGACGTGAATCCGTGTCCCTAGCGTTAGCAAACAGGACAGTCATAATTCTATTCAGCTATTTGGACGCTTGACTGAAAGCACATTCCAAGTTCAACAGGCACTATGCCATTGCTACTTTGTGAATTTTGTCATAATTTAGTCCTTTAAGACCCTTTGCTGGACGTTTTAGTATTATTACTTTGATGGCAAAAGATATTATGCTTGTAATTTGAGACGTACGAGACGTATTTTGAGCCCAAATTTAAATAAACTGTTTTTTAATAACATGTGCGTCCTGATTGTACAGGACCATGGTGGATGAGGCGTGCCTTTCTTGCATCCAAACTCGGCTCTAAGTACAAGAATTCCTATTTTCTTTTAAGTTTGAAGCCGAAATTTTGAACGCCATAATTAAGGAAATAAGTGCTGCACATGGTGGAATTAAATAATCGGGAAATATTAAAATCGTCGCGTATATAAAAAGGTACAGACCTGGGAAGTTTGTTCAGGGTTAAAATTGTCAGAAAGGACACTTAATGTTGCAGACAAATCATTAGGGGTCAAGCGTCAGGTAGTCACCCTGAAACATCGTAAGACCAGTTTTCCTGGAAATTGTTCAGTGCAGGTGTGTTGAACAGGAAAACAAGGGATGGTCAGGTGCGCTTCGGCGAAACCCTGTTGCCACTGGAGAGATAATTAGGAAGTGAACGGCAGTCACTTGTTGCCCAGATCCCCGAGCGAGCAGGTCAGTCACGGGACTTGCCTTCCGGATCCTCGAGTGTGAGGACACATATTTTACAGTAACTATTTTCGATCTTAGTAAAGACACAGTAACGACGTAACGTTTCTAATTGCGATCGGCAAATCTCAAGCATTATTTTGATTGAGAATAAAAGTGTTTTAACGAGAGTTCTGGATTTTATGTGAACACACTCACGCACACCCAGAAATTAAGATCCATGCAGAGCAGCCGGAGCAGAAACCACCTGAGAGCAGATTTCCGCTTAGGACAGCGGAACGGAGGAGTTGAGACCGCGTCACATGGCGCATCAACGTGGTGCCGAACAGCATAGCAGCCGAACTACATAGCAGCCAAGCAGCAGATGAACCGAACAACGTGGTGCCGAACAGCATAGGAGCCGAACTACGTATGAGCCAAGCAGCAGATGAGCCAAACAACGTGGCGCCGAACAGCGTAGGTCCCAGACAACGGAAAACCCAGAGAACCAGGACCACGCGAAGGACAAGAGGATCCACACCAAAGTAGCAGTAGCAGGTAGCAGATATACAAGGTACTGAGTGGAAAAAACATTATTTATATGTTTTTGTAGTCAATGTATCTAAGAAGTGGGAAGATGATTGAGCAGTCTGGCGTAAATTTGGAACTTCAGGAGGGTGATGTAAATACGATTGTAGATAATGTAGAGGACCTGCAAAACCAGGTAGAACATGTAGGGGAAAGTAACTCGAGTAATGAAGGTCCCACTCAGAGTTTCACTATGGATAGCAATGGGTCACTTGTGGCGCTGTTAAACAGTTTCAAGAATGATTTAAGTGGAAAGATAGAAACTAGTAGGGAAGAAATGAAAACTAGTAGTCAGGTTTTAACAGAAAAGATAGAAGCTAATAGGGAAGAAATGAAAACTAGTGGCCGGGATTTAACAGGAAAGATAGAAAATAGTCAGAAAGAGTTAAGGGAAGAAATGAAAACTAGTAGTCAGGTTTTAATAGAAAAGATAGAACTAGTAACTAATGGAAATACAAAATAAATTGTAAAAAATCGATTTAATTTTGCATTCTGTAGTTTCAGGGAGAAAGTAAGTTTATATTTATGATAGAAGCAGCAGCAGCAGTATAAGATGTGTTTATTATATATTTACGTTTACATAAATTGCACAAAACAGTCACATGAGTCGGAAATCCATTGAATAGCAAATCTAAGAGCAAAATTCTTCGTAACTGTCACATGGGCGGGGAATAAATTCTGCTGGTGGGTATCTGCAAAGCATTTGGTAGTGCACTTGGCAAGTAACGCTGGACGGGATGATCTTAAACTGGGCATTTAAGAAAGCGTGGGAAACATTACATTTGTTAAAGAGGGGGGGGGGGGGGCACGAAGTCCAGGGAAACTGCCTAAACGTCTTTAGTGCCGCCGATTATGGAATATGGAGCAACATGTCGAGACCCATATAGAGATAGTAAGAGTTATAACATTCATAAGAAGAGATAAATAGTTTGGGCCTGCAAAAAGGCAAGAGACTAAATAGGAGTCTCTCAAAATACGGTATAACTTGCACAGGTTATGCGTATTATTTAAAGGTTGTGATGGCTCAAACGCATGGTTGGGCATTAGAGAAAGATTGGAGAACCCAACATATTACGGAAGAAACGATCATTTGTTTAAAACTAAGGGTAGAAGGGACAGAATCGAAATATAAAAATTCTCCTTTGTTGATAGAACCAATGCGGAGTGGAATGAATTGCCTATAGCAGAGAAATGCTTGGTGTCTTTGCGACAGTACGGCAGAATTGGGCACGCCGATGCCCTCTTTCTGTTAATCACAATGGGCTTTCGTTCCAACATTTACTTTGAATATTAAAGCTGTGATTTTACTGTAAACAATGAGCTGTTTGTGTTTTATGTGTTCTGTGCTTGTTTCTTGGATTAAGATTGTGTGCCTTACTAAGATAAAGTGCAGTACTAATTTGCGGTGTTGATTTTGTCGTAAATACTTAAACTGGGTGGTAGGCAGTAATCTATGACATTAACTCGTCTAGTGCTTAAACGCAACACCGCAGAAAAAAAGCTTTCCTTTACAAAAAGTGTATAAAATAATGTTATCTATCAGCTCCCAAAGTTTGTCGGTGTAATTTAGGGACATACTTACACACGCGCACCACACGCATACGCAATGCCTTACCGTTATATATTTAACAGAATTATGCAAGTAGATCATTAGGAATTATGGAGTTACCAACTGCACCTAACTCGCAACAAGCTGCGCATAAGTTGATCTCAGAATCGTTGCGAAAATTGCATTGACTCTATCTCGTTCGTTCCTTGCTTAACGGCTGTGGCTTTGATGTTGGGCGGGACAGCACGTGCCCCTCTCTCGTTTTTATCCCAAATTGCTAATTCATTTAAGTTTAATCCAATGTCTTGGAGGTAACACGTAAAACTTACAACCACTCCTTACCCGTAACAGAATGAACTACCGGCATAAGTGGAGCCAAGAGAGATGGCCGTTTAATTTACGAGTGTTTGAGAAATGTTGCCCTCTAGCAAAGAGGGGATCTCTTCCTTTTAGAAGCCTTCCAGTAACGTCACTTACATACGTCTGCGAAGAAAACGGCTAAAGGAGAAACCTACCTGATAGAGACGTATCGAAATGAATTTTTTACCACTAAGGGAACCGGTAAAGTTAGTTTAAGATTCTGAAAGAGCCTCTGTGGAACTGGAGAATGGTAAAGATATAAAAAAGAAAAACAAACTCAAAGATAGGTGCAATACTAAGATGCGTTTACGTCCTCGATCTTGAAATAGAAGTTGTAAACTACCTTAAACTGGTAGGTAGACGTCAGGAGTATCTATCTGCCCTGCAACCATTCTACGAAAATGAAGACTAAGAAGTGAAAATATCATGAACATGGTCTCGCTCAGTGGGAAATGTTCAGTAGAACCCACTAATCCCAATCAATTGGTCTGTAGTCTGTACGGATTTGTAAATATTCGGATTATCCGAAGAATGAAAAAAAATGTGTATAAATGCAGCTATAAGAATAGCAGCTACAAGGTAACGTAGTGTTGCCATCACCACACACAACGTACTGATAATCACTACGTTTCTATGTGGGAATTGAAATGTATTTGAGTCCAATCCCATTCTCAATATGATATGCTTTTCCATATTGAATCAAACTGAAACGAGTTCGATTTGGATACGCAAGGCTCAAACATAAGTAGTTCAAGCTTTTATGTCGGTCACTCGGTTTATATTGGTGAACCTGTAAAAATATGTTTTCTGTGTATTTTAAGTAGATTTTGAGGTTAGTGAATGTTTTTAATAGAATATAATGCGAGATTATAGAACCAATAAAAGTTACTTTGTTGTGTTTTATTACTACGAGTAGAAAACAGAGTGACAAGCCTGCAGTATGGTACGAGTATAGCGAAAGTTAGCATCGTTGGTGGATTGAGATCAATTTGAATACGTTAGGTGTAAGGCGTAAATTATTTATTGCAATTATTTATCTGTGTGTAATCATAATGGTATTAACCTTAACCGTCAATAATTCGGGTACAAGAATTGCTCTGTACATTGTTTTTAAAAATAGATGGCAAATAATGAAACAAAATTATTTAATTTTCAACACAATTGTGCACAATACAGTTGGATCAAATGCTAGTGATACTTTCGTATTAATATTTTATGAACATGTTTTCAGGAATGTCTAATTTCTAATACTCAGTTTCTGAAAGTAGCATGTTAAAACGTTGTACTATTATAGCCTGGTGAATGTTGAATCACGAGTATTGATTGGAAACTGGTTAACAGAGATGTGTATTGTGTTGAGCATCTCAGCTATCTCTGATCACTATAATGATTATTATATTAACGCGTTACCTTACTCAGCTAACAGTTGATTATAGTCAGCTCTGTTCAATAACGTTTGCTAAAGGATATCAAGATCCGCATGAACGAAAAATGTTTAGTGCTATTGTTATTGAAATAGGCATAGCATATTAAATTATGTTAACATCCTTGAAACCCCTTAGTGTTCTTCCACCAGTAAATTAGCTATTCAAACCCTGGAAATTTCGTGGCTCACTTAAATTATGAGCTAACTTCACGCTCAATTGAACACTTATAGGGTCTTATAATATAGGCAATAAAATATAACATAATATAATAAGTAACAAGCGTAAATGCAGGACATCTTCAAGCGTGAGAAATAGAAATCAACAGTGACGAATTACTAGTTACTCCATTTCTCCAACTATTGGAATGTCAAGCCAATGGTGTTACAGCGGTTTCCGCTGTTTTACCCTATTCACCAGAAAATTAAATATCACCTTAATGCTGACTGCATCCTAGAGGATAAAATTGTGGTGTGATATTCTCTAGAGGACCTCCCTGGCGCGGAGAACGTGGGTTCGTTTCCCGGTACCGCCTTAGGGAATTTCCCCGCTGGGAGTCTGGTCCTGGGTGAACTCAACCTCATGGTGCTAACTGAGTAGCTATTCTGATGCAAAAGTACCGCCCCAAAATCAATTGGTCGCCTTACGGTCGGGGAAGTCGACGCGCTGACCCCCGTCATCCCGGCCCTACTCTCCTCCGTGGTCTTGGCTGCGGTTGAGCAAAAAGGTGCTCTTTACCTAAGAATTGTGATATTCACTAGAGAATATGTCTTTCTCAAACTATATATTAATTTCACATCGTATGGGAAGTTAAGGCTCTGTTTGGTCTTTGTGCATAGTGTAGTGTCAGGAAATTAATCATCTAAAGCCAGAACATATTTGGACTTCCCATGTGAAGGGTTATTGAGATACTTCCAGCAGTAATGAAACAGAAAAACTTCAGTTTTTTGCTTCACTGTTTGCGATTTGACAACAAGAAAACACGTGAATAGTGAGAATAAACTGGCAGCAATTTGAGATGTATTTAACAAATGTAATTGCAAAACGAGATGCATTATTGATATCGTGCACGAAAAGGTTGAAGATTTCATAGTTCAAAGCAGTTTTTGCGAATATATCCCAGAAATTTGGCACAATATGTTTAGGTTTTAATATGAAAACTATAAAAGTTACAAAATCTTCAGAAAATTACGAAGAGTTTTGGCAAATTAAGAATTGAGTTTGAGGCTCTGCGCTACTGGAAATGATTGTCCAGGATGGTGACCAGTGATACTAACGATGTATCTATCGTAAAAGTACTGTTGGAGTATATTCTTGAAAGAAGTAACTTGTATATAACCTGCAATGTAATAATATTTCATAGAAATTAAATTTAGCTACTTCAGGTAGCTTTGGTGTTCCTTTTTAATTTCAACACCACGCCGAATTGCATTGCGCAATATTACACGATTTATACTTTAACATAAATGTTATGGTTAACATAATAAACAACGTAACACTTTCTTATAAATATTAGGACAAGTAATTTAATCATTTACTTTATAACAGTTTTCAAAGTTTAACTGTGATTTTAAACTTGATGAAGATTTATATTATTAACATCACCTACACGACACTAAGTGTTTCTTGAGAATAATTTATTAGTTTATGGATTACTTTCTGCAACATCTGGTTTCCAAATTAAAAGTCCTACGTAGTTGACTGAGCTTTAGGCATATCCCTAAAATATGATCTATTGTTTGATCCTACTTTACACAGGCATTCTGGACCATCTATAACTTTATATCCATGGTAATAGCTTCTAGTTTTTCCGTGTCTAGTTACTATTGCCGTGAAGTTTACCGTTAACGGAAAACATCTTCTGCCTGTCTTGGACTAATGGGAAAAAGAAATAAAAAAAAAAAAAAAAAAAAATCCTTGATTACATTTTACCATTCCTGTTGCCACATTTCAATGCTTTTCTGTTTTTATTCCGTTATTAATATACTCTTTGGATCTTGTTGCATCAGTCCTTTCGGTTCTTGCATTACCCACTTGGTCGACCAGTTCGGGGGCCAACGTGACCCTTTACTCATTGGAAATTAATAATCCACTCTTGACTCACACTTCCCACACTTGACATTGTTTTTCAATACATCGACATTAACTCTGCTATCAGTGCATATAAACATTCTAATTCCTGTAAATGCTGTATTTTCTACTTTAGATATTTTTTCAATGCTCGTAATATCACCACCTGTTTAGCTTGACTAATAGCTTTGGTATGTCATCAACAATACCGTTATTTTTAATTTATAGACGATGGTTTCTTCTCATCCCTGCATGCTCAATGCTGATAAGACTGTTCTGTTCAGAAGTTCCATGTACGCTTATGCTGGGCTTATAATTTTCCAATAATGATTGCAACATTTACAGGAATTCTAAATTGACAGGAAGCTTGTCAGTGTGAACAAGATAGTGATATAGAAGTTAGAGTAAGAGGTCTAGTATTGACGGAGGAGATTCCACACTGAGCAAACTGTTGAGCCTATTATGTCTTAGATCCCGGGAGAAAAGGATTAGTGAAAGCCCTCCACGGGCGTTTTTGTATCCCGCGAGCAGCGTGAGCGAATGTGAGAGTATCTAAAATGTGCTGAAGATTCAACATCAGGGTGCGCCAAAGAGCCAACGGTCAGGCAATTACAACGCCGTGGACAGCGGCTACAGTTCGGAGAGACCCCACACAGCAGTGCCAAACTCGGTCATTGCCAACACTTCCAACCCGGAAAGACCGGAATGAAATGAAGCTGAAATTGAATAGAGGATGTAGTTATCCTCCCCAGAAATTTTCTGGTGATAGGAGAAAACTCCGAAGAACCTATGGCTCAGGAATCGAATGCAGAAGCTCCCGAAGGCAAACCTCACACATTACCACCACAGCCGTAGGCTCAGTGATAGAGGAGTTCAAACAGAATTAAGTGACATGGTCAAACATTGAGTTACTTAAAATGTGTAAGGAGCAAGAAATGGACGGGAGGACTGTTTTGTTGTTCTTGTACATTGTTGCTGCTCAATTTCTTGAAACTTATGAAATGACTCGTTTAAATTCCACCTCTTTCGGAAAATCTGGTAATATGATTATGAAAGAAATAGAAACAGCTTAATGGTGTTCTGAAAGCATAATAGCTCGAAGTTCACTCCTCAGTGCTGTAAAATATCTCACCCTACATGCTTTCAGATTTATGGTTTTATTCTGCTCTTTTTCTGGGGACAAGAGAAGGGTTTGGTATGGGTCAGCTTTTCATTTTTATTCGAGAGAGAAATTCCCCTCTTTTGCAAGCAATCCCTGCACTAAAATATCCATCAGAAATGCGTGAATCCATAACTCATCTCCAGTTGGGTTTGATGTATTGCGCTCTCTGATCTCCATACATTTTCACACTTTTTGAACCGGGAATTGCGTATAGCGAGCGAATACCTTTTTTATAAATCAGCAACTTTTTCTTCTTCTCTGGCAACTATTCCTACTCAGTACACACTTCTGTTTCGGGCTACAAGGACTTATACGTGAAGTAGAAAAAGTTTATGAACATCCGTGAAACTCAAAATTCTACTGGGAATTAAGGAAATACCCCATTTCAAACATCATATATTTTAAGCAAATGAAAGATATCCCTAACATAGCTTCAAATAAAACAGAATGTATTTCCAGTCGCTTTCTTTCATGTTATTGTTTGCCAAATTGAAGAATCAAATATATACTTGTCTCAATTTTACGTAAAGACTTCTAACTTTCTCTAAGAAAAGTACTGAAGGGCTTGTTAAAGCATAATTTGTTTTGTTAAGTTTTTACGTAGCATTTCTTGTATATTATAGAGGACAGACTAGAATGACCTGGTGCGTGAGTTCAGCAGCGAGCATACTTGGCACGTGTCCTCTGAGTGCAGACTATGAGTAAACAAATATACCTAAATATACTGTGAAAATTAACAATACTTTGGATTCCATAGAGTTATCATATACAATTCAAATTGCAAAATCCCTAATTTCTGCGAATCTTCCGAGTGACTTAATTTTTCTAAACAATAACTTCTCCAGCTTATCCAACCTACTTAGAAACAACTATGTTATGCGTGTACAGTAAAAAACCATAACCATAATGGAAGAAGGATGTGAAAAAGTTGAGGAAATCAAAGCCGAGGAAGTTAGGAAAAATGTGAACGATAAACTTAGAACGTGTTAGGAAAAATCTGGTGTGTTACACTCACAGGACTTTCTCTACTCTTGTACTAACCATTCTTACAAACTCTTATTCCTATATCTTCGTGTTAAGATAAACATTTGTACAAGTTATTTTATTGCTTATTTCCTTGTTGGTGCAAGGGGACTATGGGAATACAGCAGGCTTTGAGCAATAGTCAAATCTTTTAAAGCTTTGAGATTCCGTTCTTTGCACGTATAACACATGAAAATGAACAACGAGGCTGCATTTGACCAGTTTGTTTTGCGAAACTGAAAAATAACGAACAATATCTCCGAAATGGTTCAATCTACAATAAAAATTATTTGGATAAAGATTGTGTGTTTTAACGAGATCTACAATTTTTGTAGCGTAAGAATTTGTCTATCTTTTACGGTTTACGAGTAATTCAAAAGGCATCCAGAGTAAAGAGGACTACATAGGCTATATCCAGGAAATTTAAGATATACATTTCATTTCTCATAAAAATATCTCAAACATGTGGCGTTTTAATCAAAATCGTTAGAGCCATTTTCAAGAAAATCAAAGTTTTCGAAAAATTTTCCATACAAAGGGTGATTTAGGGTGGGGCTATTTTCTTCAAAATCATCGAGTTCCATCCTTGAAAGACATGAAACATAAATACCAACTTTGGTTTTTAACCAATTTTTCGTTTTTGAGTTATGCTGTGCACAGACACACACACGCGTGCGGACGGACCTTTTTATAATTTTTTATTATTATTATTATTATTATTATTATTATTATTATTATTATTATTATTATTATTATTATTATTATTATTATTATTATTATTATTATTATTATTATTATTATTATTATTATTATTATTATTATTATTATTATTAGTATTATTAGTATTAGTATTATTAGTATTAGTATTATTAGTATTAGTATTATTAGTATTAGTATTATTAGTATTAGTATTATTAGTATTAGTATTATTAGTATTAGTATTATTAGTATTAGTATTATTAGTATTAGTATTATTAGTATTAGTATTATTAGTATTAGTATTATTAGTATTAGTATTATTAGTATTAGTACTATTAGTATTAGTATTATTAGTATTAGTATTATTAGTATTAGTATTAGTATTAGTATTAGTATTAGTATTAGTATTAGTATTAGTATTATTAGTATTATTAGTATTATTAGTATTATTAGTATTATTAGTATTATTAGTATTATTAGTATTATTAGTATTATTAGTATTATTAGTATTATTAGTATTATTAGTATTATTAGTATTATTAGTATTATTAGTATTATTAGTATTATTAGTATTATTAGTATTATTAGTATTATTAGTATTATTAGTATTATTAGTATTATTAGTATTATTATTATTATTATTATTATTATTATTATTATTATTATTATTATTATTATTATTATTATTATTATTATTATTATTATTATTATTTCGGTGAAATCTCGACATCGAATTTTTGGGTGGAATACAATGCTTCTCTACTTACCAGAACTGGTTTTTCAGTAATGTATGCGATATGTCTCTTTGCAAAAGGTAATCGAGCCCTCTAGATCAAAAGGTGTAAGAAATGTATCAGGTAGTGATATAATGTATTATTTGCATGCGCCTATTCCTCTTGTAATGTGGAGAAGAGCTTTTTGTGATATAGCGTTTGTTTGTTAGAGGCGGAAAACGTTCACACTTGACAACTTCAGCATGTACATTTTCGTCATTGCGATGAACATACCTATACAGCATTCACTTTATTTATACCTAGAAGTAGTGTTCCATAACGACATAGCTATCGCCATGTTAATGTTAAGTTAGGGTAACAACGTAATGTTCGTATTATTTTGATTCAGCCTCTACGAGCAATGCAAACACGTGCCCATTGTTTAATCCGAAGTGACACTCGCTCCTTCAACATAAGCAATCTGGAGTAAAAGGCAATTCAAGTACACAAAAACCGGTCACGTTGATCCGATCCTTAATTATAGGACTGTCTCAACAGTCTCAGAGAAAATTTTATGGCTAAATGCAGTATTAAAGTGAGAAATAATGTATAATGTGAAATTTACTGTCTTTTGAAAGCATTACCATGCGATTTAATAAAAATAAGATATAACCAAAGGACCGCATTGCACATCAACCCATCTCCTAGTGCTTAAAGGTAGCATATCATGTTTACAACTGAAAAAGGCCAAGTTTGAATATTAGTTGGTGCGACTTTCTAGATAAGCTGCTTCTTGGATTATTTTATTAGCTCAGTAGACCAAAATCTGGGTAATCATAAACTAATTTGAAGGACATTCCGAAATTTTATTTACAGTCTCTGTAGGTCTGAGAAGTTAAGCACAACAATATCAATATTAAATAGTCACTTATACTGGACCTTTTAAATGTTAAATATACAAATGCATATAATGATTCTGTTGGGCCGGCTGAATTTCAAGAGGCTCAAGGTCAGCTACCTCACACCTCTAGGTTGCTAGGCAGCGCGCGACATGTCGGTTAAGAACAAACACCATTTCCACACAGTTCCAGATGCTTCGAGTGCCGGGCATATTACAAAAAGCTTTTGCGAAACGTTGATTTCCAGAAAAACTTTTGGTATCTACTTGCCCGCTATTTAAGTGAGTCGACACGGATAGAGTAGTCAGTCCTTAGTGAATTTGTCGTGTCATTGTTCAGTTAGTCGCGAGTTGTTTGTGTCAAGGTTACGATAGTACAGAACTGTTATTGAATTGCAGCATCACGAGTCGTAAATTATGATTCAGTTTTAAGGGAAATAAAGTGACATAAAGAGTACCTGGACTTGTCATTTGCCACAATATCCAGTGAAATTGTATTTTGCATACTATTATTATTATTATTATTATTATTATTATTATTATTATTATTATTATTATTATTATTATTATTATTATTATTATTATTATTATTATTATTATTATTATTATTATTATTATTATTATTATTATTATTATTATTATTATTATTATTATTATTATTATTATTATTATTATTATTATTATTATTATTATTATTATTATTATTATTATTATTATTATTATTATTATTATTATTATTATTATTATTATTATTATTATTATTATTATTATTATTATTATTATTATTATTATTATTATTATTACTCTGTAGAAGAGTGAGTAGAAAAGTCACGTGAATCCAGCACAATAGATTCCTTTTACTAAATTATCTTAGAAGCTTTATAGCTTCTTTTGCAGTATGACTGAGTGTATCGGATATTAAAAATTCATTTGAAGTAATAGAAGAGAAATTCTGCACAACAAACCTGAATAGCAGAAACCTAAAGAAGACATTCAGGAAGCAACAGAGGATTCAGAGTACGCTCAATTACTCACCCTTTCTTCCTCTTCTTTCACTGATTATTATCCTCCGTTCATGTAGGACTAACAAGCCAGTGCCTAAGCTCTGACACCTTCGGGGAGCAGAGGAACCTATGCGCCGGACAGAGCGAATACCTTGAAGCGGGTGATCAGCCAAGCATCGGTTATGATAGTGAGGATGGCATGAAATGCAGGCGAAATGGAGGATTGGAATGTTTATGATGGAGCAATTGGTGGAATGAGTGGCAGAAAAACCGGAGAACCCGGAGAAAACCGACCCAGACGCCGCTTCTTCCACCATGAATAATACCACATGCGGGTCCCTGGAATCGAACCCGAGCCACCTAAATTAGACACTCTTCGCTACAACTAAACCGTACAATAACAGCTGTCATGGAGAACACCTAGTTTCTTACAAGAGTTCAGTTACTCCTTTTTAGAGTTGCTAACCTGATATAATTCATTTCCGAAAGCGCCTATTTCCAAATTGAATGTTATGTTTCAGGTGTAAATTTTGAAAGCCCCACGTGTCTCATTTGCCTTACCAATGACTTATGTGCTTCAGTCACGAAAGTATTGCTTTGTGCCATATCCAAGAGGGTACAACAACTATTAAAGATAATAAACATAAATGTTTAGCGTCCAACCCATGTATCATGTATTTTTCCCTTTCTCTCCCCATGTTTCTACAGAGAGTGCAATATTTTTGAGTGACATATTATGTTTGGAGGGCTTTCAGTGCAGAGTGTTTTTGCGTGTCTCATCCCTTCTGTCAGCCATAAGCCCTGCTGGATGAAGCCACGGACACTAGGTCTCTTTACTGCAGGCATCTTGGCTTCAACCCCGACTTCTACATTATATACGAGGTGTATAATTCACCATGTCTTATCTTAGGGGTCGCCACGTGCGTGAGAGATTCTTGAATGGCTTTCCTCAAGTCATCCCCTTTCTTCCTGGTCCGCTCAAATATTAAAACTGTGCAGGCAATCTACTAGAGTACGGCTATACCAGAACCTTCCTGGCTCGGAATGTTTCTTGCTCTCTACTTTTGATTAATCTTGGGGCTTCAACAAGGAAACTGTGCAGTGGAGTGGTTTGTCCATTGGACTAACATGATTTTCTCCACTCTCGCTAAATTGGAATAATAAATAAAGTTGACACCTGCTGCAGATGTTCAAATCGTCAAGTATCCTTTGCCTTCTTGTAAAACAACTTGGCTCTTGTTAAGTTTATAATAGAGTGATGTGACTTAACAATTTAGTTGCCATCCATTATACTTCGCCCAAGTCCCTGTGTTCACCCTTCTGCTGTGGATAATGTTAGCTACAGTCCATTCGTATTCTTTTCAGCCAGGCTTGAAAGAGGGGGATTGGGTTGGGCTACCCTGACCTTCCGACTTCATAAGGTAAGACACGTGGTGGTTGTGTGCCAGGCGTGAGCAGTTGAAACACCAGAGTTGCAATATCGTTATTATACAACATGACTGTGGTTTTTGGTTACAGTATCTATTTGGCTGAAACTTTCTTCCACGTTTGTAAAAATTGTCCGCAGGAGATGTCGGTGACGTGCAGTAATATGCAAACATAAGTAAATAAAATAGTAAAATATACACAATATTTTATTATACTAGTTACACCGTGAACTTAATGCAACATTTATGGTCATCCTCTGAAAACGTATCGTCGTCTTGTAGATCTACTACCGGGGTTTTTTCCATTATACCTTCAAAGGAACGATATTAGTTCAACATGGACCAATGATTCTTCTTTACAATAATGAAAATAATGAAAATAATGAAAATTGCAGGCAATAATGTCTTCGGAAGATAAAATGATACTGAAATTCGAGCCTTAGTTCAAAAAAAAAAATAAATATATATATATATATATATTTTTTTTTTTTTTGAACTAAGGCTCGAATTTCAGTATCATTTTATCTTCCGAAGACATTATTGCCTGCAATTTTCATTTTAGTTCTGACCATAAGTATTCAATAGGGTTCAAAGTACAGTGATAAGGGAGTAGTCTAACAACTACATGGCCACGCTTAACAACTAATTCAACAACAGTGTACATTTTATGTTTATTGTACGTTTCTTTTATACGTTATTGCAGCTGAAGTATTGTGGGTCCTGAGCTATTTTACTATTCACTTGTAATAGAGAGTGGAACGTTTAACGTCGCCTGCACTGTTTATATACGTACTATGTGTGCCACCACGTGCCTCTTGCTGCACGAACCTGCCGAAAGCATAATTAAGCATATCCTCCTAATTTTCCGGGTGGCAGAGGTTCATTTAGGTCAATATAATCATTGACCATTACAAGAAACAAGACTGAATGCATAAATCTGTTGACAACACAGTTTATGCTTTTAGTTCTTAAAAGTTGAAACTCCTTTCAGCGAAGCTACAATGATTTCTACACGAGTTCTACTGTTTTTTTTTTCTACTTAACTTGCCAATCTATCATTTTGCCCCAAATTACAAATACTTCAAGGAATAAATTTTAGCGATAGGCAATAATTTATTCGAGCTGTAATACTGGTGTATTTTTACACGAGGCGAACGACCTTGAAAGAATCTGCGCGAGTGACCTCATGGAAATGGATAATGGGGGATAATGAGTCTGTCTCCTATTTGAAATAAGCAAGAGACCACTGATAATGCGAGCAGACACTATAGTTAATTACACATTGTCTCGCCATGTTCACTACACGGAAGTCTAAGAGATACTAACCTTACACCCGTATGGTCTTATAAATACAAAAGTGAAATCCACCATAAAGCACAGTATAAGTTCAAGTCATTCGTGACGTATAAAAGTATACCTATAACTTCTGTCGTGCTCTCAAAAGAAAACATCTGCTGATGGACTCAATGTTGTTTTGGATTTGTGGATATTGTAGATAAATGCACGAATATAATTTTTAAAATATAACGATAGCCGTTTTATGAACACCAACTTATTAATTTGCACCAGCAAACTCATGATCATTAACACAAAATTATATCACGTTCTGTGTAAGAATCAGACAGATACCACTTATGATTGTTCCCTAAGGATCAGGTGTACTGCAGGACAATATCCAATTACCGCCCCCTTTCCAAGACACCCGGATGCATAATTGAACACTGGTCACGGACAAGGTTGTTTCGAGGATCGATTTCCGGTGCAATATATCCCGGGATTTGGGGAAGGAGATGTGGGAGGATGCCTAGGAGAGCCATATCTTATTCAGCAAGGGTTAAGGTAAAGTGGTTTGACCTGCAGTTTTCCTCTCCTGTATTCCATTCAGGTGTGAGGTACGTGCATAACCTAAGCTACCTTTGAAACAACGCGTTCGCAGCGTGTCCACTAGTAATTAGTGCAGCCGAAGTGATCTACATTAACATTTCCTAGTAAGAAAGTCAAACTACAAGCTGCATATTTACTTAGCTTTAGGCTCAAAGAGCTAAGAGTTGCAACTGAATTTATCTGCTTAATCTATCAAGCATTACTGAGAAACGCACTGTCACAAATATAAATTTAGTTTATGTTTGTCTTTTTGTACCTTACAAGTAACAGACCTTGTTACGTTTCTTTTCCCCCTCAAATCCATCTTAACCAGAATATTCCTCCATTGATTACTATATTTTTGTAAAATCCATTAATTTCCTTGTTACTTCAATCCATTCAGTAGCAGTGAGATGTGAATTAAATGAAACATATTAATGCACACCCGGTTATCTATCAGAGTAGCTCAGTATAAGAGCATCTACACAAATAGCCGAAAATCCATTGTTCGTGTCATTGCACTGATTAGCTATTTAATTATTATAGTAACTAAAACAACTCTTTTTTTCTCTTGAAAACTACATCAGAACCGGATTTTGCTTTTTAGGGTTATTTGTAATACATTTTTCTAAACTATCACTTGTAATTCTGCAGCGTTTGTTGCATTTTAATATTCATATAATTAATAGTTTAATATTATTTTGCTGGTCATCATATCCTAAAAAGCTAAAACTTAAATGTTGATGTTGTTCAACTATTTCTACTTTAATTTTTAGCTATCGCTTTTACTTTTCTGGGAAGGCTATTGTCTACATTGTTGCAATAATTATCATCTATAATCTTCATAGCAACGATTTTATGTACTACAGCAAAGCATCCAATTAGGCATCCATATAGATCAGGCTGAAGAACGTTACTCAGCAAGTGTCAAGAGAGAAGTCCCCCCTCCATAACTGCAGTAGCACACTGTAGCTAGAACCAGTTTTCGCTTCGTCCCCCCCCCCCCCCTTTTCCGCTTTTCGTGTTTCACGAAGGGAGGAGCAGTAGCGGAGTGAGTTCACACATGACGAGTAACGTTCGTCAGCCCTGATATACATTATTGGTTTGCTTTACAGTTAGATTTTAATCACAACTCAGACCTCAAAAGCATCTTTATACTCTGTCAAACATCAATGCATGTATTTCTACTCCTTATCATCAAACATGTATGGTAAGAATTTGGCGCAAAAGGTTAATTCTGTATATTTATAGAGCGCTCTACATAAGGAGTGAGTGAATGAGTGTGTAGGGTTTAACGGTCCATCGACAACGAGGTCATTTGGGCCTCTACATAAGGATAAAGGCGCTGTAGTCAGCACATCACTCCGGGCTTTTACTCTGGGAAATTTTGATGGTTAGGTCCTATCGATCGCATTTACTTTTATTAGAGATTGGATGCACAGATTGATAAGTGCATTAAATACTTACGCTATCTAAATTAATAAGTATAAAATCGTACATGACATCCAAAAACTTTTGGTGAACCAGTTCTGTCAAAGCTTTCAAAGGCTCTAATACAAGTTTCGAAAAATGAACACATTCACATAGATAAGGATAATAAACGTAGAACGGAAGTATAAAATGGAGTATATGTGCACATTAGAGAACAGGGTTAAAACATTTTGAATACTGTTTTAAAAATCCGTTTCAACTTTGTATTTTATGTCTCACAAAAACGTATTTGTGGGATAAGTTTTAGCTCTTTTCATACTCAAAACGTTCTGCACAAGAAGATTTCTGTTGAAGTCTGATAAAATTTTCAGGGAATATACAGAAATTACTAATATTTCCGTTTGTATGAATGCAAATAGTTCTGAAGTTATTTACAGGAAAAACACTATGGGCCAAACAAGTTTGTTTTCTTTTGTGATAAAAACTTTCAACATGCATAAACATAAATATTTAATTAAACCAATATAGTCAATAAAATTTCCCAAATATAATTATAGCAGTATAGTTCTAAAACATACACTTTCTCACTTTATTTTACAGTGTATACTGAACGCACTTAGAGATCAGAAACGTCTCAAGCTCAATGAGAAGAGTAACATTCGGAATGTTTGGATAAGGTGACCAAGTATCACGAATGTATTATTGTGAATGGTTTCTTTTATTAGTGAATGACGGTTTAATTGATCCACAGCTTCTGTTTTATTCAGACAAGGCGAGGTTCCACCTAAATGGTCGTGTTAATACTCATAACAGCCTCTGAAAATCCACATCGCGTTCAAGGACTCCCTCATTATGATCGCAGAGTTGGAGTCTAGTGTGCTGTTAGCGCTAGACGCATAGTTAGTCCAACAGTCTAGCAGACTGTAAATGTAAGGGTACCGAAGTGACATTTTGATCCCATTTCATCATGAACTCATAGAAGAAGAGAAATCATGTGGGTGGTTTCAACAAGATTCTGCTGCTGTCCATACAGCGGAGAAGTCCATGAATAAAATTCGGGAAGTGTTTTAAGATAAGAGTGATTAGAACTGGTGTATGGCCCTATGATTTTTACTTGTGGGGTAACCTGAAAGACAAAGTTTAGGAGACAAATTCTCACACCTTGGAGGAACTAAATCAAAATATTAGAAATGAAATCGGAAACATTGCAGTGGCGAAAGTTAATATTGTGTGAACCAGAATCTATTCTTTCGATATAATGCTTGTTCAGCCGAGAGTGGACATTTCCAACATCTTCTATAGGTAAGAGTGTTGTACAAGCTTTAGGCGCGGAGTTTATGTAGGAGCAAAGGCGGCTGTGGCACACGCAGTTGCGCACAGACGAAATGGCTTGCGCCCATTAGGTTTTAAGTGAAGAACCCTGTACTTGGCAGGTTGTTACAGTGGGATAGTTAAAGTCAAAATATGCAGAGCGATGATTTGTTTATGTTGAAATAGAAGCTTATTTGCATTGTATGTGCACCTTTGTGAGTGCTTATTTCTATTTCATGGTGTTTCACCGAGAAATTCCAAATCCAAAGAAACTCTCTTGTGAGTTATATGTATAAGAACTGCTGCATTTTCCATCAGGGTTGCAGTAGTGATTGCGAAGCAGGTTGCTGAAATAAAAGGTTTCAAGGAAACTCCCACCCTGCTACCCCTCAACATTCTCTACTGACAAGGGGGTTGACTTTCGTGTTTTATGTATTTGTCTCTGGCGTTTCTTGCAACCCTAGTTGCTCAGACTTCCCCTCTATTAGCCCTCTTCTCCAGGCTTATATTTCTTTATTTTCTATTCTTCTGTCTCATACACTACGTAGAACATATTTATTGCTGCATTTGTATGATATATTCATATATTGCGCAGTACTTACTGAAAGTAAATTTTACCTTGTTTAAAAATACGTGCAGAGGTATAACATGTGATCCTTTAAATGTCTATACTTGGATTTTGTGCAACCCGCACCATCTGTTTGCGCGATTAAAATAAAGATATGTTTCGTGGGAGAGTAGTTTATTAGAAGCTATAGAACTATCAAAGCAATTATAAATGTGAATGAGATTTCTTTTTCATACGAGTGCTAAAATACTCTCTACAGAAAAAAAGCTACTCCATATATCTCAAGTTACGTGGCATCTACATGGAAAACTCCCCTGGATCGTAAATGGAATTATATAAGTTTCTATGCCAAAAACAAAATGATGGCTACTTGAGGGACAAATATTGTACATGAAAGTTATAAATAATAATAATAATAATAATAATAATAATAATAATAATAATAATAATAATAATAATAATAATAATAATAATAATAATAATAATAATAATAATAATAATAATAATAATAATAATAATAATAATAATAATAATAATAATAATAATAATAATAATAATAATAATAATAATAATAATAATAATAATAATAATAATAATAATAATAATAAAATACTTTGAAATACCTGGAGTGCGAAATATTAATACTACGATGCCGGCTGGCCGTCAAAGACACGGTCAAGATCAAGGTACCTCACACCACTACACCGCGAGAATACGAGTTTATAATGAATAAACAGCGATTTTTCTCGATTTGAGAAGATTGCGACTGCTGGCTTGCTTACGAGAAGTTTCTCGAGAAAATGTGTTCTTTCCAAAGAATTTGCCGGTAATTCACCTGGCTTATCCAAGCGAGTCGGGACGGCAAGATAAGCCAGTTTTGACGCGATCTTTTAAGTGTTGAAACACTTTCCGGGTTGAGTATTGACAGAACTGGCTTAAGTTTTAAGGGCAATAGAGCAGCTGCGAATTGTAACGTAACGACGAATTGTAGACTAAGTAAACGCTGAAAGAGAGATATGTGCGTTTTTGTAATTCAGTTTTGGAACTGAAGTAAAACGACAAAGGAACTGGACTTCTCATTTGTCAATAAAAAAGAGACTTTGAAAGTAACATGACATTCAGGAATGTCTGGGATGTAATACGAACAAGCAAGTCCAATTAGGACTGTTACCCCAAATCTAGGGTATTCTTTTAACTTGAGTTTCCATCACACATCAACGAGGCAGATAGTAATCACGGACTGCAGTGAAGGATTCTCTTACAAATTTGGTTTACAAATTAAAGCCCTTTAACAGGTATGTAAGCTTGCATAGCAAATCTTGAACTCCGCACTGACGGTGCAGTGGGTATAGGAACCGAGTTAGTGCAGCGATTCCAACAGCAAGCGCCTCTAGTGGAAACAAGGTTAAGTATTTTGGTGAGGGCACAG
This sequence comes from Tenodera sinensis, assembly GCA_030765045.1. Classification (NCBI taxonomy): domain Eukaryota; kingdom Metazoa; phylum Arthropoda; class Insecta; order Mantodea; family Mantidae; genus Tenodera; species Tenodera sinensis. The sequence continues at coordinate 102,546,225 of CM060966.1, read as the reverse complement.
TAATAGTGTGTAATTCCGCGTACATTTTATTGATTTGCATCCACTCCTAAGAAGACATAACAGAAAATTGAGGTATGGCTTCTGAAATGAACTTACGATCAAGTGTAACACGTATTGGGTTTCGGAAAACAAACTTCATCATATTTCAGGCTTTCTTGTATAACAGAAAGCTCAAATTTTCACATTAGTCAACATATTTAGGTGGAAAAAAGATTAGAAAGAGAAATATCCGGCAACCTAATTCTCATAAAATCGAAGTAAGATTTCTTATTATTTATTTTTTAGGTATATATGGACATGTTGCATTATGTGTGAATAAGAATGTGTTTGCGATCTTAAGTTTTGTTTATACAGGGTGCGGCACATTCATGTGCACATATTTTACTGCACTACAAGGTGCTAAAATACTAAAGGTATCTTACAGTAACAAAATATTTTCATAATACAACAGTGATTGTCTTTAATATCTTATTAATTTATTTCGGTATATTAAAATATTAGGGACAATTGCCTCTGTTCCCTCCCTGTATGCCAGTTGATGTAAAGTCCTTTTACAAAGATTGATAAGTTGTGGGACTGCGTGTCTCAATGTCACAGTATATTGGTAATGTTATAATGTCAAATAGTCCTTAGTCCTTGAGCATGTAGCCTTCACGTGTGACTCCTATGTAACAAACTTAACAGAGAAGAGAGGCAGCGACTTAAAGACTCTTTCCTTACTGAACGTGAGAAAAATAAATGGTTTTTAATCTGTGAGTAGATTTAGGGAATGAGGAGTTCACCACCAGCAGGGAAATGGCTAGAGGTAGAGGTAGAATATTAACGGAGAGGATTCCACAGTGAGCCGGCTCTTGAGGCTATTGTATATCAAATTCCGGGAGAAAGCGATGAAACGAGAGTGTAATGGAACCCGAAAGGGCAGCGTGAGACAGCGTCAGGGTCCCTAACCTGTGCTGAATGACATAAGGGAAAACCTCAGCCTCAAAATGCACGTGTTGACCTCTCGTCCACCGCTCGCGTTGTTTGTCTCCATGTCCTTTGTCTTCTCATTTCCTAGTTTTTTACTTTTACAAAAATGACTATAAATGATGCGCATTAAAACATAATACGCTTAAGATAGTTGTATGACAAAATTTACATATTGAACTCTTTGGGAATACCTACACAATTCTCTTCGTTCTGAATGTCTTTTGTAGTAAATCTTAAGATTAGTGCAAAATCTTAATACACAAAAAAGTAGAACTTCATAAGCCACGCAGTTCATGTCAAATAACCTACTTATTACGGTGTTAACTATTTCCAAGAATTGTTTTCATTCCTGCTTGTCTTCTGATCATTTTATCAAGACGTGAGTCACTCTTCGTTTTCTCTCTCACTGTCCTTCTCTATCTAATCTATGCTTTTCCATCTATTATATCTATTCTATTCCATCTATCCTGTTCCATCTATCCTGTTCCATCTATCCTGTTCTATCTATTCTATTCGATCTATCTATTCGATCTATTCTATTCCAACTAATTTATTCCGTCTATTTCACTCCATTTGTTTCACCCGCTTACCTACCTACATCTATATATACCTATATCTACCTGTCTGGCTGTCTGCCAGCCTGCCTGCCCGCCTGCCTGTCGATCTATTTGTTTATTTATCTGTCTTTCACTGGTAATCATGTAAGCAGTATTGAATTTCAAATATAACATAATGCAATACCCCTTTCTAAACTCCTGACTACTGCTTAAACCTACTGTATTCTTCTAATACCTACAACGAAATGTTTAGCAAAAGTTTATCTAGATCAACAAGAAGTAGATAGAACACCTTTTAGAAGAGTATTTAATGAAGAGATAGTAAAGCCATACGAACGCAATGCAGATACTTTGGCATTTGACAACTTGCAGAAGCTTCAGTAAGTGTTCTGTATTTTAATTCTCTTTCTCCTTAGTGGGAAGTTGAATCTGACCTGAAAATTTAACTTATAGCATTTACACATATGGGCCTTAAATCTTATACGAATCGGGATTACCGCTAAACATTCAAGAGATGCCAACATATTTCAGATATCATTCCTGGTTTTTCCTCCCAAAGTCATTTTAACTAGAAGTTGTGTTCCATGATCTGCATCAGCATGGAAGGACAAGAGTACATACAGGAAGCCTGGGCTCTTACTACCTAGCACGTTGTGAAGGTCTTTGTTGATGGAGCTGAATACAGCTTATTGCTATGTACATACGTAGATTCCAGCAACACCAAAGCTTCATGCAAACGTATACGTGACAAGGTGCTAGATGTCCTCTCGTCGAGAAACCTTCCCCAACATTCACACAGAGTAAAAACGCTCTAAGTAACCCTTTGCAGGGAAAAAAATAGCTCAGAAGCAGCAGTGCATTGTATGCAGTGTAACAATAATCTGTCAATAATTGTTATCTGTCTACAGAAGGTCTCAATCTTAATTAAATTTGGCGAGCAAATAATATGTTATTCAGAGGTAAGAGCTCCTACAAAAGTATGCTTAAAACTTTGAATACACAATCAAAGGTCGCGCGTTAGTTCTTGACGAATGACATTTTAAATGAAAGGCTAGATGCGAGACACTTACCTTCACGGGAACACTGGCACACAAGCAGAAACGGCAATCAGTTTAAGTGTTTCTGCGTTCAAGAAGTGCAAAACTTAATTTGTTTGTATTGTTTTCTATGCCGAACATTTCTCCTTCGTTTTCTTCACGTGAATCGCTGTTATTTTCATTATTTGTCGTTAAAACATTGGCAATGACATACACCCATGCTACACAAACTTTGCACTCAACTATACTTTGTGTTTTCTTCGAAACATAACGTAGGGAAGCAGAGCTGTTTATCGTAACGAACTATATTTGCTGAGCTGTTTATTAAGGGCAGGCCAGCTCAATGGATCTTCGCTGAAGATCATTCGTTAAGAACTAATGCGCGACTTATAATAAAGAACATAGTGGAGATAAAGTCAAAGTCGTGGAGACAGCCGAAGTTGACATCCGTCTGCCGCGAGGATACTTGTATATAAGTCAAATTATAAAACACAAAACAAGTTGGACTTCAATAAGTAATAAGGCCTTAGTTGTCAATTTCTTCTTGGAAAATGGCGAGTAGCTTTAAGTTCTATGGACCAGGTCTTATTTGAGCATAATGTTCCTATTTTATTTAGCCATCATCCGATAAAGGACGCTAAACACCTCAAAACTTACAAATGAATTTAAGTCAAAAGCAACAAAAAAAAAAAAAAAAAATAACGATTATTCATGTTATTATAAGTAACGTTAACTTAAAAAACAATTCAAATTTTAAGTGTATATATACAGTTGCCATTAATATTTCATTTGAACAGAGTTGGAGAGGATAAAAGAGAGAGCAAAACAAAGAAAGAATGAAAGAGGAATGTGGAGAGAGAGACAGGAGGTAGAATATTTGCAGCTAGGCAATAGTAGGAGTAGAACTGCGGGTTCTTCCTGGTGCCTGCCCTTTCCCACTAACACATACTCAGTGGCATTTGCCCAGGGTTTAGAGAGGGCAACATAATCTACAGTACATAAAGGTCTTGGATGAAGTCCGCCCCTTCAATGAAGGGCCAATTAACATTGTCCTCTTCTTTCGAAGAGGAGGGCGAGTAGTATTGATAGAGCAATAATTTGAGGGATCTGTGGTATATAGTGTACGTGTGACAAGGCACAAACAGCCCTCAACAAGGGTCAGGCGAGAGGGTAGCGGCCATCTCACTAAGCCCTTAGGCCAAAATATGTGAAGGTCATTCTTGGAATACATGGTTTTATCATTGTAACCACGATATTGGAGGAGGCGTCTTATATGGAGAAGGAGGATAGAAAAGCTCATCCATTGTTGTGAAGCAAGATCCCACTCAAATCCGATCATTTCAGAAATGGCGTGCGTGGTCAGAGCGAGAAATAGCGGGAATATCTTTCTACTGCGAGTTTTTCTCTGATGTATCGGAAAACTGTTCACCTCAGGAGACTTTGACCATGGAAGGGTCTATTTAGAAGGTATTCTTTGCTTCCTTCAACTTGTAAGTATTTTTACTTTCTCTACTACGTATAGTAAAGTAGAGGAAGTCTTGTATTTCTCCAAAAATTCGATGTTGAGATTTCACCGGAAATATATGTTTTGAGTGAATGACGGGATTTTCAACGTCCCCTTCAGCAGTGCGCACATTTCTGTGGTTTGTTTTCTGCCTGCGGTCTGTGGCCTAATGCAGTTCCTTCATTTTATCCATTTCTCCCGGGTGATGGTAGCCAAAATGGATCTGTGTAGTCTAAGTTTGCAGGTGTTACCCTCCGCCAGAGTTGGAATTTATTCGTACTGATTAAGAATGAGTTTTTTGTTCATTGTATAAAGCTTTCTTTTATAGGATAATTCAAACTATAATTTGGTTTATTTAGCTTTGAGAAGTGTACCGTTTATCCTGTTAGATAGGTGCATTTAAAAAAAACATGAGCTTTTTACGCCGCATTTGTAATGGTTGGTTAATTTTCCGCTGTTTAAAATATATCGCAATGAAATATAAAGGTTATGTATAAGCAGACATTTATTTGAGTCGTCCTTGTGACGTTACGGCCTTTCTTGCTTGTTCAGGACATACTCTTGGAGAGTTATATTTCGGCACTCAGTTTATTCTAAATAACTTGTGCTTGGATTAGCTGTTTTATTTGTGACTGCGTCCTTATTACCATTACAAAATATTGAAGAGAGTAACTGCTTTCAATTGACCACTGTTTTAACGATTAATGATATAAAATACATTTTAAGTAAGTCTCCCTAAAAGGATAAAGTGTACACAGGGAGGAGGACATCTTCGCACAGATCTATTGTGGAGAGACGCATGCGCGAAGGTCTCTTCTTCCTGGCGCTAGACCTCACCGAGCAGGTACCATTCTGTAGGTCCGGTGTTTAACACGTGTTCCCACTGATGGAAGAGAGCGTCCTCAGAACGCCACCTAGCGCCGAGTACAGCCGATACAATGCACAAGCATCCGCACCACCTGTCCGACACCGCCGTACATCAAGAAGACGTTTCTGCCATTACAGGTACATGATTCAGTGACGTGTATAAGTAACCATTTTAGTAATCACACAACGAGGATCACAAAGAATGTGCAGTTTATTTAAAATTAGGAGTAGCTAACAACTTTCACTGGTACATAAGGCGTAAATGACCAGTTTTCTTCACAATGGTCAACTGATGTAAATTTGTGCTTCTACGGATACAAGAATGATGAAGCTAGACTCTTTGAATTTGTGGAATGTGTTATAATTTTCGCTGAATCCTGCTTCTTAAATGCCTACTCAAATTTGGGTTCTGGTTGGCTAAACAGTATAGTTTCAGATAGAAAATAAGACTACGTTTGGTTGTTTAAACATTACCAGGTGTACGGTATAATAACGTTTTGCAAACTTTGGAAACTTTAAGTGACTATGTAATAAATGTACAATATCTTTACAGTGCATATTTAAACATAAGAGTTGGAAATATGGTAGAGGTATCTTTTGGGAGTTAAAAGTAACCTTTAATTCCCGTTAGATCCTGGTAGAAGTCCACCAAATTTTCTGTATATAAGCTACAGAGAGTTGACTTATATGTCTTGGTAAATTTGGGATTTAAAATAGAGCCAGTGGCAGATTTTCATTCTTGTATCATTATTTTTTGAACATTTAAAGATGTAAGTGTACTAAATTTTTTAAAAAGTGTATCCAAATGCCCATTGATAAAGGAATTAATGCCAAATCAGAGGATAGTTTTGTTATAAAAACATGTGCATTCGCTTCAACAACTCGATTTTAAAATATTTCAATAATTCCAATTTACCTCTTTTTCAAGAAGTCTTTAAAATTTACTCTACTTTTATTAAGGTGCCAGAAATATATCCCAGTATGCATGTTCAACACAATGGGAAGGAAACGTAAATTTATTAAACTCCTTGGTTTAAATTTTTTTGGAAATATTGTATAGCCCACGTCCGTCAGAAAGAACATTGGTTTTGGTGCTGAAGAAACGATCTAAATTATTTGGACGATTTCCAGCTTTATGGAGCCACACGTACGCATGCGTACACACACGGAACATACAATACATACCGAATCTGACGTAAGGATTCAGAAGCTGTCTTTAGACTAACGGGTCCGCACTCGGGAGGTCACAGAATCAATCCCCGTGGCCGACATTTCTGACCCATGGGTATTTTTCGGAGGTTTCTAGAGTGGTGAGGTGAATGCTACGAAGTATTTCCACATCATCCGAATTTGCTGTCTCTCCATTTCGTCACATTTTCATTCCACCCTACATCTCGTTAGGTTTTTTTTTTTTTTTTTTTTTTTTTCAGGATTGGAAGCGTCGGCGAGAGTCACGGTCGGAACCTCCATGGAATGGTATGGGGAAGGGAACCGGTTTCCAAATCCAGCGTCCATCTTAGGATCAAGAACACAAAAGCGTGGGAGAGCAACCGGGCTAAGCCAACCTACGCCGGGGTGCCTCTAACTGGGAAAATGTAGCGAGCCTGCCCTCTACTTTGTCGTAGCAATGTTCCGGCGGCCTTTCGGATCCATTCGTCCCATCAATCCCCCTAGAGATTGCCCGTCAGGGGCAAAGGCACAAAGATCGCCATTTGGTCGAGCTGCTAGATGCCCCTCCGTAAGTTTCATTGATTCATTGAGACCAATATTAGTGTACTTATCCGAAATTAAAGCAGATACTAAAAATACAAGGCAGTACAACGAAACTTAATTGACGCAGGAACTAAGACATAAATAATAACAGCAAGGTAAGAATACTTAGGAATAACCAGAGAGGAAAACGAAGAGAGAGAGACACACAGACAGACAGACAGGTAGGTGGGTAGGCAGACAAACAGAGAGGCAGGCAGAGAGACAGGTAGGCAGACAGACAGGTAAGCAGACAGACAGGCAGAGACACAGAGATAGATCATGCGTCCACAATGGCAACTGACAATCGAGAGGAGACCTAGGGAAACCGTTCTAAAAATGGGAGACGCCCACCAAGGTCACATGGAAAAAATCTAATGTATTACATTCACAGGACTTTCTCTGCTCTTATACTAACTACTACTACAAACACTTACTCGTTTGTCGTCTTCATGTCAGTCGAGATAAGCATTTTCAGAAATTATTACTAGTATTCTTGTACGTGCAAGGGGAATATGAGAAAATCCAGTAGTTGGCTAGCTGTCCTATTTTAGGGTTGTAATAAAGGCACGCGTGCTAGTAGATCTGTGAAGACAATTTTTAACACGAATGATAAAGAATAAAGAATTGTATAATGTAAAAATATTTGATTCATTATAAAGTTGGAAAATAGGACAGCTAACCATCTTACAATTAAATGTTTAATATTTTACAGTGTATAGATGATTGTATAAATTGCCCAAAGAATCACGAATGATTTGCAAATAATATCTTCTAAAACACTTAATTGCAATTCAAAACTTCGGAAAAAATTAACAGTAAATTTAGTAGTCATTCCACGAGCACCAGTTGTGCTCTGCGCAACTCTACTGCGTACTCTTATGTATTCATACTCAAACTGGCGGATTTGGAACAGCCTGATTTAGTGCATAATATTTCTTGACAAAGCATAGATAGGGGTGATGATTTTTCGCAGTAGCGATAAAGTGCGAATTGCATATAAAGAGGCTATACTTGCATATTTACATTGTTAATGATAAATTAATTCACTTTAAACGTGTTTTGAATATGCGATAAAATGCGAAATTCACCTAAAATGCTAATGAGTATCAAAATGCGATATAAATATGAAACGGACTTTTTTTTTGTTAAAGAAGAGCCTATTTTACGCGATTTAGTGATAATATTAACAAGGTTGCTTCCACAAATATTGTATCCATGTGACACTGAAAAGCTTGGTCGCAGGTTGTAAATTATTGAAGAAATACCAGGTCTTCAACCACACCCATCCCATCCATCGAAACGGTTTATCTCAGCCCAAGCCTATTGTCTGTATGTTCTAGAAAATTCCAGGACAGATTTTAAGTTTAAAATTACATCCACAGTACGCTTTCTTCCTTCCTCCCCTTAAAACGGTATAGTTCAACAATGTCCTCAGTTACTGACTAGTATTTTGAAGCTGCGTATTATTGTTCGGGCCAACCGACAGTTCTTTATTTGGACTTATATTATTTTTACTTATTATATAAATGTAATTGATAATTATATTTAGTGAGATTTCATTATATTTGTTGTGTTTTATTACATTTTGCATTATTTTAGTATAATTATAAATTTATTTTTTAAAAATGGTCCGCTTACCTGGGATAACCTGAAATATATATTTTCCATAAAATGCTACAAAACACTATATAAGAAATGTGAAAACGTTATAAAGTACTAAATAGTAAAATCAAAATACTAAATTTATAATTTCAAAATGCTAAAAATTACCATCCCTAAGCATAGATTATACTACGAACGGAGATATGTAGCACATTATGATCTACTTAGGTCTACTGTGGCTGTCACCCCTACTAGGAAGAGAGGCACAAGTCATTCCCACAGAGGCCATAGGGACATGCGGAAGCACTTAACCATTGTAAGATCGAAGATCCATCGCACTGCTGGAGCGGATTAGAGATAGCGATGAGCAACCCCTTGACCATACAGTCCTGTACTACCGACGGAGAGCACTTTTTCCTTTAAGCGAGCATCCGCGCTGTCTATACGGCATCGCCAAACGCCATGAAATTTGGAAGCACACTTGAAAAGTGAGAAGGAAACTGAATGAAAGGAAAATGATCGAAAGGAAAATGATCGAAAGGAAATCGGGTAGATGAGAGAGAAAAAGAAACAGCATTGGCCCACGGTATACCGCGAAAATATCCATGTGGAATTGAAACAGGGACCTCAGGAATGCGAACCTCTAACGTTACCACAAATCCACCTGGCTCGGTTCCAAAAGGGCTACTTACTCTGAGGTAAAGTTTGTTTCCAGTGCTGAAGTTGCTACCTTTGTACTAATTTTTCACAAACCCAGTCTTTACTACACTGGCACTCATATCGTTACGTTAAAAGCCCATTTGCATAAAGCAAACGGTATATTTTTACAGTTTCGCTATCAGTTTAGCTATCTCCCGTTGCGGATGCATGCGTTTTATCTTACGTATTATGGTATTCGGGGTAGCGTAATTAATTCACGACGCGGTCGCAAGCTTTTTTGTATTGCAAAATATGTTCCCCAGTTAGGCACTTTTAATGTACATGCATTTTACGTAAACGAGCTGAGTGATTTTAACTCCGTCCGTGGCCTCTATAATGCGTTTTATAATCGCTGCAAACCGCCACTCGTCCGTAAATTTCAGCAACGCGCAGAGCGATACATGAAAATATACACTGTTGCTTTGAAGTTTATTGAATCGTCATGATTTTCACCACAGTGCAAATTGTGGCGATAATGCTAATGGGGCTAATATTGAAATTTGCTCCAATTGAAGGAATTATTTTGAATTAGCTATCTACAATAATTTGACGCAACCGCTGGCGAATCCATTGCATTAGGAAACCCAAAATCTGCGTGAGAACGACGCACGTTTTAATTCCCACATGTTATTACAAGCTGTGTTTTGCTTAACACGAGGCTTTCAGCCGTTATTCAGGCAACCTAACCGCCTGTTTCACAAACTAAAACAAGAAGAAAAATCTGATGTGTTGCACTCACATGACCTTCTCTACTCTCGTACTAACCATGCTTACAAACTCTTATTCCTAGTATATCTTCTTCGTGTTGGTTGAGATAAACATTTGCAGAAATTATCATATTGCTTATTTCTTTGTAGGTACAAGGGGAATATGGAAATACAGTAGACTTTGGGCGAGTCAAGCCTTTTAAAGATTCCAAATTCCGTTTGACAGAAGTGAGATTCTCCAAAACTCACACAAATAACAAGGCATATCTTCGAAGTGGTTCACTCAAAAAAAAAAAAAAAAAAAAAAAAAAATAATAATAATAATAATAATAATAATAATAATAAATAAAAAATAAAAATAAATAGGCAGGCAGGCAAGTAAATAAATTATTATTATTATTAATAATAATAATAATAATAATAATAATAATAATAATAATAATAATAATAATAATAATAATAATAATAATAATAATAATAATAATAATAATAATAATAATAATAATAATTGGACATAAATTGTGTGTTTAAGCAAAATCTACATTTTTTGTAGAGTAAGATTTGGTCTAACTGACGATTTACCAGATATGCAAAAGTCAACCAGAGTAAGTATGACTACAGGAGCTATAGCCAAAGAACTCAAGATATGCATTTCATTTGTCATAAAAATATCTCAAACGTATGGCATTTTAATCATAATCGTTATAGCAATTTTCAAGAATTTCAAACTTTTGGAAAACATTTCCATGTAAAGAGTAGTTTTGGGTGAAGCAATTTTCTTCAAAATCTTCGTATCGCATCCTTGAAAGATATTAAACTTAAATACCAACCTAGGTTTTTAATCACTTTTCGTTTTTGAGTTATGCTATCCACAGAGTGACAGACACAAAGACACACACACGGACCTTTTTCTACAAATGCTTTTTTTTTTTATTATTATTATTATTATTTTATTCAGGAGGCTTGAAAATACGTATTTCCGGTGAAATATCGACATCGAAATTTTGGGTGGAATACAATACTTCCTCTACTTTACTATGCGTAGTAGCGAAAGTAACAAGTATGATGTGTTGCACTGACATGACTTTCGCTAACTATCCTTATGGACGTGGGATGTTTGTTTAGGTTTCTGTATTCCAGTCTTAGTGAGGAGATGTTTGACTTCCTTCGGCTAGCTTCGGTATATGTAGATTATACAGGGTGAGTGAGTGATTAGGGTTTAAGGGCCCGTCGAGAGCTAGGTCATTAGTAGATTATACAGGTAACTAAGCAAGAAACTGCACTCTCAGGATGTGAATATTAAAGAGGAAATGATACTAACTACATTTCCTCTTCACTGCCCTCTTTATTGTGAAGATCCAAACAAAATATGTACTGTACAATTTATGTTCATCACATCCCGTCACAAGATTTTCTTTATCCAACAATCAATATAAGACAAAAAAGTCAAATTTACTAAACACTATCTTGCCTTTCTCTTTCGGCTTTGCATACGGTTTCGTATTTGTACTTCTCATCAGTTTTAAGAGTGGCTCATTCTTGTACTTCTCCTTTTTCTGCTTCTTTATTATTCCGTCACACACGTTTTAATTTATCTCGCAATCTACACGCCTCGGCTTTTAATGCAAATACTAATAGCTAACTTTCTATATCAGAACTAAGTCGCTAAATTTTCTTAGCAAACAAACAATCCTTTATTCTTGACATCGAAACTGCGACTTCACTTATTCCTTGAAACGACACGGAACGATGCTAAGCTTGTCATAAGGGAAGCTCCCTGCCTACAGAAATTTTGTTGCACGATTCTTTATAATCTAATGTTGCTTGGCTGGGTATTTCAACCTCATTACAAACCCTTATTCCTCTATATTCTTCATGTTAGTCCAGATAAACATTTGCACAAATTACCTTATTTTAATTTTCTTGTAGGTACAAGGGGTTACGGGAATACAGTAACTTTGAGAGATATTCATATCTTTTAAAACTGGTCGCTGTATGAAGTCTTTGAATTTCCACTCTCTTTGCACGGCCAAGACATAAAGAACTGAATAACGACCTTCCATTTGAGACAAGCAAGTATTGAAAAACTCGCACAAATAACAAGTAATATCTCCGAAATTTACATTTTTGTACAGTAAGATTTGGTCTATCTCTTGCGGTTTACCAGTTATGCAAAAGTCATCAAGAGTAAACAGGACTACATAGGCTATAACTAGGAAATTTAATATATACATTTCATCTGCCATAAATATATCACAAATATATTATTGAAAAACTCAAAACCTTTGAAAGATGTTCCATGTAAGGGGTAGCTTAAGGCAGAGGAATTGTCTTCAAGATCTTCGTTGCATCCTTGCATCCTTGAAAGACATTAAACTTAAAACCACTTTTCGTTTTTGAGTAATGCTGTTTGCTGCCAGACAGACACACAGGCGCGCGCGGACCGATTTCTAAAAAGTCTTAATTTTTTATTCACGGGGCCTCAAAATATACATTTCCGGTGAAATCTCAACGTCGAATTTTTGGGTGGAGTACGGTACTTTTCCTAGTTACCATATGTAGCAGAGAAAGTAAAACTGTAATGTTTTGCACTCATGACTTTCTCTACTAGTTAATAAACTATTCTTACAACCTAATTCTTCTGTCTACATCATTTTCATTGAGCTAAATATTTGCAGAAATTGTCTTATTGGATATTTTCTTGTAGATCCAAGGGAAATCAGATCTATGACACACAAAAAATGTGATAGCTGACAGTTGGGCACTTCATGATCAAATTATTTTCTTTATGTTGCGCAAATATTTTTGCAAGGTTCTGATTTAATTTTGTGTTGATGACTCCTGCTATCCGCCATTAAATTTTGTGTCTGGTATAACATCCCAACTGTGAAGATACCCAGCTGACACATTTGACCTGCTGAACAAAGCTCTTCTCCGGTGTATAACAGTTGCCAAAATAAAAATAACAGCAGTTCAGATTTTGCTGGCGTGGCCAAAATGTTATGATCAGGGCAGCCATTGCGGTATACCAAAAAGCCTTCCTTCAGTACTGAATGGTGCTTCTCTTATATTTATGTTCCTAGAATAATCTAATGCCTTCTCTTACATTTAACTCATCTGAATCTTTAAAATGTTTTTCTTTCAATTGTATGTATTTTTTAGTTAAAAACCTTAATGACATTGTAGGTGCCTTAAATAGACGTTTAAAAAGTTGAAAGTGCGGAACAAGACCTAACACATATTTAACATGAATTGTGTGCTCTAGTAAGTCTACATTTTATATGAAGAAACATTTATTCTATCTCTCATGGTTTACCAGTTTGTTTTTACAAGTCATTCAGAATGAAGAGGACTATACTTAGAACTTCCAATATTCGTTTATCGTGAAAATATCGCAAACATATTATTTTAATCAAAATCATTAGTTATTTTAAAAAGTCAACATTATGAGCTGTTACGTGGCACAAAATGTTGTTCCATAAAGAGCACAGATCTCGTCACAGTACATAATTCACCATAGTGAACCAGCTGCCATTTTTAAAAAACTAAATTTTATTTAATATCCCAATGTACTGAATAATTCGTGAAACATGAACATGTTATTAACAACATAGTAACCTACCCTTAGGAAATATATGATGTATAACCATAAAATATATCAACAGAAGGCAACATCTCAATTTCAACCGCGCATGAAGATGACCCATTATGTTTCTCGGCCTTTCAATTTATGTCAAAACCTGTGCCCAGCACTAAAATGATTTGAGTATCACTCAAAACCTAAGTAAAGCTGTTGCACACACAAGGAAATATTTAATAGAAGTATGTCTAAAATGTTATTATTTTCAATTAACGTGAGGTAGATACCCTACAAGCTTCTTAGCTGAACTTATAGTTCAGTTGCTAACACCTGCCTGGTGTGCCGGGAATCTGGGTTCGATTCCCGCCTGGAGACCGGGAATTTGCTCTAGCCAAGGTTATTTTCAATCCCCCCTAGAAAGCATGAAAGTAAGCATGGAAATGTGAATGTGTGCTTGTGGTGCATAAAAAATAAATAAAGCAAAAATGTAAATATCCTATGACAGCTGTGAAACAGTTGATACCGAAATTATGGATACATAAAATTAATCATTTATAAAAACATTATTTTTATTATTATTGTTATTATTACTGTTATTGTTGCTATTCTTATTACCACCGCCACCGCCACCGCCACCGCTATTATTATTATTATTATTATTATTATTATTATTATTATTATTATTATTATTATTATTATTATTATTATTATTATTATTATTATTATTATTATTATTATTATTATTATTAGTATTATTATTATTATTATTATTATTATTATTATTATTATTATTATTATTATTATTATTATTATTATTATTATTATTATTATTATTATTATTATTATTATTATTATTATTATTATTATTATTATTATTATTATTATTATTATTATTATTATAATAAAAAGGATTAGCCTCGCGAATTTAAAAAGCTGAGTAGAATGTAATGGTTTTAGAGAGAAAACGTCACTTTAGATTAGGGTTACCATGTCATGTCAAAAAACTGGGGGAATTTAGTTAACGACACTTATTTCACATGCTTTTCATTTTCTTTGGCCTTTTTCAGGAAATCCTTTTTACAGATAATCCTGCCATAACATTGATCACAAGTTACATTTTTCATGTTGTACTTTATGATCAATATTAACTTTACATTTTCGGCAGCAAGCTTATTTCGCTCATCTGTTCACTGAACATTTAGCAGAGAAAATATTCTCTCTGCATTATGTCACAGTTTTTTCCACCGCTTTCCACTCTGGATTTTTATCCAGAGTTATCCATTGAAACACAGACATACCACTCTATTGGGTCATCCAATTATAACTAACAGTATAAAAAGTATACATATCACTTTCAAAGAGCTTAGTTAAATTTCCATCATCACATTTACAAATAATTTCCTTTACTGTTAAAAGGACAAAATGATTTTCTGCCTTAATTTTAAACTTGCACTTATAATTATATTTTGGCATCCTGATCTGTATATGATATATCGGCAAAACTAGTCAGTCCAGGCTACAACAAGAATATGTAGGTTTCTTTCACTGGAAACAAAAAATTTGCGGTGAAGCTTCTCTTGTTTACACTTCACGGTGTCTTCACCACAGAACACAAAGAAAGAAGAGAAAGTGATGCGGCGTACAGGTACAGTAAACTTTAAGCAGAGTTCAGCAAAGATCCGCTAGAGGACATACAAAGCAATTGCTAAAGGCGCAGCGTGTAAATTCATTTTCGAAACGAGTTGAAGTGATAAACAAATAATATATTTTTACTGCTAATTAAAAAACGGGTGGTTTCGCAAAATATTCAAAAACTGAACGGGGGTTCGTAGAAGGGTCTGAAAAACGGGTGGTCCCCGGTAAAACTGGGTGATATGGTAACCCTACTTTAGATCAGAATAAGCTCACAGTCTTAGCAGGGAGAGAAATTTGAGTGCTCTATCGGCGGCAAAGAACTTGAATCAAAGGACTTTGAGACATTATTAGACGGCGTGAGGTATTGTTGCTTCAAACTCTCTTATCAACCTGTGACCTTCAAAACGCTAATTCGATTTCAAAGTGTTACATTGGCGACTGGCGAATGTTGCTTCAAATGGTCTTTCCAACATGTTGATGAATATTACTTCACAATTATTACTTTGTAAGTGCTCAAAAGAAGATATAAAATATAGAGGCTTTGGTAGCCGACCGTCTTGTATTTCGGAAATAAATAGCAAGGATTTGTAAAAATGCGAAAGGAATGTAATATACCTAGAATGAGAAAAATATATTGATTTACCCAGTGCATCTGTATTTCAAGAGCGTTGTAAATCATTATAAATCAAAACAAGGAGGCTAAAAAGTTAATGGTGTACAAGGTTAAACTCTTGCCATTGTATATAAGGTAATAGTAACTTTTCCGTCGCTAGCGCCTGCAGGATAACGTTTAGTGCAAAAGTTCACTGAGTTAGAATTGGGATCAATAAGCAGTAAAAGAGAAGAGACTCAGATTCTGCCCCAGAAATTGTTTCAACTGCATCCAGTTTAACACCATTACCGGTAAGGAATATGTTCCAAAGGTAAAAGGCCGCCGATATGTTCATTGCAGTTAAAGGTGGGCTATAAATGGAAGGATAGAGTAGAGAAAATTGTGACGGGTTTTCCCCGTTGATGCCTCGGTAGCTCAGCCGGTGCGGTAGCCGTCTGTGCGTTGAACGTACCTGGCTGGGATCGCAGCTAGGTTACGGTCTCTGCTGCTGATGGCTCCATTGATTTTACTTAGGATTAAGTATTAGGATTTATGATACGTTTATTTTGGAGCTGACAAAATTGCCTCGAAAACCCGGGCGAATTCCAGCTAATTTGCCTTAAACCTTTCTATGGCGCCCCAGAAATTACCGCATCATTATGCTAACCTCCTCGTCATTGCACTTTCCGTCAACTTCTGCGATTACAGCGTTTTTGGCGTGAACATAAAGATTTCTTTGTCACAGGTTCACCTTTGGCAAACTTTACTAGAAAAAGCCCTGGTCCTATAGAATTTGCTGTATTTATTTCTCCTTCACCCATGCCAACTTTGGTAAACATTCTCTTTTCGATGGGGCAACTTTAGCGCGGTGAATTTCGAATTTGGAAATCTCTGCTTTAGGATTGGGTGCCTTCTCCCTTGACTTCGAGATTTTACACGTGATCCACAATGTTTACTGCTACGTTGGTTCCCCAACTGTGGCCTTGAGCTGGTGTCCCTCTAAACAAGACATACCCTTAGCCTGCATATCACAAAATATGTTTATCTCTTCCTATGTTTCTTTCGCAGAAATGCGCCCAGGTTCTTATGCACAGTATTTACAGGAAACATCTGAAATTTACACGTTTTAAACTATATAGATATACAAAATTTAATTAAACACATTTGTCTCAGAGAACACTTTGATCTTATGATTCCAAGCAGTAAATAAATTGAAGTTCCGTCTCAAAATTATGTCATACTTCATGACATATTTCAATTTTCAGTGATCCTTCGGCTTAATATTATATTTACATTCATTAGCACCTAAGAAGCAGCATAATACGTTAAATACAATTGGAGACAATGCATTACAGAAAGCTACGTTCCAAGAGTCAAACCGGAAGTCGCTACTAACAGGGAAGGTAAATTGAGCGTTATTTTGAAATCTCCGGAAAATAAGTACGCGCAGAAAGAAGTCAGCGTCAATAGTTATATAGAGAGAGGACTCTCTCGTGCCAGATTTTATTTTGCTAGAAGAACATTCTACGTAACAGCACGTAAAGCAGAAACAGCTATCAAGCGACACGAGGAAATTGCTGCAAAATCCCTCTCACCAATAAACGAAGTTGAGTGCTCCTTTGCAAGCAAAACGATGTAAGATCAGCGCTCTTATCTTGTCTAGTCACACACATAGTTACAACGCCCCAGGGTTTTGCTGAGCATCGCTTTATCGTATGCTGCTTCTTGTGCTGTAGCCTGTATTATGTTAAACTAAGCTACGAACTGCCATTTTTCTTTCTAGCTCCTTCAGAGCTCTTTGCATTTACATGAGTATTTGCTAACAAAGAATTTGTTAACAGTGCACGTGACTTGTTTTAATTTCGTAAAGTAGGATATAATCATAACACCAGGGACTTGGATTTCAACCTGCTCTTGCTATTAAGTCAAATCTGGATCTGAGAGCGCTTTGCAGCTACTTGGGCGTAACGTGGCTCTGAGTACAAGATTACAGTAGATATGAAATTTCATTTATTATTTAACTAGTCATCTTAGAGGGAAAGCATATGCTCCTTAAAGTTATAAAATGTAAAAATAGATTAGAGTAAGACGTTTATAAGACATATGACCTTTGAATTTATCATATTTAGATTTATAATCAGTTAAGTTTGAAATAATATCGCTTATAGATATTATATAGGTATGTATAGGTACATACACACCTATGTATATGTATGTGGAAGGTACAGCTTTGGCCATAGGTTAATCTTAACCAGGCATTCTACACGATGAGTGTCAATAAAGAGCCGTTTTGAGGGAGAAAAGTATGTTGTGTCAAATATTTGGAGCCATTTGGTTTCTTGAAAATGGGTAAAAACGGTTTATTATTTCACTAACTGTCGCGCAAACAGTGTGGTAATGGATTTGTACCTCAATTTGATGAACTAACGAATGTATTATAATTTAAAAAATGAACTATAATAAGATTAAGGCTAATCTTTTGATGTTGCACTGTCATGTAAAGTTTAATTTCAAAGAAAGATTTAGCAGCGGTCACATTAACATTAAATTGTGGCTAAATTCATTCGAATTAAGTTACAAAAGCATTACAGCATTGTTTACACAATGTTTGTGCATTTATTGCAATAATAATTCATTTATATCCATTAATCGAGAACCTAGATAGCGCCAAATATTTGACAGACATGTTTTCGACGAAGCGGCTCTTTATTGACAATAATTGTGTTGGAAATATATGTTACACACAACACGTAAACTCCCTGGTTAATGTATGGCCTAAACAGTACCTAAGCAGTACGGGGTCATAATGAACTACACCGAAATAACCTGACAAATTGTAGTTGTGACTGATATAAGTAATTTGAGATAGGCAATGTATGGTCCGCCACTGAACATAACGCAGTTATAGTGTTAAATAAATCAATATCAGATGGTAATAAGTCGGTGTTAAAGCAAAGTCGGGTGAAAAATTGGTTTACAACAGATGAGTCCAACTCCGAAGATCGCATGCGACCCGCAGAGATATTTGCTCAATCCCGTCGCATTTCGGCCCACAATGATATTTGTAAAGTATCACAACTTAAAATTAAACTTTCGGAACAGAAGTTAATTTTTAGGAATGCGTCACTCTAAACTCAATCTCTGGTAAAAGCCAGTTAAGCAGTAGTAGAAATTATTGCTAAAAAATCTAAATCATTTTCAGATAACGAGTTTGTTAATAGTGCATTGAGTGTTGTTGACTTACGCCCTGTTGAAAAGCGCAGTTTACAAAATTAAGCTTGTCGCCACAGACTGTAGTTGTATTGACGAATTAGCTTCCTATACCGAACCACAAATTTCCAGTTCTATACTCTGGCTCTCGATGAGAGTAGTGACGCTAACGATAATGCTCAATTAGCAATTTTCTTAAGTGGAGTTGATAAAGATTATTATAGAAGCATTAGCTGCTGTTCTGTCTCTTAAAGGAACCACTAAAGCCAGTGATTTAATGGAGGTGCTAATGAAACCTTGAACTGGCTTGGCTTGAAATATACATATCTATCTGGTACAATAACGTAGGATTTACAAGAAAACGAGAAGAGCTGGTTAAACCACTGCAAGCAGAGACAGCTAAAGTAGAAAACTTTTCTGTAATGTGCTAAATCCCTAAATTTAGACTGTTTTGAAAGTTGTAAAAGTAGTGAACTTCATTCTTTCACATGGCTTGCGACATAGGGAATTTCAACATTTCTTACAAAATCTCGACTCAGAATTAGAAATTATTGTTTATTATACTGAAATAAGATGGTCGAGCCGTGGTAAAATGTTAAAGCGAGTGTTTGATCTCAAAATCGAAATACAAACATTTGTAGAGTAAATGGAAAACCTATTGTGGCATTTAAAGACGCGAAATGGATGTGTGATTTTGTCTTTCTGGTATATGTAACAACACAAATGAACGAACTTAATTCACGTCCCCAGGGTAAAGACCACTTGATAAATAAATAAATAAATATTTTGTTGTTTAACAACTATGCCAATTGCCAGGATCACATCAACGTCACCGGTGTGCCATAATTTTTTTTTCATGACAGTAAATCTACTGAAATCGGTCTGGGCCGGATTTGAACCCTGACGCAAACGTTCCTCTCCTTCGAAGACGTCGCCTTTAAGACCTAAAAGATCTCGTGTTTGGCGTCCGGACTAGCTCTAGCAAGAGGTTCTAATCTGCAGGGTGTGCGTGGGTTATGGTAGGAATGGAACCAAACGTAGAATTAACCAACATATCACTTTATTTGTAAATTTCCAGATTTGTAGAGAACTGCCGACGATATTTAAATAGAATGTAACTTTTCAAATTCAACTACAGCGTTATAACACTTTGTCACCCTTTAGCAACCGCCGAAATATGTATACGCGCTAGCTTACGTACAACTCCCAAGTTGCACGTGCGTTATCTCGACTCGATTCAAGACGAGTGTGTCTTGCATTGCATTTGTTTTTGCGCGAGCAACACGAAGGAATTCCATTGGGTAACTTTAGAGCACGTCATAGTAAGATACGAATCAGCCCGCGGAATCACTATGGCTTAGTACAAACAAAATTGTAACCTTATCACTCACTTAAATCCGCCTAGGCTTCCATTCTTGAGACTTTAACATATTCAGCTTTATTACGTTTTCCCCTTAACTATTGACTAGAATCTTCTTTTGTTTCTTTCCATTATCAAATATATATTGACATTATAATTTCGGTTTCAAATGCCCCCATAAACATTATAAGCATTATAATACAATATAAGCTCCCTAAACAGCTACAGGACGACATTGTCCTAACGACTATAAAATACTCTGTGGCAATATGCCGAAATCATTTGTATTTAAATTTAAAATTACTAAAATATAAAATAATCATTTAACTGTGCCACATACTAACAAAAACTTTGTTTTTGTTTTTTGTTTTTTTTATTAACCTTTTTATGTATTCATTTCAAACACATGAAAGCTATTCTGTGTCACATGGCAAACCTTTATATAAGGTCAAATTTAATAATAAATATATACATAATAAGTTAATATTTATGTTCTGCCCGAATGATTAATTTTTAGTGAATACCAATTCTTGTAGTCGGCAATTCTCCATCCACATACATTTTTTTTACAAACATTTTAAAACATGCATTCCAAACAAGATTAAATTTTACTTAAAACCCTATTATTTACATTTTTTTCATCTTCGGAAGTTACATAATTTTACAAAAGTTTCTTGGTTTGGTATTTATTAGTTTCTTGATACTCTTTCTCTTCTTGGTTTGCACAACACTTTCACTTAGTCACTATTATGCTAACTTAACTATATTTACAATATTTATACATTTTCTCGTTCTTGGCAACACACAATTATATCAATGATCTAACCATTATCTCTAAGGTTTACTCTTTTCCGGTTTTCCCATAAATTGTCATTTCTAGGTATGAGACCACGATATCTCTCTCGAACCTCGTAATTCTGATTCAAATTTGGGGTTGCCCCCTGCCCGAAAAAGTTTTGGAAAGCTCTTTCACCTTGATTTTGATTTTTGCTTTGATCAATCTCCTGTTTGGCTTTTTTGCACTATGATTAGTACTTTCACTAAGATTTGCGCTTACACTAGGATTTGTGTTTACACTAGGACAAGCAGAATTAGCACGACTATCACTTAATTTTAAATTTTCGAGTACTTCCTTTACACCCTGGATTTCCGTAACCACTTCCTTTACATGCTCATTTAAATCTTCCATATTTACAGTTAACCTCCTACCTTCGCTTTCTGCCTTTTGTAACCTAACCTTACTGTCTTCCAATTCTTTGCAGGTTGTTTCTCTCTCGTTATTCAATATCTACCCTACTTCTTCCCTAAGTTTACTACTCTCTCTCTCTCTCTCTCTCTCTCTCTCTCTCTCAACAAATCGAACAAATTCTTGATTAATAATTTCTTTCTTTGCATTTTCTATCTCCCCCGTAACCTGAGTTCTGTTCTATCTAACCTCAATTCTCACATTATCCACTTCACTTCTAATTTCCCCTTGAAAATTTTCTATCACATGTTGGTTATCTATTCTCTGTGCTAATTCTGTCAAGCCTCGATTATTACTCTCCAATTTCTCTGTCAACACTTTGTTACTACTCTCTATCTCTTTCTCTGTCTTTTCAGTTAAACTTTGGGTGGTCATTTCTAGCTGTTCAGTCAAACATTTATTGTTACTTTCCAATTTCTCAATTAAACTATTTTCCAATTTCTCAATTAAACTTTTATGGTTATTATCCAATATCTCAATTAAATTTTATGGTTATTTTCCATTTCCTTCGTAAACTCAGTTAAACTATTTTCCATTTTCTCCCAGTTCTCAAACTATTTTCAAATTTCTTGAGCCTTGCCATTATCTGCCCTAGCATGTTACTTTCTGTATTTACAACTGGTATTTGACATTCCCTGCCAGAATGACCTTCATTTAGCTGTTCTCTTTGATCTGATACATTTACATTTCCCCCCTACATTTGCTACTACATCCACAGTTTCCCTATTTGCAACTTCTATCTCCTGAATTTTACTATCTACTACAGACTGTTCCAACATCTTGCCGTTTCTAAGAATCATCTACTTAAATATTACTGATAAACTAGTTTAACACTCAGTACCTTATTATTGTTGCTGCACACTGATGTTGGCACCGTCTCTGATGTTACTGGTCCATTAGGTACTTCCGCAGTCTCTGTTGATTCTCTTCTTCTCAAATCTTGTTGGCTCAATCCTTATCTGGTCCTCTTCTTCTCGAATTTCGTTGGCCGAATCCTCGTTGTCTTATCGTACTACACATTGGTTCCCCATTTGACGCAAACGCTCCTCTCCGTCGAAGACGTCGCCTTTAAGACCTAAAAGATCTCGTGTTTGGCGTCCGGACTAGCTCTAGCAAGAGGTCCTAATCTGCAGGGTGTGCGTGGGTTATGGTAGGAATGGAACCAAACGAAGAATTAACCAACATATCACTTTATTTGTAAATTTCCAGATTTGTAGAGAACTGCCGACGATATTTAAATAGAATGTAACTTTGCAAATTCAACTACAACGTTATAACACTTTAACTTTGTCACCCTTTAGCAACCGCCGAATTATGTATACGCGCTAGCTTACGTACAGCTCCCAAGTTGCACGTGCGTTATCTCGACTCGATTCAAGACGAGTGTGTCTTGCGTTGCATTTGTTTTTGCGCGAGCAACACGAAGGAAGCGGTTTCCATTGGCTAACTTTAGAGCACGTCATGGTAAGATACGAATCAGCCCGCGGAATCACTATGGCTTAGTACAAACAACAATTGTAACCTTATCACTCATTTAAATCTGCCTAGGCTTCCATTCTTGAGACTTTAACATATTCAGCTTTATTACGTTTTCCCCTTAACTATTGACTAGAATCTCCTTTTGTTTCTTTCCATTATCAAATATATATTGACATTATACTTTCGGTTTCAACCCACGACCTTGGGATCAGTATGGCAGTGCCTAACTAACCGAGCCACCAAGACCGACGAGATAACGTACCGTAACAGAAAGAGTGAGAAGGAATATCTTATTGGTTATACTCGTAACTCGGGGAATTCCTTGATCCAATATGGTAGATTAAAGGAGGGGATGGAGAAGCCTCAATAAAAATCCGCCAATTTGATACAACATTTTAAGGTGCTTAAAATTGTCTAGGGAGCCCACCAATCAGAATTAAGTAAATTTCAGGGGTCAGCTTGCTTTAAGGTACATGAAATCGCAGAACTCAACCCAGTCTCCACATAGCCTTCATACAGCTTCGGATAATCTCACACACACTACCAGTAAAAAAAGGTGTTACCGCGAGTCAGTGTGTCAAGTGAATCAAATGTAGTTATTGCAGCTTAGAAGTGCGTCGCATATTACTGCATTTCCCGCATAGTGGAATTAGTCTAGTGCTAGAATCGAAAAGAAAAATCATTACAGAGGATACTGTTTCATTTTAAACCGCGTTGGTGAGTGCCGTCAATGGGAAGCAAAAGACAGTGTTTTAATAAGGATACGAACGCTGGAATAGTGGTGAATAGAAATGTAAAATAAATCTAATAAAGTTCGGGAATATTACTCCTGAATCAAACCATACCAATTGTTTTCGCTGCTTTTCCTACAACCTGAGGTCATCGATTACCAAAGGATAGGGTCCATGCCCATGCCAATGCCAATGGCCACACTGGCTGAAGACAGACATCAAACCCAGGACAGAATGACGACGAGGTAAGAGGCTAGCCGGAGAGTAACGATCACTACAAGGTGCGAACCATGTTGCATTGTCCTTGGAGGACAGAACTATGGCAGTTATGAGATTAGAAGGTAGAGGAGTAGCTGCCCTCAGACCTAAAAAACACCGAGAAGTTGCAAAGGCATTATCCGAATCTTGGAGCTACATTACGGTGCAAGAGTGTAGGAATCATGTGAATAATATGCCCAAAAGTGTTTGAAAGCCAAAGGAGGCTCTATGAAGTACTAATATTATCTGCTCGTATGTTTGAAGCAATAGGATATACATTTATTATATTATGTGCTCTTCGAAGAGATTTCAAAATATTAATGGGTGTCCTCTCAGAACATAAAACATATAGTGTACACAAATTTATAACGGCTATGTCAAATCGTTTTATTAACATGTTGTGCATAATGAATCACCTTTTGATGCGATAATATGAAATGCTACCTAGACTACATTTTATCGTACATTGTTTCCAAACTTTTAATTTAAGTTTAGTAGACAAACATGAGAAATCGAAGCCCAGACATTTCTTAATTTTAATTTGTTTAGTAGAAAACACGTTTGTATAAATGTTTTTCAATTTTCAGGCTTTTCTCTGAATTATGGAAAATAATTAATTACAAATTAAGTATATGATTTCTGAAGCTCTTCTAAAATTTAAAGCTCTAAGTCATAAACTGAGGGCTAAGAAGTCTTTTAAATAGTAAAAAATAGTGAAAAAAGAATTAACTAAGCAAAATGGAGTACAGCACGAATTGAATAACCATTTCTGGGTTTAAAATTGTTGTAACATAATGCCAAATGTGTAGTATGTAACTAAAAGTTATGATTATATTATACATTAAAATTTTATTATAAAACAAAAATGTTAAGATCTTGATCCAATTTCATGGACTCGTCCCAAATGTAACCTGAATACTCCAGTCCCGAATAATGCCCCCAACCCAAATGATCTGTCTCTAACACGCATTTATATGACAATTTAAAAGTAGTCAAAATATATCTCTGACATCTTCTTTATCTTAAAAACCAAAAAATGATAGTTTCTAACCAAATCATGTGGTATCTTCTCTAGGCCCCATCTAAAACAGAACTAAGTATTGGGTGTTTTTGTGTCTCTCTGCACTTTAAGATTTTTTAATTTGTCTTCTGCTTGCGTATGGGCAAGTGCAGGAAGTATTACATTGCATCTAAGATGTTAAAGCCATGTTTCACCGGAAATATTTAATTCGACGTCTCTTGAAAAAAGAAACCACAAAAAGACCAGTGTATGTGTGCATAAACAACATAACCCAAAACAAAAATCTCGTATTAATTCAAAACTTGATATTTAAGTTAAATACCTTCCAAAGATACTCAAGAGGGTCATGCTCACTAGACAAGTATTTACATTGAAAAATGTTCGAAGTAGTTTATGATCTCAAATATATCTGCAACAAACAAACGAAAACGTACTAAGAAGAAGCATAAGAGTATTTGCTCTTGAACACACACCTTATGACACATAACTTCTTTTGGTATCAGCTGTAACCCAAATGTCCAACAGTGTGGAGAGAAATTCTATGACGCATGTTAGACAAAACAAAAAACATAAATTTAAGAAAATTTGGATGACAGAGTAGCCTTCATGGAATGAATCCAAGAAAATCGCTGTTTATTAAAACAACTTGTTTTGATGACAAAATAATTTGTAGGTCTGTTTTTTCTCCAGTTTTAAATCTATGTGATCATTATTTGCGGGGAATATTTAACCTTTATGCAACAAATACCCATATGCATGACGAATCAAAAAAAAATTATGCTCTCTGCGAAAAAAAATAAAAGCTAGTCATCACATAGACTACTCATCAATAGGTCTTTTATTATATATTGTGCTGTTGTTGGTGGCCCTGATCAAACCTGTTTACGAAAAATTCTTTCATTTTTATCAGTTATTCATATAGGTTGAATATTAGCCACCATAATTTTAGAATCAATCATAAACCTGTGTGAACATTATATACCTTTGCTTCTAAGTAATTTACCATTTACTCACACATTTTGCACGAAAATGTTAATATAAATACAGGTATGAAGGTTACAGTATGCAAAATTAATATTTTTAGTTAAAGAACATTTAATAGAATTTGAAGTGAAAGTTTTACAACAACCGTCTTGTTAGGAAGTAACTTCCTTGTGCTGATGAAATTCTGTTCCGCAGGGCAGTAGCGCGCAGGGCCTGTAGTGTACTGATCCCAAAACTTTCCTTAGCATCTTTACGACTTTTAAGATGTACGACGACTTTTACGACCACTGCAAAGGGTAATTACTTACTGCAACGTGCTGTAATATTAAATAGGGAACAGTAATAGCGCCACATTGGTTATAACTCAACTGATGTTTGATATATAGCAACATAAGCAGTGACAGTTTAGCTTAAGAAGGCGTTCCGAGTGAAGCAATCAATAATACTCATTTCATTTACATACATGGAAGTATTATTTTTGTTGTATCCCAGCAAAGTAAGATAAGCAAAGTAAAATAAGAACTGTTCTGTAAATATTTTAAGCTGCTAAATAAAATGAGAAGTTCTGGAATAACTATAGTAACAACCAACGTGGATATTAGTTGAATTCCAAATATTGGGGAGTGAATGAGTAACAGAGTGATATTTATTCTAACAATTCTGATTATCCAAGTACACTCTTAGTCTACTAAAATAATAAAATAAAACAAATATAATGAATTCTGACAATATTTCCCATTATTACCTCAGTTTTTGGAAGCCAGCAGCTATGAACTAATTTACACAATATATTCCTTCCCTTTTGAAGTTGCTTATTTCTATTATTTCACCCTATATTTAACATTTTGTTTTACATATAATGGGGAAGTTTAGTGCGGCTACTATTTACTTTTATCTCCCACTACCCTTTGCCATTTTCTGTATTTACTCATACTTCTCCATATATTCATTTGGTCTTGAACTAACATTGTCCTAACTTTTAAGTTTAATTGAAAATCTTGCCAGTTTTGGGTTATTAAATACTCTCATACTTTTTTCATACCATTAGATTCCAAAATATGGTACCAATTTTCGCACAATCTACCACATTTCGTGCATTATTACCACCTTTTCATCATTATAATGCCACATAGATTCATTACGCAGTCATAGCCCATACAAACCCCATTCTGGCCTGTTTATTGCAATTGAATTCCATTTTTAAAAATCGATAATCTATTAATGATATTTTTTTATTAAAGCTACTTATAAGTATTGGGAAGCATTAACCGTTACTACCCTTACTACCATCCTTACGCTACCATCTTTCCGCTACGAAACCTAGAAGCACGCCTGAAAGATGTAAAGCAAGCAAAATGAAAGGGAAATAATGCAAAAGAACCCGCAGTGGACGAGAAATCACCCTGGCATTCGCCACCGACCAACAAAGAACCCCAAATCGTAGTGGAGCCATCTATTTCGATTTTGACATTGTAACTCTGCGGTAAGAGGATCAGCATAGAAAGACAAAAAAGCCGGAGTTGAATCCCGCCCGTGGTGTTGGATAATTCAATTCTGATCTAACGGCCCTACTTCACCATGAATTCAGAAAATTTATGATGCATAGTTGGCAAAATAGTCATTTAAAATGAACGCCTCCCTTCTGTAAATCGGAAGTAAGAACGCTTTTTACTGAACTGGTGGCTTAAACACTTCTAATATATCATAATTCAGCCTTCTATGTTCGATCTAAGCTGAGTCAATACCGACCTACTGCAGCTAGGAGAGTATGTGAAATATAGCTGCAACTAACCGCCGCAAATGACACCATTCTGTAGCACACATTTTTCATAAGTTAATTCCTTGTCCGACCAAATGGAACGATACGATCTATTCATACTGCTCTGTGTTAAAAGATGGATGGTGAATTACTGGATTTTCAACGTTATCAGGGTTTAGTACTACGTTAATTCTCACCAACTCACATAGAGGAGTCTAGATAGAGCGTTTGACTACAGTAATTCGTCGCGTAGAGATCAGCGGGTTCAAGTCCTGTCTGACTTGTGCGCGTACGCATAAGATAAAAGAGAAACATATAACTAAAATAGTGTTAAAAATGTATAGTTTCTCTGAATAGATAAAAAGAGTTCCATTGAACTGTTGGGTGTAATTATGGTCAACGGGACCATTTCACGTTAATTCTCACTTCATTTTTCATGTGGTTGACTGATTCAGGGTTATAGGCGTCGGCGGGGTTCAGCATCAGTTGGTTGCTCTCTGAAAATCCTCGCACTCCGGATCACGCGACCTACAGCTCGCAGAAGGGTAGAGGAAACTGAGTACGAGCCGCCACCAGGAAGTTCGAATTTGTACTTGTTATGTACCCTGCCCTCTGCTGTAAGGTAAAGGTCCTAAGTTCCCCCTCCAAAACTTTCTATCCTGTCCTATCGAGGGTGAAAGGGAGAACTAGCTCATAGGAATGACTTGCTTGTACACACTTGCCTGTGTATATATATAGCATGTCACAGTAAAAAACACCGACAACGCTTAGTATGCTGTGTGGGGAGGCAAGCTAATCAGTTCTGAAATTAGAGGCCCTGTCTGGAAATGCACGGTTTGGACTCTGTAGCGCAATGAAATGTGAGATGGTTGTACGTTCACATTGCGTCAAAAAACCCAACATCGAACTGACTACATTACAAACGGGCTTCGAACTGTGTACCTCCTACGCCATTGCAGAGCCTATATCGGCGGAGTTGAGCCTTATGCACATGATCCAATACGTGCGGTTGTCTTTGAAGATTTGCAATCGCTTCGTGGACTCGAGCCATACGGTCCTCCGTTGACGTTACAGGAATGCCATACTCTTCACACAACTCCACAGAAAACAGTCGAGAAGTGTCAGATCTGGCGACTGTACTGGCCATTTTACTGATCCTCCTCTACCAATCCATTGATCTAAATATATGACGTTGAGGTGATTTCGCACATTTACATCAAAGTGTGCAGGAGCTCAAGTCTGCCATTTCAGTAGCTATGTAGGTACATGTCGCATTGCGTTAAAAACGTTGCTCTACTGGAAACTACACAAGCAACGCAGTAGGATGGCACCAAGGAGTCTTGAAGCAATTTAGCGCATGCGCAGAAACGTTATCATGCTTAGGTCATGCACCTCAGTTTGCTAAAAGGCTAAAGAGTTGCATGTCTTCCGTATTAAGATACCAAAAGGAATGTTAATAAAATGTCACAACCGTTTGTTCTCAAACTTCAACCCTCTCCAGTGTCCAAACCGTGCATTTCCGGACAGGGGTTCCTATTTGAAACTCGATCAGTTTACCATCCCGAACAGCATACTAAGCGTTGTCGGTATTTTTTGGGACACCCAGTATATATGTTCAAGTCCTGCCTAGGACAGTAGGTAAGGAAAGTACATTAAATAAATGCTCATCATGTAGTGTATAGACCTCAAGGTCCAGAAGGCTATACATGTTTTTACAACACACAGGACTGTAAAGAGAGCAAGACAAAATTTCTCAGTACAACACATGCTGCAATACAAAATTAACATAAAACAGAAAAGCATAGCAGCTTAAATAGAAGAACACAGATAAAATAACGGTAAATGGTTGCATAATGTTTAAGGAAAATAAATCATTAAATGTAAGGCAATAGTTGGATAGTTTCATAACATAATCTAAAATACAAAAATAAATAAAGCATCAACACCGCGCAAAATGCTAGCTCTGTTCACACCCCCCGTCTAAAGTTTCCCAGAGGTCATCTGTCTCGCCAAGTCAATAGTGGCGCCCAGTATGCACTTAAAATCCATCCGAGGTGGTAAATAATCCTAGAAGGTTTTGTCTTATGAAGAAATTACAACGGAATCCTAAAAATGCAATATAGCGTGTAGTTATATATGAACTATATTAACAAATTTAACTTCCTCCAAGTGAAGACTTCGAACGACAAACCACACTGACCAACAAAATGAAATAATATATAAAATCTATAACAATACAAATATTTTAACAAAGTTGTAGGTATATAAAATGCTTTGTGAAGATAATTATGGTATACAAATACAAATGGTACACAAAGAAATTGCGTATAACTCTGGATAACGGATAAACGATACGAGATAGAAAAAAGTGTATAGCACAGCAAATGTGGATCTCTTTCTTTAAAATACATCCCCGGTAATCTTTCGTGAATGTTAGCTACTGTTTCCGGTTATTACTGCTTTAAATTTGTCACTACTTTATCGTTTTTCTACAAATACTGTCGTTACTCAATTGTTTCTCGCTAAATCTCTTGAAAATGGTATGGAATTTCAACACTAGTATATAGTAACTCGCTTTTAAATACACGTCTATCAATTTGATTTCTTCCTTCCCACTTTACCTATAGCGCATGGATGGGGAACACTGACATGATGTGTCATTTCCCCTACATCGTAATTTTCACCCCTTCCACTCTTCTACACACCGGTTAGCTACTAGGCCATATTAAACGCTATCTAGCTCAGAGAACTGGCCAGTCCCTCAAATTGTGTCATGGTAGAATCAGGTCGCATAACAAGGTAAAAATAATGAGAATATAAGTACTTTTGTGTTCCTAAAGCTTTCTGTTTGCTATGCCAGTTATACCCTAATAGTTTTAACCGAACCTCGTCTTACACGTATTCAGTAAATTATTTTATACGTTTTGTACATTAGACAGCCAGCTTCAGTTGCTATCTCCCTTCAACTCCCAACCTCATTTTCATCTGCTTCCCTGCAAAACCCCACTTCCTGTCACGAAAGGGGTTAAGCCCTAAAAAGCCAGGTACACGTATGACACACCTCGGACTATTCTCAGCCTACCAACAGATTGATGATGATGATGATGATGATGATGATGATGATGCTGATGATGATGATGATGTAGAAATTATGTAAAATAAACGTCGTTAGCGACAAAGTTACACACCATATATCTTCTTAACCCATGCTATTGAATATAAAATCCTTCTTAACTCAAATTAAAGTGGCTATAATTTAGATTTGGCATCATAAAGCCATATAGTCGTTTACCTACAGAAAGTAAAATCCCTGTGGCAGTGGAAAATGTATTTTATATAAACCCGATGTGTGTAAGTTTACATACTTTTCTATAGATATGTTAGTTTTATTACAATACTAACTGACTGCAAGATATTTAATTATTACAGGGATTTTACGGTGCTGTAAATATTCGCTTCAGGTACCTCTATCGATTTCTACTAGCGGAAATCTCATCCATTTAGTTGCCAAGTTCATATTTTACCTGAAAACCTATAGAGCACAACATTTAAATAGATAAAACAAATGTACTGTGTTAAAGAGTGTTAATGTTGTAGATATTTCTCACTCAAGTGTAGCTACAAAAAAGGAAGGTATATTGAGCTTTGTATGCATTCACCACCCGAAAATGAAATACATGTGATGTCACATTTTAATTGATAATTTTATGTGGGTGAACTAGATTTAAAAAATAAAACTACACCTTCTCGTTTGTATATATACTTGTTAAATTCTGGGGTTATACTGATTGTATGGTTCATAACTAAGTTCTCAATCTGCTTTTTATTCTTCTAATTGCAGATTTCAAGGAGGGATATATTTTACAAGTTCAGTTCACCTTATACTTTACAGAGTCATAATTTTTATTTCAGACAAAGAAGTACTTTTAGTGGAAGCTAAGAACTAGGTGAGAAATAAAATATTTTATTGGTGGCTGTCTCGGGACGCGTGTGAATCTGTTATCAGCCAATGCTATTAATGTTTTAGGATCCTTTTCCTTAATAACACCCACCAACTTTATGCGGATAATGTATCAACTTTTTATGACTATCGTGTTGCAAACTCGCTGCTTCTTCTTTCAACTTTAGGGGCATTTTATCGCATTAAACGCTAGATACTTTTACAACCTTCTGTTAAAGGTGGTGTAAAAATCCAGTAGTACTATATTCTTTGGACTAAACGTTGCCACAGAATCTCTATTTATAAAAACAAAATGTAATATTTAGCAATATTTAGCAACCTTCCTCGTGTATAGATATGTTATCTAATCAAACTAACAATTTTTCTTCGTTACAACAAACTCTTGACAAGAAGTAATTTTGCTTTAGACGCTTGATTTTATTGCAAAAAACGTGCAATTATTCTTACTCTCTTAGCACTTACCTACAGTAAGAAAAAGAAGTGTTGTATTCCACCCAAATTACAATACAAAGGTGATTGAAAATACACGTGTTGGGACCTCATAATTAAAAAAGAAAAACATTTTCAGGAAAAAGTCTTTGTATGTGTAACTCACAAATGAAAACCTGACTAAAAAGAAACATGGCATTTAAGTTTAACATCCTCCATGGATGTGATTATAAGAATTTCGGGGAGTACTTCATCCCAATCTACCATTTTATATGGAAAAATTTTCCATGTAACATGCTCTAACAATTTTTTAAAGGTATCGTATGTCTAAGATATTTTGGTGACAAATTTATTGAAGTTACTTTATTCACTTTAAAATATTATATATATAAGTTATTTCCAATGCTTATTCTTTACGCACAACTACTATGGCTTAACAGTTACTGTATTCCTGTATTCTTCTTGTATGCACAAGAAAATTAGCAATAAGATTAACATGAAATAGATAGAGGAATAGGTAGATATTTATAAGAATAGTTTATACAAGAGTAGAGAAAATCGTAGGAGTGCAGCACATCATCTTATTGTGTAGTTTGCAAATTAATACCTTTAAAGGAAGCGCCACTTGTATTTCTTAGAGCTGTTATATCTGTCAGCAGAACAAGAATATCAAACATATAGCAAACAAAGCTTCTGATAACACCGTTAGCTAATTAAATCATTTACGGATTGCACTAAGATATACCTGAGAAGCAACAGTTCAGAGCGAAATTAGCTCCAAGAAACTGAGGATGTTAGCTCCGCTCTAACGAGTGAAGCTCACATTCCGGAGGTCACGGGTTCAATTCCCGTTTTTTTTTATTGACATCCCCCAACGTAGTGTCATGTCGGACGGTGAATGAATGAAATGGGTGAAATAATGTTCAGATGAGCCCGAGGTCCGTAGAGCTTTAAGTTACCCGACATTCGTCTTCTCAGGATAAGGGAAAACCTCGAAAAAAAACCGTCGGTCTGGGTGGCTCAGTTGGTTAGATGGTCTACTGATCCCAAGGTCAGGTTCAAATCCGACCAAGAGCACTGGTTTTTAAGTGTGCTTAAAAACGACAGCTCCATGTCAGTAGATTTACCGGCATGTATAAAAGAACCTGCGGAACGAAATTCCGGCACACAGGCGACACTGATGTGATCTTGACAATTGGCAGCGTCGTTAAACAACAAAATATCATCATTATTATTAATTATATTCAAAATAATATTATTATTACTATTATCACCATTCGGAAATTATCTTATCTGGATAACTTATTCTAAGCGAGATTCGAACTCGTGAGCTCTTGGACGTGAGGCAGGCACGCTATCACCACGGGCTCAATTCCACTCGATAGTCCACTCTAACCGGCTTTTTTTGTGGTTAGTAGGTATCTGGTAGGCTGATTTCTTCTACCAGAATTTCCTTTCCGTTTTCTTCTGATGATTCCATGTTTCGCGAGCGTGAGGCGATGCGAACAAATGGCGCAGATCCTTGCTCCAAGTATTCTCCATGGACATCAGAGGGCTGCCTTGTTGTAAAGGTCGTTCACCATCTTCTCTGAGCAGTCTAGTTGAATTGGATCTTGGAGTTCAGAAACATTAGAAACTTCTGCCTGTCGTCTGCAACCTATAGGGTTGCTTCGTTTAATCCATCTTGATGGGTAGCAGCCACAATAAATCTATGTAGGCCACGCTGCGTTGTATATCCTCTACCTATCCAAGAACTTGTAGCCATAAGTGCTTAGTTTTGCTAAAAATAAATTTGACTACTGGAACACTTACGATTGTAGCCCGGCTTACAAATGCTTAGCACAGTTTCCTTCGGAAGGAAAGTAAAACCGGTAGATCCATGAAGTAGATTTACGGCACAGAAAACTTCAAGAAAGTTAGAAAGGCCTCTGCACAAAAAGGTAACAGTTCTTTCACACCAATGTAGAATGGGACACTGAGAACCATAGCAGTTAAAAGGCACACAAGGGAAAAAAAATCTTGGAATTATTTGTATATGTAACAAACATAGGCTAATAGATATTTTGAGTACTAGTTACAAAAGCAGAGGTTTAGTAAAGAAATGCTCATGTTGGATTATGACGAAAGGGATATTCTAAGAGCCGCAAGTTACTAACCCCAATTTTGTAATGTGTTGTCTACAATATTTTATCTACGTTAAGAGTATTTTAGTATATATTTAGTTTAGTATATTGAATGAAATTTATCCGTTGTGAAGCGAAATGTTTAGAGAAGGAGTAACAATGTGTGCTTTGAAAAAGAAAAGAAATAAGAGACACGATACATTAACAAACATTGTTGTTATAGGTATTC
This sequence comes from Tenodera sinensis, assembly GCA_030765045.1. Classification (NCBI taxonomy): domain Eukaryota; kingdom Metazoa; phylum Arthropoda; class Insecta; order Mantodea; family Mantidae; genus Tenodera; species Tenodera sinensis. The sequence goes on along the minus strand of CM060966.1, from coordinate 102,511,934 downwards.
TGCAATTTTGGGTACTAGTTCCATGTGTGAATTTGAAGTAAAAATCTGATGTGTTACACTCGCATAACTTTCTCTACTCTTTTACTAATTATTCTTACAATCTCTAAATATCTTCTTCGTGCTACTTGATGTAAACATTTGTAGAAATTATATTCTTGCTTATTTCCTTGTAGGTACAAGGGGAACATCGGAATAGAGTAGACTTTGAGCGATGGTCAAATCTTAAAAAACCTTCAAATTCCGTTCTCTTTGCACAGTTAACATATAAAACAATGAATAACGATGCTCCATTTGACAGAAGTATAAGTTCTCCAAAACTCACACAAATAACAAGGAATACTTCCTAAATGGTCTATCTCTTATGGTTTACCAGTAATGCAAAAGTCATCCAGAGTACATAGGACTTCATGGGATATAGCCAGAAGATTCAAAATTTACACTCTATTTGTCATAAGAATATCTCAAACATGCGGCATTTTAATCAAAATCGTTACATCCATTTTCAAGAAAGTCAATATTTTCGAAAACTTTTCCATGTGAAGCGTAGTTTAGGGTGGAGGAATTTTCCTTCCTGGAAAGACATTAAACAATACCAACTATGGCTTTTCGTCTTTGAGTTATGTTGTCCACAGGCAGAGAGAGACACACACAAGCACACAAACGGCCTTTTCCTAAAAATGTGTATTTGTGTGTGTGTGTTTTCCTATTTTTGATTCAGTGGTCCACAAAAAGTATGTTTGCAGTGAAATATCGACATAGATTTTTTGGGTGGGATACAATACTTCCTCTAGATTACTATACGTAGTTGAGAGAGTACAAATGTTTGATGAAGGCTATTTTCACGGTTCATCAGGAAAAAAATTTAGAAGCAGTCTAAGATGCAACTATTAATGCACTGGCAGGAAAATCAAGGAAAATGTACATACTTATAAAAAAAAAACGAGGATTACACCGTTATCCGCTTTATATCCTCCACCTATATTTATAGCTGTTCCAAAAAGATGTGGCCATAGGCGCATAATTTTGTTTGAGAGTAATCAAACTACTCGGACAATTTTGCTATGTTTGACATGCTTCCTTCGGAAGGAAAGTAAAGCCACTGGAACCATGTCGTAGGTTTATGGATTAGAAAATAATTTCAAGCCTGATAAAAGGGTCTCTGCACGAAAGTAAGTGTTCTATATTATCTAATATAGAATGGGAAGTTTGAGAACCATAGCACTTAAATGGCGTGCAAGGAAAAATGAAACCTCGGAGTTGTTTGTGTGTGTAGCAAATATAGGCCATGAACTAATCGAAATAAATAATGCACTGTTTGCGCATTATTTGGCAATGCATTATACTAAAACCAATATATTTATATTCAGAAACTCAGACAGAATGGTTCCTGGAAGTCAAGCGAGCTTCATTTGGAAAAACGAATGACTCACTACCTATGAGCACATTCTGGAGAAAGAGATCAGAGGCAAGCCGACTCATATATATAAAACCTTTTGGGGGGTTGATTTTATTGGAGAAAGGAGAATGGTATTTACGGTGTCATATCTTCTGATTGAAGCTCAGTCACCCGTGTTATGAGCTGAACTTTTGCTTCTCTATACTAGACGCAGAAGCTATTAATCTGGCCAAGTCATCCAAATAGTGTAGGGCATTAGGCTATCCCACATTAACTACGCTCGCTATTGCTGAAGTCGCTTAGGAAGTATTGCTCTTGTTTATCTTCTTTTTGTGCTGCCTTCATTTGCTTTCCTCATGCTGCACCCTTATACCGCCTCAGTGATCTTCCTTCGCTTCCGTTGATTGGGGGAAAGTCGGTCAAGTCAATGCAGTACAGTAGGGACCAAAATATATACACCTAAACTAATCTCACTGAAACCAACCTTGACAATAAATCCGGTTCCATTAAACATGTATTACATAACCTATATAGCCAGTCCCTTTCTAATTCCTAAACCGGTTTAGGTATCCTTGCCATGGAAATCTTAATGGAAGCAATTCGACTTACCATGCCGAATACAGATCGGTTGTCCACTCCAAATCGAACGTTGTGAGTTGAAATACCAATGATTACAGTGCCTGTAGTAAAGGATGGGGAGGTTCCACGTAAAATATTCGGTGCAACGGCACGGGATTGCTTTTGACTGCCGTTGCATGTACTTTTCGTTTGATTACAAAAAACAAAAGAAAATACAGCATTGGAATGTTGCCGAAATACTTTATTCTCGCTGCACATTTTTCTTCACTTGTCTCACTGGCGCATTGCCCTCAATCCCAGCATGTGTCAGATAAAACCCTTCATATTAAATTCAATGTTGACTAAATGAATATAAATATAAGGTTTAAGCAGCTCTAAAAAAAGAAATTAGTATCCTTTAAGGTTATAAATAAAGAAATTTATCTTTAAGCCTTAGTAATAAATTACACCACTAGAATTGCAGCTTACGCTGATTTTATTCTCCAGCAGGTATTTGATTCTATGACACGGAGGTGTCATGACTGCCGTCTGACCGAGCAGTCAAATATCCGGATGTGTATCTTGATCGGCATCAACTAAATCTGGCCTTTTCTCGCCTCCATAAGCTTTATCCGATTCTAAATCGCAAATCTGCTCTACTAGTTGACTGGCAAGTTCCTTGTGTACCTGGTAGTTGACACCTCAAACTGGGCCGCCGTGCGGATGCTGGGTCTAAGTTGAAGCCGCATTTGTCCCAGGATATTTCCTTACCTTTAGAACACATATTGTGGTACCTGATTCCTTACATTCTGTTCCCAACAATTGATTTAATGTTCTTGGGACTTGAATATGAGCATGCCCTTAGATTTGGTTCTTTAGAGTGATACTTTATTTCTTGTGTTGCCTGCAGTCTGTGTAGCAGCTACTGTGCTGAGCAATTCATATAAAAACAAAAACAAAAAAAGCAAAAAATAAAACCTAGCCAAAACTAATTCAACTTCCAAAGGCATCAATTTACACTACAATTTTACTCAGTAGTAAAGCAAGCATCTTATCATGCACATTTAATAGGATTTCAAAGTAATCTATACTAAAGAAAGAAATGTTTCAAAGTAACGGAGGCCTTTTCTACCCCGCACAATGCCTAAATACCTTACAAGGAAAGTATTAGTCCCTTTGGCAGGAAACCAACTCTGAAAATTCTGTCAGAGAAACGATGTTATATAGAAAGGTCAGATCTGTCACATTAACTGCCAGTTTTAACTGCTCGAACCGAACGTTTCTGCATCAAATATTGCTTCAATGTGGTACGCTATTTGGATAACAGAACGGATAACCATCTCTTCTTATCACGCGCGACAATCTGTTAGGTCTGCTCAATCAAATAAATAGAAATATTTACATCATAGTCGTATTTAAATGGAAGTTTTCATTTTCCAGGGTTGGCAGTTAAAACTAGCATTTGTTCCGTGATGTGTGAGCTCCATATACTATATCGCTTCTATCATGGCAATTCCAGTGTGGGTTTCGACATGAGAGTTCTAACACTTTCCTTGATAATTTAGCTGAACATGGCATCAGAACATGGCTGACATTGTTGTCATCTGCTGTCATCAAATCAGTGCGTACAGCTACTGCCTTTGTTATGCTTTCCAAAATTAATTTATATTTTTTCAACGCATTGTATATAGTCCTTCTTTACCATATCTATCAAAATCTATAAGTCCATTTTGGACAAACAATAGCATGTATTTCATATCCTAATCGAAATTAAGTGTAGCTTATTTCTGTTAGGGTGAAATAAAATGTACCCTAATGCTACAATTTTTGTTGTGTATAACTTGCTCTATTGAAATAGATGTTTTTGAAGTGTAACGCAATAATTATGCCATAATCTTTTTATAAGCATGTGTAATTTTGAATGCGTAGTACATGAATACAGCATTCTTGTTTAGCTGTTTGTTCTCTTTAATATGTTTGAAGCAATTTTTATCTGAAAACATAACGTAGAGAAGAAGATTCTTTCATTAAACAAGACTTTTGCTAAAGTACAATTTGGATTTTACATGATAATGTGTAATTAAACGAAAATGTAATCGCACATATTTTAGCTTGCATATTTTGAAGTCATGTAGGCATCCAGCACTCTTAATAAAATGTTAGAGGATTGAGACAGTAACTGTCCAGATTGAAAATAACTCCGAGGAAAACAGAGTCATCTTCTGATTAAAACTTTACGACGCATTCCAGACAGTTTGTTTTACTATGTTCACAATCACTGAGTAGAAAACTGCTGATCTCTGTTACGCCCATAAAACTTGCCGTTTCAGCACAAGAATGGAAATAAAAAATTATTCGTAAAGTGTTTTACTGTCAGTCCTTATTGCATTTGCTTCTGCTAAATTTAACATTGCCGAAGAAACTGCGAAAAAAGAAAACTCCCGCTTTTTAAGACGTTTCTGCTAAATTCAGTCATTCCGGTTACTGAGTCGCTTAAGAGCAAACAACAACCATAGGCTTCGAACTGAGTGTAAATAAGAGTATTAAATACAAACTTTGTACTTGTAAGTGCTGAATAAGTTATCTACCTGTTTAAAACAATCTTCTATTCTATTTCGTTTTTAATTTCTGAAATGATTAGTTTACGTCAGAATTCAGGAAGATATACTAAAAATAGTTTTTCTGTCATTAAAGCTTGGTTTGCTAAACCCTCTCATTGAATTTATGCTTTGAAGGTTTACTCTAGTAGAAAAGGGTGCACTCCCCATTTCAGATCCAGCTAGCAGTGCGCTGCAGAAGCGAGCTAGTGATATAGTCAAGTATTATATTTTATGTTATTATAAAAACCTTTTGGAATACTTAGAATGGTGTATTCAATTTTTAAAATTCTAAATCCAAAATTATTATTTATATCAATAAAGTACTCTGTGGATCGAATTATACAACCTAATTCTGAATATGCTGAATACATATAATCATATGTGGAATTATTACAATCCTAAACCCAAAATTATTGTTTGTGTGAAGAAAATATCTTCTAGCTGTTATTCAACTTCAGGATGAATATTTGAAAGCAAACAAGCATTGTAGAACGAAACATTTTAAGGTGACAAAATATAGGAAAATAATAGTGTAATAAAATAAGGCATTAAACGTCCCTACATTATTTTCATGCACGCACCTGAATATTTAAATAGTCAATGTAGCAAAACAGCATCTCATCCAGATTTTAGTTTCTATATAAACCTTAAAGCCCAGTTTTCATTGATTTTTCTGTTTCTTTTTTCTTTTATTTCAGTACGGAGAGTCCTTTCAGCTTTAGCAAAAGAGTCACATGGGCACAACAGAAAAAATAGAGTGCAAAATATGTAACAAGGATCTCGAAACTTTCATGCAATATAGCAGTACACTACTCTTAGGCAAACATGTGAAGAAAGGTCCTTGAGAGTCCTTTTCCTAAAAGAGTGACTTATCTCCTTCCACTGATCGTTAACTACCTCTATTTAGTAAAACGTCACTCACCAATGGTTACACTGACCTCGGAGGGTCCATTTCATAGTAATGTCCAGGAAGACTTACCTGTGAAAAAAGAAAGGTCAGGTATAAATATGTTGTGGTTCCTCTCAAGAAAATAATTAACAATTTATAAAAACAAAACGATGTGGTGCAGTACACCTTTTTAAATCTGTTCCAAATTCTCATAAATATAACATATATTACAATATTCTCATAGTATAACACTTTGGTGGCAACGGCAATTAATATAAATAAATATTGCAACCGCAGCTATCTTAGCAAGAGCAGTTTACTGTATTGGTCATTTTGTTAGCGTTTCTAGCATTGCTAAAGCAGTGTTATGTGAATATTTGCAGTAAAGTTTGCCTGTATGTCATAAAAAGCGGGGCATAAAAGCATATGGATTCACATTTTTATACAAAAAGTCGTTGTCACCTGATGTACGAGGTGGTATCTCTCCAGAAGTTTCCAACAAACATACGTATGAATTCAACTAACAAACAAATTCTTATTGAGAATTCAAAGTGATATGTTAGAGATACTTCAGCTATACCTTATAGTAATGTTATGAATCCTCGTGCTCTCTCAGCTACCAGGCTGTGAATCTGGCAAACAAATCAAAATTATACAATATAGAGCAGCAGCTGTAATGTTTCTGTTTTTCTTTCATACATTTTTGGTAGGATTCATCCACTATGTGAGGCTTTACTTTGTACACTTAGTCCTTGGGGCTGCCCCACAACTAAAACAGAGCCTGTTAGATCTGCGGAATGAAAGGGTTATAACAACTCTTCATCACACACAAGTGGGCATACCTAATAGCACTTTTGAGTTAATTAATTGAAAATGTTTTCATTATGTACCCATTCAAGAGCGGAAAATTCTCTACGAGGTTATGTATTCACTGTTTCAAATTACGGTAGTTTAATTAGACTAAAGTTTTAAAAGGCACTTCATTAGAGCAGGTTGGAAGTCCGATAAATCACATGCGTGAGAAAAAAATATGTACTGCATTTACAGAGGGAGTTGGCTATGAGTAACGTGTGAGACTGACATTCGGGAGGTCCAGGTTTGATAACCATCGACGGCCCACATGATCTAGCTTTTTATAGTTTTCCATGGTAAGTAGGCGAATGGGGTGGTTTCTTATTTATGACGACTTCAGCATTTCCCTTTCCAGGTGTACTTTTAGGCTTCGTAATGTGTGGTGGTGCCAAATAAATGTCGCGTAAGCTCGCTCAAAAAAAGTACCGCCGTGACACTAGAGGGTTGTTTGGTCAACGGTTAGTTTCATCCCCCTCTCTAGGCTGCTCCAGCAAGAGACGAGTATCTAAGGTTAGAACTGTTAGCGACATCCATGCGTCTTCATGGTCTGTCTCTTTACCCGCGCCCTGAAACTTCCTGTGTTTCTTCACCTCGTTCCTTCCTTGTTGGGGATGGTGAGTAGATCTGTGTACATCTAAGTTGCCGAGGCGTCCCATTCCAATGTATCATCTACACCAATATGTTTATTTTCGCTCATACTGTTTTGTAAGTTTGAAACACAATATTAACAGGATACGTGAATAATTTCTCTTCGCATTCTTCTTCCTCAGATACTTGCATGTTCATGCGGAAAGTTTAATGTAACGGAGCTTGATTTGGAATCATATTTGTGTTTTAACTTGTGAAATATTTCTCATTAACATTGTGATTTTGTCCAGTTTTCCAACACTCACTTCACTATTTTTTATGTCAGTTATTAACTTACTTTATTCTCGCTGAAACATAACTTGACTAAAATATGAACTAGACACAAAATGTATTGGCTCTTGAGAGGTGGCCACTTCATGATCAGATTATTCCCTTTCCTGTTGCGCAAATAAATTTTATGGGCGCAAATTATATTTTCAGCGTGATTTCATTGATATTTAACTGTATGACACCACAAGGTGTACCAAGCCTCTGATTGAATGTTTGTTGACCAGCTCCTCCAGCCACCATTAAATGCTGTGTCTGCTATAGTACCAGTTACCACCGTCATTTAAGTTTCTTCGCGTTGTAATAAGATACGCAACCATGCTCAGAACCTTTTCCATAAACGTCATTACTTCTCACGATTAACATTCTTTTCCCTCAATTGGCGATCTTCCCAAGCTCGGAAGACAACTAGCCCAGAGTCAGAACATTTCATCAATTTCAGAAAATCTCCGGAATGCTGTACTTCTTACTTCATATGTGACCTCCACCAGCTTTCAGGATTTGAAACCCACAATCGGCCAGCGAATTCCTCAAACTGCTAGAATTCAAAGCCAAACACCTCAAGAAGGTTTGCCACTGCTAAAACATCGTCCGAATAAACTTAATGCCCTTTTGATTCTAATATTCGGATTCTTGCACTCCTGTTAACTTGATAATTACTCTGTTTCCATGGGACCTGGCTGAGATACAATCGAGAGCATGGAATCGTGCTGGTACAGTTGTTTATGCTGATAAAGAAACACAAAAACGCCCCTGGCACTCCCATGACCCACCCCTTAGCTGGTTCTAGCATTTATTTCGCTCCTTTCCTTCCTATGTAATTGCTGTTGCAAACAATGCTTTCAGGTGGACTGCTTCCGGGTCCCTCCCTTTCGCCGCTCACCTAGCCCACATACTTGTTTATACGTTGCGTGAGTATTACGTTCTCTACTACGAATAGTAAGTAGAGGAAGTATTGCATTCGACCCAAAAATTCGATGTCGAGATTTCACCGGAAACATGTTTGTTTTGTGATCCTCTGATTACAAAAAATCTGTGTGTGCGTGTGTGCGTGTGTGTGTGTGTGTGTGTGTGTGTGTGTGTGTGTGTCTACTTGTGAACAGCACAACTGAAAAACGAAAAGTCCGTTGAAAACAAAGGTTTGTATTTAAATTTAATATCTTTTAAAGATATAATGCGAAGATTTTGAAGAAAATTCCTGTATCCTTAACTACCCGTTACATGGAAAATTGTTCCAAAATTTTGATTTTCTCAAAATTGGCTCTAAACATTTTGATTCAAATACCATATGTTTGAGATATTCTATGGTAAATGAAATGTATATTTTGTATTTTCTCACTATGTCCTATATAGTCCTGTTTACTCTTGATGACGTTTGCATAACTGGTAAACCATAAGAGATAGACCAAATCTTACTATACAAAAAATGTAGATCTTGTTAAAACATATAATTTATGTCCAAATGACTGTCGTAGAGTTAAGCATTTCGGAGATATTCCTTATTATTTTTGTGATTGGAAATACTTGGAAATGTAAGGTCATTATTCACCTTTTTGTCTTGGCCGTGTAAAGAGAACAGAAATTGAAACCCTTCATAAAGCGCGCACCCTTAAAACATTTGACTATCACCCAAAGGCTGCTTTAGGCCACTGTGCAAGGGTAAATTGTCTAAAACAACCAAAGAAATGGCTATAGGTTCGTATAACGATAACTAATGTGACATAGACCGGAGGTGCAGAGAGATTGTCTTTGGCGATCATTGCACCTACAAGGAAATAAGCAACAAGATAATTTCTGCACATCTCGACTAACATGGAGAAGATGGAGGAATAGGAGTTTGTAAGAATAGCTACTAAATTAATACAGAAATTTATTAGATTACAGCATATCAATTTTTTTTATTATCGGGTATGGTTCTGCCGCTTTAGTGTGTTGTGCTGAGCGTCTATTATCTTATAATCAAAAGGAAATTTGTTAGCCAACATTAACAATGTTCGCCAGCATCTGAAGCATTTGTACAGCTTCAACATAACATCCTTAATCTTTGGAAAACGGACAGCATTTATTTCCCCTACAGTGAGCTTTCATACTTTGTCAAATAAAGATCCAATTGGGACCTATTTAATAGGGTATTGTATGAAGATCAATATTCACTTTTTATCCTAGTGTGCTGCATAGACATTTTGTGTGCGGCGAAACGATAAAGGTTATTCAGCGGTATTTATGTGGATCATACAACGGGAAATAGAGCTATACTTTACAATTCGAACGGTTAATACTTCAGTCAATCTGGAAAGCATATTTTACATGGGAAAAGCCGGGCATTAATTCAGCCTGATTATTCGGCTTTGTATTCAGCTTATACCTCCAAATGGGAAACACATGCATTCTAGCAAAGGAACTCATGAACACGTGAATCATTGCCATACAAATACATTAATTCCTGAATTTAATCATAAGGTCTCTCTATTGTGGAAGGCGCCATAACTCATGCTTATGGTAATCAACTACCATACGTTATTGCGGATGGGATATCTGCCGCCTAAACGGTTCAACGAATGATGCGGAAGTGAGTTTCAAGTTCAAATCTTGCCCGAGACTTCGCATCCCTTTATCGGATGATCGAAAATATTCTATAAGTTTTCATCATCCGCCCTTTCACTTCCCCCTCTTTTTCTTATTCCTTTGGGTGGGGACTTTTTCATCTCTCTACTTTCTTTTTATTGCACTTCTTCTGGTTGGTTTTCGTTCCACGGGCGGTAAATCAAATCTCGCCGGCGTTTGTAACTGGGGGAAAGGGACGCTGTCCGCGAGAAATGAGCCGGAAAAAGGATGAATCTTACCACCAGTCCCCACCCTCTAGCAGTGTTATTCTCCACCCTGTTCTTTCTATACTGCTGCATGTCGCAAGGTCGCCCCTTTACGCCACCCCCACTTTATTTCCCCTGTTAACATTTTGTAGTGTGAAATCACATCAAGTGCGTTATGAAGGTGGTTTTTCAGGACCAAATATGGCTGCAAAAAGGATATGCGTTCCATTTATTTGTTTAAAGTGTCGTTACTCGCATTATACACTATATGTGTGATATTTTGATTTGTCAGTCACGTAACGAACAATGGTAAAAGTTGTTATACTATGATATATTTATTATATTCTTAGTTATAGGCTGTTGAATTTAACATTTCTAAAGTGGGTGTGACTATTTAAATGCCACTTTACTGAACACTTCAATTTTATAATTTTTTCTAAATGAAACAAATTTCAAATTTGCTTCCTAAAGTACTGCCAAATTCACTGTTTGTATGCTAGATGGCATAATGTGGCAATTGAAAAATTAGAATGTGTATGTCAGATTGAAAAAAGAATGGGACGTTTTAGAGCTAGTGTGTAGGAAACTGTCTCAGGTACATCTAATTCTTTATATTAGTTTCCCGCCTATTACACTTTTCTTTATAAAATGTATCTTTTCTCAGGAACTATGGGATGGAATTGCGTGAATGTTTTGTGGTTATTATTAGAAATATAATTTTGAAACCGCACCTAAAATATTACTCCTTTTGCTAAATACTGCAGGTAAAAAACTCAAACTTAAGTTGAATTTACAAAAAAATTAATTAAAAATAATTGAAGCACAAGTTGGAAATGTTATATGTTTATGATGGTATTTAAGTTTAGAATCTTCCAAGTTGGAAATATTATATGTTTATGATGGTATTTAAGTTTAAAGTCTTCCAAATATGAAACTCGACGATTTTTAAGATTATCCCCTAAACTAGCCTTTACATGGAAACATTCCTTGAGTTTTATTATAGCAAAAACTGTTCATGGCTTTTATTAGCATACCATATGTTCAAAATATTTCAATGTCAAATAAAATAACTTGAACTTTCTAGAAGTAACCCGTGAAGCCCTGCTTTTGTATAAATTGTAAACCGAAACATATACACAAAACTTCACTATACAAACAGTACAGATCTTGTCTAAATACAGAAGTTAAGCTTCATGAACTTAGGGACCCTGACCATTTCCGAAATATTTTTATTCGTTTGAATTGTCAAATACCATATACTATGTTCATGTACTAAGTTATATCTGTTTTCCCGTAATCTTGTAAAAAGTGTGGAATCTGAAAGCCTTCCTTAAAGTTTCTTGCAACTTTTGGAAGGTTTGTTGAATGTAATTAAATTTATTGAATTAAGTGTTTAAAATGTAATCTATTACTTGTTACACAGTAACACAGTATACTAAGGAAATTAGTGAACTTTCTGAGGTATTTTGTGAGAACAATCTGCAATTTTATTATATTTAGTTCTAATCAGCAATAACAATAACTCTGTTTACCAAGACAAGGGACAACAATTGAGAAATCTGTCAGATGAATTCTCAAAATGCTTATTTTCTGTCTAACATCGATATTCAACTTTTGATTTGAATACAATTCTTCCTCAAGCAATAGAGAAGATAAAAATATATTTGGTCAAACTTGCGACTATGGGTTAACTAAACTAAAAACACTCTTTTTTTTAAATTTTAATCAGATTTAAAATAAAGAAATAAAATAAAGGGTATAGATAGCGTAAACCCAACTTTGTTCTGGTCATGCAAGCTGGCTTATCTCCTCTTAATCTGTTTGTTTACTTCCTGCACTGCTACTCATCCTTTTGCTTGCTGCAGTCATTAATACTTTACAACTATTAATGATTGAGTTTTGAAGTCGAAATGCACCAAGGGCATTTTTTAAAATTCATCCGTTTATTGCACATCTTTTTCTCCCGGTATAAATCATTCACCGGTCCTTATATCCTTTTGATGCTGGTAAATTTGGAGAACGCTTTCTGTGTATTTTTAAGTTCACAGGGTTTACAAAATATGTTTAGCATGTCGAGAATTCACCACTGACGAACGTTTATCTATGCCATGCATTCCGCAAATGATTTGATTTTGCACATTTCTCGTCACCTCGGCATCATATCCATGCAGAATTTACTAAGTTACGTCAGTGCAAATTGGACATATGTAGCAGCAATTAAATTGAGAACAGAACATCTTGAAAGAACGTGTTGTTCTAGCTTTGATACCTCAAACAATATTTTCATCTTCATCTGGAGGGACAGAAACTTCTAAAGAGTTGGTGCAAAACATCTAATTTACTTAATATTCGCTACAGAGCATCTACCTGCATATGTGTGTATATATTTATGTTGGATCTGAATGTTAAACTACGCTTCTAGGAAAATATGATGGGTTGTGTCGAAATGACTCTCTCTAACCACTCTTATTCAAAACATCCTTACAAAAATGTACAGTTCACACTGGCAGAAATGTTTCATTATACATTTCCTTGTTGCATAAGATGGATACAGGAAGCTAAAGCAATAGCGACATTGTGGGTCGCAGAAAGTTAATTTTAAAATGGCGATTAGAAAGAAAATATGGGAACTAAGAGTTTGAAAAAGTTATATAGTATTTGATAATTGATAACAGTACGAACGAATACATCACAAACGGTTAATGGGACAAAAAAGAAACTACGTGTTCTTAAGGGACACTGGGAGTGAAATTTGAAAGTTCCACATTTTTTGATAGATTTTTCTGAAATGTTTACTGTTTTTGTATTAATATGGGAACAGGAGGTACACCAAATTTCATTAAAATTGGATAATTCGTTTGGGATATATAAATTATTTTAGGAATTTAATTGCCACATTTTCAAAATAGAGCTCGCGTCTATTGACTTTTCAAAATTCATTTATATTGTCAGAACTGATACTCTAAAACATGGGTAACAATTGTATGAAGATATATTTTAAATACGTTTGCTGATTATGCTGTACATATTTTTTTAATAACAAAGAAAATTTAATCTTAAAAATTATTGATTTTTTTCATACAGAAAAAAATGTTTTTGGAACTCATATTAATGATAGCATCAATATTGAAGCATAGTTTTGTTTAGCTGCTATTTATGAATACTTTTGAAAATTTTCATTGAATTTGAAGCAAAACTCAGGCGCGACCTTCTTTTGGAATGTGCAGAAATGTAGTTTTAAGAAAAACAGGCTTTTATATAGGAGCATCCTGTGTACGTTAAGGGAAGAGCACTATTTGAAAGGGCCGTAATGGCCACATGGAGTGGGGGATATGAAAAATGTTAGCTGATCCAAATGAACCGGTGTTCCAGGAACATTTTAAGGTAAAAAAACAATTTTCGACTTTTTGAAAATTTTGGCCAAAATTTCACTCCCAGTGTCGCTTAACCTCATAATTTGTTGAGTAAGGTTTCTTCTATCTCTTAAGACTTACCAGCATACAAAATTCATTCACAGTGAAAGAGAACTTCACGCTAGGTGATACACAGAAGATTCAAATATACATTTTATTTGTGATGCAAGTTAAGTATATGGCATTTTCGTCAGAAATTGTTGGCGATATCTTACAGAAAATAAAAATATGGGGAACTTTCCATGCAAACCTTAGCTTTGTTTAGGAAGAATTTCTTAGATGTCTTTATGTTGTATCCAACTGAAATACCAAAACGACATTTTATTTCTAAATTATGCTGCTTATACAAAGATACACACACACACACAAACACACACATACACACACACACACACACACACACACACACACACACACACGCACACACACTTACACACGATCGTCTTCCTAAAATTCTTCGAGTTTGTGGTGATTTGAGGACTTCGAAACATGCATTTGCGTTAAAATTAAGCACTCAAATTTTTAGCGCAGAGAAATACATCGTCTACCTATCATAAGGAAGGGTTAAACAGTGTGTTACAAACAAAAACAAGCCTTTGTGGAACTTCATGTTATTTACCCATGCGAACTGCATATTTAAACAGGCGGTGTATTTTTTCGGAAGTTACTAATCATGGATTAATTCAGAATATTTGATTGGGATCACTGTCTTGTGTGCTTATTTTTGTAGTTCTGTTCCTTGAAACTCTTTTATAACCTTGAAATTTTTAATACTATTCCACCTTCTCAACTTTAGCCTAAATACGGTGAGCGTTTGCAATATTCCAAAGCGGTATAGATGTTTTCCAAGAAGGCGCTGACCTGTTTGTAGTCTAATTTGAGCAAAGCTTCTTGTCTTGGTCAGTCAGGCATGCTGTGTATGAAATTCTTCTAAAGTTTATCTATGTCGTTTGATTTTAAGCTCTAAAGGTACTGTTTCTTCAACTGTAATATAGAGTTTCGAGAAGTGGTACCGCACTTGTGATTTAAATGTTAGTAAGCATGGCAATTTCTTCGCTGCGTCTGCCTGTTCATTGCCAAACATTTGACAATGTCCAGGGACCCATTGTAATGTTACTTTCTTCTGAGCTAACTTGAGTTTGTTCAGGGTATTGCGATCTGCATGTTCAATTGCACCAATTGGTTCTATGGCTAATCTTGAACCCTCTAGAATGACAATTTTTTAGAATGTTTGAAGGTGCAGTAAGAGCTGATTTAGAGTTCTATGGTTTCAATTTCTGCATCTAATGTCCCGATGTGTTTGCAAAAGGAGAAGGCTCTACTAAAAGTTCCCACATCTGCATTTGGATAACCATGTATTTGTGGTCCGTATAAATTGTTAGGCATTCGGGTTCTCGGCATTTACCATTGATTGTCTCCCAAGTAACCAAGTAGTAGTGGTGCAAAGTAGATCTAAATACACGCTCGTGCACCCTGGGCAACGTTGTGCGGCAAAATGGTGTACAATTCTGGCAAAGGATCTGATTCCAGCTAAATGAACAAATAAATAAATAAATCTGATATTCCACTGTACTGACCTCACAGCTTCAGGAGCTTTGCAGTTGGATGGTACCATTTACCTTGTAGTTTGGAGAGAGGCATAGGTCATATAACTATATTGCCGAATTTTCTTTGTTCAACTTTATCACATAGAACTTTAGAACATTTTTACAGTACAAATTATTTTAGAACTATTTTGAAAGACTACCAAAAGGATCGTTCTTACAATAACTGCATCTTTGGAAGACAAAGAAAATATAATTTGCCAACTATAATAGAATGTAACTTATTTTGCAGATATACAGGTCATATAAAAGCTTTTGTTAAAGTTGAAACATATCTGCCAGATACAGTAATGCTCAAAACTGGATCTCCTCAATTTTTCATCACGATAAAAAAGGTACTAACGGAGATGCCAAAATTTAGATTGGGCAAATCGACAAAAAATTAATTATGTAGATATTAATTTAGAAGTGAAATAGGCATACTAAAAGATGTCTATTTTGAAGGCTTTTAAATTCTGTTCTCTTTACATGACCAATAGTTAAGAAAGTCTACGACACTTTCCAATTGAGAAAAGTTATAAAAGTATTGCAAAACTCACACAAATAACAAGGAATATCTCCGAAATGGTTCACTGCAAAGTTCATTTTGACATAATGTGTGTGTTTTAACGAGATCTATAGTAAGGTTTGGTCTATCTCTTACGGTTTAGCAGTTACCAAAAGTCGTCAAGAGTAAATAGTACTACATGGGCTATATCCAGAAAATTCAAAATATGGATTTCATTTACAATAAATATATCTTAAACATCTACATTTTAATCAAAATCGTTAGATCCATTTTTGAGAAAAACCAAAATTTTTGAAAGAGTTTCCATGTAAACAGTAATTTAGATTGGAGAAATTTTCTTCAAAATCTTGCTAATCGTATCTCTGAACTTAAGCAAAACCTTTGGTTTTTAACTCTTCGTTTGAGTTAAGCTGTGCTTAAAAAAAAAAAAAAAAAAAAAAAAAAAAAAAAAAAAAAAAAAGAAAAAGAAAAAAAAAAGAAAGAAAGAAACACCACGCACACATGAACACAGAGAAGCACTGGCCTTTTTTAAACATGCTTTGTTTTTTATTCAGGAGGTCCCAAAACATACTGCCCAGTGAAACCTCGATATCGAAATTTTGGGTCGAATGCAGTAATTCCCCTACTTACTATACGCAGTAGAGAAAGCAAAATACGACTTCACTTGTTCTTGGTATGGTATTCAATGAATCCATTAGAAATATTCGTAACCAATATTTCGGTCTATTCGTTTGCTAATTTCTCTGCATTTTAAGCTTCAAAGGTAAAAGCAGCGAGTCTTGATGACGTGGATAAGTCATGGCTCATTTAAAAACTGAAAACACAATCTGTTTTTGTATCCTCTGTACGCTTCTGAACTTTATTTCATTTAGCGAGCACGATGCACTTCACAAGCTTTTACAGAAAGCATTCTTTCTATGTCCTGGCAAAGGAAATAGCTATAGGAAAAAGAACAATGGTTGTTTTCCCGAGAAGGTACCAGACGTTCTCGCTTGCAGCGCCTGAGGAATGAATAGATTTACAGTGCACTGTGCAAAGGGCAGTCGATGAAAGTTAGACGTACATAGTCAGAAAAGAATAACACCGAATTCAAAATGACTTCTATTAATCCTTGTTAACCCGTGTAATTCTAGTTCTATGTTTCCATAGAGAAAAAAGTATGCACAAAGAAATATATATATATATATCCAGAGAAATATATTAAAATATTATACTTTAAATAATAATAATTTTGATAAGCATATGATACTGCTTATAAAATAATGTTTCATCCTTTTCTTCATGATCAGTTTCTGAATCTAAAGTTGTCATCCAAATATAATCCATCACCATTGGCAGGTAGATGAACTGTTTGTTTGACGCGTAACGGTCGGTTAGTAATGCTTGTAGCTAAAAAAAATGAACAAATAGAGTTGTTGCTGCACAAACAATCAAGTAAAGTGTAATGTTAGATGCCCTAATTAGACAATTACGTAGGTGCGTTCGTCGTTCGCAAATTATTACGTTTAAGTAATTCTAGGTGTCACTCAGGCCTCTAGCGACTAACGAAGACTTAAGAGGGACAGGTAAATTTCTAATCCAGGTGACAGAGGAGGGGGTGCAAACAAAGCCAAAATATTTTTCTGGGTATTAGCGTTTATTGGTGTTATGCCATCATTCAGGTATACTGCATACAAGATGAAAAGTACTGCTTCGACCAGCACTTGTCGAATAGTTGCAAGAGTAAGAAATATAAAATACTACGTTTCTTTTGGACCGGTTTAATTGTTTTGTAAACATGTTCATGTTTTCGGCGGTGTAAGTTGCAAATCTGAGCTAGTGGGATACTTCTCACAGCGACCTGTGTTGTACCCGACCGGCGTGTGTTTCTATGCCTCACTCAGATGTAAACAAAAATATTGACCCAGCGCTTTTACCTTGCCTCTCAGGCGGTCACTTTCTCGGGTAAACCCTCACGAATTGAAATGGCACGCTCGACAGGTGTAAACGTTACTGAAATGATGCATTCGTCCAAGTAATAATGAAGATTCAGTTTTCCACAGTTAAGGAAGAAGCAAAATGAAACAGTCCAAGTCATGTACTTTAGGATTAAAGCATTGTTGACATAAGGGGATACATATTTTCCTAATAATGCAAATTATTACTATCCATTACGTGTTAAAACAATATAAATGGCTTTTAAGACACAAATGAGTTTCTTCCTCTTCATTTTTCTAAAACAGTTGCGGGATTGTAGATTATCGGGCTGAAATAAAACGAAAGATTTTTTTTTGTCAAAGACAGCTGAAGTTACTACCCCACGCACCTTCCAACTAAGGAAAATGAAATGAAATTACATGTGATTTTTTTTTAAATTGCTTTAATATAAGCTTCAAGGGACCAGGAAAAATCTTTGAATTATAATTGGAATCATAAACGTTCGAATTATCCGAGTTCCTCTGTATGTGAAGTTATATTATGCCAAGTTTGACTCCTTTCCGGAGAAGAATATCAGCATATAATCCTAACTGCATTCCTCAAGAGAGACTCGGAGAATAAACTCCAAATAGTTCTCATGTTCCGTTTGGCATTCAGGAATCTCCAGGTGAAGGTGAAGGAAGAACCAGGGGGAAGCTTCGAGTAGCATCATGTTGTGTATTGTTATGCCAACAATAGCGGCGTTTTTGGTGTGAGATATTCAATACCCACACATACTACCGCTCTCCTGGAGGAAGGGAAATGGAACATGGAGCTATGTGCCGGTGATGCTCTTCCATTGAAATTCCAGTGCGGGCTTCCCACAGGAACAACAGATATTCCCAAGAGAAAAGTACTTCCTGGAGCTCTGGTAACCTATATGTTAAAGGGTTCTATATTCCGGATTTAGAAAGTGAAAAAGGTTTGTGCACAGCGAGTTGAACCAGGAAATAATTTCAATACTTCCATATATATCAAGTTTCACAGCTGTTAGTGAATTTACTTATTTCAGCAAATACTTCATCAGGTATTGTCCATTGGCGCGGTGCAGTAAATGATATCAGAATTAAAAGGAGAAATGAAGATTTGATGTGATAAGAGTCAAACATCGGAAATCCTATTTCAAATCACATATATGGTTTTTAGCCATATAAAACTTCTGTCCAAGTGACATTAGTGATGGTGTGCATTCTTATCAAAAATATTTAATTTCCAGACATGATTGATTATACAATAAGCGTAATTAATTTAAAACCTCCAATTATTATTTTCTTCATTACGTACTTGGAGTAAATAGGAGGTATTGTTGTCCACCCATAAATTCCATTTCGCTGAAAAGTCCTTGAGCTCCAAAAAGACTGTTAGAAAAATATTTTTTTCTTTGTGTACAATATAGCTCACACACGAAAACTCGGTAAAATACAGAACTTGATTTTTACGTTCACTATTTTCCAAGGAAGAAAAAAATAGCTCTTTAAAACAAAAATATATCCTCAAACTATCCTTTAAATGGAAAACTATTCGAAAATCTTGATGTTTTCTAACATGGCTTTAATGACTTAGTTTAAATTGTATATGTTTAAAATATTTTATAACAAAATAAATGTTTATGACGAATTTCCTGGAATAGTCTCCTGAAGCCCTCTTCATTCTGAATACTTTTGCATAAGTGGTAAACTGTGAGAGATATACAGAATTTTCCTGCATAAACATATAAAGGTGTTAAAGTAGACATTTTATGTGAAACATATTTTTTTCTCTGGATGTAACTATTTCTCAGATATTCCTTATCATTGGTTTTAATTGGCCAATAACTTTTCCCATTTAAAGTCGTGATTGGCTCCTGTGCTAGTCATGTACACATAACGAAATTTCAAAGCTATTATGTAGCAAACAACTCTTTAAATATTTTATTATCGCTTAAGCCTACTGTATTTCTCTATTTCCATTGTACCTACAAGGAGTGGGGTTTACGGGCCCGTAGACAACTAGGTCATTAGGGCACCTACAAGGAAAGGTGTAACAAAACCATTTTTACAAACTGTTATGTTGATTAAAGTGAAGTAGAAAAAAAAATAGATATTTGTAAGAATTATTTGTACATACAGTTGTGGTACAGAAATGCATGTTAATGCACCATTACAGTTGTTTGTGATGAACCGCTGCAAAGATAAGTACATTTTCAACCATCCTATGGTGAACAAAGCTTCTACCTGGTAAAACTTCAATAAAACAATTAACATTTCAGAGAAAACGTATTCATGTTTTTTATACTTGCATGTTTGAACGATTTCAGATATGAATGCGTTTGTTGTGTTCATTTCCCACTCTGATCTATTCACACGTGCTCAAGTCCTGCTTTGTTTCTTAATTTTGTTATTGTAGCCTCTTTTATAGTTGCCTTAACTTAAAGTCATAACGCAACTTTGCATTTATTTCAACGTTTTACATTGGAATTAGGTGACACTGCCTATATATTGTTATAGATGTAACACCCGAATAAAAAAAATCACATTATGTTTCCGTTGTGCCAGGTGGTGTGAGGTTGCTTGACCTTGAGTCTTTGAAGTGTGCACCCGTGGCCGGCGTCACATTTTTTAAAATACTTTGATTGTGTCAGTGAATGCAGTTTGATTTAAATTGCGGAAATATTACATAGAAACAAACTCTAAACCAATAAAATCTTGTGATAAACTGTATTATAATCATATTGTATAAGGACAATCCCTTTTAAATTAAGAACATAAAATGTTTAAATAACATGTAAAATATTTCTCCGTAACACATGCATTACACTTTATTTTTGATGTGCAAGGAGTAAGAAATATCCTTGTGTCTGTAAAAAGTTCATGTCGAGATTGTATTTAATGCTGCTACGAAATTTTGGAGGCAAAGTAATTTTCAGGTAGTCTTGGAAGTTTTATTTACGTTTGTATTGGGTGCATATATAAATTCAAGAAATCAACACGTCCAGAATATATTACGCACTTTAAAGGTTTATCCCAAATGTCAAATGGCTCCTCTATACTTGCAAGAAAGAGATACCTTTAACATGTTGCAACGCTGTGGCACGAAGTTAAGCCCTTTGTGGAGGAAGTGAGATACATGGGAAAGTACATTAAGTCACTATAAGCTTACTGGAGAATGCTGTTCATATTTCCAAGTTCTGAAAGGGGAGCTAGAGCATGGTGGAACCATCGAAGACCATCTACTTTCCTCCTCCACCCTTCTTGGTATTGGGGCCTGCTACGTGTTGTGCAGCTCAAAGAAGGACGAAAGAATACCGTGAGTTCTCGAGGAAGGGAAAAGCTGTTATCATAAGAGAAGTCTACCTTTTTATCATCACTGTGGATGTGGGTGAAGCACGTGGGTGTACATTCCAGCACAAAACCACGTCCCAGACATAAAGAAAAGAGCTTTCGGTACAGCTTTTATTTTGCTGTTACGTATCGCACGCATTATATAACCTGGAAGAAAGTAAATAAAGGGGTTAAAAGACGCAGCAAAGAGGAACAAATATCTTAAACATAGCTTTTGCCTTTATAAAGATTAGTTTTTAAAGCCAACAAAGTAAAATGAACTGGAAGGACAGAATCCGCAGAACACGGTAACTTTTCATCACATATTTTAGGTATTTAATATACATTATGCTTGAATACTACAGGCATAATTAGAATAAGTGCTTCGATTTTAAAAACAACTGCAACACTGTGTGTTCAAAGTACCTTTTTAAACAT